>OZ026527.1:70920979-71635366 GCA_964019695.1 Loripinus fragilis | reverse complement strand
GCGTGAAAATTGTGCGGAAAGCCCTTTCAGGGGCTATTGCGCGGCACTCGGGGGACGGAAAATTTTACGCAATGCCTCACAATGAAGCTCTGGTCGGGGGCTAACTTCTGGCACCAGTTTCGAGCCCGTCCGTGAAAGTGACCCGCGCAAGTTTTAGGCCGGGTCGGCTACTGTGGCCTAATGGGGCCTAATGGGAAGATCTTCTAATGCTCATAACTTTTTAATTTTCCGATGGAACGCTTTGAAATTTTCACCATTTGTAGACGGCCTCCCGTACTACAAACTGATGCCAGTGTGGGCATGATGAAAATAGTAGTTCGCGAGACGGAAGCGCGTAAAGCTTCGGGGCGGCGGACTTCCACACCCCGATAACTCGGTATCGAAACATTGTTGCAGGCGGGTGCGCAAGGCAATACCTGCGCCTCTGTTGGCCCTATCCGCGTGCAAAATCTAAAAGCGATCAGAGCCTTAGAAAGCGCGTACAACCGCTATCCCCATTTGCCTTGGGCCCTATGGGAAAACAGGAAATATCATAATTGCGGTCCGGGGCGCGCGCGCACAATGATAATTTTCACACCCGAGTAAGCTCTTTTATAGGTCAACATTTTGGAAAAAAAAATTGGCTTGCTGCCCACAGCAGGAGCTGAGAACCATGCATTCGGAGGTTTTCACACCCCACCCACTGATGCCCTCAAAGTTTGAGAAAACGCGACCTTCGCGAAAAGCCCCGGAACCTATTGCAAAGTGATGAGCAGTGCCCAGGAGCACCTCTCAGTCATTTGCGCAAAATTCCTTCGGCTACAAGTAGCTCAAATAAGGGCATGAAAATTGTGCGGAAAGCCCTTTCAGGGGCTATTGCGCGGCACTCGGGGGACGGAAAATTTTACGCAATGCCTCACAATGAAGCTCTGGTCGGGGGCTAACTTCTGGCACCAGTTTCGAGCCCGTCCGCGAAAGTGACCCGCGCAAGTTTTAGGCCGGGTCGGCTACTGTGGCCTAATGGGGCCTAATGGGAAGATCTTCTAATGCTCATAACTTTTTAATTTTCCGATGGAACGCTTTGAAATTTTCACCATTTGTAGACGGCCTCCCGTACTACAAACTGATGCCAGTGTGGGCATGATGAAAATAGTAGTTCGCGAGACGGAAGCGCGTAAAGCTTCGGGGCGGCGGACTTCCACACCCCGATAACTCGGTATCGAAACATTGTTGCGGGCGGGTGCGCATGGCAATACCTGCGCCTCTGTTGGCCCTATCCGCGTGCAAAATCTAAAAGCGATCAGAGCCTTAGAAAGCGCGTACAACCGCTATCCCCATTTGCCTTGGGCCCTATGGGAAAACAGGAAATATCATAATTGCGGTCCGGGGCGCGCGCGCACAATGATAATTTTCACACCCGAGTAAGCTCTTTTATAGGTCAACATTTTGGAAAAAAAATTGGCTTGCTTCCCACAGCAGGAGCTGAGAACCATGCATTCGGAGGTTTTCACACCCCACCCACTGATGCCCTCAAAGTTTGAGAAAACGCGACCTTCGCGAAAAGCCCCGGAACCTAGTGCCCAGGAGCACCTCTCAGTCATTTGCGCAAAATTCCTTCGGCTACAAGTGGCTCAAATAAGGGCGTGAAAATTGTGCGGAAAGCCCTTTCAGGGGCTATTGCGCGGCACTCGGGGGACGGAAAATTTTACGCAATGCCTCACAATGAAGCTCTGGTCGGGGGCTAACTTCTGGCACCAGTTTCGAGCCCGTCCGTGAAAGTGACCCGCGCAAGTTTTAGGCCGGGTCGGCTACTGTGGCCTAATGGGGCCTAATGGGAAGATCTTCTAATGCTCATAACTTTTTAATTTTCCGATGGAACGCTTTGAAATTTTCACCATTTGTAGACGGCCTCCCGTACTACAAACTGATGCCAGTGTGGGCATGATGAAAATAGTAGTTCGCGAGACGGAAGCGCGTAAAGCTTCGGGGCGGCGGACTTCCACACCCCGATAACTCGGTATCGAAACATTGTTGCGGGCGGGTGCGCATGGCAATACCTGCGCCTCTGTTGGCCCTATCCGCGTGCAAAATCTAAAAGCGATCAGAGCCTTAGAAAGCGCGTACAACCGCTATCCCCATTTGCCTTGGGCCCTATGGGAAAACAGGAAATATCATAATTGCGGTCCGGGGCGCGCGCGCACAATGATAATTTTCACACCCGAGTAAGCTCTTTTATAGGTCAACATTTTGGAAAAAAAATTTGCTTGCTGCCCACAGCAGGAGCTGAGAACCATGCATTCGGAGGTTTTCACACCCCACCCACTGATGCCCTCAAAGTTTGAGAAAACGCAACCTTCGCGAAAAGCCCCGGAACCTATTGCAAAGTGATGAGCAGTGCCCAGGAGCACCTCTCAGTCATTTGCGAAAAATTCCTTCGGCTACAAGTGGCTCAAATAAGGGCGTGAAAATTGTGCGGAAAGCCCTTTCAGGGGCTATTGCGCGGCACTCGGGGGACGGAAAATGTTACGCAATGCCTCACAATGAAGCTCTGGTCGGGGGCTAACTTCTGGCACCAGTTTTGAGCCCGTCCGTGAAAGTGACCCGCGCAAGTTTTAGGCCGGGTCGGCTACTGTGGCCTAATGGGGCCTAATGGGAAGATCTTCTAATGCTCATAACTTTTTAATTTTCCGATGGAACGCTTTGAAATTTTCACCATTTGTAGACGGCCTCCCGTACTACAAACTGATGCCAGTGTGGGCATGATGAAAATAGTAGTTCGCGAGACGGAAGCGCGTAAAGCTTCGGGGCGGCGGACTTCCACACCCCGATAACTCGGTATCGAAACATTGTTGCGGGCGGGTGCGCATGGCAATACCTGCGCCTCTGTTGGCCCTATCCGCGTGCAAAATCTAAAAGCGATCAGAGCCTTAGAAAGCGCGTACAACCGCTATCCCCATTTGCCTTGGGCCCTATGGGAAAACAGGAAATATCATAATTGCGGTCCGGGGCGCGCGCGCACAATGATAATTTTCACACCCGAGTAAGCTCTTTTATAGGTCAACATTTTGGAAAAAAAATTGGCTTGCTGCCCACAGCAGGAGCTGAGAACCATGCATTCGGAGGTTTTCACACCCCACCCACTGATGCCCTCAAAGTTTGAGAAAACGCGACCTTCGCGAAAAGCCCCGGAACCTATTGCAAAGTGATGAGCAGTGCCCAGGAGCACCTCTCAGTCATTTGCGCAAAATTCCTTCGGCTACAAGTGGCTCAAATAAGGGCGTGAAAATTGTGCGGAAAGCCCTTTCAGGGGCTATTGCGCGGCACTCGGGGGATGGAAAATTTTACGCAATGTCTCACAATGAAGCTCTGGTCGGGGGCTAACTTCTGGCACCAGTTTCGAGCCCGTCCGTGAAAGTGACCCGCGCAAGTTTTAGGCCGGGTCGGCTACTGTGGCCTAATGGGGCCTAATGGGAAGATCTTCTAATGCTCATAACTTTTTAATTTTCCGATGGAACGCTTTGAAATTTTCACCATTTGTAGACGGCCTCCCGTACTACAAACTGATGCCAGTGTGGGCATGATGAAAATAGTAGTTCGCGAGACGGAAGCGCGTAAAGCTTCGGGGCGGCGGACTTCCACACCCCGATAACTCGGTATCGAAACATTGTTGCAGGCGGGTGCGCATGGCAATACCTGCGCCTCTGTTGGCCCTATCCGCGTGCAAAATCTAAAAGCGATCAGAGCCTTAGAAAGCGCGTACAACCGCTATCCCCATTTGCCTTGGGCCCTATGGGAAAACAGGAAATATCATAATTGCGGTCCGGGGCGCGCGCGCACAATGATAATTTTCACATCCGAGTAAGCTCTTTTATAGGTCAACATTTTGGAAAAAAAATTGGCTTGCTGCCCACAGCAGGAGCTGAGAACCATGCATTCGGAGGTTTTCACACCCCACCCACTGATGCCCTCAAAGTTTGAGAAAACGCGACCTTCGCGAAAAGCCCCGGAACCTATTGCAAAGTGATGAGCAGTGCCCAGGAGCACCTCTCAGTCATTTGCGCAAAATTCCTTCGGCTACAAGTGGCTCAAATAAGGGCGTGAAAATTGTGCGGAAAGCCCTTTCAGGGGCTATTGCGCGGCACTCGGGGGACGGAAAATTTTACGCAATGCCTCACAATGAAGCTCTGGTCGGGGGCTAACTTCTGGCACCAGTTTCGAGCCCGTCCGTGAAAGTGACCCGCGCAAGTTTTAGGCCGGGTCGGCTACTGTGGCCTAATGGGGCCTAATGGGAAGATCTTCTAATGCTCATAACTTTTTAATTTTCCGATGGAACGCTTTGAAATTTTCACCATTTGTAGATGGCCTCCCGTACTACAAACTGATGCCAGTGTGGGCATGATGAAAATAGTAGTTCGCGAGACGGAAGCGCGTAAAGCTTCGGGGCGGCGGACTTCCACACCCCGATAACTCGGTATCGAAACATTGTTGCAGGCGGGTGCGCAAGGCAATACCTGCGCCTCTGTTGGCCCTATCCGCGTGCAAAATCTAAAAGCGATCAGAGCCTTAGAAAGCGCGTACAACCGCTATCCCCATTTGCCTTGGGCCCTATGGGAAAACAGGAAATATCATAATTGCGGTCCGGGGCGCGCGCGCACAATGATAATTTTCACACCCGAGTAAGCTCTTTTATAGGTCAACATTTTGGAAAAAAAATTGGCTTGCTGCCCACAGCAGGAGCTGAGAACCATGCATTCGGAGGTTTTCACACCCCACCCACTGATGCCCTCAAAGTTTGAGAAAACGCGACCTTCGCGAAAAGCCCCGGAACCTATTGCAAAGTGATGAGCAGTGCCCAGGAGCACCTCTCAGTCATTTGCGCAAAATTCCTTCGGCTACAAGTGGCTCAAATAAGGGCGTGAAAATTGTGCGGAAAGCCCTTTCAGGGGCTATTGCGCGGCACTCGGGGGACGGAAAATTTTACGCAATGCCTCACAATGAAGCTCTGGTCGGGGGCTAACTTCTGGCACCAGTTTCGAGCCCGTCCGTGAAAGTGACCCGCGCAAGTTTTAGGCCGGGTCGGCTACTGTGGCCTAATGGGGCCTAATGGGAAGATCTTCTAATGCTCATAACTTTTTAATTTTCCGATGGAACGCTTTGAAATTTTCACCATTTGTAGACGGCCTCCCGTACTACAAACTGATGCCAGTGTGGGCATGATGAAAATAGTAGTTCGCGAGACAGAAGCGCGTAAAGCTTCGGGGCGGCGGACTTCCACACCCCGATAACTCGGTATTGAAACATTGTTGCGGGCGGGTGCGCATGGCAATACCTGCGCCTCTGTTGGCCCTATCCGCGTGCAAAATCTAAAAGCGATCAGAGCCTTAGAAAGCGCGTACAACCGCTATCCCCATTTGCCTTGGGCCCTATGGGAAAACAGGAAATATCATAATTGCGGTCCGGGGCGCGCGCACACAATGATAATTTTCACACCCGAGTAAGCTCTTTTATAGGTCAACATTTTGGAAAAAAAATTGGCTTGCTGCCCACAGCAGGAGCTGAGAACCATGCATTCGGAGGTTTTCACACCCCACCCACTGATGCCCTCAAAGTTTGAGAAAACGCGACCTTCGCGAAAAGCACCAGAACCTATTGCAAAGTGATGAGCAGTGCCCAGGAGCACCTCTCAGTCATTTGCGCAAAATTCCTTCGGCTACAAGTGGCTCAAATAAGGGCGTGAAAATTGTGCCGAAAGCCCTTTCAGGGGCTATTGCGCGGCACTCGGGGGACGGAAAATTTTACGCAATGCCTCACAATGAAGCTCTGGTCGGGGGCTAACTTCTGGCACCAGTTTCGAGCCCGTCCGTGAAAGTGACCCGCGCAAGTTTTAGGCCGGGTTGGCTACTGTGGCCTAATGGGGCCTAATGGGAAGATCTTCTAATGCTCATAACTTTTTAATTTTCCGATGGAACGCTTTGAAATTTTCACCATTTGTAGACGGCCTCCCGTACTACAAACTGATGCCAGTGTGGGCATGATGAAAATAGTAGTGCGCGAGACGGAAGCGCGTAAAGCTTCGGGGCGGCGGACTTCCACACCCCGATAACTCGGTATCGAAACATTGTTGCGGGCGGGTGCGCATGGCAATACCTTCGCCTCTGTTGGCCCTATCCGCGTGCAAAATCTAAAAGCGATCAGAGCCTTAGAAAGCGCGTACAACCGCTATCCCCATTTGCCTTGGGCCCTATGGGAAAACAGGAAATATCATAATTGCGGTCCGGGGCGAGCGCACAATGATTATTTTCACACCCGAGTAAGCTCTTTTATAGGTCAACATTTTGGAAAAAAATTGGCTTGCTGCCCACAGCAGGAGCTGAGAACCATGCATTCAGAGGTTTCACAGCCCCACCCACTGATGCCCTCAAAGTTTGAGAAAATGCGACCTTCGCGAAAAGCCCCCGAACCTATTGCAAAGTGATGAGCAGTGCCCAGGAGCACCTCTCAGTCATTTGCGCAAAATTCCTTCAGCTACAAGTGGCTCAAATAAGGGCGTGAAAATTGTGCGGAGAGCCCTTTCATGGGCTATTGCTCGGCACTCGGGGGACGGAAAAATTTACGCGATGCCTCACAATGTAGCTCTGGTCGGGGGCTAACTTCTGACACCAGTTTCGAGCCCGTCCGTGAAAGTGATCCGCGCAAGTTTTAGGCCGGGTCCGTGACTGTGGCCTAATGGAAAGATCTTCTAATGCTCATAACTTTTTTTTTTCCGACGGAACGCTTTGAAATTTTCACCATTTGTAGACGGCCTCCGGTACTACAAACTGATGCCAGTGTGGGCATGATGGAAAGAGTAGTTTGCGAGACGGAAGCTCTTAACTTTACAGCGCCGCGGTCTTCCACACCCCGATAACTCAGTATCGAAACATATTTGTGGGCAAGTGCGCATGGCAGTACCTGGGCCTCTGTTGGCCCTATCTGCGTGCAAAATCTAAAAGCGATCAGAGCCTTAGAAAGCGGGTACAACCGCGATCCCAATTTGCCTTGGGCCCTATGGAAAAACAGGAAATATCATAATTGTGGTCCGGGGCGCGCGCGCACAATGATAATTTTCACACCCGAGTAAGCTCTTTTATAGGTCAACAATTTGGAAAAAAAATTAGCTTGCTGCCTACAGCAGGAGCTGAGAACCATGCATTCGGAGGTTTCACAGCCCACCCGCTGATGCCCTCAAAGTTTGCGAAAACGCAACCTTTGCGAAAAGCCCCGGAACCTATTGCAAAGTGATGAGCAGTGCCCAGGAGCACCTCTCAGTCATTTGCGCAAAATTCCTTCAGCTACAAGTGGCTCAAATAAGGGCGTGAAAATTGCGCGGAAAGCCCTTTCAGGAGCTATTGCTCGGCACTCGGGGGACGGAAAAATTTACGCAATGCCTCACAATAAAGCTCTGGTCGGGGGCTAACTTCTGACACCAGTTTCGAGCCCGTCCGTGAAAGTGACCCGCGCAAGTTTTAGGCCGGGTCGGCGACTGTGGCCAAATGGAAAGATCTTCTAATGCTCATAACTTTTTTTTCCGACGGAACGCTTTGAAATTTTCACCATTTGTAGACGGCCTCCGGTACTACAAACTGATGCCAGTGTGGGCATGATGGAAAGAGTAGTTCACGAGACGGAAGCGCATAACGTTTTGGCGCCGCGGTCTTCCGCACCCTGATAACTCGGTATCGAAACATTGTTGCGGGCGGGTGCGCATGGCAGTACCTGGGCCTCTGTTGGCCCTATCCGCGTGCAAAATCTAAAAGCGATCAGAGCCTTAGAAAGCGCGTACAACCGCTATCCAAATTTGCCTTGGGCCCTATGGGAAAACAGGAAATGTCATAATTGCGGTCCGGGGCGCGCGCGCACAATGATAATTTTCACACCTGTGTAAGCTCTTTTATAGGTCAACATTTTGGAAAAAAAATTGGCTGGCTGCCCACAGCAGGAGCTGAGAACCATGCATTCGGAGGTTTCACAGCCCACCCGCTGATGCCCTCAAAGTTTGCGAAAACCCGTCCTTCGCGAAAGCCCCGGAACCTATAGCAAAGTGATGAGCAGTGCCCAGGAGCACCTCTCAGTCATTTGCGCAAAATTCCTTCAGCTACAAGTGGCTCAAATAAGGGCGTGAAAATTGCGCGGAAAGCCCTTTCAGGAGCTATTGCTCGGCACTCGGGGGATGGAAAAATTTACGCAATGCCTCACAATGAAGCTCTGGTCAGGGGCTAACTTCTGACACCAGTTTCGAGCCCGACTGTGAAAGTGACCCGCGTAAGTTTTAGGCCGGGTCGGCGACTGTGGCCTAATGGAAAGATCTTCTAATGCTTATAACTTTTTTTTTTCCGACAGAACGCTTTGAAATTTTTTCCATTTGTAAACGGCCTCCGGTACTACAAACTGATGCCAGTGTGGGCATGATGGAAAAAGTAGTTCGCGAGACAGAAGCGCGTAACGTTTCGGCGCCGCGGTCCTCCGCACCCCGATAACTCGGTATCGAAACATTGTTGCGGGCGGGTGCGCATGGCAGTACCTGGGCCTCTGTTGGCCCTATCCGCGTGCAAAATTTAAAAGCGATCAGAGCCTTAGAAAGCACGTACAACCGCAATCCCAATTTGCCTTGGGCCCTATGGGAAAACAGGAAATATCATAATTGCGGTCCGGGGCGTGCGTGCACAATGATAATTTTCACACCCGAGTAAGCTCTTTTATAGGTCAACATTTTGGAAAAAAATTGGCTTGCTGCCCACAGCAGGAGCTGAGAACCATGCATTCGGAGGTTTCACAGCCCACCCGCTGATGCCCTCAAAGTTTGCCAAAACGCTACCTTCGCGAAAAGCCCCGAAACCTATTGCAAAGTGATGAGCAGTGCCCAGGAGCACCTCTCAGTCATTTGCGCAAAATTCCTTCAGCTACAAGTGGCTCAAATAAGGGTGTGAAAATTGCGCGGAAAGCCCTTTCAGGGGCTATTGCTCGGCCCTCTGGGGACGGAAAAATTTACACAATGCCTCACAATGAAGCTCTGGTCGGGGGCTAACTTCTGACACCAGTTTCGAGCCCGTCCGTGAAAGTGACCCGCGCAAGTTTTAGGCCGGGTCGGGGACTGTGGCCTAATGGAAAGATCTTCTAATGCTCATACCTTTTTTTTTCGATGGAACGCTTTGAAATTTTCACCATTTGTAGACGGCCTCCGGTACTACAAACTGATGCCAGTGTGGGCATGATGAAAAGAGTAGTTCGCGAGATGGAAGCGCGTAACGTTTTGGCGCCGCAGTCTTCCGCACCCCGATAACTTGGTATCAAAACATTGTTGCTGGCGGGTGCGCATGGCAGTACCTGGGCCTCTGTTGGCCCTATCGGCGTGAAAAATCTAAAAGCGATCAGAGCCTTAGAAAGCGCGTACAACCGCGATCCCAATTTGCCTTGGGCCCTATGGGAAAACAGGAAATATCATAATTGCGGTCCGGGGTGCGCGCGCACAATGATAATTTACACACCCGAGTAAGCTCTTTTATAGGTCAACATTTTGGAAAAAAAATTGGCTTGCTGCCCACAGCAGGAGCTGAGAACCATGCATTCGGAGGTTTCACAGACCACCCGCTGATGCCCTCAAAGTTTGCGAAAACGCGACCTTGCGAAAAGCCCTAGAACCTATTGCAAAGTGATGAGCAGTGCCCAGGAGCACCTCTCAGTCATTTGCGCAAAATTCCTTCAGCTACAAGTAGCTCAAATAAGGGCGTGAAAATTGTGCGGAAAGCCCTTTCAGGGGCTATTGCTCGGCACTCGGGGGACGGAAAAATTTACGCAATGCCTCACAATGAAGCTCTGGCAGGGGGCTAACTTCTGACACCAGTTTTGAGCTCGTCCGTGAAAGTGACCCGCGCAAGTTTTAGGCCGGGTCGGCGACTGTGGCCTAATGGAAAGATCTTCTAATGCTCATAACTTTTTAATTTTCCGACGGAACGCTTTGAAATTTTCACCATTTGTAGACGGCCTCCCGTACTACAAATTGATGCCAGTGTGGGCATGATGAAAAGAGTAGTTCGTGAGACGGAAGCGCGTAACGTTTCGGCGCCGCGGTCTTCCACACCCCGATAACTCGGTATCGAAACATTGTTGCGGGCGGGTGCACATGGCAATACCTCGGCCTCTGTTGGCCCTATCCGCGTGCAAAATCTAAAAGCGATCAGAGCCTTAGAAAGCGCGTACAACCGCGATCCCATTTGCCTTGGGCCCTATGGGAAAACAGGAAATATCATAATTGCGGTCCGGGGCGCGCGCGCACAATGAAAATTTTCACACCCGAGTAAGCTCTTTTATAGGTCAACATTTTGGAAAAAAATTGGCTTGCTGCCCACAGCAGGAGCTGAGAACCATGCATTCGGAGGTTTCACAGCCCACCCGCTGATGCCCTCAAAGTTTGAGAAAAACCTACGCGAAAAGCCCCGGAACCTATTGCAAAGTGATGAGCAGTGCCCAGGAGCACCTCTCAGTCATTTGCGCAAAATTCCTTTAAGCTACAAGTGGCTCAAATAAGGGCGTGAAAATTGTGCGGAAAGCCCTTTCAGGGGCTATTGCTCGGCACTCAGGGGACGGAAAAATTTAGGCAATGCCTCACAATAAACCTCTGGCCGGGGGCTAACTTCTGACACCAGTTTTGAGCCCGTCCGTGAAAGTGACCCGAGCAAGTTTTAGGCTGGGTCGGCGACTGTGGCCTAATGGAAAGATCTTCTAATGATCATAACTTTTTAATTTTCCGATGGAACGCTTTGAAATTTTCACCATTTGTAGACGGCCTCCCGTACTACAAACTGATTTCAGTGTGGGCATGATGAAAAGAGTAGTTCGCGAGACGGAAGCGCGTAACGTTTCGGCGCCGCGGTCTTCCACACCCCGATAAATCGGTATCGAAACATTGTTGCGGGCGGGTGCGCATGGCAATACCTGGGCCTCTGTTGGCCCTATCCACGTGCAAAATCTAAAAGCGATCAAGCCTTAGAAAGCACGTACAACCGCGATCCCCATTTGCCTTGGGCCCTATGGGAAAACAGGAAATATCATAATTGCGGTCTGGGGCGCATGAGCACAATATTAATTTCCACACCCGAGTAAGCTCTTTTATAGGTCAACATTTTGGAAAAAAATCGGCTTGCTGCCCACAGCAGGAGCTGAGAACCATGCATTCGGAGGTTTCACAGCCCACCCGCTGATGCCCTCAAAGTTTGAGAAAACACTACCTACGCGAAAAGCCCCGGAACCTATTGCAAAGTGATGAGCAGTGCTCAGGAGCACCTCTCAGTCATTTGCGCAAAATTCCTTTAGCTACAAGTGGCTCAAATAAGGGCGTGAAAATTGTGTGGAAAGCCCTTTCAGGGGCTATTGCTTGGCACTCAGGGGACGAAAAAATTTACGCAATGCCTCACAATGAAGCTCTGGTCGGGGGCTAACTTCTGACACCAGTTTTGAGCCCGTCCGTGAAAGTGACCCGCGCAAGTT
This sequence comes from Loripinus fragilis, assembly GCA_964019695.1. Classification (NCBI taxonomy): domain Eukaryota; kingdom Metazoa; phylum Mollusca; class Bivalvia; order Lucinida; family Lucinidae; genus Loripinus; species Loripinus fragilis. The sequence continues at coordinate 71,623,864 of OZ026527.1, read as the reverse complement.
TTAGGCGGGGTCGGCGACTGTGGCCTATACCAGTGTGGGCATGATGAAAAGTGTAGTTTGCGAGACGGAAGCGCGTAACGTTTTGGCGCCGCGAACTTCCACACCCAGATAAATCGGTATCGAAACATTGTTGCTGGCGGGTGCGCATAGCAGTACCTGGGCCTCTGTTGGCCCTATCCGCGTGCAAAATCTAAAAGCATTCAGAGCCTTAGAAAGTGCGTACAACTGCGATCCCCATTTGCCTTGGGCCCTATGGAAAAACAGGAAATATCATAATTGCGGTCCGGGGCGCGCGCGCAAAATGATAATTTTCACACCCGAGTAAGCTCTTTTATAGGTCAACATTTTGGAAAAAAAAATCGGCTTGCTGCCCACAGCAGGAGCTGAGAACCATGCATTGGGAGGTTTCACAGCCCACCTGCCGATACCCTCAAAGTTTGAGAAAATGCGATCAACGCGAAAAGCCCGGAACCTATTGCAAAGTGATGAGCAGTGCCCAGGAGCACCTCTCAGTCATTTGCGCGAAATTCCTTCAGCTACAAGTGGCTCAAATAAGGGCGTGAAAATTGTGCGGAAAGCCCTTTCAGGGGCTATTGCTCGTCACTCTGGGGACGGAAAAATTTACGCAATGCCTCACAATGAAGCTCTGGTTGGGGGCTAACTTCTGACACCAGTTTTGAGCCCGTCCGTGAAAGTGACCCGCGCAAGTTTTAGCAGGATCGGCGACTGTGGCCTAATGGAAAGATCTTCTAATGCTCACAACTTTTTTATTTTCCGACGAAACGCTTTGAAATTTTCACCATTTGTAGACGGCCTCCCGTACTACAAACTAATGCCAGTGTGGGCATGATGAAAAGAGTAGTTCGCGAGACGGAAGCGCGTAACGTTTCGGCGCCGCGAACTTCCGCACCCCGATAACTCGGTATCGTAACATTGTTGCGGGCGGGTGCGCATGGCAGTACCTGGGCCTCTGTTGGCCCTATCCGAGTGCAAAATCTGAAAGCGATCAGAGCCTTAGAAAGCGCGCACAACCGCGATCCCCATTTGCTTTGGGCCCTATGGGAAAACAGGAAATATCATAATTGTGGTCCGGGGCTCGGGCACACAAACTAGGGGGCATATGTGGACACAAATCATATTAATTTAGGTAGGCAGGCAGACAGGTAGGGAGGTAGATAGGTTCTCTTTGACTTGATATAAACTTTTTTTTAAAAAAATATATACATTTTGACTTTACATTCATTTTTAATAGCCAAGATTAAATGAGATAGATAGATAGATAGATAGATAGATAGATAGATAGATAGATAGATAGATAGATAGATAGATAGATAGATAGATAGATAGATAGATAGATAGATAGATAGATAGATAGATAGATAGATAGATAGATAGATAGATAGATAGATAGATAGATAGATAGATAGATAGATAGATAGATAGATAGATAGATAGATAGATAGATAGATAGATATAGATATATATATACTATGCACAATAAATTTAGCAATTGTTTTGTATGGGTGAGCCCATCCACATCAGATTTCGAGTTTCATTTGCTGTTATGAAGATACGAGCGCCGATCATCTGACAAGATTCTCCATTTAAAAAAAAATACAGAATTACCAAACGCAGCGGCCGTACTAAAGTGACGTTTAATTTTAAGACTAGCGGGTAACGTGGGTATTTCTGATCATTGGAGGAAGCCGAAAACATTTTCAAACGATTGTTTGGCCACTGAAATCCAAAAAAGCATAGCAAATACTGTAATTTTCTGAACTTTCTCCGAGAAATAAAGGACCAAGTTTTCACAATTTGACGTTTTTACTAATGCTTTTACGTTATCGCCTTTAAACGGTATTTCTAGTCGGGTTTTCTTGAACCACATTAACAAGTAAAACTGTTTGATGCCTTCCAACACATTCAGACAAATGCTGTTGAATGAAACATCTTCACTACTACAGTGCACGAGCCGAAAGATAAAATATAACGTCACCGTTATCTCGCAAATGCGTCACACCATTTTTCAGTAACTTAAGGTTTTAATCAACCATAAGATGAGTTGCATTGTAAGCCTATGACATCTTTGTAAACTGAGTCTCTGTTGAATTGACATGCCAATTGAAATTAGAAGTTTAATCAAATGATGACTACGTTTTGACGTCATAGATGGCAGCTGATTTTTTTCAGCATGAAATCTCTATCACATCTGTCACATAACCAACAGTTTTTACAGGCGTATGATGCATGAGGAAGATGAAAGACCACCAAACGAAAAATCACATGCTTATCATTTCAGCATTACTTACAACGGGTGTGATTTTTGCTTACTGACCCTTTCTGCAATTCTTGCTCTCCCCAAAAGCCTATTTAAAGGATGGCGTCTGTAAATTCGTGGTCTCATTTGCTTAAGATCCTGTTTTCGTCATTGCAATTGGAATTGATCGACACTGCACGAAGATAGATAGATAGATAGATAGATAGATAGATAGATAGATAGATAGATAGATAGATAGATAGATAGATAGATAGATAGATAGATAGATAGATAGATAGATAGATAGATAGATAGATAGATAGATAAATAGACGGTAGGTAGGTAGGTAGGTAGGTAGGTAGGTAGGTAGGTAGGTAGGTAGGTAGGTAGGTAGGTAGGTAGGTAGGTAGGTAGGTAGGTAGGTAGGTAGGTAGGTAGGTAGGTAGGTAGGTAGGTAGGTAGGTAGGTAGGTAGGTAGGTAGGTAGGTAGGTAGGTAGGTAGGTAGGTAGGTAGGTAGGCAGGTAGGTAGGTAAGTAGGCAACAATAGTTAGGTCTATTAAACAATATAGGTAGGTAGGTAGGTAGGTAGGTATCTTACAATAGGTAGGTCTATTTAACAACGTTTATTTTGACTTAACACTGATTTTTAATAGTCATGATAATGGGAACCAGAATAAAGATAGATAGGTAGGTATTGAAGTAGGCAGGCGGCATGAAGGTAGGTATCCAACAAAAGGTTTTGGAAACCAGAATATAGATAGGTAGGTAGGTAGGTAGGTAGGTAGGTAGGTAGGTAGGTAGGTAGGTAGGTAGGTAGGTAGGTAGGTAGGTAGGTAGGTAGGTAGGTAGGTAGGTAGGTAGGTAGGTAGGTAGGTAGGTAGGTAGGTAGGTAGGTAGGTAGGTAGGTAGGTAGGTAGGTAGGTAGGTAGGTAGGTAGGTAGGTAGGTAGGTAGGTAGGTAGGTGGGCAAGCAGGCAGGTAGGTAGGTAGGTAGGTAGGTAGGTAGGTAGGTAGGTAGGTAGGTAGGTAGGTAGGTAGGTAGGTAGGTAGGTAGGTAGGTAGGTAGGTAGGTAGGTAGGTAGGTAGGTAGGTAGGTAGGTAGGTAGGTAGGTAGGTAGGTAGGTAGGTATCTAATAATTGGTAGGTCTATTTAACGCTATCTATTTCGACTTAGCACTCATTTTTAATAGTCATGATAATGGGAACCAGAATATAGATAGATTAACTACGTGACTAATGGCGGACTGTGAGGATCAGGCTTTTACTCTCGATCATAAAATATTGATAAAACTGGTGTTTTAAGAACATTTGAACATTATGGCGGCTTGAGGACCTAGCAGACGTGGTAGGGTTCGTGTCAGGAAAGTTATAAATTCAGTTAGAGGTAGAGAAGTTGATAAATTTAAGGACAATAACAAGATCTTGATTCTCGAATCGGACAATGATGGCGACATGGGTGCTTTTGAACAATCTGATATGGATACGGATACTGGATTTAAAACAGTGCGCCGAAACAAAAAGCGTCAACGCATCAGTACAGGTACGTCAACAGATGATTTGATTGATGAATTTGAGAGTAGTGAGAATGATTATAGTTTTATGGATCTCTCAATTGATCAGAAACTCGCTGCAATGTTTACAAAAATATCTGCCACAGAGGTCAAGGTCAACAGCATATATAAAGAAAACCTTAGCCAACAAATAAACAGAAATGAAAGCATGATCACTACTCAAGACGCCCGCATTAAGCTGCTAGAATACCGTTCTATTGATAATGAGGCTCGTAATAGGAGGCGTTACTTAATATTCAAAGGTATTGGTGAATATGGTATGATTGAAAATTGCTTTGAGCTCATCCAGGACTTTATTACGGACAAATTGAAAATCCGAGCCGAAATGTAAATTGAACGTGCCCACAGGCTTGGACGACCTAGGCCAAACCAAACAAAGCCCCGCCCAATAATTGTTGCTTTTTGTGACTTTGGAGATACAGAGTTGGTGTTGGAAAGAGCTCCTAATTTGAGAGGCACACAATATTCGGTAACCCGTGATTATCCTAAAGAAATATCAGACGCTCGTAACACACTGTGGCCACATTACAGGAAAGCTCATGAAATTCCTTCATCTAAGAATGGTGGTTGACGGGGTAACAATCCAAGCTATGTTTCCGGACTGGTATAAAGTTATGAATGGGTCACGTGTACATAACAGTGAAACTAACTGCCCTAACTGTTTACAAGCGATCAGCCTAACGGTTTGTCTAATGGCAATGGTACTCAACAGTCGACAGGAGGCCAGGTAACACGTTTACTTTCTGTTCATAAAACCAATACTGTAAATTCAAACGTTCCAAGTGACACTGCCGGTTCTACTACAGCCCAATCACGACAGTCAACGTCTTTTGAACAAAGTCAGCATGCCGGCAACGTCAACAAAGTGAGCTACAGTGCAAGCACTAGTCGTGGATCAAGCGACACTGTCGTAAATCAGCATCAACGTGACACTACATCTGATAGAACTGACAACTCGAGGCGCGTGGAGTCTACCGGGTGCTTAAACCAAGATGTCAATCATAGCAACGTATCTGCTATTTCTGGGGACTTGCCCCCACAGGGTAATCGCTAGGGACTCTCAGGGAGGGTACCTTTACGCTGTGCACTCTTGAATGTTGAAGGCTTAGTGACAAAAAAGGTGAACAAACTTAAATCCCCTGAAATCATAGAACTTTTTTCCAGCCATGATATTATAATGTTAAATGAAACATGGGCTTCCGAATCGTCAATTTTGGATGTTGAAAATTTTGAATTCTTTGCACTCCATAGACAAAGAAAATTGACTGCGAAACGTGATTCTGGTGGTTTAATTATTTATGTAAGATCAGAATTATACGACCCCAAAATGCTAGTAAAAACGGACGGGTATGATATTATATGGCTAAAGTTTGAGCCCAATATTATATCTGATAAATTAACATATTTATGCTTATGCTATGTCCTGCCTTCCGGTACCAGTAGAGAGCCATTTGTTGAAACTTCTGTTTTTGATCGATTAGCAGACGATGTGGCTTATTTTCAATCTCTTCATAACTCTGGTTGCTCATTCGTCGTGTGTGGCGATATGAACGCACGGTCGAAGGAGCTATCAGACATGATATTCGATGGTAGTTCTGTGCATCTACCGTTACCGGAGGAGTACATTGTAGATGATTATATCCCCCGAACATTGCAGGATAAAGGTTCCAATGCAAATAGAACTATGTCATTGGACTTTTGCAAACGGATTGGTTTACGTATTTTAAACGGTAGAATTGGGTCAGACAAAGGTGTAGGTACATTTACCTGTCACACGCACCGTGGTCAAAGCGTGGTTGATTATGTATTGGCAATCACGGACATTTTACAGTTGTTTTGCTATTTGGATATTGGTGACCCAAATATTTTATCAGATCAGAGTATTGTACATTTCGCTTTATTGTCAACACATTTTTTCAGAATCAAATAGTGCAGACGATGAAGACGCAGAGTCTATTACTTATAGGTATGTGTGGTAGTCAAATCTTCGTGAGGAGTATAAAAGGTGGATTGAGGCGTCGGATACAGTAAATATATTTGATCGCGCACGCGCTTTGATTAATTCTGAGAACGTGTCAGTCGCTGATATTGATACAGGCCTCGGTTTAATTGTAAATGGTATCAAAAACTGCACATTGCCTTTATTTTCAAAGCCATGCGGCTCTGCAAAGGAGATTGCTGCTGATTTTACTGAAAATAATTTACCGTGGTTTGATGAGAATTGTCGTATTTATAACAGCATTTGGAGTTTCTAAGCTTAAAAGGAGGCTGCACAGGCTCATCTGAGTCTACACTTGTCAAAATGCCACATTGTTGGAAATCACATGTCGTGGCTCAAATATCTACATTACCTGTCACAGCAGCTGCTCTGAAACCTGCTATAAGTAAAACCAAAGTGCAGAAAGGTCATTTGGAAAAAATGGGCAGCGCCACTGCAGTTCTATTATAATAAATAATTTGTCATTAATTCATTGTTGTTGCTGCTTCAATTATGTAGCAGTATATGTTTAACCTTAGTTTTGGTGTGTGTTTTATTAGGACGTTTATAGTCAGTATCTCGTCTGATGCATGTGAGATGGTTTCTTCAGTCAAAAGTATCAAGCCAATCAGCAGCGTCTTATTGAACAACACCTGGCCTTGAGGTTATAAAACTTGAGTACAGTCTCAAACTCAAAATAAAGCGCAATGATTGGCTGCTTGCGGACACGTGTCTGCAAGTAGCCAATCATACTCAATTGTACTCAAGTTTTATAACCTCGGGGCCAGGTCAGACATTTAGCCAGGAGAAAACCCCACGTAAGTGGGTATGAAACCGTATAAAATTCAGGGAGATTTGTGAAAATTCGTTTAAATGTTAAGATTTTAATATAGATTGAAAAGTGAATGTAATATCTCCATGTTCATTTGGAGTTTTTGTGTTCGTACTTTTGGAAGACCAATCATGACAATCAAAATTAACTTAGGGTCTGAATTTCTTTAGCTTACATAAAATTGAAGTCTGTGGAAAGTTCCATTCCTGAAGGAAAATATAGTGGATCAAATGTGTCTCTCTTGAGAATAGAAAAGAAAATACCTAGTACAATCTACAAACCAGAAGATAAAGAAAAGAATGTTATATACTTTTTATTTTTTATTCATGTTTTCTACATTTACAGGTCAATGTCAGAGTACTAACAATAACAATATATAACTGAACCCAATAAATAGAAGCTGAATCAGAGATCAACAAAATGAACAGTTACATGTAAATATGTACAAGAAAAAAAAATAAAAAAAACTTTTTAGTACAATTTAATCATCTCCATTGAAACAAACAAAAAGCATGTGATTTCCCATCCTGAGGCTTTCAGGCTTGGTGGTTCTGTTGTTGTTGACTTGTTGTTTATTGTCACTCCCATTGTGGGAGTCTGTAATTGTTCTATGTTTTGTTGTACGCTACTTTATGTCCCTTCTAGTTTTGCAATCATCTTGATGGGGAAGAGAGAGTGGTTGCTTTGCTTAGTTTGTCTTCCTGGTGTCTCTTGATGGTTGTGTGGCTCATCCCCGCCGTACCGTGGGTTTGTCTGCAGTTTTTGATTGTGGTATTTCCTGATCTAATCACTTACTATTTTTGTACCAGTAATGATTATTTAATTATGATTGAAATCTAAATGTGCCACAGCAACTATACTCCTAAAAATAATTAAAGGACCAAGATTTTAGAACGCGAGTATAATTAGCTCAAACATTTAAATTCTGTAATACTTGGCCCAAATCTTTCTATCCTTCATGCCCATTAAAAAAGAATCATTATTAATGATTCCCATGCCTAATTCTGCCATAATTGTGTCTCAAATGCACATACCCTCAAAAACACACTTTCAAAAGGCAGTGGGTGGGGTAGAGAAATTCTTCTGTGGCCATTTGAGTAGAATGAAAGTGACATCAAATTAAACTTTGTTTTAAACAGTTCATCTTACATACAAAAAAAAATCTTCAAACAGTTTCAATATACTGGGAAGCAGGCATTTTCATCTCTGACAATGGAGTTTTGACATTGTTTTTTTCTGAAAACAACGTGTGTACTTGACCATCAAGAATCAGATGTTCAATCGTCTCTCTATGCCGTTGAGTGTGAGAAAGATGTTCAGACGAATTGTTTCAAGATTGTCACAGGCAAACGCCAAAACAAGTTGTCTGAATCGATCGTCTGGCCATTACGCCACTGCCAAAAGGGGCAATTTTCTCTCTCTGGAAGAGGTGGATGGTATGGACGGGATTAAAACGCTATAAAATCATGCGAAAACCGAGATTTCAGCATCTAAAAGCACTTTTCATTCATTTCACGCAGTTCTGCCGTCCATGGATCACACACAAAAAAATGACATTCCATTACAGTAAGGTTAAGTTTTAAAAATGACAAAAAATCCTTGTTAGTAACATCTTCTACCATTTTCTTTTTGCTGTTTCACTTGGCAATAGCGCGTCAAAGATGTCCGAATAATTTAGGCTAGATCGTAAAATTGGTTTTCAAAATACATTCTACACAAAATGCATCAATGTTTTAATTGATAGTATTGGTCCTTCAATTATTTTGAGGAGTATATAATAATAGTGACTAGAAATAAAAACACAAGCAAACAGCTTCATAAAAAGCTTAACAAATTTATTTTACAAAGTTAAAAAGAAAATTTTACTAGATAAAACAATATATACGAAATGTTTTTAAAAAAGTCTACATAAAGATCGCTGCACTTATTCTCTTTTTTGTTGTTATGAATTCCCAATTAAAGCGTGATGTTCCAATTTCAGAGCATTCCTTCCCAAGGCGATATACTTTGCAGCTCGAACTCAGGAATAATCCATATTTTGAAGCACAATTTCAAAATTTATCACAGGATGCAGCAGAAATTATGATTAATCCAGCTTTAACTTTAAGAGAAACGCAATATCATTTAGCATTGAATATATATGCTAAAAATTGTGTACAAGGGCACTCATATTAATGCAGTTTCGACCAAAAGGACGTAAAATAAGAAAGTTAAAGCAATTCGAAAAGCTTAAAGTTGCATTCTCACAAGCAAATGAATGTGAAAATTGTGAATTATCGTTGCAGTTTGGTTATGACAATATTTTGCGTTAGGTTTTATAAAATGTCTTTTGGATGGCTTTAATCTGGGCTAACTTGCCAAAATTTAATCTGTAACGTTCTAAAACATTGTCAATAGCCATGGATTATTCCAAACTGGAATAACTAATGCTAGAATGTGTTGATTAAGTCAAAGTATGAGACTTTGATACGTTTTGCATGTGCAATCTTTGTATATGCATACACAGCTATCTAGTAGGGCAAGGGCCGGAAGGGGGCTAACATGTGGCCTGGGCCATTATCTATGTCCCTTAATTGAATGCAAGCGGTGCAATCTCTGGGGAGACTTGTTGATGCATACATGCTCATGTTTCAACCAATTTATTAACGAGTTGGGAAAAAGGGATAAAATGTGAGGCTTGCCGATCATTTTATCTCCTTTTCGCAACGACTTTAATACAGAAGCACGAATATTAGATTCTATTTATCACATGATATTAAAAGTACTTTAAAATCGCATTTTGGCGTGAAAACGTCAACATTTTGCCAACTTTTACGCAACGTTAAAATGGACGTTTATGCGTAATGTTACTAAATCCACTAGTGGTTTATCGATTTTATTGCATGGCGTTATATCACTCCCAGACGCGAAAACATGTAATAAAAAGGCTTTCATTTGACCTTTGGCTGCTCACTAGACTAGTACAAATAAGGATGAAACTAACGACTATCGACTTATGACTAAAAACCAAACTCACTGTGTATAATAGTGTACACTGTGTAAATAATTGTACTGAAGCAGAAAATTAATATAAACATAAAAAAGCGACAGCTACGTGCTACAGCCTTTATAGTATAGTCGCTTGCAAACATGACTCGTAGGCTTGTGGTAACGGGTTTGAGCCTTATGACGGACAATATTTTGACCGCTTTATATCTATACTGATAAGGATTTAAACGAGCAGCTATTATCATATAATTATTGACTTCAATGAGGTAGACATAAGGATTTATCTACCCGAAAAAGTGATAATTACCCCAGGCCCTAGGCCGAGGTGAATATCACTTTTAGGGGTAGATAAATGCTTATGTCTACCGAAAATGAAGTCAATAACTGTTTTGTTATATGACTTTTCATTTAAGAATGAAAAATTTGCAACTTTCACTTTTGTTGTTAAAGACATGTTCAACCTTCAATCTAAGGACTTTCTCACATGTTTTAGCAACTGTTATTGAAATACTATAATGTACGTAGTATTTGCATTTTCAAATGTATATTAATTCTCTTAATGAGGAATATAAAATGTTATCATAACACTGTTTTTACAGTTTGTTAATTCAAACAAAGATAAATAAGCCAATAAAACCAAACAACACTGTTGTAAAAATTCATAAAATTCTTTAATTTACCTGTTGGGAGTTGAAACAGCGAACCATGACAGTTTCATGCAGCACATGCTAGTTTCACACTCATCATGCTATATTTAGCTCTCTAGAGGGTAATATTGCAGAAGTGTCAAAAATATTAACTTCTGGAAACTAGTTCAAGCTGGTTTTCATGCAATATTAACTTGTGGACCGGTTTAGACCAGTTCCCAGGTAGATATAGAGATTTACGAAGACTAATTGGGCCAATCAGGAGACATGATTCTCTTCAGTCATATAATAAAAAAAGGATATTGTTTTTAAGGGCGCGCTCTCCATCCACTTTTAGTTCGATTGACCAACTGTTAATGACAGATCAATTCTATTGAGGTAAGTTCGAGCGCCGTTCGACTAAAAGTGGATGGATATTCACCCAAAGTTTACCTCCCCTATGAGAGCTGGAGACTTAAGTTTCATAGGCACTGTTGAATAATGTAAAACGTGATGCAGAACAGCAAATGCTCTGAGTATCTACCTTCTTTCTGGGGGGGGGATCTGCATTTCCAAAATAATTTGTTCGTTCCTGATAGACCAACTAGTGCTCATGATGTAACACGGGGTGCAACGTTTGTGTGTTAGGAGTCAACTGTTTTCGTTTTATTAAAATCAAATTTGTTTGGGTAGGTCTTGTTATATATTTTCTAGTGAACCAGCTGTTGACTATTTGTTGGTCTTTGTTACATAGGTAAAAACAGCGTAGACTCTGATCAAATGTGGCATCTGGGTCTGCACTGTTTGCCAAAATGCGAATTTAGGAGCCAAAAGTAGATAAGGGATATTAATTTCTGCAAATAATTTGGTCGTTTTATTAACACTTCTTACACTCCAAACAATTAAGTGAGTGAAGAGCTATTCCTACAAAAGGAAACGTGAGAGCAAGGTGTGTTCGAAATGTCATATGTGTTTGGTTAAAAAAGTGAGTATACAATCATAAACCACAAGCTTACCCTCGACAATACACTGTATTTTAATGAAATGTTTTGGGTAATTTTTCCAGCGGTAAGTGACCTCACACCGGATGGTATGCATGCGGGCGGGCGGGCGTGCGTGCGTGTGTGTGTGTAACTTCCCGTCAACAGCGAAGGTCAAATGGAGCCAGTGTCATGGCTTAAAGCCGCATCTGACAAACTGAAGAAGCCGGATAACTGTAGTCGAAAGGAAGGCAAATATTCAACTTCTATAACTGATATTTCCATAACTCTCATTGACTGCTAAGGTCTGTCTAAGTCTGGGTTCTCCATCTCAACCCCCCTACCAACAAACACATGCACTCACGTGTTTGTGTGCATCTCCATACCCAACATATCAACGAAAAGCATTTACAACCACATCACTCCGTCTAGCATATAAAAAAAAGTATCAGCGTGAGTGTATGTGTTTGTGCGTTCACTGGGTTTCCTTCGATAAAACTTGACTTATCCAATTGAGACAAGGGCTGTTGTATACAAGGCACTGTTTGGGCCCAGCTTTCGGGTGTGTAGAGACTGTTTTGGCTCCCTGCCTGACAGACGTTAGACTGGGGATCGAAAGGCTAATGCCAGTTTGAGACTCACCGTCAGCGCAGTCACTATTACACTTACTACTTGTTCAACCTATGAAAGCAGGAAATCGTCCCGACATTACTGAAAATTTGTTGACGTGGATGCAAAGCTCCAAAAAACAAACGAAAAAAAAACTTGAGAAAAAATATATGTTAGATAGGAATTGAACCAGCGATCACACGTAAATGAGTCAGTTGTTCTAACCACCAGACCACAGAGTCTGTTGTATTCATTGTCTCTTTATTTCGCTTTCCTATTTTGAACATGTTAGTAGCTTTAGACGAGTACAACTATCCATAACAGTGAATATACGTCATTGTATGCGCATGAATAATTTTCTACGCGAGGCGGATCTAGTTTCCATTAATATTTGTTTCAATCAAAAATACAAATAAACATGAAAATTATTTAAGAAATACACTGGAACTAATGATACTGGGGTTTGGGAACTTATTTACACGAGCAGAAGCTGGAGATGTAGCATTTATGTTGTGTTTTAAAATATTGTTAAGTATGAGTTGAACCCGCCACCATTCCTTAGTCATAAACGTTAGTCATAGTCGTTAGTCAATCCTTATTTGTACTAGTCCACTGATTTGTTAAGTACCAAAGTCTCATGTGCTGGCAGATAATTTTGTAAAAAAAAATGTTTTGTAACACAATGAGCAAAATTCGTGTATAAACCTGTCAGCAATATTTTGGACCAGACTAGACGCCAAAACGACATTTGTTGTAAACCATGTTATTCATCATTAGAATGATAGTATAATTTTATTTGATTATATTGATGTTTTCACTGTGTATCTATCTCTTGTTGTTGGCGTGATCACTTGTGATCATTCTAGATCTGCCACGTAGTGCTGAATTTTAAATTAAGCTAAAAAAGAAAATATCCTGTTGGCTGAGCTTTTAAAACCATTTGCAAGATATTGATAGAGGTATACAAGAGCGCATACCTATGTACCCAGGGACTAATTAGCCCTTAACTCTGGGCAATAATTATTATATAACTCTGCAATGTGCAGAGGAACGCTATTCTAATGTGGAACAGCTATGGAGAAACAAATTCTTCAGGACCTTGATGTTAAAATTCCTCTTCTCTTCTTCTTCTTCTTCTGTATAATTTGCGCCGTGACATGAGATTTCCAACAATTTGGTGAGTGCGACCAGCAAAGCCTCAGATCAGCCTGCGCATACGCGCAGACTGATCAGAGCCTTTGCTAGTCGCTTGAATATTATATGAATATTAAGCTACTGATCGAACATAATTTGAAGTTTCTAAGCTTAAAATGAGGCTACAAAATGCTCGTCTAATTCTACACTTGCCAAAAACATTGTTGGAAATCCCATGTCACGGCTCATATTTATCAGTATCAACTGAGCACACCTGAAATGAACACAACAACCTCTTTCAAAATGCAGCAATCTACAAATTTGAGACATTTCCTTGATTTTCAGGGAAATTAACACTTAATTTCAGCAGACGAGAAAAGCAGACGACTTTTGTTGCGATTGGCGCAATCGCAACAAAAGTCGTCTGCTTTTCTCGTCTGCTGAAATGTTTAAGAAGCCTCTATGGCAAACGGTGTGGACCCGGATCAGACTGTTTCTATAGGAGCAGTCTGTTCTGGGTCCACGATGTTTGCTTCTATACTTAATTCGTCAGTAATGTTAGGAAATTGTTTGCAGCAGACGACTTCAGCAGACGAAATTTTCAGATATATTTTTTCTTGGTGCTTTAAGGGTTAACCCCTTTTTATTCTGATGGATTATCCAATAATGCGGATTATGTAAAAATCACATGCACATCTTCAGACAATAACAAAAACATTTGCTATTCCAAACGAACTGATACAACACTGTGAGGTTTGATCCATTCTAAATACAACATTGGAAGCTCGAAATAAAGTAAGAAAGGTGGCAAAGATTAGGAATCGATACAATCAAGTACCACAAGTACCACACCTGTTCCAGGATACCACATGGGAAAGTGACAAAAACACAATTAAACATTACAAACGAGAGCCAAGAAGGTCAGCCCTTTCCCAGCAGGTGACCACAGGGCAGCAATGAACAGACACGAAAGCATGACAAATACAAGTCATAAATAACACAAATGATCCAGAAATAAATACCGCCTTGGAACGGTCAGTAAAAATATTTTACTGGAGGGCTTAAACTGGTTTCACGGCGCAAACCTCACCCTATCTCCAGATGTGGATCAAGACACATAGATGTTTGGTTGTATGACACATCTCTAAAGAATAATTATTAAAATAAAAAAGAGAAAAAATTATCTCAGGGTTAAATAAAAAAAACACATCATAAAAGCATGACAGGATCATTTGAGCCTCGACATGTGATTTTCATTAATGTGGCATTTTGACAAGTGTAGACTCAGATGAGCTTGCGCAGCCTCCTCTTCAGCTTAGAAACTCCTATGATGTTCGGTCAGTAGCTTAACATTCATAGAATATTCAATAGACTAGCAAAGGCTCTGATCAGACTGTGCGTATGCGCAGGCTGATCTGAGGCTTTGCTCGTCACACATACCACATTGTTGGAAATCTAATGTCGGGGCTCAACTTTTTAAAATTGCAAGAGGATTGACATAACACTATGGAGGGAGTTGATACCCTTTAGCATTTGACTTTGAAAGTATTTAAGCTGAAACAATGACTTATTCTGAGTAAAAAGAGTAGAAAAAAAAATGCTTTCAGGATTATATGAAAATACATGCACATCTTCAGATCATGACATGAGCATTTGCAAGATTTTAAGATGATTCGAATAACCCTGTGGGAGTGGTTTATATCACATAATGTCCATTTTCAATTCACTCTTGATAGTGCGTAAGCTCACAATATAACATATTTCGAAATCAAGACATAAAAAAAGCAGACAAACAATGATCTCATGATTATATAAATTCATGTACATCTCCAGACCATGACAAGAGCATTTGCAAGATTTTAAAAGGATTTGCGTAACCCTGTGGGAGGATTTGATCTCAGAAGATACCTACATAAAGTCACTGTTAATCGATTTAATGATGGAAATGACAAAATAAGAAACATGAAAATTGAATAAGCTTCTTACCGAAAAAAAGGCATAAGTTCTAAATAAACTCAATACCATTAATTAACCAGCATAAGGTTGTGCTATATCGCGCTCACCTGAGCATTTGTTGCTCTAATATGCAACGCGTACAATATTCCTTTAGTTCAAGATAAATTCCATATAAGGGACATAGGCAAACAGCAGAAACCCAGACGCCACAGAACGTGGCGTCTGATCAGGGTCTCCACTGTTTGCTTACAAAATGTTCTATTAGATTTTTGAATAAAAATTAGAAATACCATCCAACACACATAAGATTTGAAATAGACTGGTCCTATCGATAGAGATAGGAAATTTCATTCAGTTTAAATGGGTTAATGGACCATCTCAGCATATCATAACAAACAGTGTAGACCCTGATGAATTGTTACTTTATCAGCATTTCATCTGGGTCTTAACTGTATGCTCAAGTACCTGTTTACGAGTTTCTGTTAATAATAATGATAATAATAATAATAATAATAATAATAATAATAATAATAATAATAATAATAATAATAATCATAATAATAATAATAAAAAGTAATAATAACAATAGTAAAAATAACAAGAAATATAACAACAAAATGTACCTGCGACACACGCTGTTAGATAGCTTGCAATAGTACCAGAGACTACAGCCCATGGCGCCACTTTACTGAAATCCGAGATTCTCCGTGGAGCTAGTGCGCCCAATGACCCAAGTCCAAGACCCACTGTAACTATTGAAGCAAAGCCACAAAGAGCGTAGGTGGCGATCAACGTCGATCGTTCCTTAAAGCAAAACAATTTCAAATCGTTATCTATCCATTTGGCTATCATCAGGGGTTACAAGCTTGAGCGTCAATGTGGAACTATATTTTCACAGCGAGTGATAACAATCACTCACATGGACAAATTACATGAGTAGGAAAGCTGACATTTAGGTAGTTTGTAGTGTTTAACCAGACTCTGGGAGATATTAATGATTATTAGACAACGATTTTTAATCATTTACATACACTTTGTTCCTTGTTATATATGATAATTAATTCTAACTCATTGTATGCTGTGTAATAATACTTTTTTTCTAGTCTGCTATCTTTTTTTTTAATTAACTGTTTTTAAACAACCGTTTGTGAATACTATCTGAGTATTTAACAGTTTTCATTTACATCAAGTGACGTTTTGTCAGACCTAATCTGCGCACAAACTGTAGTTTTGGAAAGTGTGAGTAAGTCTTGTATTTGCATCTCACTTTGCAAATGTAAGTATATCAACACTTCTACGGCCGTGTTGTATCAGCTGGCTTTTATGGCGACGTGGTCGTGTTTGATTACGAATCCAGCGGCCCAGGTTCGATCCCCAGGTGGGTCAAAGGTGATAAGCATTTTTCACCTGTTACATTTGTCGCCCAATATAAGTAACCCATTAAATGGGCTCGGAGCATATCAGTGTCTGGAAAACAGGTTCTTTGAAGCTTAATCTGAATTTCAGGGACGAATTTAAACATGGAGGGAAAATATGTAGTAGAGCAAAGTATATCAACACTTGTATGGCCTTGCAGTACAAGTAGACTTTATGGCTATGTGGTAGAGTGTTTGATTTTGAACCTAGCAGACCTGGCGCGATCTCCAGCTGGGTCAAAGATGATGAGCATGTTTCCATTGCTGTAGATATTTATCTTTCCCTCTATAAGACCAGGTGTTGTTGTAAACAGAAATTCCCATGTTATAACTTACAGACACTATTCCTCCATGTTTGCTGTAGACATATATCTTTTCCTCTATAAGACCAAGTGTTATTGTAAACAGAAATTCTTACTACTTACAGACAATATTCCTCCATGGAGAGTAGTGTTCCATTGCTGTAGATATATATCTTTCCCTCTATAAGACCATGTGTTATTGTAAACAGAATTATCATGTTATAACTTACAGACAATACTCCTCCATATAGAGAAGGATTCCATTGCTGTAGATATATATCTCTTTAAGACCAAGTGTTATTGTAAACAGAAATTCTTGTTACTTACGGACAATATTCCTCCTTGTAGAGTAGTGTTCCATTGCTGTAGATATATATCTTTCCCTCTATAAGACCAGGTGTTATTGTAAACAGAAATTATTATTACTTACGGACGATATTCCTCCATGGAGAGTAGTGTTCCATTGCTGTAGATATACATGTATATTTATCCCTCTTTAAGACCAGGTGTTATTGTAAACAATAATTAAGATTACTTACGGACAATATTCCTCCTTGTAGAGTAGTGTTCCATTGTTGTAAATATATATCTTTCCCTCTATAAGACCAGGTGTTATTGTAAACGGATGTATATGTATCAAATTGTTGATTGTTCTTCACCAGATTGGCAAGATTCATGTATGCCACTCCTGCCACTGACAGTGTCCGTATACCTAGTAACTCTCCAACCGCAAAACAGTCATTGCTTTCCACGCCCATTACAAAAGCAAAAGGGTAGAAAACATACGATAGTATCAGCTAAAAAGAATGAAAACACAAAAAATCAATAAAACCATTTAGACAAGTACATAATACGCTACACATCTAAACATATAAACTGTAAATCTACATCCCTGTATTCGTTTCGTAGCCAAACGGTTTGTCTTGTACACTCCAAACAGTTTTTTACCTTTGCATATTCGTTTTGGCGATAGTCAAAATGCTTCATTATATTTTTTTTCTGTTCTACTTCTTCATCAAAACCGTGTGTGTGGTTCTCGTAGTAGTTATTAGTGTCCTTTCTAGATCTGCAATCATCTCACTGAGGAAGAAAGAGCTGTCTGCTTTACTTTATTTGTTTTCTTGCTATAAGGTAAGTGCTCTGTGTCTCATCATTCGGTCCTGTGCATTGGTCTGTGGTCTGTGATTGTGGCAATCCTGGTCATACTCACTTGTTTCCCCATTTATACTGCGCTTTCGTCATGTGTATGCTATATAGGGACCAAACATGTTTTTCAATTCATTTACATTTGCTGCACCTTGAGGGTGGTGTTGAAACCCGAGCCTGATAGAGGAGGGTTTTAATGACCTCAGAGGGGTCTAGCAGATGTAAGTGTATCAGAAAACTATGTTTAATCGTTATAGTTGCATAAAGTCTGAATCTGAAGAATACGTCGAAGTGACCAATACTTGCTTTTACTCACTGGAGTCATTTTGTCATTTGAAAATTTGGAAAAACATTTCGAAAAGTTCATTTGTATTGCTATAATGGCGCGCAAAAACATGAATGATACGTAGAATTTGAAAAAGCTTGTTCCTGTCATCCTAACACCACAAAATTCCGTTCATTTCTATGCACGTTACTGTTGATGGCGCCAATTTTTTGTGATGGCCTAGAATGCGTATATGTAAAATACAAAAGCCATGCATCAACAGCACGTGAAGTGCCTGATTAATACATGGGGTTTTGATGGTAAAAAACATGGCTGTTAATAGCGTGCGACACGGCTTTTTATGCAAAAATACATCCAAACATTGTAATTGTTGAAGAAACAAAGGTCGTAATGACATATGGTAGCTTAATGAAGGTCGAAAGTATCGCAGAATGCTCCCATTGGAGCATTCTGCAATACTTTTTACCTGCATTAAGCAATATTTGGCCTTAAAAAACAATTTTTGGTCTTTTTGAGAGTGGTCGTTTTACGCAGGTTTTACTGTATTGTAATTTTCAAAAATTAGCCAGCTCACTGGATTTTGTATACATTTCACACAATGGTGCAGCGAGGGCTAGGACGAATCTTCGCATATGCTTACTCATAAATGTTCGCTCACACAAAGTTAGAACGTGGATGTAGGCCCTGAGTCCCTATACATAGCCCTGCAGACATGTTTAAAAGTAGATTTTACACATACATATGTGATTCATTGAGATTTAAATATTACAATGATGTTCTTAATAGGGTATCCTTTGGAAGCAAAGAATGCACAAAAGAACTGAAACTAGAGTGTGCATATTTTCTGGGCAAGACTAGCTAGTTTCGGCCATTTAGGCCTCAATTTTGATATCATGGGCAAAATAAAAAAATAGCTTGTATAATTAATTGAAAGGATTTACAGTACCGTCATAGAAAGTCCATGAACGTCCACCCTGTCGCCCAACCATTCCACAGTGGCATCAGCAAATTCTAGGAAGGCCAGGAATACAATAAGGGTCACAGACAGATTAGCAACCATTTTCAACCCTTGTCTGGCCCCAACAACCACTGCTTCTACTACACTCTTCGGTCGACGATGGGCTCTGGAATTAAAAAAAAACCACAGACTGAATCATCAGTGAATAATTAAATATAAAAACAAATATTATACCTTACACCCACTTAACAATGTGTGAGCACATTGATTGAGATATATCCTCGCTTTCCTGTCTACACATATTACCCCCAGTAAATAACAGTCTGCTACTATTACAGATCATAACCTAATATAAGTACTAAGAAGAAGAAAATGGCTAGATATCCATTTTATCATATTACGTCGCATTATGAATGACGCTTTTAACGTCACGCATACAGGTATATGGCAAAACCCTAACGTTTTCACGCCAAAAAATTAGATTTTTAAAAAGTTTATATGCCATATGATAAATAAAATATCATATTCGTACTCCTGTAATATTGAATTTATTAAACCTGTTGCGGAAAAGTGATTAAATGCTCGGCAAGCCTCACATTTTATCGGTTTTCCTCAACTCATTTAATACATTCAATAAAAAAAGCACCGATGTAAGATCCTCTATTTCTTAGTTACCTCTCATATAAACTGCATTGTTGCACTTTGACCTGATAAACATTGCCTATCTCACGACATGTGCCTTTATCAGGTCATCTTGGCGTTGCACTTTTTGATTGACGTCGTCTATGACGTTGAATCGACACGACAATCGATAACATAACTACATCATAATCGCTAGTTTGAAGAGAGAACCAACTAGTAAACTGATAAACAGAAAACCAGGTTTGCGTCTTTTGATATCAAATTTACCAGGCTAGGCTTAGAGAACGCATGTTAAATCGCTTGACAAGCCTCGCGATTCACCAAGCATTCTCAAAGCTTTGCCTGGTAAACTTGATATCAAAAGACACTCACCTAGTATCCTCTATTTATCATTAATCACTGCCACAACGTTGTGCTTTTTTGCCTTCATCTTAAGAGATTTTTTTTTCAGAAAATAAAATTCGCTGACATAGATATTGTAATATATTATACAATTATTGACTAATGAGGCATTGGATATGATGTGATATCGACCAGATAATATCAATATTGACCTAGGCGGAGCCGAGGTCAATATTGGTATTCTCTGGTCGATTTCACATCATATCCAATGCCTCATTAGTCAATAACTGTTTTATTATATACTAGCCAAAAGTTCTGACCGGCCACCTGCATTTCATTAGTTTTCTTCAAAACGTAAAACGACATGACTACACTTTTTGTACCTCTAAATAGCCAGACGTGTCATGTACCCTAGACATTGAAGATATTGACAACATGTTCAACAGTTCGTGCAGGGTTCCCATTTGAATAGTGGTACCCCCATTTTTAAAATTCGCATTTTGGCACAATTTGTAAGTCATTACTTTTTGAAATAACCCACTTTCACACGCAAAACGCTTTCATTTCAACAGCCAAACTCTTATTGAACACTACAGTGCTAAAATGAACACTCCATCTGCATGAGACTCGTTGTTATTGGCCAAAATGTCGAAAATTACCCCACCATCCAATGCAAATTCTTGTGAATTTTAAAATTGAGATAATGTGTATTCGGCGAAGGCCCCTGGATACAATTTTAAGAATTTTGCTAAGCCGTTTTCTGGTATCATTCACTAATAGGCTGGCCTATTCGGGAATGAAAATGAAATCTGTATAGTGCTTAAAGCTTTTTAGAAAATCGATAAAAACACACGTGGCCGGTTAGAACTTTTGTCTAGTATATAACATTTAGAGAAAGATGTACAGGTATCATTGCACTTGGAAAAAATACTGAACTTATATAGAAGTTTTGGGACAGTCAAGTATTTAGCAGAAACAGTGCAAACCTAGATAAGACCACCCTTTTACTATTTTAAATATATGTTGTGCATGAGTGTCATCATTCAGCAAAAACAAACAAGAATTCTAACACGCCTCGCCTGTAGAGCCAATGTTAAAACAGTGTGATATATCAAACAATAATTCACAGCGTTGAAAGCGCAGGGAAAATGTGTGATAGCTGACGTCATTTGTTACTGGTAAATGACGTCATTCATGGCGTTAGACGGTGTAACGTCGTTTTTTTTCGCTTGAAAGACGTTATAAATACATGTAAACGTATGCGACGTGGTCTAAGTATTGGCGGGAGTTCTTTAGTGCACAGGCGGAAAGTTGGAAGAAGCTGAAGAGTTCAAATTTGTTTTCGTCGTTTATTGTGCAGTAAAATCGAAATAGATCAGCTCCAGTGCGTGATTTGTCGCGTTTTTGGCACTACGATAGGATTACAAGCGGCGCCTTAGAAAAGCAGAACCGGAACGGAAAAAAACACAAGCAATCTAATTTTAGTGACTAATATTCACCAGTAAGCACGCGCCAGCCAGTGAATATGACAATATATTGACTGGCCACGTGAGCGCTCTAAGCCAATGAAAATCAGTCTTTTAACTTAGTTATATAATAATTGCTAATGTAATTGATGTAATCAAGTCAACCTTTCACATATATAGATCTATTTCAACAGCTCTAATTTCCTAATTATATTGACAAGCCAATCAACGTCAGTCAATAAAAATAACTAAACATACTTTGCTGCTGAAAATGCTGAGATTCGTTTATTTCAAATATAGTATCCGTTGTGCAGTTAGGTATGCAAACAATATATCCAATTAAGTATACATTAAACTGTTTAAACAAAAGTGACATAGCATGTAAACAATTATACTAGCCTGTCAGCCAAGAGTGACAGTGTCGTCATGTTTTGTTTACAAAGTTATAAGGAGCTTATATTCGATATATCACTTGTGCATTAATCCTATCCGCAGGATAGAATTAATACACAAGTGATCTATCGATTCGCGTTAGCTTAAATGGAGTGTACTAGTTAATGTTTTACTTTACAATGGTAAACAAAATATGACGTCACTGTCACTCTTGGTTAGCACGATAGTGGCGTACTTCGAATCGAACTATAGTCCCTACTATAGTAACTAAAGTTTGATTCGAACATCGGTAGTCGCTACTAAAGTTCTACTACACCGTTACTCAAGTAGATTGTCTGGTTCTATCCTCTAGCCCTATCTAACAACATGGGTTCAAGAGTAGCCTCAAAATAATTTGTTTTAGAAAATAAATACTCGCTGTGATCTATTCGCGGTCCTACTTATTCGTAATTGTTATAGTGCTACCAATATCTAATAACCATGTTTGTAAACGTTGAAATCAAAACATACGGCTGGCATATTCAGCAGGCAGGTGTAGTTTTGGAAACGTTTAGATATTAGCTTGTATAGCGCAGTAGGTAAAGTGGTTGGCATTAGAAAATCCATATATTTTCCATTATGCGCAGGGTTCGAATCCAACCAATGCCTTCATTTATTTTTCTTCATTTTTATTGTATCATATTTTTACATGTATTCTCTAAGCATGATTGGAAAACGGTTTTAACATTTATACAAAGTGCCCATCAAAATTATCAAACACGGAACGTATATGCGAGATACCACTGAATGCATCAACTCAATCAGGTATGCATTGTTTTCAGTCATTAAAACGATATTTATCAACCAAAATGGTGTGGTAATGATAATGAAATTCAATTATATCTATAAATAAATAAATTAATAAAAAATATAAAATCGAAAAAAAAAACACGAAAAAAAAACGAGGAACGGTGACGGATTTCGAACTCGCTCCTTCCATGACAGTGGACAAGCGATCCATTCACTATGCTACGAATAGTACTTGTGATTGGTTTGTGCATCTAATATTTTAGATGAAATAAAATGCATGTATTATTCTAAAAATAGTGAGCTATAAAAATAACTTTGTTATTGGTAAATATTCTTGTAAACACAGAATGTCAACATAGTCAAAATAGCGCTGTAGGACTATAATTAGAGTTGGCTGTGCAGTATATGAACATCATTTTTGTCTGCAATGAAGAATTGAAAGGGAGCGTGCAAGGTGTTTACTTGGCAACCAACTAAAGTTCCAACTGCAGCCGTTCGGATGCAAAGGTGCGCACGCACCTATTACGTAATAACTTTAGTAGGAACTTTAGTTCGATTCGAAGTGGGCCAGTATCTTTATATCCCTGACAAAAATACTGTGGATACACAAGAAATGTCCTTATGTTCACATACTTTCTTTTTGCATTATCTTTGTGTTTCTTTTTGTCGTCTGCTTTTACTTCA
This sequence comes from Loripinus fragilis, assembly GCA_964019695.1. Taxonomy (NCBI): domain Eukaryota; kingdom Metazoa; phylum Mollusca; class Bivalvia; order Lucinida; family Lucinidae; genus Loripinus; species Loripinus fragilis. The sequence goes on along the minus strand of OZ026527.1, from coordinate 71,600,510 downwards.
TTTTGCTGATCAGGTTCTACTTTCACGTCTATCTCCCCCTCCTGTAAATGGTATTTGTCTTCGTCATCAGGATACATCACTTTTGCACACACCAAGGCCGCTGGTGCTGACATAACTGAGGCAGCCAATAAATATTTTGCAGGTACCTGGAAAATTCACAGTAGAACTTCAATGGCTTGAACAGGCTTGGGACCACGAAAAATAGTTCTAGCCAAGGGTAGTTCCAGCCATCCAGTGTGTATTATGTTTCAAATGACCTGTGGGGACCATTATGATATTTTTAGCCAGCCATGGTGAATGAGCCATCAGAGTTCCAGCCATTGAAGTTCTACTGTAATTTAACTCATGTTAAACATTATGAGACTTCCAACAATGTGGCATTTTGACATGTATAGACTTGGACGAGCCTCTGCAGCCTCCTTTTAAGCTTAGAAACTCCAAATGGTGCTCAGTCAGTAGTTTATCAATCATAGGATACTCAAGCGACTAGCGAAGGCTCTGATCAGACTGCGCGTATGCGCAGGCTGATTTGAGGCATAGCTGGTCGCACATACCACATTGTTGGAAATCTGAAGACGCGGCTCATATGCATCTGAAAAAAATATGTCTGCTGAAGTCGTCTGCTGCAAATAATTGCCTAACATTACTGGCAAATTTAAGTATAGATGCAAACAGGGTGGACCCAGGTAAGACTGCACCAATAGGAGCAGTCTAATCTGGGTCCACATTGTTTGTCATAGAGGCTTCTTAATCATTTCAGCAGACGAGAAAAGTAGACGACTTTTGTTTCCATTGGCGCTTTAAGGGTTAACTAATGTTTAACATTATATTTGTTCGATTTTACCACAACTTGCGATCATCCTGTACAAAATGTTTTTGGTAACCAAGAAAGGATATCTATTAACATGATGCATGATGCGAACCAAACATCTATGTGTCTTGATCCCCATCGGAATTAAGGGTGATGTTGATACCGTTTAACATGTTTAAGCCCTCATGTAATTTTTTTGCTGACCGTTCCGAGGATGGTACCGTCAAACGTGTTTAAGCCATCCAGTGATTTTTCTGACCGTTCCAAGGTGATGCTTCTTTTTGTTATTTATGTTTCATGTTTGCCTTTATTATACTGTCTTGTCGGTTCCTTTCAGCCTTGTGATAACCTGCTGGGAAAGGGCTGACCTCTTGGCGTTCTTGAGTTTGATGTGTCCTTGTGTTTTTGTCACTTTCCCATATGGTGTCTCGGGACAGGATTGACGTGACTTTTTGTTCATTGTTAATCCCATTGTGGGAGTCTGTAATTGTTCTATGTTTTGTTGTACGTTACTTTATGTCAATTCTAGTATTGCAATCATCTTGGTGGGGAGGAGAGAGCTGATTGCTTTGCTTTATTTGTCTTCCTGGTGTCTCGTGATGGTTGAGTGGCTCTTCCTCGCGGTGCCACGGGGTTGTCTGCAGTTTGTGATTGTGGTATTTCCTGATCATACTCACTTACTATTTTTGATTGTATTGATTCCTGATCTTCTGTGCCCTCTTCTTTACTTAAATTCAAAACCTTCTACATTTAGTATTGGTAACAAATGTTTGATTTGCTAATAAAATATGTCTGCAACATAAGTTGGGTAAATTCGGACAATCAGCTTAATTCGGACAGCGACCTTGCTTCTTTCAATTTTGAATTATTGGAATAAAAATTAAATTTACTAAGCAAACAGTGGAAATCCTGATGAGACGGCACATTTGGATTTTCACTGTTTGCAAAATTATGTCCGAATTTACCTACTGTCTAAAGTTACCTGACTTTACCCTATTGGTTTGCAATTTTCATAATGTCAGTTATTTTGCAACACAGAAGAAATAAAGAAAGCTCAATTTTGGAAAACTTTTATCCACTTCTCTTAGTTTTATTTTGGTTCCTTTTAACCTTTCTCTATTTTGGTACTGAAACTATCGATTGCTTAAAACGTCTGCTGTTTATATTTAAGTGCACTTCAGATAAGATTTTATAAACGCTAATCAGAATGTTCCTTTTGGAGCAGTCTGATCTGGGTCTATATGTATATTGTGCTAAATATAGGCTACTAAAACATCAGCAGATGAGAGTTTTTTTGTTTTTTTGTGTGTTGCTTTACGTCCCAGTCAACATCTTGAGCAAGCGATAAACAGACTTTGTGCACATACTTTCGCTTTTAACTGACGAAATTGACAAAATTTATCAGAGAAATATATAAAACCCACATTCGCATCCCTAGACAATGATAAAACACATGCTAAGTTTAAAAACAATCAGTATATATCTGGAGTAGTTGTGAATATACACAGTGCCCGTACCTATATATTTACCTATACTAAATCATTTGTATACTGGAAGCCACTAAAAGGTTACTATGGCAAACAGTGAAGACCCAGATGAAATGCAGCATAATATTGTATTTCATCAGGGTCTGCACTGTTTGCTATGATTAAAACAGCCACCAGTTGCAGAAATACGTCATTTACAAATTCTACCTGTGTATCAAAATGTATGGGAAAATCTACCAAACACAAAGGATTAAGTATGAAATATAAAGTTGCTACCATAACAAAATAGACCATGACTAAAGCACACTGATAAATGTGTGTAAGTTAACATCAAACGATGATGCAGCTGATCTGTCACCCCTTTTTGGTGTAAGTTTAAATTTACTTTCCTACTAAAACAACTTTTAAAAGACTAACAGTCATCGAGCAAAACATATTCACTATTCTTAAAAGTTCTACCTTTTATTATTGTACTTATCCTCCAGATCATTACAATTGAATATAACATAGCCTTTAAAGCAGTAATTGAAAGGTTTCGCAAATGAAAAGCAACAGTGCAGCTGCCACCAAAATTTGTGTAAAGCTGCATGTACTTTTTACAGTGTGCGCACACAAAGTACCTATTATTCAAGGGGTGTTGAACCACCCACCACGAACCACATACCATACATAACGTTATATATATATATCCTCGCTTTTCTTGGAAAATGTCTGACTAAGTAGAGTCTGGATAAACTTACCCCAAAGGACATAAACTGTATAAGAGCAGCCCCACCACAAGACGCAGCCCCTGATGTCATGAATGTAAACAGGTGGGATACTGGAACTGAATCTAGATACTGTAGGACCAGAACTGAAGATTCTCCCTAGAATTAATAAGAACATTCATTACTGCAGGATACAAACATTGTAACAACAGGAGGTACAATAGATATCTGGCAGATACGTGTAACATGGCGGCAATAGTAATTATAATACTACTTGGAAAACAGCAGAAAAACAACAACAACATCAACGTCATTTGAGAAATAAAATATGTGTCAGTAAACAGCCCGATTCGGGGGGGGGGGAGTACACCAACAAGCATACAGTGTCGAAAAAGCGTAGCATCATCATTGATACTATGCCATTTCGGCGTCGTATCATTTCCAGCAGGCACATGACGTCACATGACGTCAAAATAACGTCGACCTTGATACGACGTTTGTTTAAGGTTGTGTGCCTGCTTGGTCAATTTGGCAATACCTCTCATCATGTTTTAAAGTAAGGAAGAAGGCAAAGATGAGAAATCGATACATTCAAGTACCACACCTGACCCATGACAGATAAGACAACATGGCAGTGGCAGACACGAAACATAAATGGCAAAAAAGAGCCCCAAAAGAAGCACCGCCTCAAAACTATTTTTGCATTCTGGGTAATTTTGAATATTCTAATCGCTTGAATATTTTTGTTTAATAAAAACTGTTTTAAAAAGTCACTTTCCATGAGAGTGTCAAGCAGTTTGAATCCACTACGAAGCAGGCCCAGCGTTTTGTCGAGCCTGATCATTATGGGTCCAACATGTTTACAAGTTACCAACAGACAGGAAAACTCGTCACAAATGGGGGTTATTTATAAGGTAAATGATATAATGATAAATTGGCCCTTTTAAATAAAGCCATAAATGTATTTTACTCGATGACTTAATATGCGTTTAGGCTTCAGATTCAACATATTCAAAAGAATTATTTTCATGAATGCCATCAGTTTGTATCAAGATCAGGAAAAGCTTTGATGGGTCCAAATTGTTTGCAGATTCTATAAGCAGACGGCACTGGTAGGCGAAAAGTTACAACAATAATATACCAAACATAAAAATGTACGTTGGCCGAAAACCATCTATTTAGAAAATTAGAAACCAATCAGAAAAAAATAAATGAGTAAATATAATATACGGATAAGAAATATATAATTAAGAAATAATAAAAAAATAAATTTTATCAAAAGATAAAAAATGATAGAATATTACCTACCCCTCCTAAAAATATGTTAGCTGAAGCATTTATGGCCTCGGGCGCTGAGACAGAAAGACAGAAGGCCAAGAATCTCCCGAGGGTTCTGACAATAGCCTGCACAACCCCAAGATACTGGAGAACCGTAACTATGGTGACGAAGAAGATAATCGTTGGTAATGTCTGAAACAAAAGGAAACTCATACGAGTTATTCATTAACTTATGCCATGCTAAATCAGGCCATATTCTATTTTGAAAACAGTGTTGACCAAGACTAGCTGACTTCTAAGAAGCCAACTGATCAGGATCCACACCATTATAAATGTTTCTTTCAAATTTTCAAATAGTTTGATGAAACTGATAGGTTTATGATTGTGTATGGAGATATATTGTGGGGTGACAAATAGTGGCGCCGGTTAACTTCCATGATATTTTTAAGAGCCACAACATCACCGTGTTATATCCAAAATATCACAGCAGAAGTAGACCGTTGAGTGATATTCCAATTTTCTACATCAAATATCTCACAATGCACAAAGCGCGCATGCATGTTGGCGCAATAAGGCAGTTATTATATGGTTGTGCGTATGTACGGGAGATAATGACGTTAAGGTCCGATAACTTTGAAGGCCATGGTAGCTTGCTCTGTGATATTCTTTTGAAAATTGGCGCCAATACATGATTTTGTGACTTTTACTTATGATGTTATATTTTATTTGCTATGATTTGAATTAATTAGTCAATCGATTGAAATGAAATTTCTGCCACGTATGTATCATATTTTGAATTATTCTTATTTCCAATGTCCACATATTCTCAAATTAAGTGTTGCATTAGCTGTGACATTGAGTGTAGGTCATATATGATAACACCCATTCAAATAAATTATCAATGAAACATCCGAAAAATGCACCCAGTTTTACAAACGGGTTAACCTACCAAGAAAGCAAACCTATGTTCCATGTAGCCTGTACCAAACATAAAGATGGATCCGGCTTCTGCATATGCTAACATCTCTTCCAACCTTTCAGCAAACCAGAGGACAATAGTCTGACCAATAGACGCTTTCAATATGAACACACCCAGTAGAAACTGGAAGGTCATACCCCAAAATACAGTGTGCCATGGAATCTGCAATGCAAAACCCAGTTAATGGAATGAAACATCGATCGCGCGGTTCATGATTTTGGAACATACATGTATGATCGGTATTCTTGCATGTGTTAATGCGTCGAAACAAACATGTATGATCGGTATTCGTGCATGCGTTAATGCAGTGGAACAATCAATTTTGATCGCTATTTTTGCAAATTTTAACATGATTCTCGGACAATAAAATTGCATTAAATACGCTGGTTAAACACTAAAACAGCCGATTTTCTTACTTTAGAGTGTTGTAACATGTATGGTGTTTAACTGTTTCATATTTTGCTTACTTAATTTCTGTTGACCCAGATATTGGAGATATTGATGATAAATAAGTTGTTGTAAACAAGGTGTTTATTCGAGTATAAGATTTTTCTAGAAGGATGACTAGTCATCTAGAAATTAAAAATGCATTGTCATGGAAGTTTCTGGAAAAGTTGGGAACTTTCTAGAATTTTCTTTTCCATGCCAATAGAAGCTTTGAGTAGGTTCTGGAAATTAGTGGAATCTTCCAGGAACATGTAGAACTTTCCAGACACCCATGTATTGACTTATATTTAGCATATGATATCATAGTTATTACTTGATCATTCTGGAACTTTCTTAAACAGTATATATAAGAGTAAATTTTTGATAATGGATCTTTGAAATGATTTCACCATTTAAAGTCTTAACCTTTTGTATTGGAATACTGTGTTTAAGTTATTAATTCTGGATTACTTTGGATTATTCAGTTTTGGATTCAGACTTAGTGTTTATTTGGATTTAACTTCAAAATCTGGGGATCAGACACTGCTGAAAGACTTGTGTTGATAATTATTCTGAGGGACAGTTTGGTCATATAAGGTACTGTAAATTAGACTTCCTTTGATTGTATAAATATTTTTCATTGCTTTTGTAAATGATAATTTTATTATTTTTAATAATTTTTGTTAAATTTTAAAAGTGCTTTTTGCTGACTTTCCAAACAGCAAAAGTCTGGTTTCCTGAATTCTTTTCTAGTTACGCCTGGCACGTAACAGTGTTTATTTATCAAATAACAAGCGATATCCCCTGCTGAATAGTTTCACAAAGCGCAGTATTATAAAACTTCTTGGTTTCTGTAAAGATGGCACCTCATGGATGCGTAATTAGGACTGGTCAACCTAAGACATGGGTAAAAGCTGAAAATGAGGCGTTGTTTTATTCAAAACTAACTGTATCATCTTGCGCCATTACCTCAGTATAGACGCAAAACACATTATTTTGGCCTTAAACGCCAGCAAAATAACTGCATCTGAAAACGTTAATTTAACATAAGCAAAGAGGCAAGCATTGTGGACCCAGATCAGACTGCTCCTACAGGAGCAGTCTGATCTGGGTCCACAATGTTTGTCAACGAGGCTTCAAATATTTTAGTGAGCGACAAAAAACATACATTTTGTGATTATGCGCTTTAAGGGTTAATAAATGTGAGTTCAGCGTGTATACGTTAGGATTTTCATAAAATGCATGCATGTTTGCACAGCCCAAAAAGCTAATTAACTCTTTACCAAAGTATAAAACCTGGTTTCCCTTCATAAGCAGATGAAATAGCCAAACCACACCCAGATATGAATATTTAAGGGGATATATCTTTCAAAAGCTTTTACTTGCATAAATCTAATCCTGTATAAACAAAAATGCCTTTTTATCAAGGAGACGGATACCTTTGGCCACATTGTTGTATGCACAATAAATACAGCTCACATAGATCACTTTACGCCGCAACAAACAGCTTTTGAGCAATCCGCGGTATGCTTATTAGTCTTTTTAGAGTAACTTCTATTCCTGGTTTGATACGGTTTGGAATATTGTGAAACACTGTGTGAACTTCAGAAAAAAAAACAGTTGCATGAACATGAACTACAATTATCTGACTACAATATATCGAAGAATGATTGACCATGAAAAAAATTCTACGGCCATTCTCCGCCCTTCCGCTGATTCAAGAAGGGTTCATGTCAGTTACAAGAGAAAGTATGTGCATGAAGTACTGATTAACCGCTTAGTCAAGCTTGCACAAGAAAAAATGTGTGGGTATGTGAACTAACCCTCCCAACATAACCATAGCTGTTGAGTGGGACGTTAATAATCAAACCAAACCAAACAACTTTACATAAACAAGTAGCCCAATGAGCAACGATCGCTCACCTGGGAGCCAGCATACTGTTTGGAGATACCATAATTGATGATGTTCAAAGGCAGGTAATTCTGAACTTGAAACAGTGACCAGGAACTAATTAAAAACATAAGATATTATGCCAGTCCTGGTTATCTGCAAGTTTTAAAAAGATCTGAATATTGATGGTGAAAGTATATTTGTAGATGCTTAAGGGCAGCTAATTCTGTATTCAGTGATTGGTTCTAACCAATCCAATCTTCAATGTATGTCCTGATAACCTACAAAGACGAAAAAAAAATGAAGGCGCTAGAGTGATCACAACATTATACAGCTATATTTTAGACGCTCAAGTGCAGCTAACTCTGTAATTGGTGGTTAGGTGTGGAGGATAATCTAACTCATTGAAGCTTTTATTTGTGTCATTGTTACCTGCAAGACTGAGGAAGATCCATTCAAAAATGAGGGTGCTAGTCTGGTCACAAAAGATCTTCCATTGTAAGTCCATGCAGATTTTTTATAACACTCAAGGGCAGTTAACTCAACAGTCTGAGTTTAGTTCTACTTAAAGTTCAAACTCATCCAAGTTTTTATGGTTGTCCTTGTTACCTGAAAGAATAAAGATGACCCACTCAAAAATGAAGGCGCTAGAGTGGTCACAACATTATCCATCAATTTTTAAGATGATCAAGGAGAGCTAACTCCATAATAGGTGATATGATCTTGACCAAACTAAAATATATAGTTGTCCTTCTTATCTGCAAGAATAAAGAAGATCCATATAAAATTGAAAGTATTAGAGTGGTCACAACATTTCTCCCATTATTAGTCCATGGGGATTTTTCCAGATGCTCAGGGGCAGCTAACTCATAAGTCCTTGTTCAGATCCTGCAAGATTTCAAATTCGTTCAAGCTTTTATGTTTGTCCTTGTTAGAGCGGTCACATGATTATCCATCAATTTTTAAGATGCTCAAGGGGAGCTAACTCCAAAATAGGTGATGGGATCTTGACGAAATTCAAACTCATCTAAGCTTTAATAGTTGTCCTTATTGTATGCAAGAATGAAGATCCATTCAAAATTGAAAGCACTAGAGTGGTCGCGAAATTTCTCCCATTATAAGTCCATAGGGATTTTTTCCAAACGCTCAAGGGCAGGTCACTAATAAGTCCATGGTCAGATCCTGCTGAATTTCGAACCCATCCGAGATATTATGGGTTTACTTGTTGCCTGCAAGAATAAAGAAGATCCAATCAAAAACGAAGGAGCTAGAGTGGTAACAACATTATTCATTTATTGTTTTTAGATGCTCAAGGGGGGCTAACTCCAAAATAGATAATGGGATCTTGACTAAATTCAAACTCATCCAAGCTTTTATAGTTGTCCTTATTGTATGCAAGAATGAAGAAGATCCATTCAAAATTTAAAGCACTAGGATGGTCACACCATTTCTCCCATTATAAGTCTATGGGAATTTTCTAAACGCTCAAGGGCAGGTAACTCATAAGTCCCTGGTCGGATCCTGCTGAATTTCAAACTCATCCGAGATATTATGTGTTTACTTGTTACCTGCAAGAATGTAGAAGATCCAATCAAAAATGAAGGAGCTAGAGTGGTCACAACATTATTCATTAATTTTTCTGACACTCAAGGGCAGCTAACTCCGAAGTCAGTGATGGAATCTTGTCGAATTCAAACTAATTCGAGTTTTTATGGTTGGTCTTGTTATCAGCAAGAATGAAGAAGATCCATCTAAACATGAAGGTACCAGAGTGGTCACAACATTTCTACCATTATAAGTCTATGGGGATTTTTCCAGACGCTCAAGGGCAGCTAACTCATAAGTCCCTAATAGGATCCTGCCGAATTTCGAACCACTTTGAGATTTTATAGTTGTCCTTGTTACCTGCAAGAATAAAGAAGAACAAATTAAAAATGAAGGAGCTAGAGTGGTCACAAGATTTCCCCCATTATAACCATATGGGAGCTATCAGTTGCCATGGAAACCAGAGTTCTAATCCGATCTTACCCAAAACCTAATGCAGTCAATCCCCTACCCCAATGATGCTCCTGATGAAATTTGATTATGATTGGCTGGTTTCAGAGATATTCATGTTTGAAAGTGTGGACGCACAGACGGACAGACAGACGCACGGAAGGACGGACGCCGGCTCGAGTTCCAAACTATAAGCTCACCCTGAGCCTTCGGCTCTGGTGAGCTAATAATTTGAAGAAAAAATAAAATAAAACTAGGAAAAGAAATTGTTTACCTTTCTTTTATTGTTAGAAAAAAGAAACAAAATCAATAAAAAGCAAACTATTCCTCCAAGAGATATGAGCTTGGCTGGTTCCTTTAATGCTATATTCACAATAACATACACTACCATAGCTCCCCCAAACACCACGTACAAGATCCTGAAAATATAAGAGGAATGTCATTGCCTTATAAAGGGTTTCGACGCGAGAAAACCTGACTGTTGCATACGAACAGAAAAAAGCACTAGGCAGTTGGCGAAATGAAGAAATTCCAGCTAGAAATGACTGTAGGGGGGACCTTGTGTTAATGAAAGGCGCCGATGCTAAAAAACTAGTTCATACCTTCCCTTGAAAGGATTAGGCCGATGTAATTTTTTTTATTTTTAAGTTTTAGACACTTTTTGAGTCAAAATTGAGTGTTTCTAAAAATAAGCTGTTTTTTTCTCGAAAATTTGAGATGCCCTATACTTCTTATTTCTTCTAGCACCCTTAGGACAATTACTTACGAGTGCCAAATTGCTCCTTGGGACCCTAATATACGAAATAAATGTTTCTAAACGATAAACATGACATGTTTTGACTTTGTGAAAATGCATGGTTGCAACTTAAGAATGGGGGTGTACCTACAAAATCAATTATATCTCTGTTGTTGCAAACCATAGCCAACTAAAATTGGTACCATATAAAAACTTAGTCACAGGCTTTTTATCTTGTGGTCAGATATTCAAATTATCTAATTTGCATTTTCATGAGTATTAATGGAATCCTTTAAACATAAGTGAAAAATCATAAAAAAACACCGTAAATAAACTGATTTCAGCCTCAATCGATCAGAAAACCACCATCTTTGCATGTATTTATATCACCAATGATACATTTTGACAAGTCTTTTCATCTAAAGGTGGTATACGAACTTACTTCATTTGCACATTCAAGAATATTAATGAGAGCCTTATATATAGGGTGAAAACATAAACAAACACCATAAATAAACTGATTTCACCCTCAAACCAACTAACTCAGGATCTAACTTGACCTACCTTGTACTCCAAGGACAGTTTTAAATTGGTGCCAAATTGTTCCCTGGGACCCCCTGAATGCAAAAAAAATCCGCATAAATAAACCGGTTGGGGCTATGTGAAAATGCATGGTTACCATGGAAACCCATAACGCTTTTCTAAAGGATGGGGATGTACCTTCAAAATCAATCATATATCAGCTGCTACTCATCATAGACTAGATAACTTGGTACCAATTAAAGTAAGATATGTGCCTTTCATTCCATGCCCGGAAATGCAAATTACATCTAATAGCACTTTTACTTTTTGGTAGGACATGTTAATTGTCTAATTCGAATTTCATGGATTTCAATTAAACACTAGAAGGGAATAAAAATTATGGACAATTTAAGGTGGTATGCTTACAATATTACTCATATCTCTGTTGATAATTACTTAAGAGGGCCAAACTTGATATCAAAATAGTGCTATGACATCTTTCTCTTACCTTATGGGCAGATATGAAAACAAAGTAAGTAAGGGTGCAAAAGTCATTTGAATATTCATTTATTTTAATAAAACATTATAAAATGACGAAAAAATACGGTACAATCAAGGGGGCATACTTATAAAACTACTCATATCTCAATTGCTCTGTGACATAGAGTACCCAACTTTCTACCAATGTAATGCCTAGAAAAAGCACGTTTTACCAAGTGGTCTCATATAAGATTTATATACTTTTTATATCATCAGTATTAACAAAACATTAGATAATAATGAATAAAATGCAGAAAAAAATAATTGTGGCGCACCTTCAAAATTGCTAATATCTCAATTGATATTAATCTTAGTCTTCTAAGCTTGGTATGAAATGAAAGCCAAGATAATGGTGTTTTATATGATGCAAAGTGTGCTACTCTAGGGCAATAAGTAGCAAAGAAATGAGTAATTTAGTAAGTACTGTCCCTTGATTTATCCACAATTTTTCATTCATGTTTAATGTTTTCATTAAAATTCATGACTACACAAAGTAGATTCTTTTCACATCTGCCCTTAAGATAAAATTACTATGATTTGCATTACTTTGATACTCAGTTTAGTACGTTTTGGTAATAAATAAGTGAGATATTGGAAATTTAGTAAATATATCCATTCTTTTTTCTGCAATTTTTCATTTATTTCTAATGTTTTCATAAAAATGCATGAATATTCAAATTTATATTTCCTTAGTAACTAACTATAAGGTAAGAGTGCTTTGTCTGAGCAGTACTGTGATATCACGTTTGGTACTCTATGGCAACTATCAAGTGAGATACGAGTAATTTTGCAAGTATTCTACTTGACGCCGGGCCGCGTAGCGGAGTCGGTAACGTGTCTGGCTACAGATGCGTGTCTGACTGCAATTCCAGGGGTCGCGAATTCGATCCCGGCCCGGTCACATACTTTCTACGGCCATTCTCCTCCCTTCCGCTGATTCTTTCAAGAAGGGCTGTTGTCAGTTACAAGCGGAAGTATGTGCACGAATTACTGGTTATCCGCTTGTTCAAAAGTGAGGTTAGGTGAACTGACCGTCCCGCAATGACCATAGCTGTTGACTTGGGACGTAAAGCAACAAACAAACAAAAACAAATATTCTCCTTAACTTTTCCGCAATTTGTTGATTAGTTTCTACTGTTGTCATTAAAACTCATGAATAAATTTGCATAAGGTTAAAGTATGATGTTGTAGCATTTCTTTGATATCAAGTTTGCTACTCTAGTACAATTATCAATAGAGATAGGGGTACTTTTGTAAGTATACCGCCTTGAATTTTCCGCATTTTTCATTCTTTTCTAATGTTTTTCATTGAAATTCATGAATATTCAAATTATGTATATTTTGCATATCCGACCAGTAAGTAAAAGTGCTATATCAATTGATAAATTTGATACCAAGTTAAGTATTCTATGACGTGTTGCTGCTGAGATATGATTATTTATTTTGTAGAAACACACCCATTCTTAGATATCGCATAATGGGTTGCCATGGAAACCATGCAATTTTACATAACCCAATGGATTTATTATCGGGGGAACGAATCTTTTGCCTTTAGGTGGCCTCATTTAAACATGTGATATCTATAAGAAATGCTACGTGTTCAATGTATGTCAATGTAAGTTCAATGAAGGTCTATTACCCCATAGGGTACTAGTTTTTCCAATGGTTTTGTACTCATTTTTAAGTTTTCATTAATATTCATAAATATGCAAATGAGATAATTTTCATATAGGACCTCTAGATGAAACGAATATATATTTTTGGCCTTAAACCAGCACCTTTACCAAGTTCAAGCTGATTTTTATTACATTTCCTTGTCATTATCTCTAAGATTCTACAAATTTGTACTTAATGACCTTGGACCTTGTACAGAGTAAACCAGGGGTCAAACAAAATTGCACCGCCAAAGTTGACTGGCATGCACCACTGATTGCTTACAGCAGTAGAGTCTTTCATTAACATTCAGCCCCCCCCCCCCTTGGCCAAAATCCAGATTTTCGCCACTTGCCTACACTGACCAGCCTGCGCAGGCTGACCAGCGCATTTATTATTCGCTTATTGAAGAGTAAGATATCTAAATTTTTTTTATGTACAATTGCAGTATTCTAGCTTTTCTCTGTTTTTAAGCAGACTGGTTTGAGTCCTACTCAATCGGAAAACACACAGACACGTTTTCGCGAGACGAGCCCTATAGATAATATTAGAAACGAATTCTTCCAAAGTATGGGTTACCTACAAACTTTGAAATGTAATACTCGATTCCATTGGTTTCCATGGGGGGGGACAAAAAACTCATATTTCTATATGTTAACAATTGTACATATATCTATAAGTGCTATGGATCTCAGTTGCATCCCTGTTTAGCATGTACGAGCAGCAAAGGTTCAAAGGAGCATGCGCATTTGCACAGGCTTGTCTGAATATTGACTGCTCACCAGAAGCCCCAATATCAAACGTTCTGGTCCAGATACGCAACTATTGTAAACTCGGAGGGACAGGTTTTTCAATTCGAGTCATCATAGCGCGGCTAAAGGGAGTTAAATTGTAAGTGATATTCAACGAAAAGTCACGGTTTTCTAATATCCTTCCAAAGTAGACTATGCGAATGTTTCTATTGTCAAAATAATGGAACGAAATCAGATTTCGATCATGGGCGGATTCCCCCCCCCCGCCCCCCACTGAAAAATCACAAAAATTTAGGGTTTCTTAGCAATACTGGTCCGGATCCCCTGAAAATCTGAAAGCTTTCAAGCCAGCATTCAATGTTGGGACATCATCGGCATGCCAGGGAAACGCCAAAAATGTCGTTTCGCTGGCGGGCCGATGATTGCCCGCTAATAGTGGTATTTGGATCATCCCTCCTCTCTTCAAATAAAAAAAAAATGTTGTAAAAGTTTTGACCCCCTCTGACAAAACTTTCTGGATCCGCGTATGTCGGTTAAATGCTTCCGCTTGGCTACGAAGATGGAAACTGTCTGGTGCTGCTATACTATTAAATGTGCAAACCATTCATGCATCAAATATGCAAACTATCAATTAATATGTAAGGAATATGGAAAATCAATGCGCAACAGATAAAGCCAGAGGACCATAAGGACATATGGCGCTCATCTGACACTTAGTCACAATAATTTGAATAAACCTAATATAAGGTTTTAAACGGTCAAGATCTGCCACTTATCATTATGTGAACAACTTTACGGGGTCAAGATCCGCCTAGTATCACCATATGAACAATTTTACAGGGTCATTATGTGAACAATCTTTATAGGGTAAAATCCGCATAGGATCATCATGTGAACAATATTGCAAGGTCTGGTTCGCCTAGGATCATCATGTGAACAATCTTACTTGGTCAAATTCCGCCTAAGATCATCATTGTGTGAACAATCCTTACACAGGGTCAAGATACGCATAATATCATCAGTGTTATTGTCCGAATCCGCCTAGGATCATCATGTGAACAATCTTTACAGGGTCAAAATCCGCCAAATATCATCATGTGAACAATTATTACAGGGTCAAGATCCGCCTAGGATCGTCATGTGAACAATCTTTACAGGGTAAAAATCCACCTAGGATCATCATGTAAACAACATTACAGGGTCAAGATCAGCCTAGGAGCATCACGTAGACAATCTTTACAGGGTCAAGATCCGCCTATGATTATCATATGAACAATCTTTACAGGGTCAAGATTCGCCTAGTATCATCATGTGAACAATCTTTACAGGGTCATGATCCGCCTAGAAACACCATGTGAATAATCTTAATAGGGTCAATATTCGCCTAAGATTATCATAAAGGGTCAAGATCCACCTAGGATCATATTGTGAACAATCTATACTAGGTCAAGATCCGCCTAGGATCAGTATGTGAACAATCATTTCAGGGTCATGATCCGCCTAGTACCATCATGTGAACAATATCCCAGGGTCAATATCCTTCTAGCAACTTCATGTGAACAATCTTTACAGGGTCAAAATCTGCCTAGTATCTTCATTTGAACATTTTTACAGGGTCAAGATCCGCCTAGGATCATCATGTGAACAATCTTAACAGGGTTAAGATCCTTCTAGCATCATCATGTGAACAATCTTTACAGGGTCAAGGTCCGCCTAGGATCATCATGTGAACAATATTTACATGGTCAAACTCCGCCCAGTATCATCTGTATGACACATTTACAAATGTTTTATATCAAGACTAAAGGTGATTGGTCCATTTGTTCTGAAGACAAAGATTTTTGCATAGTTTTACCTCACATGACATTAACTACATTTTGGTCATGTGACATGGACACCATTATCACATTAAGGTTGTCTCACCCAACGAATGCTATTTCAATTGGACCTCTGATTTCTGAGAAACATGTGTTTGCAATTCAATGTGAGCTACCTTGGCTGAAAGGTTAAGGGTCAATCATGACCTTTTGTAGTTACATGCTTGTATATATCTAGGCCTCCAGATAAGAGTGCTTAATGGAATATTATTTTACTTATTTCTCAACTCAAACATATGGTGTGGGTACTCAAAAGAACCGTCTCAATGAGACGGTTCTTTTGAGCATCCAAAACATTTGCTTAAATGTTTTATAAGAACATATTTACAAATTTGTGCTCAAAAAGTTACTTTATCTCCTTATCGGGCCTATGATAATCATTGTCTCATTAGGTTAATTACATCAAGTAAATATCATGAGTAAGTACTTTCAAGGGGTTTCCCATATAATGCATTAAGAAACGCATTTGACCTTGTCGTAAGTAGATCAAGGTCAACCTAGGATCAAAAATGAAACATACATTTGGGAGCCTACATATACAATGCTACAAACCAAACCTACGTCCTTGACCCTTTGGTTCTGTAGAAGTAGATTTTGAAGAATGTTTAACTTATATGGGCATGGAAGCCATTTTTGAAATGTGTCCTAGACCGCATAGTCAATTTACATTGCTTCCTCTAATGAATGTTTCATATAAACTTTGAGTTCAATTGGTCTTGTGACTTGGCAAATATGTTAAATATATTTATGACAGTCCTATATTGACCTACACTTCCAACGCAAAATGTTTCAGGAATGTCACTTTAATTAATATACGAGGTCTTGCCGAAATAATTGTACATGTCAGGGGTTATGGCAGATACTCACCCCAAAAGGTTATGTTTAAAGCGGAATGGTTGACCGATGAAGTTCTACTTTCATTTTCATAAATAAGTTTTTTTCTAATTTTTGATAAAATTGCATTACAATGGATGAATCAATATGTAATTTTAAAGGTTCTGTTTGATTTAGCGTTAGAAGTGTGGTTCAGTATATATGAGCGACCTTGGCTGAAAGGCCAAAGATCAATCTTGACTTTATGCATTTATCTATTGTAAATGTCTCATTCGGTCAACCATATCCAGAAAGTATAATGAATTTGGCTTTAACTATTATTGAAAATAAACCTTTCAAGATTATTCCCAGTAAAATGCATTTAGAAACAAATTTTGACATTGTCATAAAGTAGGTTAAGGTCAACATAGGATCATCATTTGAACAAAGTTGGTTGGACCCTCATACAAAGGCCAAAGGTCATCGGCCTTCTGGCTTTTGAGAAGAATATTTTAAGTGTGTTACCATATATGGGCGCGGTGGCCATCTTATTCATCTGACAAAAACAACTTGTTTACAGTTCGTCACTCAACCGTAAATACTCTTTATATGAAATTTGAGTTCAATTGATGTAATCGTTTCTGAGAAAAAAAATCTGTTAATATATTAGACGGATGGCTGAGGATGGGTTTGCTCCCCCCCCCCCCTAGGGAATTTTGCAGACATATACTATCTTGTAGAGAATTAAAAGCCGAGTCTTTTAAGAGATGTTTGCACTCTGTGCTCCGGGGCGTTAGTCTGTAAGAGCCTGTAACATACGTTACTTAATCAAACTAAGAAAAAGTAAATTGAAAGTTTGGGCTACAATTTAAAGACATTAAAATATTTATTTTTAAAAATCATTCATATAGTCTGCATACTGGATATCTGAACTACGTATGACAGCCATTTGAACAAAATTGCGGCTTCCTAAGGTGTCATATGCGTTACATAAATCAGATAACCCATTAAAATTTGCAAGTGTGGCTAACATCATTTACATTCACAATCACTCTGTGTGTTTTGCAAAATGTTTTTAACCATGTCTGACTAGCTTATGCAATTTGCTAACAGATAAATTAAAGTTTGTTTCCCTAGCTTAAATATTTATTCTGAAATAAGCAATTAAACAACCCTACCCAGTTTTAAGGTGAAATGTTTGGTATTAAAACTAAAGTAAAAATAGTTAAAAATATTTGCAGCTGATGAATGTGTTTCATTGTTTGGGATTTATTTGCTTATATGAAAAGACTCATAAATCTGCAAGTTTGTTGCAAAATTTTTAAAATCAGAGGCTATAACATATGTTACCTGATGTAATAAATGGGCAAGCTCATTGTCTTTACGTAAGATTTGCCTAAAAATGTTTTAATCTCCTCAATGGAATTTTGCAGACATATTCCTTCTTATAGTACAACACAAGTTGCATCGAATAAGGGATGTTTGCACTCTCTATGTTGGGGCGTTAGTCTGAAACAGCATGTTACATGCGTTACTATATCAAATAAAGGAAATGTAGTTTGGAAGTTTGAGCTAAAATTGTGAAAAAAACTCGCAGCTGTTGGATATATTACATTGTTTAGGGATTTTAAACGGGCTCCTATGATATTGACATATAGATCTGCTAGTTGTCATCAAGTTTTAAAGATCAGGGAGCGTTACATATGTTAGCGTGATTAGTAAAATCATCAAACAGTATTTTGACATCAAGCTGAGTAAGGGCCTGCTCCATCCTAATCCCCTTTGGAATTCTGCAGACAAATTACATCTTATGTAACCATATAAGGTGCATTTAATAAGAAATGTTTGCACTTTGTAAGTCGGGGCGTTAGCCTGTAACAGCTTGTTACATATGTTACTATATCAATTTGAGAATAAGAAATTTGAATGTTTGAGCTACCAAAAGAAGACATTAAAATTATCTAATAAATTGACATTCTTATAGTCTTTATACTGGATGTTTTTACTACATATGGAAGCTGTTTAACATTAATACGGCTAACTGTGGTGTTATGTGCGTTACATGAATTTTATAATTTAAAACCTATAATCGTGGCTATCGTCATGTAGTTAAACAACTACATGTACTATGACTTGGTTTCAAACTGTTGTTTTATTAGATTTTACAAACATATACTCAATTGATGAATATAAAATAATGTAAGGGTGCAAAGATCAGTAATCGATAAACCAAGTTTGCTTTTCTATTTTAAATATATTGTCTTATAGGAGCTAATACACAGCCCTACTCCCAGTTTTACAGAGAAGCGAATTTTGTTATTATCATTTCAGTAAAACACATGAAAGCGATTACAGTGTGTGGATATTTTTTATTTTCTTAGTCTGTCTTGCTCATATATCTACAAGATGTCATTAAGTTAAAGATCAGGACACTTAATGTGTACTTATAAGTCTTTGGTACCAAAACACTAGAAATTATATTCATTTCTGATTATCAAGCCCATGGACTGGTGTTACAGATGTTATAAATGACCTTTTGGACACATTTCCTTATACTGTATAATAATGCTAAATATAGAGCCACAAATAGAAAAGATAGTTTTACATTTTTACAAGAAAATACAATAAATGAAATGGTCCAAACTATTTTTCATCGATTTAACACTCATGTTAAACGTTTGTAGTCGTCTGCTTCTGTGGTAATCATTATTATCACACGCCTCCTTGCAACTAGTAGAATCATCACACAATATTTCAATCATTTACTGTTATTCAATTTTACCACCAGTCCACTAAAAATTGATGAGCCATTATCAACTTTCCAATTTATAGCTGGGAAAGGGCTGACCACTTGGCTCTCGTTTGTGGTGTCTTCTGTGAGTTTGTCACTTTCCCATTGGTATCCTGTGTCAGGTGTGGTACTTGATTGTATCGATTCCTGATCTTTGCACCTTTACTTACTTGGAACATTTGGAAACTGATATGAATTCTTATAATAGTTGGCTCTTTGAGTATGTGTTTCAAGTGATACTCTGCAAGTAGGAGAAAGTCTAAAGCTTTACAAGGAGGAAAACTATGTCATTAAGAGCAATGAGTACCTGGACTGATGTACCTTGATATTTCTGTGATAAAGAATCATATCTTAGCTGGTTAACTTTTATAAATGTAGCCTTTCCATACATGCAACCCACATATTTTCATCTAATAATGTCTCTGCACTTATTATCTTTTCCCAAGCATTCAAAACTTATTTGAAGTCTTAGTACTTCTGAAGTGCTGAAACCAAGGTAACTTTTTCCCTTCAGATAAACGAACTAAATGTATCACAGCAGGTAAAGCAATGAAATGCAGGATGAACAGAGCACAAATTAGACCCTTTCAATTCAATGATTCACTAAGTTTCTAAGATAAGAGCGCTTATTAAAGGATGTAATATATATAACTCGTCATAGTAAATGAGCAAGGGCCTTGTCGTGACATCCTTTTTGATTACACATATAGAGGCATTTGTTTTTAATTTCAGTGTTTTCAATGGATCATGAAATGAGGCACCTTATCAACTTGTTTACTCTGTATAAATCTTCCATAGAGCATAATATTATAGAACTACTGGTTATCCCATTCTACCTATAGTCCGCTTTCCTTCTTTTGAATGCAACAGCTAATGATATGGCTGCCAAAACTGAGAAATCATAGGTTTTACATTATTTTAAGACATGCTTCAATGTACTGACATCAAAAAACAACCAACTGCAAACATAATTGATGGCAATGTCCAACTTTATATTCTTTCTCTTATACCAGATAACTTTCAAGGTGTAACAGAATTGTTTCAGACGGTCTGCCAAAACAATCAAAAATCAACATTGTAATCAAAGAAAACTTTTAAAGTTCTTTGGGCGCAGCAAAATACTATTGATCTAAGACCTGAGGACTTAAGCACCAAAAGACTGGATAGGTTCCATGGCAAATGATGCAAAAAAGCAGCCTATCAAATTTCTGTTTGACCAATGTCAGAAGTCTAAATGTATTCTTAGAGGTACACGGTAGAGACATAGATTTTGCAAAATCAGAGCAAAGTTATCATTTGACTAGCACGGATGCAGAGGCAGCTGCAGTTAGATTGCTCTTGCCACTTTATAGGAAGAGATATATACCAGAGTCATACTCCATTGTATGCATATATGTGAAATGGCATTAAACCCATATTTAATCAGGTGTTTGATCCCATGACACTGACATGCTGTTTCTGCTTTTGAAGAATGCTAAGGATTCAAGTTTGGCTGAGTCAAGTTGTTTGACGCTGGCACTGGCCACACATACAAAGAAAATTAAGTCTTTTGATGGCTAAAGAGGAGGATCACACGAAATGCTTATAAGTGATGATTGTCACAATTACCAATTTTAAAAAATAATCTTAATTAATGTAACACATATAACACCATAGGAAGCTGTATATTTGTTAAAAAAATCTTTTCTTATGTATCAAAGGTATCCAGCATGCAAAGTACATGCATAATTCAAATAAATAGATAGTTTTATGTCTTCTTTCTGTTTCTCAGACTGTCAATTCATTTATTCTTAAATTGATATGGTAACATACGTATCATACCATTACATGCTAACCCCCTAGTTAATAGAGTGCAAACATCTCTTATTTGATGCAGTTTGAATTTTTCTTTAAGGTAGGATATGTCTGCACAATTCCCAAAGGGGTGGAGATGAACAGGGTTGTACTCAGTTTGCAGTCCTAATACAATGCCATGATTCTACTGGTTGTGATGAAATGGGTGATTATTTTGCAATAGAAGCAGACATAATGATAGACATTGTGAGGGTGACTTGAATAAAGATTGTTTTTGAATAATTTTATTTAATAGGAATATTTATTAAATTGTGTTATTTAAATTAGAACAATTATTTTCTATCTATATGTCTATATATTTTAATATTATAGGCATTAGGAAATATGTGATTAAAAAGGTTATATATAACATAGGTAACACAATTCCAAGGGCTTGTTATCAGCAATGACTGTAATTACTAAGACTAAGGCACCAAACGCTAGAGATTAATAGGAAAACATGTGAAAAACGGTATTTATCTGAAATATCATCTCTTACTTCCAAGAAAATTTCCTAGCTCATTCATTTTGCCATGTAAAAGTAAGTAATGGTGCAAAGATCAGGAATCGATACAATCAAGTACCACACCTAACACACAGTAACATACATTATATACTTTAATAAGAGCTCTGATCTTGATGTCAAACTTGCAAATGTATGATAGTTTATTGCATTAGCATGACAGTGCCAAAAATGTAAGATATCCACGAGCGTCAAATATTTTCATATATTTTTCTTCAATAATAGATACCGAAATTGGATACTTAAAATTGGGGGTAGGGTTGTTTAATAGCTCATATAAAGCAATTTATTTGAGATAGAAAAGCAAACTTTGCTTTTTCTATTAGTCAAATGAGTGTTTTAGTAAACTAAGATTAAAAACACTTGTAAAAATGCACAAATTGTCTGTAAAATGAATGATGTTAGTTACGATTTCAACTTTCATAGGGAAATTTAATCTATGTAACGCATATAACATCATTGAAGGCTGTAATTTTGTTAAAAATGCTGCTTTTATGTAGCTTAGGCATCCAGCTTGCAAACTACATAAGAAATTTGAATAATTAGATGGTTTAATGTCTTCTTTCTGTAGCTCAAAATTTCATTTTGATTTTTTCCTTAGTTTGTTACAGTTACATTTGTAACAGGCTGTCAGAGACTACCGCCCCGGAGCACAGAGTGCAAACATCTCTTAAAAGATGCGGCTTGAAATTTTCTTCAAGATGGGATATGTCTGCAAAATTCCCTAGGGGGGGGGGAGCAGGACCTTTTTTAGCTCGAAGTCTATATCGACTGGACCCCAATTTGCAATCAAAGGTCAACCTTGGCCTTGATGACTGTTTGTTTGTTTGGTGTTTATCGACGCATAAAACCTTGTTGGTCATTACCATCAGACGATATCAAATTAAACTTGATTTGGATTGAAAGATTAAAAATATAATATATAAAGTGAAATATGATGATGACTTTGTAAAATGATATTGAGTTGCTATATGAATGTTGACAGAAGAGAGCACGTACAATATCTGACAGTTTCAAAGAGCTATTCAGATGAATGTACATTCTGTATTATGGTCTGATACAAATGTAAAACAATATACAATTTTAAAAATAGCGATTAGATTTTGTTAAAAAAAAAGATGTATTTGTTTTAAAAATGCCGTAATACTATCAATATGTAAATCTCGATATAACTGTTTCATGTTATCAACATGGAAGTTATTATATCTTACTTGTGCAAAATCGCCACACTCCAAAAGAATGTGACGTACAGTGAATGATGCATCGCAACCAGCACATTCCGACTGCTCTTAACCGAATAGTAAGTATGAATGTGTGACACTTGTATGACGGAGTCGAGCCAAAACAATTTCTTTTTTTTCTAATGTTTCGAACAACTGATTGATGTTCACCAATAGTTGGTTTTATCTCAAGAAGTTTATTTCCAATGCTATTATTCCATGAAGTTTGCCATTGATCCGAGACATATTTATCGATAGATGGCTTTAAATTAGAAAATGGAATCTCAAAAGAAGTTGGTTCTAATGAAAGCGATGTTTTTGCTTGCTGCTCTACCATCTCATTCCCTTGGATACCTATATGACTAGGAATCCAACAGAGAACAATTTCTTTATAAGCTTAAGGCTCGTGACATTTTTCTAAAAGTTTCTGAATCTGTGGATTCTTTGAACTGGTATGGTCCATAGTTTTCAATTCTTAAAGCGAGTCAGAAAATATAACGAATTTATTTGATACGCAAGTTCTAATGAAAATCTAAAGCTGATTAACTGCTTTGGCTTGAGCAGTGAAAGTTGATGAATAGTCAGGTTACTATGGTTGCCTGATATAAGGCCTTTATGACTTATATTTAGGCAGTGTCTCATTGGGTTAAATATGTCTAATGAATGACTTTAGTGTCAACAGTTTTCAAAAAAATCAACTTTCATTTTTTTCCTTATTTAAATGCATTAGGAAACAAAACTGGGCTTGACATTAAGTAGGTCAAGGTCACCATAGGATCATCATTTGAATAAATTTGGTAAATCTCTAACGCTACATGACAAGTCCCAAGGTCACTTGGTCTTGTGTTTCTAGAGAAGATGATTTTAAAGGGGTTTTACCATATATGGCCGTGGCGGCCATTTAGGTCACGTGACCAGAACCATTTGAACAAATTTTCACTCTCCCACCCAAAGGAGTCTCTTTAAATGACTTCAGTAATCGTTGGTGCAAACGGGAAAATGTTGAACCTGATGCTTTGAAGGAATGGAAGATTAACATTTTTAAAATTATTGATACTCGTATTTCATTTTACTCTCGTAATACACATCTTTTGCCCCCTAAACCTAAATCTTCTTTTCGTCATCTTAAACGAGGTATCCAGGATTTTCATATGAACTATGTTTTGGTTCCAGCAGATAAAGCTGCTAACAATGTTGTAGTTGTTTGACGATTGTATTATATTAATACTCTTAAGCGTGAGCTTGTTGACACTAATGCCTATAAACTGCAGCCTTCTTTAAGTGAAAGGGTGATTGTTGATGGGCATGGTTGTCATACAGCCCTACATTTTGGTGTCAAAGCTAAAGAAAATCAAGACAAAGTTCCTACGTTGTACTGGTTACCTAAACTCCATAAAAAACCCTATAAAGCAAGATTTATTGCAAATTCTAGTTCTTGTACGACAACAGAACTTTCTAAATTGTTAACCTCGTGTCTTACAGCTGTTAAAAAACATGTTATCAAATATTGTGAAAAAGTATATGAGAGATCCGGTAAAAACCTATTTTGGTCCATTAAAAATTCAGGTGAAATTTTAGATAAACTGAAAGCTAGAGATTTCAATGCGACCAGTTTGTCTACTTATGATTTTTCTACTCTTTACACTACTTTACCTCATAATTTAATTAAAGATAAACTTATTGATCTTATTGAAAGAACCTTCCAGAGAGAAGGCTCTCCTTACCTTGCATGTAGTGACAGAAATGCATTTTTTACTTCAGAAAAACCTAAAAAATATCATGCATGGTCGTGTCAAAATGTATGTGATGCGCTGACCTTTTTGTTGGACAACATTTTTATTCGATTTGGCACCAAGCTCTATAGACAAGTAGTTGGGATTCCTATGGGCACTAATTGTGCTCCCCTGGTTGCAGATTTATTCCTGTTTTGTTATGAAAGGGACTTTATGATGTCTCTTTCTGATGATAAGCAGGCTGATGTTATTGATGCGTTTAACACTACTTCCAGATATTTGGACGATATTTTAAATATTAATAATGTTTATTTTGAAAATATGGTTAGTCAAATATACCCTTCAGAGCTCCAACTTAATAAAGCCAATGCCTCTGATACCGAAGCCGCATTTTTAGACTTGCATTTGTCAATTTCTAATGATATTGTTTCTACCAAAATTTATGATAAACGTGACGACTTTGATTTTGAAATTGTCAATTTCCCATTTTAGATGGTGATGTTCCTCGTTCTACATCCTATGGAGTCTATATCTCTCAACTCATTCGTTTTGCTAGAGCATCTAGCTATGTTACTGACTTCAACACTCGCAATAAATTGTTAACTCAGAAACTTCTTAAACAGGGCTATCGGTATCATAAACTTCGCAAAACATTTTCAAAATTTTGTAGACGATACTATGATTTGATTTCGAAATTCCAAGTTGGACTTAAATCTCTCTTGCGCCAAGGACTTTCGGAGCCTGATTTCTATGGTGACTTGGTGTATAAGTTGAAGAAGATTGTTGGCTCTAATAATTTTTCAGCGCAGTTCATTAAAATAATTTCCCATTATAAAAAGATTGGCTATAACATTAATGTATTGCAACAGACTGCATGCTTGGTAGTCAACCCAATCACGGTTGACAACTTTAGTTTCCTCTTTAATTGCACGCCGGTGGGTCGGACTTCAGACTCTATGATGGTTCCGACTTAAAGACTTATCTATTGATGAGATGGTAGGGGCCTGATGCTTTGGCTGTTTGTCGGGCCCTCCGGGGTTTACCTGTTGGATTTCTTTTGCTCCGGTATTCAGTTTAATTTACTGTTGAGTCCTTATCCTTGCTTTATCTCCTTGTTATATCTTGATTTATATGTTTTAGGAGATGATGCATTGATAAGTTAGGGGTCTTTCATGCAAACCAAATATTTATGTGTCTTGATCCACATCTGAATTAAGGGTGAGGTTGGCGCCGTTAAACCGGTTTAAGCCCTCCAGTAAAATATTTTACTGACCGTTCCAAGGCGGTACTTCTTTTGTGGATCTTTTATGTTTTTGTTCTGTCTTGTGTTTGCTATGTTTTGTGCGCGTCTGTTTATATGTGCTTTGTGGTCACCTGCTGGGAAAGGGCTGACCTCTTGGCTCTCGTTTGTGGTGTCTTCTGTGAGTTTGTCACTTTCCCATTGGTATCCTGGGTCAGGTGTGGTACTTGATTGTATCGATTCCTGATCTTTGCAACCTTATTACTTTCCATATGGAATTTGAATTCAATTATCCCAGTAGATTTTCCAGGTGATTTATCAGAAATCATAGGATTGATCTATTTACTTCTGTTTGGATAGATACAGATATGAAGATTGTGAATTTAAAAAAGCATCGACTCAAAGATTCCCACTGAAATATTCCAAATGAAACTACAAAAAGTCTTACCATTTGATAACAACCGGGCGCCTACCAAATTTAGTGCATGAATAAAGCTCGCTACAGTAATAGTTAATCCTTGCACTTGCAGACGAGTTCATTAACAGATTCCAAGAAATCAAGAAAGTTCCAAACACTGTGAACACTGTCAACCTTATAGAAGCCTCGTCTCCAAAATGACAGTACATCGCGTAACTATAGTAACCAAAATACACAAACAGGAGCAGCAAAGTTCGAAAAAGTTTAAGTTTTCGTTTCTTCTGCTGTATCCAATAGGAACATTTCTCAATAAAACTCGAATTTTTATTTGAATGCGCTAGATTTTCGGTACTTTTATCTGGTTTTGAATGTCTTCCATTTATGATCAGTTCTTTTCCGAGTATTCCACCCGTCACAGCGTCCGACTTTTTCATAGACTGTAACTCCATGTTTGACTGATAAAAAGAATGAAATCACACAGAACAATATACGTATCTGACAATACCGAAGATGCTAAGTGCGAGGGTGACACTAGAAAAAGGAGCTTAAGACATTGTATTCACTGGCGGACCGATAGTAGTTGGCTTGGTTACTCGGGGGGGGGGGGGGGGGGGGGGGGTAACTTGGGCGTAATTTTGGTACGGATGTGCGAGCCAGTTTTTTGAAACATACACCTATCATTATACTTGGTCTTCGAAAAATTTGACCTATTCATAAACTTGATTGAACAAAATGCTTACATATTCATATACTGATTTTTTATTTTTATATAACCTCTTTGATGTCTCTAAACAAAGTTTACAAATAAATATTACAATTTTGGTTTCTGAGTTGAATCTGAGCAAACTATGAGTATTTTCAAACAGGGATGTCAGAAAATGGGACCATTCATATATCAATGATGAAAAGCTGGGACAGTCATATGTTTTTCCTAAGAAAAAGGGGGCTTATCGTATGCTTGGCAGCGCTGAAAAAGGGGGCTATTCGGCACGCACATGCGTATATGTCATATATAGGTAGTTAGCCCCCCCCCACCCCCCTACCGAGCTTGGTTAGCGATGAAAGTCCCCAGTTTTACCCAGTACGATTTTCTAGGACATGCGAACACCACGATAATTAACCTTTACAATGTATACAAAAAGCTGATAAGACTCACCCAAACTGATTTACACTATCATTTTCGGACTCTAAACTTAACAGAATTGTCCGCATATCTCCAGTTATCCTAGTAAAATTATAACATTGTTTGCTACTCAGCTACGTACAGTTAAACCTGTCTTAAGCAGCCACTCAAAAAGAAGACCTAAAATTTGTTTTCAAGACCAATTATCGCTTAATGCAGGTCAAAAGTATTGCAGAATGCTCCAAGAGAGCATTCTGCAATACTTTCGACTTTCATTACCTACCATATGCCTTTAAGATCTTGTTTAGTCTATTTTGAGTGGCCGCTTAAGACAAGTTTTACTGTACATAAGAGGACTATTTTAGCCCGCATTTTAACCCCCCCCCCCCCCCCCCAAAAAAAAAAAAAATATTTTCATCATTATCTTTTGATTTCTTTTAGAACAATCAGTGAGCCTAAGCGTCAAAATTGGATATTTGTTTTTACTTTTAGTTGGTAACTCAAAATGGCCGCTTTGTAAACATCAATCAAGACATGCGCAGATCAGCTTGTTTTCTTTCCGTTCAGTCGGATCAGCATCCGTCTTCTTTGTTGTTCTTGTGGCAACCAAAAATTTCAATTATATCGGTATACAAGTACATGTAGTTAGTCTCTGAAACAGAGCAAGATTTAGTGCAGCCTGGTCCCAACCCCCAAAACACGTTTTCTGGTAATGTGGTTTATTTAATATACGGATACTTTTGATTGAAATAAATAGGCGATGATTAACTCACAGTATTAATAGACTTTTCGCTTACTGTAAAGGTGGCAACTCTCATATTCATATCTGGCCGTGGTTCGGCTATTTCATCTTCTAAACAAGGGAAATCAGGTTCTATCTATAATTTGGTGAAGAATAAATAAGTTGTTTGGGCCGCGCAAACGTGCGTGCATATCATGAAAAACCTAACCGTATACACACACTGAACTCACATTTACACGTATTAACCCTTAAAGCGCATAATCACAAAATGTATGTTTTTTGTCGTCCATTAATAAAAAAAATATATTTGAAGCCTCATAGACAAAAAGTATGGACCTAGATCAGACTGCTTCTGATCTGGGTCTACAATGTTTGCCTCTATGCTTGGGTTAAATAGACATTTTCAGATGCAGTTGTTTTGCTGGTGTTTTAAGGACTAAATTTATATGTTTTGCGTCTATACTGAGGTAATGGCGCAAGATGATATAGTTACTTTTGAATAAAACCACGCCTCATTTTCAGCTTTTACCTATGTCTAAGGTAGACCAGTACTAATTACGCATTCATGGGGTGCCGCCTTTTCAGTAACCAAAAAGTCCTATAATACCCACGTGAGCAGTGAAAGGTGTGCAGTTTCAAGGGAGATCACCAATTAATTGTTTTCCTGTACCATAAGAGACTTCTCTTTAAGAACAGAATTTGCTCCATCCGGGAGCTATTTCTTTCCTTTAAGAGTAGTCACCATTTTGAATAGGGGTGCAATTGAAGAGAATTCCTGCTCGTTTCAGTAGTCTCATTCTTATGTTTACGCCCTTAACAACCGATTGACAAGCTGCATAGCAACTAGAAGCTGGACAATGCATTTGTATTTGCTATGGCTGTTTGCAAAAAAAAAGTTTTTCCAAAGTGCTATTCGATTATTCGAGTGGTTCACTCTTTCCGACGCATAATTTTATGGGTTCATTTTAGCATGGTACGGCTATTACATGTGTGTATCGTATGTGATTATGACAGCATATCGTTGTTATGGAGCAACTCTAAAATTTGGAACAATGACACATTGTTAAAACTGCGATTTACCTCTGCGAGTCCCTAGCCTGGGTCAAGGCATAAACTATGACAATAAAAACAACAAACAAAAATAATAAACAAAAATGAAGACCTAATTCACTAACGTCTGAGTGTATGTAAATTTAATCATTTTAGTCAGTACCAGTCCCGACGGGATTTCGGGACCATTTTACCCAAAGCCGTCTATGTCTATGCCCATTCATAACCGTGATTTTTTAGGCTGCTCTGACCAGTTTCATCTTTGGTGGACGATTTTCGGACAGTATAAAAGCCTGCCTTAAAATCATGACGGTTGGTGTCAATAATTTTGATTTTTAATATTTCTTTATTTAAGTAAAGAGTTTTAACAAGTGGTAATTGTGTGACACATGACATAAAAATCGAAACTAAATGTTGACTTCGTTTGCTCTGTGGCAAGGGGGAGATAATGCAGATGAATTCATTTTTAGGTGGGTAAATTTGAACACAGAAACTGGTGTTTTTTGTAAGGAATTCAGCGAACGAGTTTATTGGTTACCGTCACTTCTGATATTATTCCTGCTAATCTACACACTCATGTGGATGTGAATGGTTGGTCGCTTGCAGGTACTTTGTTACACTCAAATTAACTTGGTTGGGGCCCGTCGGATTTTTGCATGCAAAAGTAGTGGGTTGGGGATAGTGGCTATTAAATGTCTAGCTTGTATGGAGCCGGATAGGTTTTCAAACTACAACATTTAGTTTTGTCTCATGTATGGTCACCTTTGATACAGGACGTTTGTAAATAATTTGCCATGGTAACCTAAAATTATCTTTCAAACTTCACCACCCCCCGAAACCCCAAAATTGGCCGAAAAAACTTGTCCGTGCAGCCTAGACTGGCTCTTGAGGAAGACGAATTCATGTGCCTAAATCAAATTCTTGTAAATAGATTCTGGTTCTACTGAATGTAATAGCTTTATTTTAAGCTCACCTGAGCCGAAGGCTCAATGTGAGCTATTGTGATCGGTCTTCGTGCGTCGTGCGTCGTGTGTAAACTTTTTCTTTAAACGACATCTCCTCCTGAACCAATGGTCCAAATTAAAAATAACTTCACATGTATGTTCTCCATAATGCCTTCTACCAAAAGTGTATAAATAGTAAATGGTTCCGCTCCGCTGAACACGAGGACTGCCAGAGCTCCAGATAAGAAATCTTTTAAACGGCATCTCCTCCTGAACCACAATTCCAAATTCAAAATAATTTAACAGAATTGTTTAATATATTCAGGACACCCTCTTTAATTATTGCACAAATCGTTCTGCTCCGCCATAACTCTAGATAAGAAAAATCGTTAAACGCCATCTCCTCCTGAACCACTGGTCCAAATTCAAAATAATCTCACAGAATTGTTCCGCACGATGTCTTCTTCCCTAAATTTTCCAAATGGTTCCGCTCTTACGAATAGAGGGGCTGCTAGAGCTCTAGATAAGAAATCTCTTTAAACGACATCTCCTCCAGAACCACTGCCAACGATTAAAACTTATTTCACAGAATTGTTCGCCATAATGTCCTTTACAAAATTGCATAAATGGTTTCGCTCCACTGGAAACGAGGGCTGCCAGAGCTCCAGATAAGAAATCTTTTAAACAATATCTCCTATACCACAGATCCAAATTCTAAAATATTTCACAGAATTGTTCCTCAGAATTCCTTCTACCAAAGTTGCACAAATGGTTCCGCTCCAACGAACAGAGGCACTGTCAGAGCTCTAGATAAGAAGTCTCCTTAAACGACATCTCCTCCTGAACCACTGGTCCAAATTCAAAATAATTTCACAGAATTGTTTCTTATGATGTCTCCTATTAAAATTGCACAAATGTTTTTTTAGTCTACAGAATAAAGGCCCTCGAGCGCTCTAGATAAGATATATCTTCAAATACTATTTTCTCCTGACCCACTGGTCCAAAATCAGAATAATTTCACAGAAAGGGTCCTCATGTTGCCCTATATTAAAATTGATCAGATGGTTCAGCTTTGCTGAATAACATGGCTACTAGAGCTAAAATAGAAATATCTTTAAATCATATCTACTTAGCCACAGGCGAATACATCATCTATTCATGTACCAGACTCAGGTGAGCGATCCAGTGCCCTAGGAACCTCTTATTTGTTTCCTTACAAAACTAAACGGCTATGCTCGGCTATAGTAGTTTCGATCTTTAATTCATTTTCAAGTAGTAGCCTTTGCAAACAAGTTGGACCCAGATCAGGACTTACATAGTGTCGGTTCTGATTTGGATTCAAAGTTTTTCACACTCTTAAAGTATTCCTTAAAGATTTTTTCGAAAAAATAAATAGAAAAAGAGATAAGTACTGTCTTAGGTAACACTACGGCTCCTAATGTAATCATACTCCAAATCTTTCTTCCGAGAAGTCATGTGCTGATCCAGAGTGGGCGGGACAGGGGGTCCGGACCCCCCCCCCCTCAAAAATCACAAAAATATAAGGTTTCTAAGCAACATTGGTCCGGATCCCCTGTAAACCCACAAAGCTTACAAGCCAGCATTCAGTGTTGGGCCACCATCGGCCCGCCAGCGAAACGCCATTTTAATGGCGTTTCGCTGGCGGGCCGATGATGGCCCACTTATTGTGGTAATTGTATCCTCTCTCCCTAATCAATTAAAAAAAGGGAAAAAAAGACGTTAAAAAGTTGGACTCCCTCTGATAAAAAAAAACTTTCTGGATCCGCGCATGGAAGTATACCCATCCAAACCGATGTCTTGAAATTCAGTTTCTTGTTTAAATGTTATTGCCTAATATAATAATAATAATTGTAAATGCCAGACACATTCCGGACATATAGTGATACCTGAAGAATGTGTCCCACCCACTCACAAGACCCCATGTGCTGTTACGCAGTTGAGCAGTCTTTCTCGTGTGGTCGTTTTGGTGCCAAAGAAACGCAGCCACTGATGCAGTGGGTACGGAATGGGTCACCCCTGATGTTACAAAGCATGGACTTACAGTTGACCATAACTTCGTGCACATACTTTCGCACTCCCTGGCATAATGTTCAGAAATGGGCGAGCCAGTACTTATAGTATTAAAAGAAAAAAATGAAAGAAAGGTCGCCACCAGCAAGGAAATAGTTCAAAACTATGCCATTTTCCCTTCTTTAATCTTAATTTCAATATTCAGCACTCCCTGGCAAAAGGGTCAGAAATGATCGCGTCATGTGAAGATATATACAAATGAATGGCACACGCCTTATTACGGCGCGCTAAAAGAAACGTCGCATTTACGCAAAATGACGTCAAGTATCTCTCTCTGCAAAAGCAAAATGTTGGTCAGAAGAAGAGTGTATACAGCGAGAAATATAACGAAATTGGAGCTCAGCTACAAGCAACCAACACTTTTGTTGAAATGTTTATAGACTGTTTGTTCTGTATTGTAGCGTCATTTTTTATCTTGTGGACAATTCCAGATTTTCAGACAGATGTGTAAGTAATTTCATTATTCTCTGACCACAGCCTATTGACTCTGTATAATCCGAAGAAATCCCATAAACAGCTCGTATTTACCTAAAGTACTGTAATAGTCGACGAAGTCGTCGACGTCGATTAGAAGAGTATTTTAGGTAAATAAACGCTGTCAATGGCATTATTACAAATTGTACGACCCTAGGGTCTGCACTATAATCACTATGTGAGTCCGTCCGTCGGTCCGTTAGCAGCTAGTGAAAATGCTCATAATTATTGAACCACATGGCATATTTTGATCAGATTGTACATACAAATGCATGTCAACATTATCTAACCACTGACATGTGTAACATCCTTTTTTGATGGGCGTGGGTTTGTTGAGGATCATTTTAGCCGGCTGTGGTCTTTTTAACATAGTGTCAATGGCCTGTGCTCTGACATATTACGTACGGTGTACGACAAAACATAGAAAGACAAAAGAGAGAAACGACATTTAATAGATGCGTCAAAACATAGAAGCGACATTAATAGAACGATGAATAATAGAACGACCAATAATAGAACAATAAGTGTGAAAAATTATAATTAGTTGACCGTTTGGCGATTGCTATGCGTCGTTTAACATTCGCTCACTCGACCAAGCTATCCACCATCTATTTGGTCTGTTAGGAAGACTGGCATCGACGAATAAGCTCAGTTCTGGGTCAGGGAGAGCAACCCAACACTGAGTAGAGGAAACTAGCTCTGAGAAAAAGTTGTGTCCGAGTTGGAGTTAAGAACCAATAATGGACATTCATGTGGGCTTGGTTCACAACGTTACGTGATATAACTTATCGCAAAAGGAAACTAGCAGTGATAGAATCTACTGCACTTTTATGCTTTATTGGACGCTAATTAAATTAATCAATGTTCGCTAGGCCTACCTCAAATATCAAAAAATGTATTGCTGTCGTTAAATTGATGGAAATAAATTTTCGATGTTTCAGAACTTTTTCGATGTTATTTCGAAGTTTTTTCGATCT
Organism: Loripinus fragilis; assembly: GCA_964019695.1. Classification (NCBI taxonomy): domain Eukaryota; kingdom Metazoa; phylum Mollusca; class Bivalvia; order Lucinida; family Lucinidae; genus Loripinus; species Loripinus fragilis. The sequence continues at coordinate 71,566,884 of OZ026527.1, read as the reverse complement.
TTTTTCGATGATTTTTTTCTATGTTTTGTCTTTCTATATTATGTCTTTTCTATATTTTTGCTTTTCTATGTTTTGTCGTTCTACGTTTTGTCATAGACCCACTACGTATTGATGGGGTCAGCTGTTAAAAGTATTCTACTCTTTATGTTTAGAATTATAGTTATCTTCTTTCCATGATTTGGGGTACAGGAACTTGTCACAAACGTTTTTTCTTTTGAAGAAGAAGGCGTGCATCCGCTATTACATGACAGTGTATCTGTGTCCGAACATTGCGTTTTTGTTGTATCATAAATTTATAAAATCGGTCAATCTTCAAGAATGCATTGAACTTTCCTACATTCCTTATTAGATTCTTGGAGAGAGACAATGCCAACTGAAACTGACGTTCCTGCTCCTGTACAAAGCGGAGAAAGTGTAAATATCGGCAGCTGTTTGCAATGAGCACTACTTCAATACTCAGTGACTCAATCACACTATCAGGGCAAAGCAGTTTTACGACGTTTTGAATGCTAATACAATAGCGTGCAAAAAGCGTGGGAACTCAGTGGTTATCGCACTTGCCTCTGGTGCTAGAGGTCCCAGGTTCGATCCCCGCTCGCGGCGAAGAAAATTTCGGAGTCCGAACACGCTTTCTCTGGTGTCATTTGAAGGGATGACGCTAGATAAATGCATCGTCCTTCAGATCGGGACGTTAACTGAATGTCCCCTGTGCAAGGAAAGTCACCCCTTGTGCAGGTTAAAGAACCCTACGGTAATTTAGATATGGTTATTTGTAGGCTTTCATCCTGCCACATGGAGTGTACAATGTACACCTGCCGATAATACTCGAAAGCGAGCGCCAGGCAGTATATAGAGAAAGAGAAAGAAAAAATAGTATGCAGGTATTAACCCATATAAGTCTAGCGTCCTTTTTGTGAAACATAAGCAAACTGTGCAGATCCAGATCAGACACCGCATCATGCGACGACTGGTCAGGATCTCCATTGTTTCCTTACAAAATGCTCTATTCAAATTTGAATTAAAATGAAAAATACCACCCAACAACTCTTAAAAAGGAAATGAACTGGTCCATCTGATAAGAGTGGGAAAATCTATTCGGATAAAATGGGAATTTATCCATTGCCATCTAAAAAATTATTTGAGCCGTTGTCCAGCAAAATGTATAGTGTTTATCCATTGCCATCTAAAAAATTATTTGAGCCGTTGTCCAGCAAAATGTATCGAGTTTGTTAGTTATGTTTCATGTTGGCTTTTGTTGTGCTATCGTGTCTGTTCATTGCAGCCTTCTGGTCACCTGCTGGGAAAGAGCTGACCTCTTGGCTGCCGTGTGTGTTGTGGTTTCTTGTGTTTTGTCACTTTCCCAAATGTGGCCTGGTCTACATCAGAATTGGGGGCGGGGTTGGCGCCGTGAGAAATATTTTACTGGCCGTTCCGGGGCGATACTTCTTTTGTGGATATTTTATCATTTTTCTGCCTTGTGTTTGTTATACATTTGTGCGCGTCTGTTTGTGCCTTGTAGTCATCTGCTTGAAAAGGGCTGACCTCTTGGCTCTTGTTTTTGGTGCATAACTGTAAGTTTGTCACTTTCCCCATTGGTATCCTTGGTCAAGAGTGGGCCTTGATTGTATCGATTCCTGATCTTTGCACCTTACTTACTTTGACATGTGCGCTCATCGAAGACTCAGATCAAACTGCTGATCAGTCTTCGATGGGCGTTCTATGGTTAGTGAAGGATTCACCGTTCTTTCAGGTGGAAAACCGAGACTCTGATCAGACTGTGCGGATGCGCAGACTGGGCTGAATTATCACTGTACGCACATGCCAACCTCGGAGATTACAACCTGTAGCTTATGCTGTATCCGGGGCATTTCAAATCATTGTAAGACCTTTGTTGTGTACAGCTTGAATAAATAGAGGATCTTACATGAGTGCTCATGTTTTATTGAATAATTAAGGGTGCTTAATGGAATTTTTTTTTATTTCTCAACCAAACAATTTATTTTCAAATTTCAGATCATTATATTCCAGAAGGGACACATTTATACAAGCGCCATGGAGTGAATCCCGTTCGTACGCGAGGGAGAAGATTGTAGGTCATAATGCGTGTACATTGTGCAGGTCTCCAGTATTCCTATGTCCAGCATCCGGGTATTCGTGTTCTTGTTGCCTAGACAACGACGCCGGGTGGAGCTACCAGAATGTCATTATCTATGGAGGCCTTTTGGTGTTAGGATCACTAGTGCTCGACGCCATTGCTCGGTACCTTGCTGGATTTGATCAGAATTGTATAAATCAGATGATACTGAGGTTCATATATCAGGTAAACACTGTTAACTCAGAATTTTTCGCGAAGGTTTTATTTTCGCGAATAACGTTAAAAGGCATGTTTGCGATGTTAAAATTTCGCAACTGGAGCGTGTTTTACCTACATCATTAAATGGCAGAGATTTCGTTTATTTTTGCGAAACTTTCGCGGAAATAAAACCCTCGCGAATATTTCTGAAGTATTCTAAGGATTTTTTCTTTTAAACACGTGGAGCGCCGCATTGGCACTGTGGTAGAGTGCGCAACTTGAGATCGAGAGGTCGCTGGCTCAGGCACTGTAAGTTATATATAGTGTCCTTGAGCAAGATTTATCATCTGTTTGGCTTATTTGCAACCCAGGAAACATCCCGACATGACTGAAAAAATATTGACTGGGAACGCATCAACTCATAAAGAAAAAGAAACTGTGGCAAAATATGAATCAAATTTTTCCAACACCAAAGACCACCATTCAAAGGTTTAAATATATTGACATTGCAAAGTATTAACTCCCGAAGATCAGCAGAAGATGTTTTAGTTTTAATTCTTGCATTGTTGGGTCCATTAAAAAGGCCATGGGATTCAAACAGCAAAACTATTATTTTCCGTAATAATAAGATGTGCGCTTTTAAAATTAATCAAAACTAGCAACAACACATTGGTTTGTTTGTTTGTTATATAGTCACTCTTTTACGTTTTTGGAAGCTCAACATAGCCCATACTCACAATTTAACATGAAACAAATTCGGAAACACGTTAAACAACTCATTAAGTAAGGCATTCACTAACATTTTGCTACTTCAGTCGATGCAAAATAACTTTATATACACACTACAATAAAAATACTGAAGCGAACTGGCAGCAGCGATTTCACGTTAACATGGCTATAACCAGTTAACTGGCAGCAGCGATTTTACGTTAAAATCGCTGCTACCAGTCAACTGGCAGCAGCCATTTTAACGTAAAATCGCTGCTACCAGTTAACTGGCAGCAGCCACTCCGTTAAATATATAACTGCACAAATAAAGGATCTTACATGAGTGCTCATTTATTATTGAATTTCCAACGAGTTCGGGGAAAATAAAATGCAAGACATGCCAAACATTTTATCGTTGTTTTTTTTTTTTTTTTTTTTTTTTTTTTTTTTTTTTTTTTTTTTTTTTCTTTTTTTGCAACGAGTTTAATTAGTTCACTACTTACAGGAGCACGAATATTATACAATTATTGACTTCAATGAGGTAGACATAAGGATTTATCTACCCGTAAAAGTGATAATTCACTGAGGCCGCTAGGCCGAGGTGAATATCACTTTTAAGGGTAGATAAATCCTTATGTCTACCGAGATTGAAGTCAATAACTGTTTTGTTATATGACTTTTCAACTTAGAATGAAAATTTTCTATTTTAACTTAACTTTTGTTGTTGCAGTCAACCTTCAATCTAAGGACTTTCTAAAAAGTTTTATCAACTGTATTAGAATATTTTAATGTAGTATTTTGCAATTTGAAATGTAGATTAATTCTCTGAATGTGGAATGTAAAATTTAATCAAAAAACTTTTTTTTACATTTTGTTTATTCAAACAAAGATAAATGAACAAACAAAGCATAACAAAACAGTTGTTAAAATTCATGAAAGTCTTTAGTTTACCTGTTGGGATTTGAAACAGCAAATCATGTCAATTTCATGCAGCACATGCTAGTTTTATACTCATCATGCTATTTTTAGCTCTCTAGAGGGTGATATTGCAGAAGTGTCAAAAATATTAACTTCTGGAAACTAGTTTGAGCTGGATTTCATCCTATATCACCTTCTGAGCCAGTTCAGACCAGTTTTCAGGTAGACATAGAGATTTATTAAAACAAATTGGGCCAATCAGGAGACAGGATTCTCTCCAGTCATATAACAATAGAATATATTATCATATGGCATTAAAATTACATTTGTGGAACGCTAGGTTAAATTGATGGTAACTATTATCATTTTTAGAACAGCTCCCTGCTTTAGTCCTTACCAGGCCCTCAGATAAGAGTGCGTAACTGATTTTCTTATTTTTTATTTCTCAAACCAAAACATATGTTGTAGGTACTCAAAAGAACCGTCTCAATGAGACGGTTCTTTTGAGCAACCAAAACACATGTTTAAACCGATGGATAAGCTAATAATCACAGTTTTACTCCGAAAACATTTGCTTAACTAGCCCTATGGTCCTTACCCCTTATTTCAGTATACAATTGACTCAAAGTTCTAACAAGAACGGTATGACTGAAATATTCATTTTGTCCCTGTAAAAAATTCAAAGTCAGTAATTCGAATTCCGAAATTCAAAGTAACCACCGCAGTAATTCGAATAAAGTTTGGAATAGGGCGTATTTATGAACTGTTTTGATGGTTTCCTATCAACTCATTTGATTTGGGCGCTTAAAAGAAATGTCATGTTGAGACCTAAAGAAAAAAGTTTCCATAGGATATACTGAAAATATTTATTTTAGGGGTTTCTCTTTTATTAAAAACTACTGATAAATTGCGAAATATGAACTCTGGTCCCGAGGACCTCGTATTAACGAGATTTGATTGCATTTGCAGTTTCTCCATGCTCTTGGGTGGTTCAGTTGTGCAACAGTGGCGCCTATATCTCCATGGCTGGATTCAATATGTCAAGGTAAAATTATATATCTGTCTGTCTGTCTGTCTGTCTGTCTGTCTGTGTGTGTGTGTGTGTGTGTGTGTGTGTGTGTGTGTGTGTGTGTGTGTGTGTGTGTGTGTGTGTGTGTGTGTGTGTGTGTGTGTGTGTGTGTGTGTGTGTGTGTGTGTGTGTGTGTGTGTGTGTGTGTGTGTGTGTGTGTGTGTGTGTGTGTGTGTGTGTGTGTGTGTGTTGCAAGTCTGTCATGCACGCAGCTTCTGTGTACACCTTTCCAATATGATACCGTTAGGGTCGAATTCGAAAAAAAGCGATCTTTACTGAAGATCATGGTTTGGCATTACGCACACCACTGACGAGGCTTGCATAGTGATTCCAGTCAGTGATACCGAATGGACGAAATTTTCTCTCTGTCCCTAACATGACAGGAGAGTTATTTAAGACTGAATTTATATCCCCTTTTCTTTTGAAAAAATCGGATATATAGTAATCGGACCCATTCGTTCGTCCGTCCGTCAGTTCGTCAAACGATTCTGCTCTTAACTCCTTCATTGTTTATATTTAGCACAATTATTTCCTATGGTGTATAGATTACAACAAATGTTTCAAATTACCCACATGACATTGAAGTTAAAGGTCAAGCTGAAATATACACTGCTCAAAATATTTAAAGGAACACCTGATGATTTCCCATAGGTGATAATGTTTACCCCTGTCCAATAGACAAGTAATGCATTTCACTAGACTATAAGGCAGAAATCCAGTTTCTTTTGCCATTTGTGCTACGATAGTCAAAGTGTTGGATCAGAAAAAGTTTTTGATAAACCAATTTCTGCTTTAGTTCATGGCTCAAATTTTATAATTTTTAATTTTCTTGAAAATGACAATTGTTTTTTTTTTGTTTGTTTTTTTTGGAACACTGTAGAATCTTGCGAATGTGTTAATAGCGTCGGCAACATTGAAAGACTGTTGACAGTACAGAAATGATGCTGTTGCGGTGCTTGATTGAAACATCCTCTTAAAATTTGGTTTTGAAAAAAGGGTATTTTTAACAAAATTGCTTATGGTGTGTAGATGACAATTTTTTTCAGAAAACTGCTATGATCTTGGGTTTCAATGTGAAATGTGACGCAAATTTAAATAATATTAAGAAATTTGAAAATGCACCAACCAGACGTAATCCTTTACAACTCAAGCACTGATATGACCTTGAAGTCAGAACCCCTAATTCTTGTTTTGATGAAGGTTGTAAATATGTGTATCTTAAACAAAGAGGATCTTACAGGAGTGCTCATGTTTTATTGAATTTATTAAACGAGTCGGGTAAAAGAGATGAAATGCGAGGCTTGTCGAGCATTTTATCTCTTTTCCGCTACGAGTTTAATAAATTCAATAATACAAGAGCACGAATGTTAGATTCTATTTATCATATGGCATTAAGATCACTTTAGTCTCATTTCTGGCCTAAAAACGTCATAAATTTGTTATGTACGCAACGTTCTTATGGACGTCATAACGTTTCCCATCAATCTATAAACCACTAGTGGTTAATCGATTTTATTTTATCACAAGCAGCGAATTCAATGCATATCAAATGTGAGTAAAAGTGGTATTTTTCTACAGTGAAAAAATATCGTATTTTTTCACTAGTGACTGATACGATTTATAGCAACCAACCAACGAGTTGTTGCCGCTGCGCGGCAACAACTCGTTGGTTGGTTGCTGTTACGATTAGAGGCTATGTTCTGTTCTATTCATCTGCTATATGAAGGCCTGATTTCCGTTCTGTCAAAACAGAGTTCCGGTATCTATACGGAGTCGATTCGATCGAACTAAGAACCTTATTCTATCTTTGAAAAATATGCAGTGATCATCATTGACATTGAAAAAATACATAGAGGATCTTACATGAGTGCTCATGTTTTATTGAATTTATCAAACGAGTTGGGGAAAAGAGATAAAATGCGAGGCTTGCCGAGCATTTTATCTCTTTTTCGCAACGAGTTTAATAAATTCAATAATACAAGAGCACGAATGTTAGATTCTATTTATCATATGACAAATACTCTGAAATCTCATTTCTGGCGTAAAAACGTTATGATTTTGTCATCATGTACGCAACGTTGTTATGGACGTCATAACGTTTCCCGAAAATCGATAAACCACTAGTGGTTTACAGATTTATTGCATGGCGTTATTTCACTCCCAGACGCGACGTCATATGATAAAATAAGTAAAAGTGAATCGCAAAGATGCCAGTTTTGTTGATATTTAACTTGTATTTTAACCATAAGACTGAGGGATTTTTTCGATCACCAGGAGCTTGAACGTTAACGATAGCTCTTTCAAGCAAGCGGCTGTGTGATCCCATGACGTGACGTCACAATTCTTATAACGTTACGTCACGACGTGATAACGACTTGAGCCAAACGCCAACTGGCACGTGCATCGTTGCGCCTTTGAAAAAAGACGGCCACAAATGAGCCGCGACATAAGATTTCCAACAATGTGATATGTGCGACCAGCAAAGACTCAGATCAGCCTGCGACTACACGCAGTCTGATCAGAGCCTTTGCTAGTCGCTTGAATTTTTTATGCAGGTTATGCTACTGACTGAACATCATTTGGAGTTTCTAAGCTTAAAAGGAGGCTGCACAGGCTCGTCAGAGTCTACACTTGTCAAAATGACACATTGTTGGAAATCACATGTTGCTGCTCAAATTAAAATCCTTATAGTATCCAATAGGAACTTCCGTTCAAGAGTCCCAGTGCCTTTAAAATAGCTTGCAGGATTTAATTTATTTTATTTCCTTATACTCAGAGTAACGACAGTTTACTGAAACACTTTTGTAACTTTTCACAAGGTGTTCTGTGCCAGGTGTGGTACTAATTGTATCGATTTCTGATATTTGCCTTCCTCCTTACTTTTTATACTCACACGAGTACCGACTCACAAGAAATACATTTGTACCGTTTAGAGTCTACTGTGCTATCCTCTCTTGGTTGCCCATTAGGTGTGCCTATTTCATATTAGCAACCAACCACCGAGTGTTGCCCCGCGAATAGAGAGGGTCTGTTCTGTTCTATTCACGCCCTTTCATCTTCAAATACGAATAGACATTTTTTTCGATATCGCCGAGTTCCGGTATCTATACGGAGTCGATACGGGGAACCAATCTAGATCGAACTAAGAACCTAATTCTACTGTTATGTTGAAAAATATGTCGTGGTCATCGTTGACATTGAAAAAATACAAAAACAAGGGTAACAACCTGCGTCATAGCATTGATGTTGTAAACACGTAGTACGTCGCCATCTTTGATTTACAAGGTCAGTTTTCCCCTTCGTAAAATTAAACAAATGAGTGTCTGTACAAACAAAGCAGTGCAGGCGGTGCCTAACATCACACTTGAACAGAATATATAACGGTCACGCCGATATGCCGTTGCCTTTGTAATCATTCACCCACAAGAATCGAAGCGGGAGACACGAGGATAATTTTAGCAGTCACCCACTTCGATTTTTCAGGGTGGGTAGTCACGTGGTTTTTGCTTTGATACACTGTACGGATGTTCGAATACACTGTACGGACATTCTGATCGAATGTAGGAAGATTTCTCTATGTTTTCTCATCTATACCCAGAAAGTTATACACCATTTTCCAGCCCACATTTTCCCCTATCAAACGTTACCAGGATAGCATCTTTAAGCTGCTTACTTTGAGTACTAACTCTGTCACAAATGTTGTCCGTACAGCTTATTTCCTAATTCAGGCCCGATCTTCGCCGCTAAAAAATTTGTGACAGAGTCTGTACTCAAAGTAAGAAGCTTTATGAGGATATCCTGGCATCGTTAGATCGGGAAAAATGGGGGCTGGAAAATGGTGTATAACTTTCTGTGTAAAGATGAAAAAACATGCAGAAATATCTACTTACTTTTGCTTAAAACATCGGTGTGGAAAGAAGTCCGCCATTTTTCCGTAAAGTGTATCCTAACAGAAACCACGTGACTACCCACCCTGTTTTTGTGGGTGAATGTTTACAAAGGCAACAGCATTTCTGGACGTGACCATTGTATATTCTGTTCAAGTGTGATGTTAGGCACCGCCTGCACTGCTTAGTTTTGACAGACACTGATTTGTACGACATGTACGAAGGGAAAAACTAACCTTGCAAATCAAAGATGGCGTCATACTACGTGTTTACAACACCCACGCTATGACGTAGGTTGTTACCCCTGAAAAAGTAAAAGTGAATCGCGAAGATGCCAGTTTTGTTGATATTAAAGTCATATTTTAGTCATAAGACTGATGGATTTTTCTATCACCAGGAGCTTGAACAGTAGTGATAGCTCTTTCAGGCAAGCGGCTGCGTGATCCCCATGACGTGACGTCACAATTCTTATAACGTTACGTCACGACGTGATAACGTCTTGAGCCAAACGCAAACTGCCACGTGCATCGTCGCGCCTTTTGAAATGAGCCGGGACATGAGAATTCCAACAATGTGATATGTGCGACCAGCGAAGACTCAGATCAGCCTGCGCATACACGCAGTCTGATTAGAGCCTTTGCTAGTCGCTTGAATTTTCTATGAGTGTTATGATACTGATTGAACATCATTTTGAGTTTCCAAGCTTAAAAGAAGACTGCACAGGCTCGTCTGAGTCTTCACTTGTCAAAATGTCACATTCATTGTTTGGAAAGCACATGTCGCTGCTCAAATTACAAATCCTCATGGTATCCAATAGGAACTTCCGTTCAAGGGTCCCAGCGCCTTTCAAATAGCTTGCAGGATTATTTTATTTCCTTATACTCAAAGCTTTTAAACTTCTTACCGACCGTTCCAAGGCGGAACTTCTTTATTTGTGTTCGCCGTTGACATATTGCCTTGTATGTGTCTTGCAGCCTTGTGTTCATCTGTTGGAAAAGGGGCTAAGGCCGGCGTCGCCGGTCCGGCAGGTGCAGCATTAGCTTGATCCACTTTTTTGGCAGAGTATGCTATCCACCGTGTTCCTTTATCTCGTTTCGTTTTTTTTTCTTTGAGCTTACCTCTGATTTTATTTAAATATGCGACAATTTACTGAAACACTCCGAACGTTGCGCATGTCATTAATAGACATTGCCAAGGTGTTAAAACAAGCAGTCACAGAGATATGGGTTATTGGTCGTGTCGCGGGAAAACCTAAGGTAGTTGCATTTCAACAACAAAGGCCCAGACCTGTGCAGACGCGCAAACTGGTCAGCGACTTTGTTGTTTAATCTCTGGAAAGAATAATTGATAAACTTGTTACAAGCAAAATTTCCGCATTTTAGCTCATCTCTGTAACTGAGCAGGTTGGTTTGAGTCTTGCATGGTCGAAAACCCCGAAGACGGGTTTTCTCATGTTGAGACTCATTTATCAAAGTAATGATAGTTTCTGTGATCCAGTTTTGTTTCCCTCATATTGACAATTTGCTTTTTCTCTAATGATTCTAAATGAAACAACATATCGGGCGTAAACTTATGTTTAAAACGTTGTTATATATATATCTCGCTAGAGGCAAAATATTTACAGCATCTATCGGCTGTGTTGATTCACTATATCCCTCTGTATATATATATATATATATATATATATATATATATATATATATATATATATATATATATATATATATATGAGCATCGTGAGCCCATGTCTATTCCGTTACGGATATAGAAGTCCTGCCTGTTCCAATTTAGCACAAGTGTGTTCGGTTCCTTCAACGTTCATTTGCCTTAAAGAAGCCTGGAACATGTGGACAGAGAAGTGTTTAACCATCGTGGTTCGTCATAAGGCCCCGGCTTCATTATGATGAAGGATTATGTCCAGCATTTGTTTTTTCACTCCACTCTAGCAAAAAAAAGCACGATTCAAACTGACTGCAATGTAGGCCCAAACATATTAAAACCCATTAAAAACGAACATAGAAGCGCTAAAAATTAAAACAAAATCTCGGGGGGGGGGGGGGGGGGGCGGCGGAGGGGGGCTCTAACGATAGGGTGGAATGATACCCCTCTAGTGCTCTCCACCCTTTCGTGCCTTCGGCACTCGATGGTTTCGTCCGTCGGACCATTTGGAATACACAGCTGACCCTCAAGGCGCTTCTGTATGTGATGTTTTCTTCTTTTGTCACTTTCCCATAAGGTGTTCTGGGTCAGGTGTGATACTAATTGTAATGATTCCTGACATTTGCGTTCTTCCTCACTTTTTATACTCACACGAGTACCGACTCACAAGAAATACCGTATACTGTGCTATCCTCTCAGATCAAATAGTGGTTGGTTGCCCATAAGGTGTGCCTATTTCACATTATTTTCACTGTAGAATAGAATAGAACTGTGGCAAAACAAGGCTTCCTTGGCAATTTTGTGACGGATATTTTTTAACACAAGGTTTTAAGTGAAGTATATTTGTCAAAAATAACGCTACGCATGTTGTGACGTTAACATCAAACATGATGACGTCACTGTTTGACCTGGCGTAGCGCCAGTTTGCACGTGACGCCTACCCTAAGGCACACTCAATAGACTTTCTTTAAATGCTGATTTCTTGCGGTTCATTCGTTAAAATATGATTCTTAGCCGTTTTCTAGGTGCAAACTACGTTTACACCCAATGTAATACCCAATTAACACTGCAAAAGTCAAATCGAACGAGAAACGACCAAGTAAAAAGTAAGGTTGTGATTTCTGTATTTCCGTTGAGTAAAAAATAAAGAGAAAATTTACTTTTTTTCGGCAAATACCAAATATATTTCATCTCGTGCGGTGAAAATATCAGCATTTTCACTCGTGCTACGCACTCGTGAAAAATACTGATTTTTTCACCGCACTCGATGAAATATATTCGTTATTCTCTTCAAAAAAGTAAATATCCTCTATTTATTGCATGGTGTTATTTCACTCTTAGACGGGACGTCCTATGATAAATATATTTGTTATATGACTGGAGAGAATCCTGTCTCCTGATTGGCCCAATTTGTCTTTATAAATCTCTATGTCTACCTGAAAACTGGTCTAAACTGGCCAAGAAGGTGATATAGGATGAAAACCAGCTCGAACTAGATTCCAGAAGTTAATATTTTTGACACTTCTGCAATATCACCCTTTGGAGAGCTAAAAATAGCATGATGAGTATTAAACTAGCATGTGCAGCATGAAATTGACATGATTTGCTGTTTCACATCCCAACAGGTAAACTAAAGACTTTCATGAATTTTAACAACTGTTTTGATTTGTTTTGTTTGTTCATTTATCTTTGTTTGAATAAACAAAATGTAAAAAAAAGTTTTATAATTAAATTTAATATTCGCCATTAAGAGAATTAGTATAAATTTGAAAATGCAAAATACTAAATTATAATATTTTATTAAAAGTTGCTAAAAATTGTTAGAAAGTCCTTAGATAGAAGGTTGAACATGCCTTTAACAACAAAAGTGAAAGTAGCAAAATGTTCATTATTAAAAGAAAAGTCATATAACAAAACAGCTATTGACTTCAATTTCGGTAGACATAAGGATTTATCTACCCTTTAAAGTGATATTCACCTCGGCCTAGCGGCCTCGGTGAATTATCACTTTTTCGGGTAGATAAATCCTCATGTCTACCTCATTGAAGTCAATAACTGTATATTATTATACCTCACGTGAATTCCCCATACAAAACTCCCATAGACGAACGACTGATATTTTATAATATCCCCCGCTGCTATAGCGACGGCGAATACTGCCACTCGTTTGCCATAGCAGCGGGTGATATTATAAAATATCAGTCGTTCGTCTGATGCGCAACGCCGATGCGCGTACGGTTCGTTCACGTCAGGAGACGTTCAACAGCAATGGCGGACATGAGGCATGATTTGGCCACTTTCAACTCCCAATAACTTCGTTGTTTATGGTCAGAAACATAAAGTGTGGGTACTCGTTTTCTTAGTTAGACCGAGCTGAATATGTTGAGACCAAATTTGAGCGGATTTGGCGAAATTTTTTAGTTTGCATCAAAATCGCATACTGTCGAGTTTCTCCATATAAATGACGCTGCTTGGTATGAAGTTTGACGTCATCAGTTTTTTATGACGTAATTTATTTAACCGAACGTCAGTGATCAGTTCGAGCATTCAAACAGTTAAAAACAGAACCAGTTTTGTGAAAAAATGTATCTTCTTTCATTCATGCATTCCCTTTGGAACTCCCCTCATCATGGTAGGTCTAAGAGAAAACATACGGTAAAAAGAAAGAATCTAATGTTGTGTTCGGTATAATAAAATAAATATTACATTCCCTGAGAGGGTGATAGTCGCAAATATCATCCCTCGAAATATGATTATCAACCTCGGCTGCGCCTCGGTTGATAATCACATTCCTCGGGATGATATTTGCGACTATCACCTTCTCGGGGAATGTAATATTTATATAGTATCTTAAACAAAGAAGTCCGTATCCGGTGCTTACCTCCTTTACTATTTGAGGTTAAAATTCCAAGTTTGGTGTGTGGATGCATTTTGGAGTGGCGGAGTGTCACCTTACTTTTGGTTTCTAATCAATAACATTTGAAGGGATGCATCATTTTCATCGTGTCTTTCCAGAAGTACTGGTTCCAATCAAGGACAATGAACATGCTGTTGTAAATCTGAAATCTCCACTGATGGGGATACAAGTGAACCATAAGAGTGTGCAGACAATAGGTCCAGCCAATAAGAAAATCAAGAAGCAGGCGTTGGCCTTAGAGAAGACTCGATTAGATGCTAATAAAGAGAGAAAGGCTAAAATCAAGGGCACTGCGAAAATGCTAAACCACTTTAAGAACAAATGTAAGTATGGAGCAATTTTGTGTAGTTTTTACATGTGCACAGTCAAATGGGCCGCGACGCGAGAAAACCTGTCTTAGGGAGTTTGCGAACAACAACAAAGGCGCAGACCAGCCTGTGCATCCGCGCAGTCTGATCAGCGCCTTTGTTATTCGCTTATTGGGAAGGTCATATTCAAACTTGCTTCAAGTGAAATTTCAATTTTCTAGGTGGTCTCTGTAGCTGAGCAGGCTGGTTTGGGTATGACCTTTTCTGAAACACTGAAGACAGGTTTTCTCACTACGAGGCCCAAATAACTAAGTATAAGTTAACACAAAAATAGCTTGCTTCAGAGCTGCCACCCTTTTGGTGACGGTATGCTTACACTTACTTGCCTACAAAACCAATTTTAGACCACCATTTCTCCAGTGCTAAATGTTAAAACATTTCTACCTGTTAGTGTTTTAGTTATTCTCCGGATCAATACAATCATACGAAATAAGTTTGAAAACAGTTGACATTGGCGTAGCTTCCATTACGTAAAGTATGCACGTGCGTAATGAAAAAGTAACATATGAGGACGGTCACCTTATGTGGTAAAAGTGATTTTCCATACCAAGGAACTGCTCTTAAAGAAAAGGGGAGCAAAATTCTGTCCTTTAAGAGAAGTTCCCATTATGAAAAGGAATACAATTAAGAGAATCACTGCTTTCTTTGATGTGCGTAACGTTTTCAGCCTTCTGGAAACGCCATTGGTTTTAAGCGTTCTGGAAACGCCATTGGTTTTAAGCGTTCTGGAAACACCATTGGTTTTAAGCGTTCTGGAAACGCCATTGGTTTTAAGCATTCTGGAAACGCCATTGGTTTTAAGCATTCTGGAAACGCCATTGGTTTTAAGCATTCTGGAAACGCCATTGGTTGAAAGGTTACATCAACATTATTGTCAGTCCAGCTGCCACCAAAGTTTGTATAAAGGTACACTTTTTACAATATGTGTATATATGATTAATACGAATTAAAACATGTCTCAGTCTTTTAGTGTCTGCACATTTTTGGGAATTCTGGTGAAAAAGAGCAGCTACAGACATACATTTGGCCAGGTTGAAAATGCATGCAGTAAAACCTGTGTAAAACAGACAAAACATATATCTTTGAGACAAATGGTAGCTTAATGAAGGTCAAAAGTATTGCAGAATGCTCCCCTTGGGACATTCTGCAATACTTTCGACCTGCATTAAGCGATAGTTAGTCTTGAAAACCAATTTTGGTCTTTTTGAGATTGGATGTTTTACACAGGTTTAACTATACTATAAATAGTGTGCTGTTTGATACACGAGACTTTAGCTCGTACGTTGCCAATATACCACCTTACATCCAAGGGTGTCGGTGTAGTGGTTTGGTCTGTAATCTGTGGCATTTACTGGTCATACTTCGACTTGTTTTTGTGTATCTATAATGATTGGCTATTAGTAGAGCAGACGACTAGCCAAAAGTCCTCTCCTTAAGGACTTTACTGGTCAGATCGGTGCAACATCTAGTGACATATATCAAAATGTTTGTTTGTATGTCCAGCTTCAGAATCCGGTTGATGACATCGTCGCTGATGAGTACTAACAGAGTTACGGCCCTTGAACCGTACATACCCATTATAACAAATTATTAGAATTTTGCATACAGTTGGCAGATAGCATTGCATTTATTTCTAATAAGCATACATAATTGAAATATTTTTGTGATTTATATGGTATTAGATTAGAAAACAACATTGAAATATAGTTTCAACATGTACGATACCTAAAGATGTGTTTGTCCGTGTGTCTTTTTGTAAATAGTGTCAATGTAAAAGGGCAATGCTAATATTTCATAAACACAATTTTTAACCATAACTTAGTTCAAAATGCATGTTTCATCTTTTTTTTTCATCTAGGTAAGCAACAGCATACTCTTGTTTTAGGTCAAGCTTCAAATCAAGTTGTGACCTTTCTCAAGGTCAAAGGTCAAGGTCAAATAGGCATACCCCCCAAATCACAAAAAAATGCTTATTTTATGTATATGTTTATTAGTAAAAGTATAGTTTGTGCCTGTTTGAAGCTTAACTTATAAGTACTAGTCTTACATACTTAAATTCAACATATTCTTTGCCACCAAAGGGGAATAAATACCCCCAATCAAGCGAGGCGTGAGCTATTCCGTAACGGCCTCAGTTTGAATCACTTCAAGATGATAACCGCCTTATACTACCACATACGACTGGCCAGAATTCCTCTACTTATGAACTTTGCTGGTAAGATTGTGCTAACATCAAGCATCATATAATTATACCAAAATATTTGTCTGTATGTACGACTTCAGAATCCAGTTAATGACATCGTCGAAGATGAGTACTTGCACAGTTAAGGCCCTTGAACCGTACACACACGTTATATATGATTATGCATATGCTGTATACAGTTGGTCTAGAGCATTGCATTTATTCATAAGGACACGTTAATACAATATTGTTATGACTTGTATGGTATTGGTTGGAAAACAACATTTAAAATAAATTATCAATACCAATGATACATGTACCAAAAGCTGTGTTTGTCCGTGTGTCTGTTTGCAAATAGTTTCAATGCAAAAGAAAAATGCAAACTTTTCATAAAAAATCTTAATCTCTATTGAAATAGTTCAATTGCCATATTTCGTCAATTTTTTGCTACCAAAATAAGTAATAGTCTACACTCTTTGTATGTCAGAGTTAAAATTTGTGTTATGACCTATTTAAATGTCAAGGGTCAAGGTCAAATAGACATATTTAAAATTTCAATATATAATATATTTTATTAGCCCACCTGAGTCATAAGCTCAAAGTGAGCTATTGAGATCGTTGGATGTCTGTTGTCCGTCGTGCGTCATCAACAATTGCTTCAAACGATATCTAACCCTAAAATAATGGCTTGAATTTAATCAAATTTGGCTGACAAGAATAGTCCTTATATGGCCCTCTCAAATAATTAATGAAATAGTATATCTAGATCACATGGGTAAAAATAGATTTTCGAAAACTTTTAAAATCTTCTTGTCTGAAACCACAAGGCTGATAGTCTTGATATTTTGTGTAGGATTATCTAGTAGATATTTTCTCTTTTTTGTTCAAATTATGCCCATGGGGCCACAAATTGCCCCGCATCTGGGTTCACATGTTTTACATAGGCCGTGGGTTGGTCTGCAGAGTGTGATTGTGGTATTTCCTGACCATACTCACTCGCTTTTTTAAAATGGGAAACATGAAAAAATATTGTCTGAAACCATTTGAGCCTTGATATTAAATATGAAGCATCATCTAGTAGACCTCTACTAATTTTGTTAAAATTATGGTCCTAGGGCCAATTGTGGCCCGCTCCAGATTCACATGTTTTTCATAGGTTTATATAAGGTACACATAGCAAATCTTCTTGTCTGGAACCACTTGGCATACAGCCTTGATAATTGGTATTTGTATCATCTAGTAGACCCCTCCACCAGGTTTGTTAAAAGTATGCCCATTTTGCCAAAATGGACCCATCCTGGGGGCCACGTGTTTTACATAGGCTTTAATAGGGAAAGCATTAAACAATATTCACAGAGTTATAGCGTCACCTAGTGCTACTTTACCAAGTTTGTTCAAATTATGGCCCTTGGTTTTATATAGTTTTTACAGCAAATATGAAAAAAAATATTGTCTGAAACCACACGGCCCAACGCCATTATATTTAGTATGTAGCATCACAAAGTAGACCTCCACTGAGTCTGTTCAAATAATGGCCGTGCAGACAAAAACAAGCCACGAAGGCTATAAAGGTTTATTTAAAAAAAGCACAAAGCCCTTCTTGTTTGACCCACAAGGCCTGTAGCTGCCAAGTTTATTCAAAAATGGCTCCACCCAGGGGGATCACATTTTTACATTGGCTTGTATAGTTAAAACATGAAAAAATCTTCTCTGGAACCACTTAATTTCTAGAACAATGTAGTATCGTCCAGTGGTTCTCTTTTATTATGCTTTATTGTTGTCACCTTTTTGGAATACAAACGCGAATAGCATCAAAGTACTGTGAGGTTTCCATTATATAAACGTTGCCATCAGAGAAACATCATACATACTGTATATGCTAAATTTTCTGAGAACTGGACAGGTTCAACATAATTTTGATCGTACTGTCATCACTACCAATGACTTCAGATTTAACACATACAATATTTGTCTACATCTTGGTGTGTTACAATCTAGATCTGATAGATAAAATGTCAACCATTTGCAGGCCCTCTTAATTTGGTGTATTTTAGAAACATGTTCTTGGAAAAATATGATTAATTTATATCTTCAATTGCAATAAGGTAATTGAAAGTGGTATGAAATTAAAGTACATTTATTTCTGAGTAAGAAAGACTAAAACAGCTCATTGTTAATTTATAGAGCGGACTTTTGACGAGAAAATGTGAGTTAGTAAGGTTATCATTTGAGGAAATAATCTGTAAGTTACAGTATGTCTTGCAGGGTCGTCCTGAAAAGGATGTTTAGCAAATTAATTTGGTTTATTTAAAGTGTTAGGGTACCTAAAACTAACAAGATACAAAAAAGCATTAGTTTTTCAAAGCATAGACGAAAATCTAAGCAAAGCAGGAAAATGATACATAATATCTGTATATAGAAAACTTAAAAGCTACATACTGTTTAGATTTAGAATAGTCATCATTTCTGATGAAATATGAAGCCATTAAGATTGTCAGTATATTCGTACCTCACCCACTTTGTCAACGATCATTTACTCTGATTTGATGAAAGAATAAAATGCAGATACACATGTATGTTGGATGATACAGGAAGACAAATGCAAACGTCATCAAATTATATAAAATGAAGGAAATTTCAATATTTCACCAATATTTTGGGACCATTGATTCATTTATTTATAAGGCCTATTGTATTGATTTTTAATCTTAAAACGACGCAAAATCAGGGCAATAATGCATGTTCCATGCAGTATTTTATATCGCCAAAGCAATACAAAAGATGCTGTAAAGATGTGTAAAACCAAATGTCTCATATATTTTATTTCAATCAGATCCTCAGAAAGCAAGTTATTGGAGGAAAATTCGATTATAGATCAATTTTCTATGTGTGGGTCTTGCCATTAAGGGACAACAACTCGTGGTTAAAGAAATATAAATATGTAGCAGAAACAAAGGGGTACATGCATTAATGGGCTTTTTTGCCCACTCTAGAGCAAAAAACTTAAAGTTCCTGGGTCAGGTGTGGTACTTGATTGTATCGATTCCTGATCTTTGCACCCTTACTTACTTTCACCAATTTCATCCTAGTGTTTTGTTAGAAGAATAGCCAAAGTGTAAAATTCTTGCATTTATTTTCCTTTTACCGGTTGCTATGGTTACCAAAATGGCTAAAAAATATAGGCTTAAAATAGAGAAATGGCTATTTTAGGCCAAATTTGAGGATTTTGGAGACCGATTTTTTAAGAATAAGATATCAGCACAAGCAAATACCAAAAAAAAAACTTTTAATATATTATGTGCCGTGATAATTCTCATCATGTGTTAAATCTTTTATTGGTATTTGCTTGTGCTCTATATTAATTCCTCTGTTACATGTCTCAAGTTTGCTCCAAAATGGCCATTTTCCTATTTTCAGCCTATTTTGGCGGCCATTTTTGTTACCATAGCAACCGTAAAAGTCGAATCAATACGAGAACTTTACACTTTTGCTATTGTTCTAATAAACTAATAAGAAGAAACTTGTGAAGAGCAAATTTTATTTTTTGACCTCATAGGGGGGCCAAAATAGCCTCTTAATGCACGTATCCCTTTTGATCTGCAGTTTGGCATAGTATTGGTTCAGGATAGATTTTATCCTATTTAGAAAATAAGTTTTCAAATTTAACTTATTGAGCTATTATTATTTACTGCATTTTTCCATACAAAACAATGGTAAAATAATCAAGGGCAGTAACTCTTCCTAAAATATTTAGATAGTTTGATGCATTATAATTGTGTTTGGCGTACTAAGTATATTAACCCAGTAAGTTTCAAGTATAGATGGTAACATATATTCAAGTTATAAGGTAAATTGTGTTTAGCCTTGCAAGAGTTATGGTTATTGGTGCCACTAGTGACCGAAAATGATTTTCTTGGGTGTGCTTGACAACCTTAAGAAAGATCGTGTAAATGCACTTGCAATACAGTTACACTGTCAGAAATTATTCTCTTTGTATTTAGGCTATAAAAATTTTGGTTGATTTAATATTATAAGTCTTTTATCAATGTTAGCGTTTTCACCTCATCTTATAGATGGGTGGGGTATTTACATGCTAGTAGTTGTCCCAGAGCATTCTATTTGTAGAAATTAGAATCTAGAAACCCTGTTGACATAACTGAGGCACTGATCTTTAAATTATTATTCATTTTTAAAGACATAAATCTAGCGGGCAGTTTCTTTAGTTGAAAGTTTCTAATATATGTTTACTCAAAGCAGCTGGGTTTTGAAATAGGATATAACTATAATATACGAAGAAAATAGTTCCAAACCCTTTTTCTCTGACTAAAACTAAATTTATTTACTTCTTCAAGTGCTGTCATGAATAGTGATGGCTATATTTATTTCCTGAATGCATGATTTTGATTATATTCCAAAACTGACACCAATAATCTCTCATAATATGATCAAAATGGGTGGAGGTATATCAAAGGGACTTAACTCGGTCAGTACTCAAAATCAGCGGTGTCATCAACTGCTTCTATTTACTAGAGACTCTACATTTTTGTTTGGTACATGAACATGTATATGACACTAGATGTTAGCAAAATTTGACCAAGTTCACCCTCAAACAGACCTAAGATCTGCAGTAGTAATAGGTGGGTGGGGTATTATTATGCTTAGTATTGTCCCCAAAGCATATCCGTATACAGAAATTGGAATCTAGAAACCCTGATAACATAGATAAAGAAGTGTTCTTTAAATTCTTAGTCATTTCTAAGGACATAACACTAATGGGCAGATTCTTAAATTGAAAGTTTCAAATATATTTTTATTCAGAGGAGTTTTGACACCAAATTTACTTTTAAAGACGAACAAAAAAGTTTGAAAGCCCATTTTTCTGACTAAAACTTAACTTTTCTACTTTTTCAAGTACCGTTATGAGCAATGATGGGCATATTTTTTCTTACTGGATGTTTCATCTCAATTATTTAACAAACTAATATTCATAACCTCTTATAATATGATCAAAATGGGTGGGGAGATAACTCGGTTAGTACTCAGAATCAGCGGTGTCATCAACTATTTCCATTTACTAGAGACTCTAAATTTTTGCTTGGTATATGTACATGTATATAACACCAGATGTTAGCAAAATATAACCAAGGTCACCCTCAAACAGCCATGAGATCTGCAGTAGTAATAGGTGGGTGGGGTATTTACATGCTTACTATTGCTCCCAGAGCATTCCGTATACAGAAATTGGAATCTAGAAACCCTGATAAGATAGATAAATAAGTGTGTTTTTTTAAATTTTAGTCATTTCTAAGGATGTCACGACTAATGGGCAGATTCTTAAATTAAAAGTTTCAAATATATTTTTATTCAATGGAGTTTTAACACATAATTTAACTTTATAAGACCAACAGAACAGTTCAAAAGCCCATTTCTCTAATCAAAACTTAACTTTTCTACTTTTTCAAGTACCGTTTTGAGTAATGATGGGTATATTTTTCTTCCTGGACGCTTCAACTCAATTATTTAACAAGCTAATGATCATTACCTCTTAAAATATAATCAAAATGGGTGGGGTAATTCAAGGGGAGATAACTCGGTTAGTACTCAGAATCAGAGGTGTCATCAACTACTTTTAAAAACTAGAGACCCCACATTTTCATTTGGTATATAACACTAGATGTTGCAAAGATCTGACCAGTAGACCCCTCTGACAGCCTTGAGATCTGCAGTACTATATGAACAAGTAAATAGAGGATATTTATTTTTTTAGGTGAATACCAAATATATTTCATCGAGTGTGTTGAAAACATCACAATTCACGAGTGCGCACCACGAGTGACATTTCGATGTTTGCAACTCACGAAGTGAAATATATTTGGTACTCACTTCAAAAAAAGTAAATTGAGCTTTCCAACAATTTGACATTTTGACAAGTGTAGACTTGGACGAGCCTTTGGGGCCTCCTTTTAAGCTTAGAAACTCTAAATGGTGTTCAGTCAGTAGCTTAACAATCATAGAATACTCAAGCGACTAGCAAAGGGTCTGATCAGACTGCGCATACGCGCAGGCTGATCTGAGGCTTTGCTGGTCGCACATACCACATTGTTGGAAATCTCATGCACTGGCTCAATTTTCTTTTTATTACATATTTTTTTTAAAGATTTACGGTTAATCAATTAACCATGCTTCAAGACAAATCACAATAATGTAAAAGAAGAAAAGGGGGTAATTGTGGCAGAATACCTGGATCATTTATAGTCATTTGGACCTACAGATAAAAAGAAATTTATTCAGCGTCGAGTTGCTAGACAAATGACGTCATAAGTAACGTCATAAATGTTTGATGACATTACGTAACATAGGTTTCATGCATTGCCCCACTCACTGAAGCGGGAGGCGCTAAAAACGCAAAAATCGGAAAATTTCAGCAAATCTGAATTATTTTGGTACCAAAATGTTCCTCATGTTCTAAGAAAATGCTTACCCACACTTGATGTTTTTGTTCACAAATAAGAAAGCTATAGGCGTTTGACCTTCGAAGTGAGCTGCATTTTAAGTGAATGGAAAAGTAAGAGGCAATCCAAAAAAGTGAATCACTAGTGAAAATATAGGCTGATATCAATCACTAGTGATTGATATCATATCGTTTCACTCTTTTAAAATACCATTTTTATTTGTTTCAGATATGCATTGATTTCACTGCTAAGTATGAAATAAATCCACACATTAAGAATGATACCTTTTTGTGTGTTTTACTCTATTGATTAGTCTATTAGGCCAAATCAATAAATACGTGTTTTTCAAGTATAGGGTCTAAAAATTGTAAGTAGTATAAGCATGATAAGCACACATATTTTTTCTCATTATTCTTTTCTGGAAAGAATATAATTTTTTGCATTTTTGAAAGGCATATCGCCTTTCAAAATGAAAAAGAGTTTATTAATCGTTCACTTTATAGAAATATGGGATTTATAAATCAAGGGAGGTGAAAAAATCTAATAAAGAAATGAGTGCGCAAGCACGAGTTTTTCACCTCCCGAGATTTATAAATCACAGTATGTAAACTGAAATAAACATCCTGTACCCGTTCCTCCTAGCTCTCGCCTTATAAACATGAATAACAACACTCGTGCGTGACCAGTAGTCGGAAAATGCGTGTATTTAGGTACATGTACACGTTTCGATTTATATTGTTAGCGATACAGACAATGCACATTCGAACAAGGTAAGAAAAGTCATTTTATCTATTTTATTCCGTTTTATTCCATGATTTTAACGGTTTCCTCCTTTGCATTTTGCTTTGTAAAGAAACGACCTGCTCACAATCAGAGCCGTTCTGTTCCGAAAACGAGCTTAAATGCCAGTTTGCATGGTAATAGTGGAATTGGCAATCACATGTGTACATGATTACATGGTTGTAACTATAACAGTTTAGTCAGATCTACGGAAAATGAATTTTAATAGGTGGGCCCTCGCAATTACAGCTGTACCAACAACTCTCACATCACGATTTCCGACAACTGGTTGCGCACGAGTGCTGTAATTCATAATGTATAAGGCTAGAGCTAGGAGGAACGGGTACAGGGTGTTTATTTCAGTTTACATACTGTGTAAATCCCATATTTTAAACAGAATGATTCAATAAACTGTATATTACATGTATTCTGCTTGAACCGTTTGCTAAAATCAAGAAAATACTATGGTATGCGATGTGGCAAAATTAGCGGGATCATAACATGTCTAATTCTAACAGAGTAGTAATAATCAGCTAGCTGTTCCTTGCATAAAAATGGAAGTCCTCCATTTTGGAAATCTTCTTCATCGAGTCCACCTCAGAATTTCAAACGTCTTTTAACTTTTTTATAAGTGAACGACCAGTTAAAATTCTTAGTTAGCTCGTAACGAGCATTTTGGTACTAAATTTATTGCGTTTTCTAGAATTTATTGTTTTTGTTCCTCGATCCTCCTGTTTCAGTGTTGGAAGACAGAAACGTTTTGCAATGTCAACGCATATGTAAATGACGTCATTTGTTAATGTTTGTGATGTCAAAAGAGCAGAGAAGCGTTGTGCTTGTTAATAAAATGAAAATGAATATGACATGCGGTGCCTTGGGTCACTTTGGTCACGAAAAAGGAGTTCCGGCTAAAGGGATATATTTCCCTAGAGGAAATAAATCTTTCTAGGCAAAAACAAAATTACCGATTTTATTTGTTTGATAAATCATGGCATTTTCCCGCCAAACATGTAATATAAAATTAAATTTTTTCCAGAAAACCTAAAAAAATTCTAGGTTTCACCAGTAAATTTAGGTAGGGCCGGGTTACCCTAAACATATATTTTTTATTTGGCCTCATAAAAAAAGAATACTCCATTTTTTATGCCCATGACTTTGATTTCATCAAGGTAAGTGAGACAAATCATGATTAATGAGTTGTTCTATTTATATTTAGGGCAATTGCACACAGAGGAAATTTGCGCTACAGATGAAATGATAAGTACGACGGAAAGGAACATTCAGTTTACAGAGCGGGATAATATTCTACAGGAGGAAATCTGTCGATCTCTTCGTGAGCAGTTACAGTCTCAGAGAGATATTAACAAGGCCACCATATGTACTTATGAAAAGGTATTGTTTGCATAAAAGCCGTGCCGCTCGCTATTAACAGCCATGTTTTAACCGGCAAAAAAACTTGTGTATTAATCAGGCAATTCACGTGCTGTTGGTGCACGGATTTTGTACTTTACATTACATTACAATCGACTCAGGGCTCACTTTAAGTATTGTCGCATTACAACCCATGTTCAAACAGATTGTGAATCTCATGATATGAACATGGAGTATTTGAACATGGAGTTTCGCTCTTCGTATGGCAATGGATACAAGCAGGTATTGTGCAGACATTTATGCAAGAATAGGTTGTTACGCATTGAGCTATAAACAATAAGAAAATTGCCAGTTATTCTACGCATTTTTTCATTTATTACGCGTGATAAAATAAACGATGTGTAATTAATCTGATATGGAACTTTGGACTGACTATTCTTCAAGCAAAGAGTGTCAAATAAGTTCTGAGAACATGCTGCGTGGCGTCTGATTAGTATTTTGCAATGTTTGCATATGTCACATAGAGGTTCCGAGCCTTCAAAAGTATTTGCAAAGTTAAGTATGTACCCACCAGTATTTGGGACGAAGAAGAAAGGTTCTTGAAAACTGTGTTATCATATATAAGAGATGTCTAGTTCTGCTACTGATATTGACAGTGTCAGACTAGAAACTTTGCCCGCAAGCAGAAGTAATGATGATACTTTACTCCCAACCAGTGCACTTTTTACCTCCACACAAAGCGTATGTTTCTATTCCATGATGGAAAACCATCCAAGACAAAATTATACCTTTTTGGAAGGAAACGCCTTCCAATTTAAAAATTTACTTTAGATGGATTTTTCTTCCAATTTGCTTTTTCACTGAAAATTGGATGGTCTAACCATTCATCTTAAATACAAGTTATGGATGGGAATCTTTCCAAAACAGCTTAAGGAAGGTAAAATTGGCATCCTATCGACTGCCCGATTGCAGGATTAATGGTGTAATAAGCATGCTTTTAGTACATAACTTAGCATTAAAAACATGTTTGTACATGATAAACAACATTGGAATAAAAGTCACAGACAAGATGGCATTAATCAATCATTACTTGACCATGGCGTTCAGTAACTTTAACTAAGCTTTGGTTACTTTCTTTGAAATAGCATTCAAAGTTATGCAAAGTTATTTATGTATGTAACTATAAATAGATCTTGATGGAATTACAAACAGATACAAATAGAAGCTATAAGAAAGGTTTCTATTTCTAGAAATAGAGTAATAATTGAGACACTGTATTATTGGAAGGGTTTTCCATCCAAAAACTGTTGGATGATTTTCCGTCATGGAATAGACTGCCATGTTTACAAAGCAGGTTGATTCTGTGGCCTAGCACCAACTCACCAAATGAAAAAGCTGAACCCATCTGAATAGGGGGTGAGGTGGAAGCAACAAGGAATCTCATGGCAGATTGTCTGGAGCGATGTCAGCAGCTATCAAAAAGTGAATGCGAGACTGCATCTAGGGGCAGAATTCATAGATCCATATATGGAAATTCTATAAGCGTAATAATGTTATTTTTTCTTACCCATCAATTTTAACATGTGTTTTGGGTGCTCAAAAGAACCGCCTCATTGCCAAGTTTAATGTTTGCATCATTAAATGCATGGTTCTGCACTTATCTGCTTGGCTATAAAGAACGTAGGCTTTTATGGATTAAACTGGCATGCTTAACTTTTTGCCTACTAGTGTAGTCAATTTTGCTGACAACTTTTGCAAACAGTTTGGAACCAGACCAGGATCCAAAGTGTTTGACGCCTTGGTGGTATTCAAAATGTTTATTTGAAAATAAATCAGCAGGCGACAAAAAATGCAATAAAGCATCCAAAATTACCCAGAAGCCAAAGATATATTAATATATCAACACACATGCTCTATGTGTCTGAGCAACAAGGGTTTTGGTCTCGAGGTTATAAAACTTGAGTTTATTCTCAGACTCAAAATTAAACGCAATGATTGGCTGCTTGCGGACACGTTTCCGCAAGCAGCCAATCATTGCGCTTTATTCTGAGTCTGAGACTGTACTGAAGATTTATAACTCCGAGGCCTGGTGATAAAGTGCAGACACACATACTTGCTTGTGTCCTCGCAGCTCAAACATGCATTAAGTATATGTTTTTTTTTTTCTGGTTACAACGCTTAATATTTTATTTTCAGATTCATATGTACGTGCTTCGTTGCTTAGCAACGAAAATACAGACAGGAATCCAGACGGAGACAATCGAAGCTTCAGCATCTTGACAGAAGTGTGCGTCTTGTTCAATTTCCACACAAATATATCTTGTGAGAATAAAATGTCTTTCAAAACATGAAAACAGTTAGTTTTCCCCCTTGTTTTTGATGGTTTACGTTCCCGTTAACAATTTATCCGTCATGTTGGGACGTTTTCATTGGTTAAACCAGTACTAAGCAGAGGATAAAGAGTTTAGCACTCAAGGATTCGCCACAGTGTCTCGGGTGACCCTCGAACTAGTGACCCTTCGATCCCAAGTACATTGAATAACACTCTCCCAACTGAGCAACTGCGCTTTCCTGAACATAGTTCGTCTTCAAAGCGCTAAATGTGATCCAATCGTGTAATACGTCGATACATATAAAATGAGTTTGTTCATTATGATTTAAGAAATAGATTCGCGCTCGCAGTGATTTGTTGCTTAATATATCACTGGCTGGGGGTCAGTGGTTAAAGTGAATAAATCATGAGCGCGAAGCGCGAATGATTTATCCACTTAAGACTGACCGACAGACAGTGATATATTAAGCAACAAATCACTGCCAGTGCGAATTTATTTCGATTCTAGCACACAAAAAGATTAAGAATATGTACGAATCCTTAAGAGTCTATAACGATTCCGCCATCTTGAACAGACTGTCAGAATTTACCGCAACTCTTGTTTAGACTGAAACTCGTATTTCTACGTACGTTTTGAACGTCCAATAGTTGTAAAATTGACGTTACGCCGTCTATTGTGATAGATGACGTCATGAAAATCAAACTGGCGACCGAATGACGTCACGCCGGTCCGTGCCCAGTCCGTGCAGTGATTTATCAACCAATAAATCACTGAGTTTAACCATTGGCTATATAGGCGAGGTGTGTTAGAATAGGAAATAGATTCGCACTCGCAATGATTTGTTACTTAATATATCACTGGCTGGAGGTCAGTCATTCAAGTGAATAAATCATGGGCGCAAATGATTTATCCACTTACGACTGACCGACAGACAGTGATTTATTAAGCCACAAATCACTGTCAGTGCGAACTTATTTCGATTCTAACACACAAAAAGATAAAACATATGAACGAATCCTTCATAGTCTTTAACGATTCCGCCTTCTTGAACAGACTGTCAGCATTTCCCGCAACTCTTGTTTAGACTGAAACGCGTATTTTTACGTATATTTTGAACGCCAAGTAGTTGTAATAACAACGATACCCCGTCTATTGTCACCGTTACAATGCCGTATGTGATAGAAGACATCATGAAATTCAAACTGGCGACCGAATGACGTCACGTCGGTCCATGCCCAGTCTGTGCAGTGATTTATCAACCAATAAATCACTGAGTTTAACCATTGGCTATATAGGCGAGGTGTGTTAGAATACTAATTTTGAAAGAAATCTTTTACAATATTCTTTTTACAAACAACTAATTTTCCGTCTTTCTGGTTTGAACCAGTACTAAATAGAGAATAAAGTGTCTTGCTCAAGAACAATACACTGCTTCAAAGCGTCCTTGAGCAAGACACTTTATCCGCTGCTTAGTATATCTACTGATTCAACCCAGGAAGACTGGAAATTGTCACGACATGACTGAAAAAAATGTTGATTGGGATGTAAAGAATCAACACAAACAAAAAACAACTGATTGGTTAACAGTGACACTCTTAATGCACCAAATTATGTCGCTTATGCCTCGGTTACATTTGCCTTACGACGAGTATACGATGCCCGTACGATGACCAAATCACCGTTTCCATGCGGCCTCCGCAGGGAGACCTTGCGATCATCGTACAGATTTACGGACATCGTGGTCTCTATGATTTTGTTTAACTCTGCACAATGACAAATTTGAAAAAAATCGTAAGCCCGTAGCCCGTAGACACATCGCAGTGACATCGTACGATCCCCGTACGGGCACCGCACGGTGATCGTGAGGACAACGCAGGGTTTTAGATTGTCATTTTGGCCCAAAAGTGATCGTAGACTCTTGCGATAGTCGTAAGGAGCCCGCAAGGTCGTCGCACGATGCCCTTGCAGGACCCATAAAACTGTACGGACATCGGACGGCCATCCTGCGGTAACCCCAAGGCGATGGCACAATATAAGGTAATACAATATAAGGTTCTTTTTGTAATAAGATAAACAGTAAAAAAAAACATTATATTGTATTACGTGTCAACAATTTCCAGACGGGTATATATTAGTTATCATTAGCTGTTTGTTTCATTTCAATATTTGTCTCCAGGCGATGTCTCTAATACCACCACACAGTGTGACTCAATATGGCACCCAGTCCAGTTTGCTGAGCAAAAATAAATCATATCTCAATTAAAGCACAAGTTTATTACAAACACTCAAACAAGTATATGGTATGTAAATAATTATGACAAAAATCGCTATCTATAAAAAATTGAAAAGCAGCTGTATTTATCATCCTTCGAGCACATCATAAACTTGAATACACAGCCCAAAAACACGAATTTCTACACGTTTATATCTGCTTCTGGTACACTTTCCTCACGCAAAAAGTAAATTTGACAAAAGGAGAAAATGTTCTGACCTCCTACATATATTTACACCATAAACGTAGGGACCCGTAAGAGGTTGCATGACATTTCCCGATTTTTTATTCTCTTCCTAGGACAAGAAATATTAATTATAATATATAGAACACGCAACATTTCTTTACCTTTTTAGCTCCTCGAAATCTCAACCGGACGACACTCGAATTGTTTTTCTCGCTCAACTACCGGTTGAGCATCTGACCGTTTGTTAGGCGTGTATGAGCGGGCCATCATCAGCCCGCCAGCGAAACGCCATTTAATTTTCTGTCGTGCCGATGGTGACCAGACATTGAATGCTGGCTTGGCAGTTTTGATATTTCAGGGTATCCGGACACCTATATTTTTGTCACTTCCCAGACCCACTGCCCCCCACCCCCACCCCCCACCCCCCCCCCCCCCCCCCCCGTCTAGATCCACGCATGTTGTCTTATCAGTTTATTTTATCACAGTTTAGTTCATCGCAGTTAAGTTAATCAATAACTTTTATTCAAAGTAAATATATTGGAGCCTGGCTTATTTAAAATTATTTAAGGTCAGAAAGTTTTTAATAACACATGCAGATTTTTGTAAAACCCCACCCTGCTCAGGAGTGAAAGAAAACATTGACATTTTTTTACTATTTATCTTATTACAAAAAGAACCTTATATTGTATATCAAATATGATTACTATATGTGACATAGATATTTGGGCTAGTGTGAAATATTAGGGTCGGTGCAATTCAACATTTAGCACGGGACATGGCTGTAATTATGCTTCATCGAATTATATCTGCACGATTTGGCTTTGGCTTGGCCCACCGTGGCTCAACTTCAGGTTTTCTTCAGAACTACCTGTGATTCTTTATTTGATAAGATTGTTTCTCTGTGATGATTTATTGCAATCAACAATTTCGTGTTTTAACAACAACAGAATCTAAGGCGAGAGTTTTGTACCAGTAAAATGCATTTAAGCACCCTGATAGGCTTATAAGGTGGTGTTTCTCTTGTTGTTGATTCATTGTTTATGGCTGCTCCTAATTATGTGGTGTTTCTGAGTTTGGTATTTGTTTTGTTGTTCACACTTTGTGTCCTAGTTTTGAAATCGTCTTGCTGGGGAAGAGAGAGCTGGTTGCTTTACTTTAATTGTCTTCCTAATGTCATAAAACTGTTATTGTTTTGTGGCTCTTCCTCGCGGTGCCATGGTTGGTCTGCAGTGTGTGAATGTTGTATTTCCTGATCATATTCACTTGTTTTTTGCCATCCCATATGTTTAACTTTTGATATTCATAGTTTAAAAGTATTCTTTTATTGTGATAGGGCATGTATTATGTTTAAATATATAACATGTCCACATTGAGTTTAATATGCCTGTGAAATGAAGGCAAATGGCAATGCGATGGACATTTGGAAAGTACGCAGCATGGGATCATAACTCCACAATGCGTTGATAAAATGATATCAAATTATATATTTCTATAACTGCTACATGATGGTTTGTGCAATGTCTAAAAGTACCTCGCGTGCACGTGCAGCCCGTGCGCACGTGCAGCGCAGCCACTACCCCATATTTTAAGAAGATGGTTGAGTAACCTAACCCCTCATATTTCACCAAAAGCAAAATATTTACTCATGGTATCACGTTAATCACCACTAAATTAATTGACCTGCGGCTCTGGTGGCCCTTTTGTTTGGCGGAGTGGAACCATTTGTGCAATTTTTGTAACGGCATTATGATAAGCATTTATGTGAATTGATAAGATTTTGATATAATAGTTTTCCTCTGCAAACACTGTTTAAATTCCTAACAGAACCTTAGAGAGATGAAAAAAGAAGGAACGATTGAGAAAAGAAAGACTGAACGCATGAAAAATTATAAAAGAATGGAAAATGAAGAAGAAAGAAAAAATAATCTAAAAAATAAGAGACAGACAATACAGACTGACAGACAGAGAGACAAACAGTCGGTCAGTCAGACAAAATAATAATAATAATAATAATAATGAATGGTAGAAATCAACCTTTATGCAACTAAGACCTTCATCACGGGCTCGCTTTATGTTGCATTTCTTCCTGGTGTCTCGTGATTGTTGAGCGGCTCTTCCTCGCAGTGCCACGGGGTGGTCTGCAGTTTGTGATTGTGGTATTTCCTGATCATACTCACTTACTATTTTTGATTTCCCGCAAGGCCAATACTTTCAATAAATCTCAAAATAGCAAGCGCTTAAGCGTCCAGTGCCTTCCAAGTGTAAAATAACGTCTAAGTCTACAGTGAAATGTCCCCCATCAGGTTCATTGTTGAGAGGTGAAAAAAGTTGATAGGATTTGGTGACATTGACCTTATTTTCAAGTTCACATGAGCACTTTGAAATGTCAAACTTTGACCAGTATTGCGTTCTGTATGAAATATCTTAATTTGAATGAATAATGGATCCTAGCCAAACTTTATATACACGGCGTCAAAAGTTAAGCACAATAGAAAGTTGATAAGAGTTTGTGATCTTAAACTAACTTTCAAGGACTATATACTGTAACAATTGGCTCACTATCTTCTATGCTTGTAGCAGGATGTCGACGAAACTAACATAGATACATTGGTAGGAGAGGGGAAAATATTGCTAAGATTTTGGTGACCTGGCCCTTATTTTCAAGGAAGGTCAAACCAGCACTTTGAAAAGTCAAATTTGATCACAATAGAGTGTTTCCCACTGTCTCTTGGTCAAGGTTTAGGGCAGAAGACAATGTTAAACTCCCTTATAGAAACTTTAAAAGAGAAAAACACAAACGAAATCAACAATTGCGAAAACTGAAGAAAACAGGTGAATATGATTAGGAAATACCACAATCACACACCACTAATCTATCCTCGGGACCGTGGTGAATAGCCACAGAACATAAACAGCCACAAGGAAGACATCTAAAGTAAAGCAACCAGCTCTCTCTTTCCCATCAAGGTCATTGCACCACTGGAAAGACCTAAAACACCGAACAACAAATCAAGGGCCAAATTCTGAACCCCCACAAACAATGGGAGAAACAATAAACAATGAATCAACAAAAAGAGAACCATCGCATTAGAACGGACAGCAGCCTAAGCCACTGTGGGCGGGGGGCTAAAATGCGTTTTACAGGTTCCAAACCTTCGCTCTATATTTTATTGTTGTTTTCATGTATCATCACAGAGAAACAATTTAGTCAAATAAACACTATGATCAAACAAAGAAAATGACTCATGACTCACAGATAGTCCAAGCTAAAGAAAACCTCAAGCTGGGCGACGGTGGGCCCAGCCAAAGAGGCACCAACCAGCTGATTAAAGTTTTACGTCAGGGCCATAATTGAGCCTGAGGACTGGCGCACTGTCGTGTAAAAAGCTTTAAGACCTGATTGGGTTTACAAGAAGCCATGCAGACTGTCGCATGCTATTCATGTTATATCCAACTTTTTTTTTATAACATTTGATTATCTTTTTCAATTGATCACTTAAATCAGATTTTCCAACACTTCTTTTGAATTTATAAACCAAATCACCATACAACACTGGCTCCACTATGCCATGTTGCAAAAGAGTTTTTAAACAAATATTGTATTTAACAATCAACTCTGAGTGTCAGTGGTAGAATTTAGATTATACTTGACAAATTTTATGATATCGATAACCTTGTTTAAATTACTAAGCAGTCAAAAGACTGAATGAGTGAAAGAAACGAATATGAGAGAAATGAAAAGGAAGAAGAAAAGACAGAATAGCGCAGAGAAAAGAGACAGACAGACAAACAGCTAGGCAGACAAAAAATAAATGAGAGAACACAACCTTCTTGCCTCTGAGACCTCCATCAGCGGATCGCCGTTATGTTGCACATCGACGTAGCTCCCATTACGCAGTTACGCACGTGCGTAATAAAAATAATAGTATTCAAGGGAGGTCACCTAATGTGGTAAAAGTGATTTTCCACTCTGTAAGGAACTGCTCTTAAAGGAAAGAATTCGCTCCCTCTGGGAGCAAATTCTTTCCTTTAAGAAAAGTTCCCATATGAAAAGGGACGCAAATGAAGAGAATCACTAATTGTTCCAGTAGTCTCTCTTTAATGTGATTAACTTTTTCAGCGTTCTGGCTACGCCATTGTTGCATATTTTGATTTCACGCCAGTCCAATGTTATTCCAGTATACTAAAATGCACAAGCCTGAAATATCCCCTAAACATAATTATAATGCCGAACTGCGTAAAATAACGTGAACTTCATGTGTAAAACAACGTGTAAGTCTGTCACAGTGAAAATTGCATAGATCATTGTTGGGAGGGGATAGGAGTTGATAATATTTGATGACCTTTACATTAATAACTATGAATTCTAGTCAAACCTTATATATTGTATAATTGAGACAATGCAAAAAAAAGTTGTGACCTTTGTCTACTTTTCAAGATCGCCATCATACCGACTGTAAAATCAGCCTCTCACACTATCTTCTGAGCCTGTGAGTGGATTTGACCAAATTTACATAGGTACATTGTTGGGAGAGGGGAAAGTGTTGATAAGATTTGATGACTTTGACCTTATTTTCAAGGTCACATAATCACTTTCAAATGTCAAACTCTGGCCAGTATAACGTCTTTAACGGGAAGTTGGGTACTAGCAAAACTGTTTATACTGTACAATTGTGTCACTATGCAATTGAAACGTCATTGTTTGATCAGAATAAAATTTCCCCCTGTTATCATTCTATCTCTTGATCAAGTTACGGCTGAGGGCATATTTTTTCTCTGAAAATATTGTAAATAAGTCCTTACAGAAACTTAGAGAAAACACAAAATAAAAAAATACGACTGAAAAAAGACAGACTGCACTGAATGAGTGAAAAAAAAAGAATATGAAAGAAAGGAAAATGAAGAAGAAGAGACAGAAATAACCAAAGAAACAGACAGACCGACAGGCAGAGAGACGGCCAGACAGACAGTAAGACAGTTAAACATACAAAAAAGAGAAACAAAGCCTCATGCCTCCGAGACCTCGATCAATCGTTCATCATGATTTCCAGCCAGTACAATAGTTTCAAGGATACTAAAATGAATAAGTGACATAAACCTTATTTTCAACGTCACATCAGCACTTTGAAATGTCAATTTATAATCAGTATAGCGTTACAAGTGATATAAATTGAACGGAATGATGGATTCTAGCCAACCTTTATAAAATGTATCATTGTGACACAATGGAAAAAGCTGATAAAGAGGTTTGTGACCTTGATCTAATGTTCAATGTCACCATGGTACCCGGGCCAAGAATCAACCTTTCCTGCTCTCTTTCTTCTGAATCCATGGGTGGATTTTAATCAAACTTATATAGATACATGGTTGAGAGAGAGGAAAAAGTTTATACTATTTTGGTGACCTTGACCTTTTTCCAGTTGAATGGCAATTGTTTTCTGGGGAGAACCTATTGATAAATTCATAACTGGTCATAACTATACGAATATACAGTATTCACAGACTAAGCAATGCTCAAATTAGTATTATATATTCCTCATATGTTTTCACTATTCTGTCAAACATTGAGGACGTCACTATTCTATATTTAGCAGTGGGCGAGATTAACTTTTTCGTGCCACCATGAGACAGAATCGAACTTTTCATTTTGATCATTTTATTAGAAAAAAAGAGCAAGAAAATATAAAACACATAAACAAACAAACAAACAAACAGAACGGACAGTAGGCCTATAGGCAGAGAACACAAATAAGCAGAGACTATTAAAATCATTTACGGGTTTTGGCAAAACGCAGAAAATAGGTAATTCGATTCGTTTGATACAAATCAAAACAAATAATGTCCAATGTGAAAACATCACAATCATGCAAATAGATCCTTCCTGTCACCGACAAATGCATGACTGGGGTTGGATTTCTGTGAATTTTAAGGAAGGGATGGTAGATCTTGGAAGTCGCAAACTTTCAACCTGTGAAGTTGAGTGGACGGAAAAGTATTGATTTTCATAAAAGACTGTAAATAACAAGTATTGGTTTTTCATAAAAGAGATACTTTTTAAAGCAATCCCCCCACCCCATGAAAAGTCTAAGCAAACACGCAAACAAATGCGAACCTCTGCTGATTTTATATAAGAAGTGGGTGCCTACTTGTCATGCTTTTTGTATGCATTTTGTAAAACATAGAGTGCAGTGGAGCATGGAGTGGAGTGCTATTTTTGGAGCATTGTCTTTTAGTTTCTCTTAGATCACTACCCAGTCACATAGATCTCAACTTCTGACCTCTTAGAGAAGTTACTATGAATTTAATGAATGAAAATAATAGATAAATAATCAACAAACAAATAAAAATATAAATATGACAAACACCGCTCTTAATACCTTTTTTACTCTATGGCTCCTCGCCATTCCATGTTTAAATATGAGCCTCCTGTCGCTATATGTGTATGAATCAAAGGAATGTTTTTTGTTGACAAACAACCGATTGCAATATTTATACAACCGTATGTTTAATGATGCAGACCCACATATCTGTCTTGTTGGCAGGACCAATATCAGAAGATATCTATAACACAAATACTTTGCTGTTAATACTAAGCACTGGTATAGTCTGATTTTGTAATTTAATGCATCAGAAGTCAGACAAGTCCATATTGATAAGGCAAATTAGGGGGGGGGGGGGCAGTTTTAACTTTACTGCGGATTCAATATGTTCCAGACTCTTCAATTAAATATGTTCTAGACCGAAACTTAATGTCAGTGGGAAATTTTTGATAATTCGATGGCATTGTCAACCATGTTCATTTAATTTTACTCAAACCACTTTGCTTTAATACCTTCTTTAAATCACAAACTTCTATGAACCGCCCCTTATAACATGTTTAATAACATGTATGTCATAACATGTTATAGTTTTCTTGTTATTTCTTGTTTATGAATAGAACACAACCGTATTTCTCAGAAAATGAGTTAATCAGGCATCCGATCATGTGACAAATAGGAAAATCTTAGCTACCACTACATGTATACAAACGTGTTTAGATACTAATAATTCTGCTCAAAATGACTAAATGTTATTAACACATTAGAATTACTTACATAGTATATTGATATCTATATGACAGTCAATAATACCAATTCCAGAACAAATAAAGCTTATAAAAACACAGAAAGGTATTCCCTATTATTCTTTAGTCTGTGTGGTATTTAGGCCGTCTTTCAGGTAATACAAATCTTTCCTGTAAATCTAGATTCCGGTCATTTTGCATTAAATAGACTAAAGGATGCCGTTCAAGGTGTAGGTAAAAAATACATATTATAATTGTTTTGCTAAAATAGTGCGCTGTCTTCACCAATTATCATGCAATGAATTTATTCGGAGTCTGTTTTCCTAATTGCATAATGTTCCGCAAATTTAACTTTTTGGCTTTTTGACTTCAGACTCTATGATGGTTCCGACTTAAAGACTTATCTATTGATGAGATGGTAGGGGCCTGATTCTTTGGCTGTTTGTCTGGCCCACCGGGGTTTACCTGTTGGATTTCTTTTGCTCCGGTATTCAGTTTAATTTACTGTTGAGTCCTTATCTTTGCTTTATCTCCTTGTTATATCTTGATTTATATGTTTTAGGAGATGATGCATTGATAAGTTAGGGGTCTTTCATGCAAACCAAATATCTATGTGTCTTGATCCACATCTGAATTAAGGGTGAGGTTGGCGCCGTTAAACCGGTTTAAGCCCTCCAGTAAAATATTTTACTGACCGTTCCAAGGCGGTACTTCTTTTGTGTATCTTTTATGTTTTTGTTCTGTCTTGTGTTTGCTATGTTTTGTGCGCGTCTGTTTATATGTGCTTTGTGGTCACCTGCTGGGAAAGGGCTGACCTCTTGGCTCTCGTTTGTGGTGTCTTCTGTGAGTTTGTCACTTTCCCATTGGTATCCTGGGTCAGGTGTGGTACTTGATTGTATCGATTCCTGATCTTTGCACCATTACTTACTTTTTGATCTCGACAGAGATCAAGTCATATATTGAGTTGGATATCCACATGCGGCAGATAATTACGAAAAATACCAAGTATACCACATGACAGGAATAAACGGAAGGGTGAAACGGAAGTCGGACATTATGCCATTTTATTATGAAGAGTATTAGGGTATAAAATCCAACAGGCAAACGTCACAAGTCAAAGTGCCCCAGTGAAAAGGGTGCATCTGATTACCCTTGACCAGCCCAAGATACCACCGGCTCGTTATTTGGTAATGTTTATCAAGTGCATTGTAACTGAATGTAGAGTTTGCAATTTTATTTAACTTATCATAGTTTTGTAAGTTAAATGCAGTTATACTGTTTTCCCCTAACGTCCATCTGTCTATCACAAAATCTTGTTCGCTCTATAACTTGTAAACCATAAGAGAGATTTCAACCAAACATCATACATCTGTAGAGCACATTCAGTCGGTGTGTCATGCACAACAACCATTACTCTGTTTTAGATATTTTTGGAGTTATTCCCCTTTGGTCATTTGCAATGCTATCTTATGTCGGCTCTATAACTTGATAACCGTTAGAGCTATTTCAACTCAACTTCATACATTTGTACAGCACATTCAGACGATGTGTCCTGCACAATAACCAAAACTCTGCATTGGATATTTATGGAATCATTTCCATTTGATCATTTGCAATGCTATTTGTGTCTGCTCTAGAAACTTGATAACTGTTAAAAGAAATTCAACGAAACTTCATACATTTGTATAGTGCGACCAGGTAACGGACGTTGGGTGTGTCAGAAAGAACACTGCCATTCACTGTCAATTTTGACTGGTCTACAGTAAAATGAGTAAAACAGCAGAGGTACGCTTTAATCATTCAAAACAACTGAATCGCAGGCGACAAAGGCGACCAGCTTTATACTGTTAGTATACCTGGTAAACGTTCGCAAGCAAATCTAAACAGAAAACCTAAGTCTTACTTGTTTACAGACACATTGGTATATCTCTTGTATGTGATTTTGTATTCTTGTATTTTATTGTGTTTTTGTCACTTTGTCATGCGGTGTCCTGGGTCAGGTGTGGTACGTGATTGTATCGATTCCTGATCTTTGCCCTCTTATTCACTTACAGTTTTTAACC
Source organism: Loripinus fragilis (assembly GCA_964019695.1). Taxonomy (NCBI): domain Eukaryota; kingdom Metazoa; phylum Mollusca; class Bivalvia; order Lucinida; family Lucinidae; genus Loripinus; species Loripinus fragilis. The sequence goes on along the minus strand of OZ026527.1, from coordinate 71,528,362 downwards.
TGTGACTTGTAAAATCTACTCAAAATAGATGTAAGGTACTTTGAATATAAATGTTTATCATATCCTTGATGTTTTACTTAACTTTGCATCTATCACACTCCAATTCATAAACAACACATACATACGCTGTACCTAAACTGGTCAAGCCTTTCCTTTTAAAAGGAAACTTTATAATTGATGTCAAAACCAAAACAGCAAAACGGGAAGGATTCGGACTTAAAAGACCCAGCAACAATTTAAAAACCTTCAAAATAAGCACGGCGTGATACACCGTGCTAATAAAAATTTAGGGAGATATTCAATATGTGTTCAATCTATCGGGGCCAGTATTGCTTTTATTAGGCCTTCTTTATTGGCTTTGTACCTCAATTTAATGCAAAATCAGGTTTGATGCACAGTTATATATTAAGTTAACAGATGTTAAGATGTATCAAACCAATTATTGTATGCAATCTGGTCCTCAATAAGCAAGCTAGCCTATTGGAGAGAAAAAATCTATGTAAATATTGACATTAAGGGGCAATAACTCTTGTTTGATATAATATAACAGTAACAACTTTTGATCTACAGTTTGACATAGAAATGGTTCGGTACAGCTTTTACCCAATTTAGAAAATAAGTCTTCAAGTTTTAATTTTTTTTTTCATTTACTGCAGTTAACGTAGATAGTTTAATGCATTATAATTGCCTCTGGCGTACCAAATTCATTTACCGAAAAAGCAAGTGAGTATGACTAGGAAATACCACACTCACACCATGCAGACTTACCCACAGCATCATGAAGAAGAGACAAAGAACACTAACAGTCACAAGACATCAGGAATAAGACAATAAAAGTAAAGTATCCAGCTCTCTGATGATTGCAAAACTAGAAGGACGAAAACACAAGGATCAAACAAAGAAACGCCACAAACAGTAGGAGCAACAATAAACAATGAACCAATAACAATAGAACCATCGCCTTAGAACGGACAGAGCCTAACCCGACAGTGGCTAAAATATAATGCATTTGACTGGTACCAAATTTTCGCCCTAGATTATGTTGTTGTTAAAAAAAAAAGTTTTAGCTTCCTAACTATTTCAATGTATCATCAAAGAGAAACAATCTAATCACATTAACACACTATGATAAAACAAAGAAAAAGAGATCAGGTTTCACAGATAGTCCGAGCTAAAGAAACCCTCAAGTTGAGCCACGGTGGGCCCAGCCAAAGACAAGCATGAAATGAACGGTTTTGAGATGACCCCACTAGCTTAACTCAAGAGCGAATGAGGTGCGATTTCCATTATATTTGAACAAACCATCAATCGCTTAAGCAATTGAATTAGGGCGGTGCAATGTAACTTTTTGACTGACATCTTGGACCTTTGCTTAAAATGTCCAAAGAGTACATCTAAGCACAGAGAAACCTGCAGCATCTTGGATGTTGGAACTGTTTGGAGAAGCTGGCGGAGATGTTCCTGAAAAAAAATTTTTGGATAAGTTTTTCGATATATGACGCAGTAAAAAGTTATTGCGAAAAATTAGTTCTAAAAACTTAACAGCTGTAGTCTGGATATAAAGCCCTGAGTCATGCAAGCAGTGATCGCATGAAATATTTTAATAAAAAAGGCGGGTGAATGGCGGTTCAATCCCAGTGTGCACCGAGCGAAAGGCGACAGGTTAGTACGTGCTAGAGTGCTTCCTGTCTGCGACAATGGAGAATCCTACTCATGCGACTGCGCATGCTCCAGAAAAACTGTCCAACACAAACTGCAGTATTTTTTCAGCTGCCATATTCTGATAATTTAGTAATAGAAAAAGAGAACAAAATAAACTTAATAAAACGGCTTGTTAAAAAATTTACTTTATGTCACTGGTATCTCGCAATACCACGTCACTCATGACGTCAGTGTGTATGCTATAGATAGACGCAATGGCTTCTACTCTTTACCTGTCTTCTGATACTGACAAGCTATTAGACTTGTCTCCCACCAGTCTATATCCCATAAGAATCAATCCATTCCATGACGTCACACAGTGTTTAATTAACATCAATTTCACTGAACGTTTTTTAGCTCTTCAGGAATAGAGCACGTAATCATTTAAACAGTTAACCCATTTAAGCTGAATGAAAGTGCTCACCCTTATCAATTGGACGAATCCATTTAGAATTTAAGGGGTGTTATGTAGTAAGTTTCAATTCAATGCAAATTATAAATGTTCACTATGTAAGCAAATCGTGCATAACCTGATCAAACACCGCATTCTGTCGTGTCTGATCTGGTTCTGCACTTTTTGTCGATGTCCCATAAAAGGATGCTAGGCTAAATGAGTTAGTTTGGTGTATTGTGCTCAAAAATCAAACATGCGCGGGTCCAGAAAGTTTTTTCAGAGGGGGTCCAACTTTGACGTTTTTTTTAATACCACATGTTTCGGGCCATCATCGGCCTCCAGCGAATCGCCATTTAAATAGCGTTTCACTGGCGTGCCAATGAATGCTGGATTAGCAGCTTTTTTGTGATTTTTCAGGGGATCCGGATCAGTCTGGCTAAGAAACCCTATATCTTTGTGATTTTTCAGGGGGGGGGGGGGGTCTGGACCACCTGCCCCCCCCCCCCACCCCCCACCCCTGGATCTGCACATGATATACAAAAGATCAATATTGTTTTTTTTTTTTTTTTAACATCTATTTATCATTATTTATTTATTGTAGCATGTAGCATACTGTCCTGATAAAGGGTCAAAAAGGCGTGTGTTTTTAAAATATGTATAAGCGAATCGTACACTTCAACATGGATGTTGATAATAAAATCAATGGTGTGTAGCGTTAAAAAGTACTGTGACCTTAACTGAAGTGTGTACCATAGTAAGTGGGTATTTCCTACTTGCATGAAAAACTGGGTCAACTTTCAGTCTTTCTGGGATTTCCATTAATCACATCCAGTTCCCGGAAGGGACAAAAGCTTCGATGATGTTAGCAACATGGTGCATTAAATTAATTAAAAGAGGGTTTAAAAATCATCAAGTGTAAATCCAGTTAACATTTAAGGTAGGTGGATAACAGTTTACCGTTTACGTCGGTTATTGATTGTTTGAATAAGGGCTTTAAGTCCCAGTCAACAACATTTCAGTCATGTCGGGACTCTTTCCAGAGAGAGAGAGAGAGAGAGGGAGAGGGAAAAGAAGAATGTGATTTTGTTAAATGCTCCGACCCCACCCAAGTTTGCCTCAAGTGAAGCGTAGTTCATCCTGTCAGTGAACTAAATATGACAGGACGTTCTCTTTGAAAGTTGCCACCCACGTTTACATCGGTTAAACCAGGTGTAAATGTATGTGTGTTTTGACTCATCTTCACCTCGAAAGATCCGATAGTTCTCCACATTAATTTTTAAATACTCAGACACAATCAGAATATAATCATTATGACAATAAACTGTTCGGTATTTTACGTTTTCCTGCACTCTTAAAATGCTAAAATGGCAGGGAAAACAGCGATTTATCTTCTTTTAATCATGTTATGTGCCAGCACTGCTAGATTTACTTTTTGTCTTTGCAGAAACTCTTGATTTACAAAATTAATGAGACAATAGAATCCCCCAAGACTTGCTAATGTTAAACTAGTAGATGTTCCTTTTTATTGTCGTGTAATTACTTTAATGCCATCAGGGACTGTTTTATAATTTTCTGGGACGAACTTATTGATAAATACATAACTATAAATACGAATTCAAAGACAGTATTAACAGACTACGCAATGCTCAAACGAGTATTCTACAGTCCCCATATATTTTCAATATTCTGTCAATCATAGGTGGGCGTGCATATAATATGAAATAGAATCGAACTTTTCATTTTAGGAACACCACAGACAAGCAAACAAACAAATACAAACAAACAAAAACAAAGAACCGACAGTATAGTACTGCAGCAGAGATCACCAAAAGTGACATGCACCCATACGGGAAGGGTAACAAGTAGCATCATACATCATTTTAAAGCTTAGAGTAGGCTGAGTTCAGAACTGCATGATGCCACTTTCAGAATTTTGTGCGAAAAAATTACGGCCCTTTAAACCCGGGTACCGTCATCATAGCTCAGAAAGGAATGATGATTTCTTTTTATGACAAGAAACATGCATACTGTATAAAATGCTTTTTATTATGTTGTATATGACCCAAAAGTAACTATTAATTTTGTTTGCATTTAAAATGCTACTTACACTCATTTACAACTATATTTAAAAGGTCATTGAGTGCAAAAGTCGCAAAAACCAATGATTTTAACAAATCGTCACGTGTATTGCATTTGATCTGCATGTACATTTTTAAATAATAAAATGAACTTTTCCCTGCGATATAAAGTAAATACAAGGTTAGCTTTTAAAAAGCTTAGAACCATCGCATGGCGTTTTACAATTACTAAAGAAAAAAAATATATTGTTTTAGTACTGCATTTGCTGAAGCCACTCTTTTCAGTGTTTCATGTGCTTCAAGCTCTGAATAGTTTGTGTTTAGTTAGCGATTTGTACACAAGTGATTCATTGGAAGCAAATAAAACACAGGAAATATGCATATTCCAGTAAGAATCTGCTCATGAACACGCTGAATAGTGGTAGAGTTAACCCCGTCCCAAGCAGTATGCATTAGGTCATTCAACCGTATTACTCATTCGAAGTCAATGCACATAATGCCTAGGGGGCATATTGAAACTGACCCTTCTACATCTAGTTATTTCGTCACACTCAGGCTAGAATATCTGAAGGGTCCATGTTTGATCGGGATTCTAGCTCAGTAGTATGGTCGCTAATAGGCCTTTTCGCTTTAAGAAGCAATCCGGCATCCAAAGTATATCAACATCGCTCACGTAATGGTGGAATTTCGGAAGCAGCTTGGTCGACGGGCAGTTTGAGAAAGAACAGTAAAAGACACTGCTGCTGGGGAGTTAACACATGACCCATTTCCGCAACTTGCTAATGAAACAGGCCCGAATCGAACACGCGCCCAATGGAAGTTTACTAACGTATATCACCAGCGCTGACGCGCTGGTGAATAAATGTATTTAATGTAGCAATTAATCCAATTATAATGGCTCCACAACAGATTATGGCAGTTATAATACAACTCTGAAGGGAAATCAAACGTGCTTGTTCAAATTTTTACATCTGCATATTTTGATGTGGTTTATCAATAAAAGCTTTAGAAATCACTTGGGCTAAACCTATGTATATGCAATATATCTTTCCATGTGGAGGTGGAACGCACCTTCTCACAGCAGGTTTTGCTAGCATTGAATACCTTCATGGTGAGGCGGGACTCAGAGAACTGTCATTTGAATTTGAGTTTGTCTGCAGTTTGTGATTGTGGTATTTCCTGATCATACTCACTTACTTTTTTGATGTCTCTGATGTTGGCAGTGTTACACAAATCTTGCCTGAAAAAGAGTGTGACAAAGCTTTGTCATGAGGCTGTTAACATGCATTACCTCTTTCTCACCGTGCTGTGGGTTGGTCTGCAGTGTGTGTTTTTGGACGTTCCTGGTCGTACTCACTTGCTTTTTAAACTAACATTTTCTGTACAGTTCTTGAAAGTGGTGCAGTAAAACAACATATCTTCCTCTGATTATGCCCATTGTCATTTGCATAAGTTCTAAGAGGAGTCTTGACTATGATTAACAGATAAGTGTTATTAGCTAATACAATCTGGTCGTACAGATTAACCTGCTATCAGAGGTCGGATAAAAGGGAATATCTTTTTTGGAATGACTTGCTTGAGATGACATTGCTTCCTTTTAAAGTGTTCTTCTCCCCAACTTGGCTTTGTCTTTGAGATGTACATCAGTTTGCAAAGGCTGAACTATTCCCTCTGATGTTTACAAGCAACATATATGTATATTTTATCAAATCTTTCAAATGCAGTAGATTCCTGAAGAGATGATTAATGGTTTCCATGAAGGCTAAATTAAATGTACGGTAAAATTGTCAGAGGACAATTTCAATTCTGCCTGGATTAACAATGTGGTCTAAGCAATAGAATACAAAGTTTGTATATGATCTAGAGGAATCATTGGACTAACCTTAAAAAGCAATGCACTGACTAGGTCACGTGGTTCCTGAGCCAAACCTGTGACGGCAAAGTACTCAATGATGTTTCACAACTATGTAGGTCGAAGTGCATGTACAGTGAAAACCAAACCAGAGTAAACCTTCACATCAATCCGATACAAAAGCACTAATATGATTCTGATGTAAATTATTTTAGATGTTTGACAGTCGATTCATTGATCCCCCTTTGACCACACAGAAGTCACACCTCACACTTCTTACGAATTTTGCAACATGCGTTATATCATCCAGGCTTGCAATGTGCCTTAGACACAGGAAGTGAGGAAAACATTCATGAAGAAAGGATTTAAGAATCTTGATGTACAAGACAAACCTCAAAAGATGTTCTATAACCCCCAGCAAAGGCCAACAATAAGACTGTAAATGACAGCAGAGCAGTCATGAATGATTAGGTGATGCGTCTGTGTTTGTAAGCAGTTTGCTCTTTCAGAGAGGTACCTTGTCATTTGAGAATGCGCTAGAATTCTTAAAATATTTTCAAAACTATGGCTGGAATTAATGACTGCATGTATCAAATCAGGTTTCATCCATTAACTCAAAAGTATATCTGAAGGCACAGAAGTATGAATTGAGAAACCAGAATGCATTATCTTTGATGCTACAGCTTTCATACAGAGGCTACCAATACTGCCTAAAACGGATAAAGTAATATCTGTAGCCATAGTTGAACAGTCTCGTGGCTACATACTTTAGATCAGTTGCATCTATAAGTCCGTTTCACCGATATACATTGTCTTTGACACGTATAGGGAGAATAGTTTGAATATGCTAGTATGCCAAAAAAGAGGTAACACCACAATGGGACATTAAATGCCTTTACAAACAGACATGAAAGTACTCAAAGAATAGAGGAAATTATTATCCAGAGACAAAAATAAGGACAACCTTATAGCTTATTACACCAACTTCATAATAGAAACGGATAAAGACCAGTTGAACAGAAACATACAATCTTCATCAGTGGTGGACTGAAGGACAAAGCCATCAAAGCGACCAAAGATGAGCATATGGATATCTCAGAGCTATGGGAGGAAGCAAATAAAAGGTTGTTTACATGCCTCAGTTGCTGCAATATGTCCCAATATAGATTTTCTTGTTCTTATTGTAACTTTCTCATTTTAGATAAAAAAAAGAAGCTACAAATGAGATCTTTCTCACATGTCGAATTGGCATATGATGTTGATATGAGACGTAATATCCCTGTTAACATCTTATTAATCAGTCTTGCAAAAGAACAACACACAATACTGATCATAAAATACTGTCTGGCTGGATGTGATACAGGGAGTGCTTTCTTTGGGATTGGTAAGAAGTCCGTTTTCAAACGCATGATACAAGGTGGACTGAAATTTCAGAAACTGAAAGATCTTGGCCATGGACCTTTATCAAACTGTCAAAAGTTTACTTGCACTCAGTTTGTTGAAGTAATATATGAGAAACTAGACGCCACTAGACGAAATAAGCTGCGCAAAGGCAGCAGCAAAAATCCTATCGACAGTTTCCATTTTCATATTCTACATTCTACCTGCCCACCCCACAAATGATTATGGATAAAAGATAGTTGAATACACTAAGACAAACATACTGTAAGTGTCCTACGATGATGAACCATTCAACAGCTGCCCCCAAAGTTGTTAAATGACCTTACATGCAATTGGGAGGACAGTATTTGTGAATATAACTGTGCATCATATATTTTTTCACAATGAACAACCATGTGCACTTACCTAACCAGAATAGCAGCTCAATGAAAACACATTTTTGTATGTTATCCATGCAAAACGCAAGTTATTCAGAACAGAAAATGCCATGTGCTTTAACATCACTCTTTGACAGATGGAAGGATAAAAACACTACACCTTTATTGCGAAGCATTTTAGACCAATTTGACTAAAAATGTCTTTGGTGAAGAACTCATTTTCATGGTCTATAAGAATTCCACTTTGTCTTAAACAAGTAATACTGTCTGACATACATGCTAGTCATTTAAGAGTTTGGCAAACACAGCTGAGCCTCATTCTGTTTTGATATTGATAAAACGTTATACTAAACCAACGTGACATTAGTTCTGTGGGAAGGCTGTGTCACACATGCTTGGGTAAAGTCATATATCAAAATACTGGAACGTAAAAAGTAGGTCAAGGTCACAAAGCAAGCTTAAAGAGAATGCCAAGTACAATTACTATACAGCGTTTGACACTCTCAGCTATATGGCACTGCTACAGAGAACTCACTTCAATGTAAATTTTGACAGACTGAAGCCAATTCATATCAAAGTCACTGAAGCGTAAAAAGTAGGTCAAGGTCAGCAGGCCCAACTGTATACTCAAAGAATATGCAGAGGACAGTTACTATGCTTAATGTTGATTAACAGTTAACATTGCTGCAGAGAAACTCACTTCAATGTAAATTGTTGACTGACGGCTTGATTGACGCGAATTTGAACTCCTATGTAACACCCTGTTTAAAAAAGCCACATCCTGCTGCAAGCAAGTGTGACAAAAATAATAAAAAATAGTATAGATTAAATATTTACAATTTCTAACAGTAAAACTCCTTATAAAATTGGTCAGGATTAAATGAAGTTGCATCCAGATTAATGTTATGTCAATGTCAAAGGTTTTCATGACTTCTGTTCTCAATGACCTCATAAAATGTTGAAAACTGGACTGCATATTGTCATTTAATATCTATTATTATATTTGTTCATGTTCCACTCCACAATTTACAAGAAATATATTTTTATGTGCATATATGGGGATAATACCTGCTTGGGAAGCCCACGGTAAGCCAATACTAACAAGGACCTCGGACAGTTTCCTATTCAATCTGCCCAAATTTGACAGCCTGTTGCTAGGATAATGCATAACTGACAACTATAGTTTTGTGCTTAAATCAAATCCTTACATTTAGAGCACCTAGCAAAATAAAAATATTTTGAAAATATTGCATAACTATGCCAGGACTCTAGGGTTTAGGGGGTGGGGGTATTTTTTGTGACCAAATTTTATTTCACAGAAAGTCAAAGTTTCCTTGAGTATTCACCTAATTACATGTAAATATTATGTTTGCGGCATAAAACTTGAGATGAAAGTGATTTGTTTGCATAAAATTTGGGTTGAGAAGATTTCATTGTTTCATTTAAAGAAGTGAGCTGTCAATTACTTTTGACTATAACCTGTAATGTTCCAAGTCGACCAGTTTGTCTAGTGCACTGAGGTGTATCATATCTACATACTGTATAAATCAAAGTCTAGATAGACACAGTTTTTTGGGGTAAAATCGTTAATATTTTTTTACACATCAGATTTAACCTATAATTTTGGTATTTAAAAGAACCGTCTCATTGAAACGGTTCTTTTGAGTACCCAAAACATATGTTTTGGTTGAGAAATGAGGCAATTAATTACTTTGTAAGCACTCATAACTAAAGCCCTGATACATGCCATTGCAAATCGATATTTACCTACAGGTTTTTACAAAATAAGGTTCTAATAAGTTTTTAGAATAAAGTGTTTTTGAGCATTTCGACAGCGTTCCCCCCTGTGACCAATCATGCCGTTTTTATATGATGTGTGAAATGTAAAACTACAACTGTATGCAAAAGAATTAGTTTGGTCACGGGGGGGGAAAGCACTTCAGTAAAATGTTTTCTATTTTTATATGTTGAATAGCAAAAACAGAGTTTTCAACCCATATTTTTCAATTGGTACTTGTCCAATGAGAAAACAGCTTTTGTGAATTAGTCGAGGGTTGAACCTACTATCTTTTTCATAGAAAAAATGTCATTTTCTTTGAAACTTTTCTCTGGCCATTTTAATGGGCAATCCTTCATTAAGACTGTCCGAGGTCCTTTAGGGTGTATACTTTTGAAGGGCTGTAAAACATTTCGCACAAAATTATGGAAGTGGCATCATGCAGTTTTGAAATGAGCAGACTCCAAGCCTTAATTTGGTATATAGTAGTATTTATGGATACCTCTAAAATAAGGCCACTTTTTGCCACATTGCTGCAGCACTAGTACAGGCAGAAATTCGTTGTGTTTTTTTGGCAGAGATTATATAAGAAAGATTAGCCTCATCATCGGTTTTGGTGAAAAGCTGAAAACAGGTCATTCGATGGTTTGTCCCACATGGCTGGAGATACAAATCGAAGCAAATTAATGTCCAATGCGAAAACACCATCGTAAAGCAAATATACTTTTCCTGTCACCGGCAAATGAATGACTGGGGTAGAATTTCTGCGTATTTAAAGGAAGGGGATAGCATTTCTGTATTGTCGCTTATGTATGAGAAGATGAGTTATCTTTCCCCGCGGACAAGTATTGATTTTCATAAAAGATTGTGAACAACAAGTATTGATTTTTACCAAAAGAAAAACTTTTTAAAGGAATTTCCCCCATGGAAAGTCTAAGCAAACAAATGCGACTCACTGCTGATCTTTAAAGGAAGTGGGTGTCTATGCATTTGTGTGCATTTTGTTAAACATGGAGTGTAGTGGACCATAGAGTGACGTGCTATTTTTGACGTATTGTCCTTTAGTTTCTCTAAGATCACTACCCAGTCACATAGAAGTCAACATCTGACCTCTTAGAGAAGTGACTATGAATTTCACTTATAATAAATAAATAAATAAATAAATAAATAAATAAATAAATAAATAAATAAATAAATAAATAGATAAATAAACAACGATTAAACAAATAAATACATACGCATAACACAACTCTCAATACCTTTTAATTCTATGGCGCAACGCCATTCCATGTTTAAATACAAGCCTCATGTTGCTATGTATGAATCAAAGGGGTTGTTTTCAAAGCTGTTTTTGGTGATACACAACCGAATGCGAGATATACACAACTGTATGTTTAATGATGAAGACCCAAATATCTTTTTTTTGGTTGGACTCACAAACAGAAAAAATTTATGACATAAATACTTTGCTGTAAAAACTAAGAACTGGTGTAGTCTGATTTTGTAATTTAATGCATCAAAGGTCAGACAAGTCCATATCGATAAGGCAAATTAGGGGCAGGCAGTTTTAACTTTACTGCGAATTAAATGTGTTCCAAACTCTTTAAATTAAATATGTTCTAGACCTTTGCAAATTTTTGATAATTCGATGGCATTGTCAATCATGTTCATTTCATTTTACCCAAACTATTCTGCTTCAATACCTTCTATCAATCATCAAGTTCTACGAACCGCCCTTATAACCTGTTTTATAACATTTTATAATTTTCTTGTTGCAAGTACTGTCAATATGTCCAGTTTGCTTATGTTAATAAGTATTTAGGCTTATTCCTGTTACTTGCTCCTAAAGTTACATGCTATTGGGTAATTTCTTATAAATTATCCCTAAGATAGATCAAATTCTCATGCTTAGTCTTTAAGTAACATGCATCAGGACTCAGAAGCATACCTATCTAAAAATCAAGATGTACGCATTAGTGATAACTTTGTAGGTATCTAAAAGGGGTGCCAAAAATAGCACGGTTTCATATGTTTAGGACCCCTAAACATATGAAACCGTGCTAATTTTTTGGGATGGCTTTGTATATATATATATATATATATATATATATATATATATATATATATATATATATATATATATATATATATATATATATATATATATATATATATATATATATATATATATATATATATATATGAATGGGGAGAGTTTTTAAAATAGCAGACGTGTGTCTGCGCCTAAATGCTTGGTAAGTTACCCCCATCCCACCCCAACGAGATCGAAAGTTTGCGTGCAACAAGTGGAGTCAGAACATGAAAAACTAAGGCGCTGATCAGACTGTAGAGATGCACAGCATGCGGGGCCTAACAATGAATGGTAGCTTTGCGATTTTCAAGAGATCCGGACCTGTATTGCTAGAAAACCCTATTTTTGTGATTTTTTCAGGGGGGGGGGGGGTCCAGACCCCCTGTCCCCGCTCTAGATCCGCCCATGCTCAGGCTGGTCTGTACATTTGTTGTTCGCATTCAACAAACTCGGATTATCTCGCTCCGAGGCCCATATTGTAATGTTGCATGAACCAACAAGTATTAGCTTTTCAAAAAAGCTGGCGGTCCTTTCGCCCCATCACTGTATGTATTCTTGCACATTGCCAGTGCCGGACCCAGGGGGGGGGGGACTGGGGGGCACGTGTCCCCCACCCCCCACGAAGAGGATGTGAGTGTCCTAAAAATAAAAAAAACTCGCGCATTATGTACGGTAATGGTTTGGAGGAGTTTGTGGTATTTTGGGGTGGTTTGGGGTATTTTGGGGTAGTTTGATGTGTTTCAATGGACCGCACGACGGTTATGCTAACTGATCTAATTAGCAAACGAGTTTGCCTCGCGCTATAGGTAGCCCTAGGCTACAGATTCACGGACAGTTTTGTCTCGCGCTGTAGGTTAACCCACGATATTTGGTACCCCGCTCATTGTTCGGCAGCGCATTAAGAATAGTGTGAGCATGGCATAAATGTTCGGTAAAAACCTGAATTTGATGTATGATTTGCACAAAGTTTATATATACGGCCGGCCACGGCCGACCGTAATTACTAATTGGAAACAATTTGAGTTATCATGTTATATTTACATTTCGGAAGCAATCCATTAATGAATCTTTAGACTTTTGCAACCGTTCATAGCCTCATTAACTACACACCTTTGATTGACAGCTGCCAAGCTCACTTGCCTGTGCAATACGCTTCGAAAATCGAAGTCATTCGCCAGAAGTGATACTGGTGTTGTGATTGACATCGAGCCACACCGAGTCGCACGTGCAAGACAGGCCTCTTGTTTGCTTCATTGGCTGTCCGTGTTCAAGCTGGCTGTACTACTTTTCCATCATAAGTTTACACTCCGACTAAGCCGTTAATACGATTATATTTTAAATACAAAACTGAATTAATTCCAAAATTAAAAATATTTAAGATATTTTAGATATGTAAAATAAAATATAAATATGGCCAATAAATTCGATTTATGGAATGTTCATGGAATCATGAAGTCTTCGGGTCTCTTGCAAAGTTAACGTGAAGCCCTTCTTCACTTATTTTGCAAGAGACCCGAAGTATACATGATTCCATGACAATTCAAAAAAATGAATTCATTTCTTAGATCATGCTGTGACTTGAACTCAGAGTTAGAAGGATATTCATTTGGGGATTTATGATTGTAAATTCGGTCAAAGCCTACTTCTTGCGACTGTAAACAGACTATGTTTACTTTCTCAAAAGCTTTTGATACAATTATCCCTCTTCTAATGGATTTCCTCGCTTGCCTTCCGTTAATATCTTGATTTCGTCCAAAATCGGAGTGCCGCAAGCGTAACTTCTGACAACATATGTCAGGATCTATTGTCACATTTATTTTGTGTGTTCCAACCATTCGCTGCGTTACATTAACAAGCACATAGGAACAAGGAGATAACCATCTTCAAAAATTTCATTTTGGGCGGTATACTAGTTATGTTAAACCACTTGTAAGCCAATGCAAATTGAAGTTACAAATAAATTTTAAAAAAAAAGGATTTGATTTCCACATGGAAGTAGTAATAGATAATAGCTCAAGTGATTCATTTTGTTTATTTCGATGGTGAGCAATACAATAAACAAGGTTTATGTTAAAAGTGATCTCTAAAAAATTTTGATTGGCATAGGTATTCTTGACAATTGGTGAATATAAAATATCACTAAAAAATTTTTGCAATATGTAGTAAGGTACTTTTTTATTTTTAATTTCAGAATCCTGAATGCATCCTGATTGGAGTACAAGGTTCAACAGAGCTGCTTGAAACTAAATTTGAGAAATTATAAGAAATGAGAATCAAACATGTGGCTACAGTTTTCGGAGTCAAAGGTGGTACCAATGTATTGACCAGTATAAGTCTCTATGGCTGCTCACCTATTGGCATTACTAGTTCTTAGACTTTAAAAGATTAATATAACCATTCCAGAATATGCATAATATCGCCTTTTTCAGCGAGTTCGATAGCCTTCTACCTGACCAAAAAACGAAATTAAATGATTTGTTTAAATACATAGCTTCTAAGGCATGTATTGACTACAAAAACACAGAAATGCTTGATATCGAGGCCGCTGTTTGTGCAATATTAAGTAGAATCTCTATGCGGATAAACGAACGCGGAATCTTTAATATTTCTGGACTCAAACTTTGTGGAAGTCAGGCTGAGAAATCTGCAGTTTGGAAAGTTGCCACAGATACGGGTCAAACATATACTGAATACGACTTTCTTGCCATCCTTGAAGACTCAGTACAGTCCAAGACTGATCAACCATGTGCTGGATGTTTACATGTTGAAAGAGCGCCTGCTAAATTGGTTAACTTAAAGAGATATCATAGTAGACCAACAGCCTTTGCCAAAATGACGGAGACTTCACTTGAATCTCCATCCATCATGAATAATCTATTTTGGCAAGAATTGACATGGTGTTTAACATCGTCATGTTTATGTCTTCAGGTGGAATATTATGACATGGAGGGACAGAATCATAAAAATGATGTTTTCGGTGGAATATATACTAAAGTTCAATTTGAAAATTCAAATAAAGAAATTTCTTATGCTGGCTGCAGACATTGTGTCGTAAAAATGAAGACAGGAACGTTGAGTGTAAATACATCAATTGCTGTAGATCATACTTCTAATACGCCAGCCAAATGTTCTCTTATTTTTCTTTGGACCAGCAATATGTGCCACATCTCAGCTCCTGACAGATTATTAACACGCCAACAACAGATTTGCTATCTTCCCATTTATGTTGATTTCCTTCCAGCATTAAGAGTAAAAGATGTAAACCAAATCAGTTATGAAAATTTATGTAAGAGACTTGTTGTACCAAAACGGTGTAGTGTATGTACAAGATCTAATTGGTTGATCTCTGGTTGTATTTCAGAAATAAATTGCATTGCGCATGAACTGTCTGACAAACATAGACAGTGTTTTAAGGTTATAAAGTACATACTTCCAATATTAGGTAGAGCACATATTGATAACAGTTTCTCTAAGATAAACACTTACCATATGAAGAATATAGTTCTCAAACACAGCCGGACATGTACAGATACATCTGATGATGTTGCTGCCTGTGTTTTGGAAATGTTTAGTGAGCTTCAGATAGCTTACACAACAAAACTACTTAATTCCGCTTTTATAGATGTGAATTTGTTGGATAACTCCAAAGAAAGATATTTAACAGAATCGAAGGCACAGACATACAGGGAATATATGGATAAACTAAGTTCTGTGTCTGAGACAGACTCGTGGAGGACCTACATTAAACGTCTCGCCAGTATTGAGGGGCGACTATACAGTTGAATCATTTATGCCTGCTCATGAAATGTTTATATTTGTCTCATGAATGCAAGAAAAAACTCCTTTAAGCTCACAAGCTGAAATATTCAGGTGGGTTAGATTCTAAATGTGGTCTGCGCCTTCATCCTCAGCCCAGCTTTTAGTCTTCGCTGATTGTTGATACGATAAGTATTGCAGTCTTGTGAACTGGCTAATGTTTTACAAGCTGGTTGTTTATATTCGAAAGTTTGTTGTTTTATAAGGGAATGCTGGTCTAAATTTTAATAGAATTTAAGTTGCTGAATTAATCTTACATGTGAGCAAATAATGCAGACCTGCATGCTATTCAACATTTTTCTGGTTATACTGTTTGCGTTCATTGAAGGCAGAAATCGAATAAAATTGATCTTGAAAAGTTGTACAAATTCGGATGTCAAAGTGCTGAAACAACTGAAGAAAATTTAGAACTATCATATTATCTTATTGTCCATGTTATTGTTAATACATTGTTTATTGTTGTTCCCATTCTTGAGGCTATGTGTTTGTTCTTTGCTTTATTATGAAATACATTGTGCCCTTTCTAGTTTTGCAATCATCTCGATTGGGAAAGGAGAGCTGGTTGCTTTACTTAAATTGTCTTCCTGGTGACTTGTGACCATGGGTTGGTCTGAGATGTGTGATTGTGGTATTTCCAGATCATATTTACTTACTTTTTGTTTTATTTTTCCACTTTGTACGTCTAAGGTTAAACTGCTCTCCGAATTATTGCCTGCAGAACTTGGAGGAGACTTTTGAATTTCAAACTGTTGTTCTGGTTCTATATATATAGAATTTTACACTCGTGATAATTACATATGAACTTTATTAAACGAGGCATTAGCGAGTTTAATAAAATTCATATGAAATAATCATGAGTGTAAGATTCTGTTTATCATATGACCTTTTAAATGTGGGTAAATCGCGTTCAAAGCCTGTTTATTTTCATGAAAATTTGTGTTGTTGTAAGGACACTCGAAATGACGTTACTTGTTCCCGCCAAAAGTATGAAGTAATGTGTGGTTATAACATTATTTATAATATTACTTTATGAGTTATCCACTGTTTACAGTAACGTCATGGTAAATCATATTTACTATCAAAATCAATTTACTCATTTATCCATCCCCCTTATGTAAAAACACTTACCTTTTAAAACAAGGGTTGCAGGTTCAATCCTCAGCTTCTCCAATATCATCTTAGTTGTTGGCAGGATGTTACACACAACCAACACCTTACGTTGGCCTAGTATGAATTAAGAAATGAACTTCTAAGTCATAGCACCTTCAGTTTTAATCAGAACTTCTTTAAACTTCTTAATCAAGTTTGAATCTAGTCAAGGTGGGATAAATCACTTTCCAAGAAACATATAATGTAGAAAATATTTTCCTAGACAATCCAACTTTATTTGCGATAGGAAATAATGATATTGACATATATAAAATTTTGATTTGTTTCAAAAAGTACCCGTTTAATGCAATTAACTTTAGAGTTACTTGCTCTAAAGTGTTAAAATATCCCATATTTGATCTAGCCCCTGGTTTTGATGATTTTATGTATCTTCATAAAAGGTCCATATAATTAGGATAGCTGGGCAAGATGGAACTACTAACTTCAGAGTTATCCGCCAATGAGTGCTAATAATCCAATGTTTGACTTTTTCCAAGGTATAACTGATACATTTTATTGCATCTTTATGAAACTTACAGGTAAGCAGGACAACACAAAAAATAAATCAAGTTTGAAAATTGAGTAAGATGAGACCAATGGTTTCTAAATAACAAGACAAATTGCAATCTGGAAAAACAGGCTATAGCAGTAAGTAAACAAACTAAAAATTAAAATATTATTTTCATTCTTGAAAGCAATGTGATTAAATGAGAATAAATTGTTTAACTTGTGGGAGTGATACTAGATTTTCAGCTAT
The DNA here is from genome assembly GCA_964019695.1 of Loripinus fragilis. Taxonomy (NCBI): domain Eukaryota; kingdom Metazoa; phylum Mollusca; class Bivalvia; order Lucinida; family Lucinidae; genus Loripinus; species Loripinus fragilis. The sequence continues at coordinate 71,510,968 of OZ026527.1, read as the reverse complement.
GTTTCAACTATTAACATGTCAAATATATGACCACATTTAAATATCTTAAAACGGATTGACAAACCTGGAAATGTAAAAAAAATATTATTCATTTATTTTGTCAAACTACAAACATTGTTCTTTTATCGTGCAATTTTAAGAAAATAGAGAAAATTCAAGAAAAGGCCTTGAGTTAAAAACTTGCCATGAGTCATTGTAACAGCATAAAGATTTAGAATTGCTAGAAGACTACCATGAACAATCAGGGTGAGCGATTCATGGCCGACTTGGGCTTCTAGTTTTGATAAAGATTCCTCTGGAAACCATTATTATTTTTGATAGCATATGCAGTTTATACTTCGTTTTGTTAGCCTGTCTAGATATTATCATTTTTATGTACTCAATGTATTTTTCCTGAAATAAATTGATATATTTTCTATATGGTCTATTTCAGTGTAGTAAGGTTGCTGGCAACATTTTATTGTTATGTGTTTTATAATAAAAAAAACTACTGTGATTTGTCTTAGATCTATGAGTATGTGCTTATGTCTCATACTTTGATAGTTGTATATGCGCGAATCCAGTAGGGGAATGGGTTCTATACCTCCTCCCCCTGAATAATTACAAACCTATAGATTTCTTAGGAAAACTGTCTAGCCCCCCTGGAAAATCACAAAACTTCCCAGTCATCATTCAATGTTTGGCCAACATCGACCTGCCAGCAAAACTTCATATTAATGGCGGTTCGATGATGGCCCGCTTTTAGCTTTAAACTGGAATTTCTTAGGACCACTCGTACGGACCCCCCCCCCCTCTATCATCAAGTGATTGGACCCCCTCGCCCCTCTGTAAAACTGTAAAATAAGTTGATTGCTATAAAAAAAAGTAAAAAAGAAGGCAAATATCAGGAATTGATATAATCAAGTACCACACCTAACCCAGGACACCATATTGAAAAGTGATAAAAACACAAGCAAACATCAAACACAAGAGGGCCAAGAAGTCAGCCCCTTCCCAGCAGGTGATCACAGTGCTGCAAGGAACAAACAAAGACAAACATTGATCATAAATAACAAAAACGATCCACAAAAGAAGAAACGCCTTGGAACGGTCAGTAAAACTTACTGGGGGGGGGGGGGCTTAAACAAGTTCAATGGTACCAGCATTACCGTTAATTCTGATGTGGATCAAGAGATGTGTGGTTCCCATGAAAGATCCCTAACTTATCGATGCACTATCTCCTTGTACATACAAATCAAGATATAAAAAAGGAGCTGGACCCCACCCCCCTGACTAAACGTTCTTGATCCGCGCATGGTTTACTTATATATGTATTTTTTTTTCTAATTCTGAGTAGGTAATAGCTAAATATAGCTAATGTTATACTGTATATTATTTCAAATAAAATTTATCTTCTGTCTTACTGACTTCAGAGTTACCTGTTCTTAATAGTCCAGGCGCTGATTTTGACTTGGCACAACTTACCTGCCAGAAAAGGTTTGACTGCAGAAATGCAATCTTGAGGTCTTCTGCAATACTCTTAGGTACGTCGTACAGTCAAATTGTGGTAGCAGTTTTGCTGTAGGGCGTCATCTTTGAACGTACCCTACGCTAAATGAGGCTTAGGTAAATTGAGAGGAAAACACGCCTCACGTTCACCCATTGCTTCCAGCGTATTGCCCTTTAAATTTATACATTACATGTAAGCAGTGGCACAGGACAGTAAAGCAATCGGAAATGTTTGTATATATGGTATATAATGCGCGAAAATGTCCAACGGAAGTGGTGATTTACCCCACCACCCTTAATATAATGTATCCAAATTCAAAAAGAAATGAAATCATCCTGATTTCTTAATTTATCAAGTAAAATAGCATATTTATAATAATATTTAAACATTATTCTTATAGTATGTTTGTCATGTTTTACATTTTTTACAAATCAAGAAAGAACATGCCAGCTGAAAAGGCAATTCAGGAATGCGTGTATTACACATTTTTCAGTGTACATTCTCTGCTGCAATATATTGTATCTGTGACCGATACTAAATTCTTATATATGGACATGACAATAGCCTTAAAATCATTAAATGAAATGCAGCTAATAGTCAGTATTCGTTTAACCATTATACCACATGCTATTACAGTTATATACGTTACTTACTTTCAAATGTATTTCTATTTAATGCAGTGATATCATTAGACTATGAGCAACCAAACGACCTCCACGAAATGGGGTTTGTAGACTCTAATTTTCTAAAATCAAAATATATTAGCCACATAATAAAGTGTGTTAGTTTTTCAGCTGATAAAGCGTTACCCTGCAATAGCCAAATTCACTACGTTACCTTAAAATAAAAGGAATTCTATCTTGTTAATATCCAGTTATTTCTCATTCTTACGTATCAATATTATCTTTAATTGAATGAAAATGATTAGCAATATGATTTAAAACTAATTTTGCCACGCACCTATAATTAAAGTTATATATGTTACATTCTGCTAAATACAATATTTAATGCAATTAAAGCACTATATCACCCATTGTGTAAGCCACCAAAATTCATGCAATAATGGCTTGTCAGCTATTGACTACATAACTATATTGAAAACTATGATTTGGAGAAAAAACTCACACTTAATTCCTAAAATTACCGTTTTTATTTACAATATTGGATGAAATCGAGAAATGAAACATTAAAACAGATGTTAATCCTTGCCATAGCAAAAAAACTGTTTTAATCGTAACGGTTTCTGTCCCACATATGGCAAACGCCATGCATATTCATTGGTTAAAACCGCTCCATATCCAATCATTATCCAATTCGATGAAGAAACAGTACAATTGATGTGACATATACAACAAAAGTATTTAATCCATATTAGTCTAGCGTTCTTTTTGTGGGACATAGACAAATAGTACAGACCAAGATCAGACGCCACAGACTGCAATGTCTGATCAGGCTCTCTACTGTTTGCTTACAGGATGTTCTATTAAAATTTTAATAAGAATGAAATACAACACCCAACAACCCTGAAGACGAAAATGGACTGGTCAATTTGATAAAAGTGGGAAGTTTCATTCGACTTAAAAGGGTTAAGGAGATGGCGACATTTATCATACGCTTTGTCTGGTACTTCAATGTTATAGGGCAATGAAACAGCACATTTTTTTCCAAGGTTCTTTATGTCATACATTTTAGAGGCCAATGCTTATCACGTTGAAAAACTATCTTGCATTGTAAAGATTATATTGTAGCTGTTGCAAAATGAATTGATTCAAATAAATTATTGGAAATTTTGTTTTGCATTATTTCTATCAATTAGGCTTAGTTTAAACGTGAAATTCGTTCATATAAAATCATTACGATATTCAACATGTCAAATGAGGACATAGTCATTGATGCAAGAATGGCATGTCATTAATCCTTGATATGTTCCAAATCAAACTAAATTGATGATAAATAGTAACGTAAATAAAAAATCAAATTAGTGAGCGCATTTGATTTTTGTGCAGCAATGAAGGCTCATGCGAGCCAATAAAAATATGTCATTTTACACATCAGAGCATTTGCTGCTTGTATATGTAGATGAAGACAAACACTAGCTCCACTGCATCAGCATGGGGGGATTAAACTGTGCATTCACCCATGTGAGGTAAGTAACAAAATCGCATATGAGGGTTCAAAACTTCAATTGAGCATGTATACACTATATAAGATAAAGTTCAGCAATTGTTTTTTATCTTATGGTAACGAAATTCATACTTGTGCAACTGTAAAAGAACATATCGAAGATAAGATATTCAAAATCTTGTATATTATATCACATAACATATACAACAATAGAGGCACTGCTTTATCAACCTCTAAGATTTATACTTACCTTTAAAAGTACTAGAAGTATGGTTTCTTTTGGAAGGAAGCATTGCAAATATGACATGCATATATACATTCATGCATCATTTCTAGGCATTGCATTTAAGTCTTGTTTGTAAGAACAATTGACTATTTGTATGTCTCTATAAATCACTACCCTCAACATGTTTTGTTCTTTCATATAATTTCTTACTTATGTGTAATGCACTTGTTTTCTATCTGAAGAAGCAAGATATTTTTAAAGCTGTGTTGATTTTGATTTTATATCATGCATTCATTCTTATGTTTATATACAAATAGCGCTTTGTTATCAAGAATTCTGTTTACAAGACTCCTGTAATAATTTGGCCATGCCACAGTTTGTATAGTGAAAATTAGCATCGTTTATATAAGCATCGATTGCTAAAAACGAGTAAGATCTCATGACTGCATGTTTTTAAACGTTTTATTTTTCTATCCAATATCTTAAAGTATATTTTACATTACCTACATAAGTGTCACAGAGTCTTATTTAGCCTGACATAACTCTTGACTGATAATGTCGTATGTGTTTAAAATAGTTTTTCAAGCAGCAATTAACCTGTGTTTCTTGGATATGATCATATACCATGAGATCGTTGCCATCCATTATAACTGATTTTACCCATTTTCAGGGAAATGTTTCTTCTATATAAAACCTCTCCTTATAAAGTGGTATTAGTTTACAAATGATCATAGGTACTAACAGTTTCATTAAATATACTATAAAGATATGCTGAAAATAAACTAAAATCAATTTATAAGCTAAAACAAGTAATGTGTCATCATATGCATATAAATGCCAGTATATTATTTGATTTTTAGACATTCTCTTTAAAATAAATAAACCACGTATAATGCATAACATCTATTGTTATATATATATAAATGTTATTCTACCAATTCTTAGGTTATTGATTAAAATTAATTGATTTTGTAAGGTGTAAATGAAGATATAACGTAAATGACATTTATAACCTAAAAGTTGTGCTTCTGGGTGCAAACAATTTATTGTCATAATTGTTTAGGTCCTTATCGAGGTTTGGCAGTAAAACCGACTGTATGCATCATCTGGATACCACCTAGATACCATTTCTTATTCAAGTGTTGCAATTTTGTAGTTATAATAAAAATGGGGTAGGTGTACAAATTGGCTCCTCCTGAAAAAACTGCTACCACAATATGATTGTACGACGTGTCTAGAAATGTTGTGGAAGGGTAGTTCTAACTATTTCTGAAGTCAAACCTTTTCTGGGTGGAAAATTGTGCCAAGTCAATTTTCAAAAATTTAGCTCCTTGACCATAAGTTCTAATATACCAATATTTGATCTGGTTCCATGCATAGCTTAATTTGTATTGTAGATTTATGAAACAAACAGATAATTAGAACACCCACTTATACATAATTATCTGCCCTTTAGTGATACAATTACATACTTGACCATATCTCAGACGTAACTAATTTATTTGAATCGTAACTTTATGATATCTACATATAATCAAGGCAGGCATTAAATCTTGGACAAGTTCTTGGACTAGTTCGACCATTTACTAGGGAGTTATCTAACCTTAAGGTGTATATAAAATCACACACCCTTATAATAAAGAAGCGATATAGTGATTTTGACACTGATAGTCTTGTATAATTGTTCAATATGCTCATCATAGTAGATCACTGTGACCTTTATTTTAGGGTTCAGTGATTTTGCCTATTTAAGTTGAAGATTAATTGACTTTTAAACAAGATGTTTTTGGAAATGGTTCAGTTTGACCAGATGTTTGACCTAAAATGCTAGTAAATCACTAAATTATTTTTACAGTTGAGTAATTTTGACCTACCGGTATTTCTTTTAGAATATTTGATTGCATGAACTTGACAGTTTGTGATAATGACCAGACCTATGACCTCAAAATAAAAGTATATCACTATGACATACATTTCATGATCCAGTGAATTTGGAATATATCTCAAGCACTTGGGATGTTTGAACATTAATTATTTAGGCAGTGATTTTATATAAAATATTGTTGTCTATCATATGAATTCGCGTCTGGGAGTGAAATAACGCAATGCAATAAAATAGTTAGTGGTTTACAGATTTACGGGAAACGTTATGACGTCCATAACAACGTTGTGCACATAATGACAAAATGATAACGTTTTTTATCTCTTTTCTCGGCAAGTCTCGCATTTTATCTCTTTTCCTCAACTCGTTAATACCGGGCCGCGTAGCGCAGTCGGTAACGTATCTGGCAACAGATGCGAGTCTGACTGCAGATCCAGGGGTCGCGAGTTCGATCCCGGCCCGGTCCCATACTTTCGTGGAGATTGATCATGAAATAATCTCTTCGGTCATTCTCCTCCCTTCCGCTGAGTCATTCATGAAGGGTTGTTGTCAGTTACAAGCGAAAGTATGTGCACGAAGTACTGGTTAATTGCTTGTTCAAGCTTGCCCAGGAAAAAGTGTGGTTAGGTGAACTGACCGTCCCGCAATGACCATAGCTGTTGACTTGGGACGTAAAGCAACAAAACAAACAAATCAACTCGTTAATAAATTCAATAAAACATGAGCACTCATGTATGATCCTCTATATAGTCCATGCTCGATAACTGGGCCGCGTGGCGCAGTCGGTAATGTGTCTGGCAACAGATGCGAGTCTGACTGCAGATCCAGGGGTCGCGAGTTCGATCCTGGCCCGGTCCCATACTTTCTCGGAGATTGATCATGAAATAATTTCTACGGTGATTCTCTTCCCTTCCGAGGAATCATTCAAGAAGGGTTGTTGTCAGTTACAAGCACAAGTATATGCTAGTGAACTGCTTGCTTGTTCAAGCTTGCCCAGGGAAAAAGTGTGGCTAGTTGAACTGACCATCCCGCCATGATCATAGCTGTTGATTTGGGACGTAAAGCAACTAAATAAACAAACAAACAAATCCATGCTCGATAAGAGTAGGGTGACGAAACGGATTTACAGTAAGAAGTATGAAAGAAACCCCTATATTTGTCCAATCAGGTGAATAAAGTACCATAACGCACAGGTTTAGATAAACAAATATTTTTATTTTTTTAGCCTTAAAATTGTAAATATTTTCTAACCTACCAACTTTAACATATGTTTTGGGTCTCATTGACACGGTTCTTTTGGGTACCCAAAACATATGTTTTGGTTGAGAAATAAGAAATTTCGTTTTTAGTTACACACTCTTAACTTAAGTCCTGCATAACGTGACCGACTACATAACTCTACTCCTATCGAGCATGGACTCTCATTGGACTCAAAGATCAGTTTTCGATCTTCTGGCATATTGGATTCGGGTGTGTGATCATTCGTAATTCAAGTCACAGTAGCTATGTCAAATAACGAAATAAGTCAATCAAACTTTATACGTATTGCATTCGGCCAGTATGATAAATATCAGCCATTTGATTTTGTCAGCACACAGTACCAGTTAAGCTATTCTTCAGACCTAGTTAGCTAGAAGTCAACTAGGGGACGACTATGTCTAAACATCAAAGTGCACGAAGTAGGGTCAGGCCTCAGAATCATTGAAGGCTTATTACAATTATAGGCTGCAGCATCAAAGACGAATCAACATATCACAAGCCATGTTTTGGCAATTCGACTATATAGCATTGCTTGATGCAATGAAAAGCCATGTAAACAGTCAAACGTCGCGACACACACACAAACACACACACACACACACACACACACACACAACGGTGGCATAATCGTGGCTATATGCGGAGCGTCTAAATTGCATCCCAAACAGAATCAATGGCGACCAACGTTCCAAATCATGCACTCAATAAGAATCGTCAAAATACGTGTAAATCACCAAGGAATGCCAAAATACGTGTAGTCAGGAAAAAATATCAGAAAAGTAAACATTACAGGCATTTTGTGAAGAAAAGGGTTTGACACCTTAATTGGGGGTAATTTGGCATGCTGAATCCGAAAACCAATGTTGGCAAGCTGAGAAATGACGTCTTAATGACCTAATTTGCATATTTTCAAAATGGCCGCCAAAAATCATGGAATTTGACATATTACTGAAATGTTTTATTTTTTGACAATGTTTTTGTTATTAAAAATCATTTTTTCTATGTCCTAAGATTGTTTTACCATAAGAGTACATGGTATTTGGTAGCAATTTACATAATTATTCCAAGATATTACCGTATTCATGGTAATAAATGTCCAATTAGTCTATAAAATCATATATAAACTTGCCTTATTCAGTATCCTGCTATTTAAATGTTAGTTTTATTCATACCACGATTTGGACAGTTTACCAGCTTTTTAAGTAATAAATAAGAAAGAAACTTTGATAATCAAGAAGTTGTTTTGTTCCAAAATAAATATGTCATAATGTCCATGCCCAAATATATGGTACATTTTGTTTCTATAAAAAGTCACAGCATGCACATTCCTTAGTACCCTAGGGGCTAATTGGACCAACCTTGTACCATCAGGAAAACTTCTAATGTGTGTCAATTTGTTTTGTGAGACCACCTAAATGTGGAAAAATATTGTCCTAAAAAATAAACTCATTTGAGCTATGTGAAATTGCATGGTTTCCGTGGCAACGCATAATACGCTTCTAAAGAATGGGGATGCCCCTACAAAAGTACTCATATCTCAGCAGCAACTCATTTAAACTTTTAAACTTGGTACCAACTGAATGTTGCGACATAGGACTTTTATACAATGTTCAGATATTCAAATTATCAAATTTGCATATTCACGAATATTAATGAAAACATTAGAAATAAGAGAAAAATCGTAAAAAATTAAGGGGTGTACAAGTAAATTTATCTACATTTCAGCTGCTTACTATCCTATACTATCAGCCTCGGTACCAATTTAATGCTAATACATAGCATGTTTACTTAATGGTCCAATATGCAAATTATCTAAACATTGTATTCATGAATATTAATTAAATATTAAAAATGAGCAAAATTGGAGAACAATTAATAGAATGTACATGCAAAATTACTCATATCTCAGCTGCTATTTATCCTAGATTTCATTCTCACTTACTTTCTAAACTTATTCCCAGATGAAAGTCCAGAAAGTTCTTTAATAGTGTTTTTTGATACATAAGTTATTTAATTTGTTTATTAATGAGTATTTTTGAAGATACAACCTTATTGATTCGCTTTCAACTTTTCTTTAGTTTTCTATAGATTTCATCAATATTCATGAATATGTTTGTAAAATGATTGTATATCTGACCATTGGAATACAATGATATGTCTCAGCCTTAATATGATACTAAGATGTATTGTCTAGAACAAATAAAAGATGAGATAGGTGTAATTTTATAAGTAGACCCCCACTTTTTTCTACGTTTTTTCTCTCATTTCTAATGTTTATAATAATATTTATTAAATTTAAAAAATAGATTTCACATAATGAATATTGATTATAGTAAAATGTCTTAGCGTTTAGTTGGTACCAAGTGTGGTAGTCTAAGAATATTAGCAGCTACGATATGAGATATTTTGTAGGTACACCTCTTTAATTGTATTACCTTTTTTCTCTCATTTCTAACATTTAAATTAATATTCAAGAATATAATCATCAAATAATTTGCATATCCGATCATGGCATAAAATTTGCTATGTCTTAGCATTTCTTTGGCACCAAGCTTGTTAGTCTTAGACAATTAGCAGATGAGATATGGGTAATTTTGTAGATATACCCATTTTAATTTTTCGACAATTTTCTTTCTTTGTTAAATGTTTTCATTAATATTCACAAATATGTAAATTATATTTGTAAATCAGACTATTGTGTTATAGTACTATGACTCACCTTTCATTTGGTACCAATTTTGGAAGTCTAGAATAATTAGCAGCTGACATATGGGCTATGTCGTACGTACACCCCTTTAAATCTTCTTACATTTTTCTCTTATTTCTAATGTTTACATTAATATTCATGAATATGCAAACTAGAAAATTTGCACATCATACTTTTGGGTTAAAGTGTAAAGTCTCACTTCCAATTGTTACAAGTTTGGTAGTCTAGAATAGTTAGGACACGAATATTTTGGAGGTACACCCACTTCTTTAGAATCATATTGTGGATCTTCACATTATGGGGGGAGGGTAAATTGTTCTATGCAAGACTCCATGAGCGATGTTATTCTTTGCTATTTAGCGACCATTTGTTTTGCTAGTAGTGTTGCAATATGGTGAGATGCCACGCATCTTGAACCACAGTCTTTAAATATGTTCTTAAGAGTGTATCCTTTGGAAGCAAAGACTGCACAAATGAACTGAAACTAGAGTGTACATATTTCCTGGGTCAGACTAGCTAGTTTCTGCCATTTAACCTTCATCAGTGACCCTCTAATAGTTTCAAAAATAGTAAGTGAGTATGATCAGGAAATGCCACAATCACAAACTGCAGACAACCCAATGGCACCGCGAAGAAGAGCGCTCAACCATCACGAGACACCAGGAAGACAAATTAAGCAAAGCAACCAGCTCTCTCTTCCCCATCAAGATGATTGCAATACTAGAATGGACATAAAGTAACGTACAACAAAACATAGAACAATTACAGACTCCCACAATGGGAGTAACAATAAACAAAAAGTCAACAACAACAGAACCACCGCCTTAGAATGAACAGCCGTGGCATCTCATCATATTGCCACACGTATTTTGGCGTTCCTTGGTGATTTACACGTATTTTGACGATCCTTGTTGAGTGCATGATTTGGAACGTTGGTCGCCATTGATTCTGTTTGGGATGCAATGTTCTTAAGAGTGTATCCTTTGGAAGCAAAGACTGCACCAAAGAATTGAAAATAGAGTGTGCATATTTCCTGGGCCGGACACGCTAATTTCTGCCATTTAGGCTTCATCAGTGACCTTCTAATAGTTTCAAAGTTCCACAATGAACTCCATGATCCCAAAGGGCACGAAAATAAAATCTACACTATAGTGAAGGGCGGGGAGACGTTCTACCGCCGCCACCAGCTGTAGTGAAGTCAAATATGTTCTTAAGAGTGTATCCTTTGGAAGCAAAGACTGCACCAAATAACTGAAACTAGAGTGTGCATATTTCATGGGCCAGACACGCTAGTTTCTGCCATTTAGGCGTCATCAGTGACCCTCTGATAGTTTCAGAGTTCCACAATGAACTCCATGATCCCAAAGGACAAAAACATTAAATCTACACTGTAGTGATGGCAGGGAGACGTTCTACCGCCGCCACACAGTCCCAATCATCAGCTGTAGTGATCTAAAGAGTGTATCCTTTTGAAGCAAAGACTGCACCAAAGAGCTGAAACTAGAGTGCGCATATTTCCTGGGCCAGACACGCTAGTTTCTGCCATTTAGGCTTCATCAGTAACCCTATAATTGTTTCAAAGTTCCACAATGAAACCCATGATCCCAAAGGACAAGAAAATGAAACCTGCAAAATGCTTTCAGATTGAAGATTGATATAGCAAATTTTAAAGTAACATGTTCAGTTTTCGCCAAAACTTCCTTGTAACGGCCATTCAACGGTTCTGAAATTAAGCTGCACTCCTGAGGTCATTACGTCGTAATGACAATAAGAGCTTTTGGTTTTGAGGCTATAAAATGATATATGGTCCCGTGCACATGTCCTCAGTTCGGCTCTAACGCTTTTAAAATGATAACGCTTGTAACTTATAAATAATTTATGCATGCTGGGGACCCTACTGCAATACCTAGCAATATATGTACGTATTCCTCAACAGCATAGTGTATTTTGTACATCTGCAAACGAAATGAAACATGTATCAGTAGACGACGAGAGAGACGTGTATGTCACACACCATCGGTTTTGTTTGGGTGCATAATTGCATCAAAATGGATGAGTAAATATGTCCAAAAACCGAAATTGGAAACTTTATCTTTTGTGCATCTTTAGCCCTTTGCCTACTAGTGTCGTCTGCTGATTATATTTGCAAACAGTTTGGATCCAGATCAGGCCCGACAAAACGTCGGGCCTAATCTGGAGCCAAACTGTTTGACACTCTGAAATAATTCTTCAAAAAGAGTTTAAGTTTAAATTTTAGAAAATGCAGCAGACGACAAAAAAGCATGAAAAATTATCCAGTTGGCAAGGAGTTTAAAATCGTCACCTAAAATGTGCAACTACTGGTATTACATTTGGGCCTCGACGCGAGAAAATCTGTCTTCGGAGGTTTGCGAACAACAAACTTTAAGGCGCAGACCAGCCTGCGCATCCGCGCAGTCTGATCAGCGCTTTTGTTATTCGCTTATTGGAAAAAAGCATATCTAAACTTGCTACAAGCAAATTTTCAATTTTCTAGTTAGCCTCTGTATCTGAGGAGACTGGTTTGATTCTCGCTTTGTCGGAAACCCCGAAAACAGGTTATGTCACGAAGAGGCTCATTTTTACTCGTATCCTCAGCCACAGAAGTCTGATCGGCATCGTTATTTTTCGCTTCTCGAAAGCATATATTATGCTAAACTTGCTGCGTGGAAAATCTTAATATTTTAGCTATTCTCTGTAGCTGAGTAGGCTGGTTTAAGCCAAACCTGGTTAAAAATTCGAAGACAGGTTCGCGAAAACTGGTGAATCGTCCGTCAAGCGGGTAGGAAACTTCATAAGCAGAACCCCCAGTTCTGTACATGGAAACTGAAAAAACGCCTTAAGCTGTAAGTTTTCCATTCAGTGTTTTTGTTGTAAAATAGCGAAAAAAGGGAGACTGCAGAGCTCCGCTCTCTTATCTATGCTGGTGCGAGCTGTAATCTGTGCACGGTTTTGTCTGAATCGTTTTTGACATCAGTTTAGATAAGAAGTTAAAAAAAGAGCGGAGCACTACATTCTCCCTGTTTCGCTATTTTACACCATAAAAGCACTGAATGGAAAACTTAATGGGTTTGATGCAATTTTTCAGCCTTCAAATTTAAGGGAAGTTAATTTTCCATTTTTCCAAGTTTTAATAGAGCATGCTGTAAACAAATAGTGGCGACACTGATCAGACGCCGCGTTTTCTGATCTGGGTTTGCACAGTTTGTCTGTGTCCCACAAAAAGGACGCTATGTGTTACATGTAATAGTTCAGCGCAATTTTGGGCAGTGACATGTAGTGAAGCAACATTTAAATCATGTAGGCCCTATACCCGAAAAAAATATCAAACGACAGGCGCAAAACAGATTGTGAATTGGAGCATTTTTATATTTTGTTCCCATTTTTTAGAATATAGTGGATTGTGCACCATAGCCTTTGTTTATTTCCTGTCTCACCTTGAAATTTGATACTACGAAGCGTGTACCCGACACTGAATACCAACTGAGTGTTGCGGGTAGGCTATAAACACATTCATATGCCTGGGAAAGAAAATAGCAAACATCAATGCGTAAACAACTCGAGCGTTAAAACAGAGAAAACAAAAAAATGAAATAACCCGAAGGGAAATCAATATTTGGATCAATACGAAAAATAGTGAATAGATTTGAAAACGACAAGATCATACATTGATCATCTTTCCTAGCTCGTAGGAGCCTGAGGAGGACACTTGTGGATAGAGAGTCGAGGGATACACAATATGTTACTGAGATTATAGTAAGTTTAACCCTTTTTATTCTGATGGCTTTTCCCATACATAGTGATACGATATGCATAGGTTTGTCCATTTTGTATTTTAAGGGATCGCAAGTTGATAAATTTTAATATATATCGTTTTTATCTAAGCAAACGGTGCAGACCCTGATGAAATGCCGCATAATGCGGCATTTCATCTGGGTTTGCACTGTTTACCAAAGTACATGTTTGCAGGTTTACCAGATGTTGATCATAATATTAAACTTTCTAGATTAAACATTTACATTTTCAGTGTATTTCCTCATACGAACTTTGATTCGTATAAAATGTAATTTTCTCAATTATGGACGACTTATTTTTAACGGTGTTGATTTAAAAGAGAGAAAAAAATCAGGGGTTTATAAAAGTTTGAACACTCGGTTTAGTATGAACATTTGGTTTAGTATGAACACTCGGTTTAGTATGAACACATTGAACACTCGTTTTAGTTATAAGGTAACATTCAACATCCGAAAATGAGATTCAATTCTTAATGTTTACATTAAAAAAGCCTGCATTTTTTCCAAGTTGAAGTGCACAAACGTGTAAACATGCTCATTTTATGACCCATATAAGCCTAGCGTCCTTTTTTGTGGCACATATGCAAACATAGGAGACCCAGACCAGACGCCGCAGACCGCGACGTTTGATCAGGGTCTCCACTGTATGCTTACATAATGTTCTACAAAATTTGAACAAAAATGAAAGCTACCACCACACAACCCTTAAAACAGAAATGGACTAGTCCAATTGATCACAGTGGGAAAGTCCATTCGGCATAAATGGGTTAAGTTTCGTTTTAGTGTACCTGTAACTATTCACAAATTATGGAGCGCAGTGGCTCTGTGGTAGAGTGTTAGACTTGGTCGCTAGTTCGAGCCAAATTGTTATAACTATAATGGCGCACAAAAGCATGAAGGATTCGTAGGTTTTGAAAAAGCCTGTTCGAAAGAAAATACTTACGTCATCCTAACGTCAATAAATTACGTTCATTTCTATGCACGTTACTGTTGATGACGTCAATTTTTGTGACGGCCTAGAATGCGGTTATGTAAAGTACAAAAGCCGTGCATCAACAGCATGTGAATTGCCTGATTAATACATGGGTTTTTGCCGGTTAAAACATGGCTGTTTAAAGCGTGGGACACGGCTTTTATGCAATAATAGTAGTATGTTCCAAGTTTACCCAAGGTTTCCCCATATAAGTTATGAAATATTAGAAACGTATAGTTCCTAAATAAGGGCGAAGGAAAGCCTCGGGTGAAATGAGAGAAAGTGTTCATCACTTGACACTACCTTACATTAGTTATTCATATTGTTTTTGTGCTTTATTATTCTTTCAATCCTAACATTCTTTTCTTTTCATTATTTTTCTTAAATCATGTATCTTTTTTTTTTTTTTTTTTTAAACATGCAAAACAGTATAAACTTGCTCTGAAATAGTATACCGTATACCCTTAGTAAATAGCACATCGTGTACCCTGCAAACAATGCATTCCAATTAGAAACTGACCCAAATTCGAGCAGCATTGTATATATATATATGGGGCTCCTTTGGGATAACTTGGAACAGTAGTATGTTCCAAGTTTACCCATATAAGTTATGGAATATTAGAAACGTATAGTTTCAGTCATTGTTTGAATACAAGACCAAGAAGCACAAGTTCTGAAAATACTTGATTTATTTCTCTAATTTCTGTTCTGCTGTGCATGTTCTCATATATCCAAAAGTAACAAATAAAACATATCCTTCAATATATCATACGGTCCAGAGCCAGGACCGTTTGATAATATGCCAGATTATAATCTGAATCGACTGTTACTAAGGCTGTTTCAAGCATTACTGGACAACAGAATTTGAAATGAATGTTACAGAAATCGCCAATTCGTCCTCAAATTTAAAATGCCAGTGCTAATTCAATCAAAAAATTGGTAGATTTTTCTTCTTAAGTACTGGCATACTATCTCTTATGATCACATTTTAAAACATATTGCACGTTTAGTATGATGCCTGACTTAAAATTAAAATTTCAAACTAGCACATCACATTGGCAATAAAACATTTTAACCCTTGAAATGCCTTTGAAAACATTGCGCATGCGCTAGCGTAACAACACGGAGCTGGCCTTTTGAGCAGACTAAAACCACCAATAATCGCGTAGAAATCTTTGAAATATATGTTTCGACGTCCCGTTCAAATCCCAAACCATCAAAATCTAAGATATAAGTTTTTTTTCTGTAATCATGCATAAACAGGAAACGTCCGAAACCCCCACTTCCAGTTCCCCATCTTCAACACTGCAAACACAGTCACGCCTCAAACCCTTTTGTTTAACTATAGTCATAATATCATTTTGCAACAACTTGTTTTGCTGAGAATGTTTACACCCCTTTAATAATAATAACCCTGAATAATACTTTGAAACCATATTCGCACATATAAATGTATCTCAATCAAAATTTCATACACTTTCAAAAACAAGCATAGAATCTTTAATCAAAATAAAAATTGATAATTGAATTGTCAATACAGACAAAAGCGCAGCTTGTGTTGATTTCTGCATAGCTGAAAAAGGGTAACCACATTGAATTATTTATCACTGATGTAACGACTACGAGCATCATGCACACTTTCAAGAATAAATCTTTTGAACAAAATGGTGGAAGATACAAGTGAAAGACTGTGATAGACTGCAAACAGATTGCGCCACCGGACACATCTTTTAGTGTATAATGTTTCAAAGATAAACCCGCTTTTGTTTTCATAGCGCTTGAATCTAATTCCATTAACCTAATATATGACCAACCTACCAAATTTAATTTTCCACGCTAGTTATTCAGAAGTCGCAGGGTACTGATTTAACAAACGGTCCGACACGGGAATAGGTATCAAACTGTTTGATAAAGTGAAACAATTGCAATGGTGTTTAGCGACTGCAACTATTAGCATGAAAGAAACGCACATAGGCCTGTCAAAAAGTTGATGCGAATTCAATATCGTATTATGCTGTTGTTACAAACAGAAGCCATGAAATGTTAAACGTTTAGTAACTCTTAGAATCTTCTATACACCAGATGTGAACAGCTCTCTGGTTAACATTAATGGTACATTTTATCTACTCCTATGCAAAGAATTCAACTAAGAATATAACATGATCATAACACGCTGTTACACAACAGATATCATCCTTTGGTAATTTCTGCTGTCTAGTTTCCTCTACAAGTCGGCCATTCATATTGAAAATAAAAGAAATATAATTTATACTCCAAATTTTATGTGTAACCAAATACCCCTACCCCCCCCCCCCACACACACTTAAAATGCTACTAAATCACACAACACAGGTTTATAAGCTCACCATCAAATGCACTTTATCATCAATGGATGTTAAGAAGGCCTTAAGAGTTTGTAAAGAAACGTTATAATTCCTATACATGTAATTGACACAACGTCTTCAACTTTCTATCATAAGAAGTGATATTATGCTCTCCAATTTTCCCAATGCATTCCATAGAGCCAAATAATAACCTATAAAAGGAGTGCATGAAAACAATTCGTTATGGTAAGTAGGATCACAAAAACAGAAGAAACTCAGATTCCCGGATTATGTGTTAATATGGAGCTAAAATATTAAAGAGTAATAACATAATCTTCTGTGCAATAATATTGCTAGTGCATTGATGTACATTTTGTAAAAATAGTTAACTTTTCAGCTCATGATCACAAAACGATAAATTAAGCATTATTCTTATTCTTCAATTTTTTTTTCCTTTCGGCATATTGGATGTTTAAATTGAAAGAAAAGAATATATCCATAAATTTGCGTGTGAATTACTTTTCTTATTTTGAACAGTATATATATATTATTTATATAGGAATGCAATGGTAAAATTAATTTGGGTCACTATTTGATTACCAAAACACACAGTGACCTGGTTTGTGCAAATTTGTTTTTCTTTCTGCTTTATCTCAAATACATTGTTGGTGGTTTCTCTTGAAGTGACAGCAGCCTCAACATGAGTGAAATAATTAGAGACACATGTAGCCGAAAAAAGACCTTATACCCAAACTTACAATCAAGGGTTTATCTTTTCAAATTAAACATGATATCTAGGGAAAAAATGACATTACGATTCTAATTTGTTTTCCTCACATCGCATGTGACTCAAATACTTTGTTTTGAAAACACTATTTCACATAAGTGAAGAACAAAAGTGAGCGAGTATGATGAAGAAATACCACAATCGTACACCGCACACCAACCCCGCAAGGGAGAGGCACAAAGCCCCAGCTACTGCATAGCATCAACAAAACACCTAAAGCCAAGAAAACAGCCCTCATGACTGCAGAACTAGAAACGACACCAAGCACAGCATAACAATTCAAGACAAATGCCCACAAATAATGTGAGCAATAACAAACAACAAATCAACACCCACCACATTACAACAGTATATTAAAATATCCATTATTATCGACATAAGGAAGAAGGCAAAGACCAGGAATCGATACGATCAAACACCACCCCTGACGCAGGGCACCATATGAGAAAGTAACACAAAACACAAGAAAGCATCACTAACGTCTCACATATTTGTGAGAAACAATATCTAATGATATGGACATACCTTTCTGTATTACATAATCCACAATTATCTGTGGGACACAATATGATTCTAGCCTAGTATATATACTATGCACAATAAGTTTAGCAATTTCTGATGTTTCGCTTTTTTTTGTGCTCATCTTTGTGCAATATCGAACAATTTCAATTGCAATGACAAAGAACATGATCTTAGGCAAATGAAACCACGAATATACAGACGCCATCCTTTAAATAGGCATTTCGGGAGAGCAAGAATTGCAGCAGGGGTCAGTAAGCAAAAATCACATCCGTTGCCAGTAATGCTTAAATGATAAGCATGTAATTTTTCGTTTGGTGGTTTTTCATCTTTCTAGTGCATAATGCGCCTATAAATACTGTTGGTTATTTGACAGATGTGATAGAGATTTCATGCTGAAAAAAATCAGCTGCCATCAAATGACGTCAAAATGTAGTTATCATTTGATTAAACTTCTAATGTTAATTGGGGTAGCAATTCAACGGAGAATCAGTTTACAAAGATATCATAGGCTTACAATGTAAATCATCTTATGGTTGATTTAAACCTTAAGTTACTGAAAATTGGTGCGACGCATTTGCGGGATAACAGTGACGTTAGATTTTATCTTTCGGCTCGTGCTCTGTAGCCATGAAGATGTTTCAGTCAACAGTATTTGTCTGAATGTGTTGGAAGGCATCAAGCAGCTTTACTTGTTAATGTGGTTCAAGAAAAACCGACTAGAAACACCGTTTAAAGACTATAACGTAATATAATTAATAAAAACGTCAAATTGTGAAAACATGGCCCTTTTTACGCTGAGAAAGTTCAGAAAATTGCAGCAATTGCTGTGTTTTTTCGGTTTTCAGTGACCAAACAATCGCTTGAAAATGGTTTTGGCGTCCCCCAATGATCAGAAATACCCACGTTACCCGCTAGTCTTAAAATTTAACTTCACTTTAGCACGGCCGCTGCGTTTGCTAATTCTTTTTAATTTTTTAAACGGAAATTCTTGCCAGACGATCGGCGTTTGTATCTTCATGACAGCACCTGATGTGGATGGGCTCACCCATACAAAAAAATTGCTAAATTTATTGTGCATAGTATAATATGAGCCTCATATATCCATGAGAAACAATATCATGTAAGTATGTATAGCTTCCTTATATCACATGAATTATCGGTGGAGACAGGACTGGTGAACTGTTCCCTGTGGAATAAAGCTGTATTAACGACCTTGTCAAGAAGTGTTACAGTATGATAACTCTTTTAACAATTACGAACAAATTTAACTTGGTGTTATAGGATGTCATCTATGTTCTTGGCCAAGCATGGACAGCTACAATCAGCATAAGTGTGCATCTTTTTCTGTGAAATCTGTAATTTTCCAGCATCAGAGATGTGTGCCTATGGTGCAGACTCAGACTCTGCTAAAGTTATTGAGTTAGTGCACAATTTCATCTTGTTATCATTTTATACCATGACATTCATGGCCAATCGACCGATCAAGTAAAATGAACCAGTTTATAGTAAAATCGAAGTGATATTATTCTTATTTTGACATGATATTTTAATTGATGACGATCATTGCATAGAATGCACTGTGCAGCAACATCATAATTATCACAATGACAAGCAAGAAATATAATATAAGATCATACAAGGTATTTGGCTGTATTTCAATGGGTCCGGGTTCATACTGCATGTATGTATAACCGTTTGTTGCACTTGTAAAATTGAAAACCTTTCGAGACGACTGTGTTCCATCGTGGAGTTTTTTTATGTTACATGTACTGGTAATAAAATGTCGGGCCTTATCAGGATCCAAACTTGTTGACAAAAGAAATATTTATAAAACAAAATGCTGATGACAAAAACCATGCAAAATTAACCAAGGTGCAAAAAGTACACACAGGTGGAATTCACCTTCAATTATCATAAGCAGGTACTCTAAAATACAAAATTCTGACCAAAACCTGATTAATTGAAAATAGGCAAGTGAAAGTGATGTCATATAGCACAACCAAACATTAGTGAGGTAAGAATAAATTAATAAATGTATAATTGATCACCCACAGGATATACTATGAACTGGCGAATGTATTCCTAATTATAACCCTAATCACATGCGCCTCCTGTTATAGAGTATATTTCAAACCATACATACAATAATTAAAACACATATGCCGCATGACAATAGTCCAGGCATTAATTATTATCTTATTTCGCCATCATTCTGTTCATCGAACGCCACATCAGCAACGTCCGCTCTCCAATTCGGAGTCCACGAAACCCGGCCACGCTATCCAATACCATTGTGTCACTGTCAAAGGTTTAGTTTGACAATAGTCCACCATTACAACATGTCAGCAGCAGCCATTGCCATTGGTTCATGAAAATACACCCATTTTGACAGGGACTAATCTCTAAGTTCAGGATTTATGAAACCTTGTCTAGATTTTTAAATACCAAAATGTTTTTTGTACTATATTGGTCCATATCGCCATATGCTATAACGAGTTATTGGTGTGTTTTTTAATGAAAAATGAAAATGTTTTTCAATACTTGTTTTTTAGACCATTAAAACCAAGTTATTTAATCAAAAGGTTATTGAACTTGATCATTATGTTAATACCAAAATATCTTTCTAGAGTTATAGCATGGTGTAAAGAGATGTTATTGCCCTTTGTCCGTAAATTTGCTCCCTTTTTTTTAAATGTAGGATCTCTTACTCGGGCATTTTCAACTGGGACTTTGCGAAATTTGGACACACTACATAACCTGAATGTCTTGTTCAAACTCCAAAATCGGTGTTTTATAACTCGAAGAATTATTGCCCTTTGTTCATAGAAATATATCATTTTAGATAACAAGATTGCACATTTTTTGCTACGACAGGGCATTCATGTCCACTTAACACATTTAGTCATGGTATTTATCAAAAGTTTTTGAATAAAATTTGCTCTGCTAAGCTGGACAGGGTTAGAACTATTTCAACGTGGAACCTACAAAATTAATAAAGAAACCATTTGACATCTTCTCTGGAATTACTTGGAGCTCTGAAATCCAGCTTTTATGTGTGTAAATACCAGAACATAAAAAACAATCATAGCCTGAAATTAGGAGTTAATTGAAAATGTCAACATAATTTCACAAACTAAAGTTTACACAAAGGCTCATGAAGGGAATCCCCAGCAAATCTCTGCAACATCATTTACCATAAATCATCTACTCATAGGGAGAAATGGTCCTGGGTATAAGGTATTTATGGGACACATGTTTGAGAACATGTAACAATTACTCTACATTGACCAGGCAGGGCTTGGACGGAAAATTCAAGGACTCTTCCAGGACTATTCCAGGACTTTTTCATTTCTCAAGGACTCAATTTCTTCCCAATTTTGTACAGTGCACTTTTTCAGCCAGAAGCGTCGAAATGAAAAGGTGCACTCAATTTCTTTGATTCCAACATCGGTGATAAACCGGGAGTACCGCACAAATTGAAAAGAACAGAATACGAGTCGCACCTCGCTCTTCGAAGTGCACACAGCGACTTTTACTCAGTTTCTTGCGATTTTCACACAGTTTTTTTAGCGCATCCCATAAATCTGATTGGGCTTGTTGTATTTTATATTTTCAAAGACTAATTCATGTTTCAAGGATGATTTTACAAAATTCCAGTACGATTCCAGGACAAAAGGCATTTTTTTTAAATTCCACGAGTTTTCCAGGACCAAGGTCTAACTCAAGGCCCTCTCCAGGTCTGTGCGAACCCTGCCAGGTGAATCATTTCTGCATTAAATTATAATTGTTAAATTTGAACTCTTGTATATATTCAACATCGACTCATTATATATACATTCCTTGAAACTGAGACAGACATATCCCAAATTAATCTGGTCATTTGCAATTAAATCAAACTCTTTCTATGCATGGGAACCATTTAATTGAAATGCACGTTTTGCACCCCAGGATCAGATCCGTTTAATAAAAACAACAAATTATTAACTATTTCCTTAGACTGTAATAAACTCATTTTCATATTTGAATAAACGTATTTGATAGAACAACTGCTACTGAAACCTGTGACACACCATAAACTGTAGACTTTCAAACCTGCAGATAGGCAATATGGCTTAACAATAGTGTTACAAAGTCTATTAAACCAAGGCATTTTGGCATAACGAAGAAAATATTAATTTTAAAATTTATAGCTATTCACTACATATCAGAGTGTCATAGTGATAGCAAAATGTTGAAGCAATCTTATAAAAACATCAATGTATATATGACATAATTATGTGCTTATTAATTTGAGAATTGTACGCTATTTACTATATATCAGAATAACATAGTTATAGCCAAGTAAGTTGAAGCAATCTTATAAATGCATACATATATATAGCATTATTAAGTTAGCTTTAACTTGAGAATTTAAAGCAAAACACTAATATTAGAATACCATAGTGCATGCTAAATAAAATTTCCATTAAGATGCTGAA
This sequence comes from Loripinus fragilis, assembly GCA_964019695.1. Classification (NCBI taxonomy): domain Eukaryota; kingdom Metazoa; phylum Mollusca; class Bivalvia; order Lucinida; family Lucinidae; genus Loripinus; species Loripinus fragilis. The sequence continues at coordinate 71,488,384 of OZ026527.1, read as the reverse complement.
TCTTATTCAAAATCTCAGCATTGGCAATGGGCAAATCAAATATATTAAATTATGTTTGATAATTCTACCTTCATGCATTCAGTTCACACTAAATGGCTACCTAGCTTTTAATTATATGCATCATAGACATTCAGATCATTCGTTTATGCCCTGCCAAATTCATCATAAAATTGAAAACTGATAGTGACAAATGTGAACTCTGCACATTTGTACATTTATTACAGTCTTTACAAGGTTTATCAATCACTTCGAATTCATAGCATCATCACGCCTTAACTTTGAATATCCTACAATATTTTCATATTGTATTCTGAACACCGTACTCTACATTTTTGTAAATCATCTTCTGCATGTAATCTACATTTCGATAGAAATTTATGCCTGCCCTTTTTTTTTAATTTCTACAAGAATAAAGACTTCCCATACATAGCATGAAAACTCACATTGCCACAGTATACAACTTATGCATATCATATTATGTGTATTATGCATTACAAGTTTCCCAAAAGTCCTTTATCCCATGTAATCCTTATTTTAATAGTTTATATCTGCTCTATATTCATAATCAGTTAGCATGCAAAGCCTATACCACTTTTTCACATCATATGTACCATGCATTACATGTCTTTCATGTCATGTAATCAACATATCAATAATAATTTATATCTGCCTCTATTTTCCAATTTCTACATAATTCATGATCTCCAATTCAAAGCAATAAAATTCACAATCCTGCCATATACAACTTTTTGACATCTTATTCTGTGTACTATACATGCTTATTTGTTTTTTAAAACATCTTGCAGCTCAAATAACCCATATTTTGAGAATGACCCAGCCTCTACAAGAATCACAGATCCGCATGCATAAAGGACTCACATTGCTGCCTTATAGAACTTTTCACATTGTATTCTGTGTACCATGTGTAAAATGTTTTTCAAAAGGCTTTTAGCTCATAGTTAAAATTCAAATTTTAATTGTAAATTTACCTACTCTATTGTCCAGTCTCATCAATGCACATGCAGAACACTACTCACTTTGCCGCGTTATACAACTTTGTCACATCGTATTCTATGCATGCACCATGCATTAATTGCCTTTTTACCCAAAAGTTCTTTATCGCATGTAAACCGCATTTAAATCAAAGTTTATACTTACTCTATTTTTAAGCTATATACAAGAATCATTATAACGCATGCATAACTAAAGAAATTTCACATCGCCGTGTTATACATTTTTAAATCGTTTTCTGTGTATCATGCATTACACGTTTTTAGACTTTTAGCAAATGTTAGCCACCTGGTGAGGATAATTTTTACCTGCTTCATTTTCCAGTCGCTACAACAATTCACTATTTCGCATGCATAGCAAACGAGGGCTCACATTGTTGTGTTATGCAATTTTATCATTGTAATCTGTGTGCCATGCATTACATCTTGTTTTCAAAATTCTTTTAGCACATATAATCCAAATTTTAATCATAATCATGACTGCTTTGTTTGCCAGCCACTACACGAATCATTAGTTCGCATGCATAGCTTATTGTATTATGTGTACCATGTGTTACATGTTTTTCAAAAGGCTTTTAGCTCATCGAGTTAAAATTCAAATTTTAATTGTAATTTTACCTACTCTATTGTCCAGTCTCATCAATGCACATGCAAAACACTAATAGTCACTTTGCTGCGTTATACAACTTTGTCACATCGTATTCTATATATGCACCATGCATTAATTGCCTTTTTACCCAAAAGGCCTTTATCACATGTAAACCGCATTTACTTTATACTTACTCTATTTTTAAGCTATATACAAGAATCATTATAGCGCATGCATAGCTAAAGTAAATTCACATCGCCGTGTTATATATTTTTTAAATCGTTATCTGTGTATCATGCATTACACGTTTTTAGCCTTTTAGCAAATGTTATCCACATTTATACCTGCTTCATTTGCCAGTCGCTACAAAGATAATTATTTCGCATGTATAGCAAATAAGGGCTCACATTGCTGCGTTATGCAATTTTTATCATTTAATCTGTGTGCCATGCATTTCATTTGTTGTTTTTTTTTTCAAAATTCTTTTAGCACATATAATCCAAATTTTAATCATAATTATGCCTGCTCTATTTGCCAGTCACTACACAAATCATTAGTTCGCATGCATAGCTTAAAAATGCACATGACCATGTTATACAACTTTTCTTTTTCTTTTGCATTGCATATTTTCAAAAGTGTTTTACTCTCGCAGCGCATGTAATAAACATTTTAATAATAATTTGTACTTGTTTTATCTCTGGCCTCTGCAACAATTAATTTATAACTGCGTATTATTGCATTGTATTCTGCGTACCATGCATTTTATCTTTTTTTCAAATGTCTAATCTATACTTGCCCACTTCTCTAAACTCTATAAAAATTATGATCGCTACACACACACAGCACAAACATCAATTGCTCAAGTACTTTATCGCATTGCCACGCATACTATTTCCAAAAAATCTTTTAGCGCATGCAAGCTACATTGTAAGGATCCATGTAATCATCCTTATGTCATCATATCTCTAACTACCTCAGCAAAATCAAACCATAAATAACAAATTTGATTATATATAATTTGTGCCATCTGACCCATTAAAGCCTTGAACAGTTTTCCAACGTTTTTCTTTTTGGTTTGTTTCTTTACATTCCAGTCAACAATCTTTCGTTCATATAGGAACTGGTCTTCCTACCAACACCAAGCAGCAGATAAAACGTCCCGCTTAAATGAGACACGATACAGTGACTGCCCCCGCAAGACTTTAACCAGCAACCGCATATCCCAAATTTAATACAATGCCATCTGAACCACTGCGAACCTACTTTGCCAATTTGTTTCTTATAAACAGAATATATCTGTGAAAGCATTCATCAATCTAATTCTCATTTAAAATAACGGTATACATGTATATAAAAACTAAACATTTTGTTCACAGTGATATCTTGCGTGCAAAAACAAATGAAACATGCATCTTACTGTTACACTTTCTTTCTTTGCTTCCTACTTAAGAATACAAACCAGTTAACCCCTCGTAGTAACATTTTCTAGTCCTATCCTTCACACGTTTTTACAGGGTAAATATATTCAAAGAAGACTTCTTCTTTTTCAAAATAACAGTAAAGACATCTTTTGGAATATCATAATATAATGAAAAAGTAAATCCAGTTTACAAATATATCCACTGATAAATAGCAAAGTGAACCAGTGTTGAAACAATGCATTCCAATTAGAAACTGACCCAAATTCGAGCAGCATTGTATATATATATATATATATATATATATATATATATATATATATATATATATATATATATATATATATATATATATATATATATATATATATATATATATATATATATATATATGGGGCTCCTTTGGGATAACTTGGAACAGTGGTTTTACTATGTTAATGCATGGCGTTATTTCACTCCCAGACGAGACGCCATATGATGAGTCCCTCCCAGGGATTTTGGGAACAGGGGAAAAGGGTATTTATTTCAGGGGAACAGGGGAACAAAGGCCAAATTTTGAGGGGAACAGGGAACAAAGGGAATATTGGGGAACAGGGAACATAAGAAAACAAATTTTCGATTTTGGGGGAGCAGGGGAAAAACCAACTTATTTCAGGGAAACAAGGGAACAGGTACCCCCCCCCCTTTGAGGGCCTCTATGATAAACCACTTTCTGACACTAATGCAGACACACCCAGTGAGACTTGAGGTATATATTTCGGTCTCAATATTCAGGGGTAACAACCTACGTCATAGCGTGGGTGTTGTAAACACGTAGTATGACGCCATCTTTGATTTGCAAGGTTAGTTTTTCCCTTCGTAAATGTCGTACAAATTAGTGTCTGTCAAAACTAAGCAGTGCAGGCGGTGCCTAACATCACACTTGAACAGAATATACAATGGTCACGTCCAGAAATGCCGTTGCCTTTGTAAACATTCACCCACAAAAATCGAAGTGGGTGACTGCTAAAATTATCCTCGTGTCTCCCGCTTCGATTCTTGTGGGTGAATGATTACAAAGGCAACGGCATATCGGGGCGTGGCCGTTATATATTCTGTTCAAGTGTGATGTTAGGCACCGCCTGCACTGCTTTGTTTGTACAGACACTCATTTGTTTAATTTTACGAAGGGGAAAACTGACCTTGTAAATCAAAGATGGCGCCGCACTACGTGTTTAAAACATCAATGCTATGACGTAGGTTGTTACCCTTGATTATTTATCAACACCTATTCTTGTATCCAAAAGTACCAAAATCTCATGAACTGTCTCATATAACCTCTTCGCTCGAAAATGCGATATATATCCAAGATCTCATGAACTGTCTCAAATAATCTCTTCGCTCGAAAATGCGATAAGTACCAAAATCTCGTATACAGTGGCGGATCCAACCCCTCCCCACCCCCCGTTTGTAAATATCCTATGAAAATGGAATAATTTGGTCTCAGTGAGACCAAATTATTTCATTTTCATGGGATATTTAAGAAAAATGAGATAAAATCAGCAAAGCAAACCCCACACAGCTATACACATGAAACCCCTTTCCAGATATCCTTGATCCGTCCCTGGTATACTTACGGAAGCAGACAGAATGCATCATGTTTGACTTGGGACTTGGCATCTGTGGCTTATGACTTATGACTTGTGGCTTTGGGCTAGTTTTGGTGCGAGCCTGAAGCAATGGCGAACAACGAGATGAGCGAGTTTGCACCTTTAGTTAATAGTATATTGATTATATTAAGAAGAGACTGGTAATATTTTTGAGGTGACATTACGACAGCACTTATGACGTGTGCCTTGTGACTTGCGATTTGCTACTTTAGAGCAGCTCAAGTAATCATCGGGAGGACAACACTAATGTTCATAGTGATTATGACAAAATAATCAGGATAAAGGAAACGTTTACAAGCTTTTTGAGCAGAACCGTCTCTTCGGAAAACTTAAAACGTACATACCCCGATTAGGGGTGTGGGTTTGACCTCCATTACTTCCGCTTCTTGCTAAAAGGGTATGGGCTGTATTGTCTTTCTTTTTTCTATTTAAGGTACAACTCTTGAATAACAATCACAGCATATGCAAGATTTCAAGGATACAGAACGTTCTGACCAGGACAATTGACAAACACTATCTAAAAGTGTGGATAACTTTTCGCTGAAAAAAGAATTGAGGAACAGAGCAGTTAGCGGAATGAAATACGGAAAAATGAATGCTCAAAAGTTTGCAGTGCTTTTCTCAATTGGCCAGTTATTCGTGTTGTATGTTTCTTTCAAAATATTTGGTCAAAATGTGCCTGAATCTAGCAATCCACAAGATCTATTGAAATTCGTTGATGCTTCTTTCAGCGGTGTTAAAATCCGAAACTGGGATGAGTCCAGCCTCAGTGATCAAACTAAAGCCAGCCTAGCCCTGGTGAAGCCTGATCATGGTTTAAATTGCGAGCGTTGGGCTGTTGTTACCACTATTTATGGACCATCAGATTCAGTGAGAAAAATCGCACAGAGTAAAGACTCCTGGTGTCTTGTCATTGTTGGGGACAAGAAGACACCATCAAGGGAAGCATATCTAGAAGGAATAGGCGCTGCTAACAATAAGGATGTTGTCTTTCTATCACCAGAAGATCAAGATAGACTATACCCTCTCCTCTCTAACGTTATACCATGGAATGAAATGGCGAGGAAAAATCTAGGATACATGTACGCTATTAAACATGGTGCTTCACTGATCTGGGACTTTGACGACGATAACATGAACATTCTTCCCGCTGATATAGTAGAAGCTACTAAGAAGTACAGAATTCCTTGCTCTGGATTTTCCAACCACTTATTCAATACCTATCCATACTTTGATGTGAACGAAACTCACACATGGCCACGAGGATTTCCGCTTGAGCACATTCGAGATTCATCGACGATTCCAAAACTGTGCACGTCATCAACTAAACGAACCATAGGAGTCGTTCAGTCTCTCGCTAATTTAGAACCGGATGTTGATGCTATATATAGATTCACTCGGGACACGCCTTTCTCGTTCAGAGCCACGCCCAAGAGTCACTTACCTGTGATGGTTCCTAAGAACTCGTTCACGCCGTTTAATGCACAGGCAACGCTTTGGGTAAAAGATGCATTCATATACTTGGCATTTCCAGCAAGTGTGAATTATAGGATCTCTGATATATGGAGGGCATATATAACTCTGTATTTCTTCCACAGAAAATCGATGCATCTTCTATTCGTGCCACCATATATAGATCAGTATAGAAACGCCCATGATTATCTGAAAGACTTTAATGATGAACTGGACATATATCAGAAGAGCAAAAAGATGCTTAAATGGCTCTCAACACACACGAGCGCCGAGACACTAGTGGAACTGTACAGAGATATGTTTGAAAGGGACTACTTACATGAAAGAGATATGCATTTTATTGATGCTTGGGTTAGAACTTTTGAGAGTTAACTCTATACCTACTAGTGTCGTCTGATGATACATGTAACCTTTGCAAACAGTTTGGATCCAGATCAGACCCGAAAGAATGTCGGGCCTGATCTGGAACCAAACTGTTTGACGGGCTGTTGGTATTCCTGAAAGGATTTTTCAAAAAAGATAATTTTGAAAAAAATCAGCAGACGACAAAAAAGCTTGCAAAGTTACCCAGCAGGTAAAGAGGGGAAACCAGCAAATGAATACTTCGGCAAACGTGAGGACCCAGACAAACAGCGGCATGATGCAATATTTCATCAGGGTCTGCACTGTTTGTTGAGATAAAACACACTTTAGGGAATGCCATTTGTAAAATTCTAACATCCGATCCCTTAATGTGAACAATAATGAGCCGTTAAGAGCCATATCGAACCAGGTGGGAGATACAAGATTTTACATTATACAAGATTTTTTCTTTATTTTCTTATAATAAAAGTTATGAATACTTATTCGAAGCGTCTCATTAAGTGTTCTATTTAAAAGGCTGTCAAAGTCTTGGTCTGTGTCTAAAGTTTCTTTGAGATAGAATATCTGTTCTACTAGCGAAAAGCATTTGGACCACGCTCCAACGTTATAAAACACTTTCATGCTCAACTGAACTGAACTTGAAATTTAAACTGCTGATTAAAACTGATTTTATTTAACAAAGAGATTGGTGCCTGCTTAAAACTCTCAGATGTTGTATTTATCCTGCTGATAAATGTTAAACTGCCAACATTTGTTGACATTTTAACATTTATTAGCAGAATAAATCCCATGCTAAAAAGTTTGCTAGGGTAACCTTTAATCGATTTCGGGGTCCATTACCCAATACTATTGCTTGTAAAATACACTTAATGGAAGTGTGGTGTCTAAGCACCATAACAAATCACAATAAATATTGTTAGGTAGACTTTTCAAGTAATTTAGAATTTTTGTGACAACACATAAAGTGTGTTGTAATTGTATATAATTGACTACATACACTGTTAAGTTTACGTCAAGTAAACTATATGTTCTGTTCTGATATGATTTTTCAGAACACAACAAATGGGCGCTGATATTTTAAGGGGGAAAGCAAAATTGAAATCGAGTGAATCTGAAAAAAAGCTCATAAAAAAGCGAATATGATAGAATTCAGGGAACAGCTGGATAAAGACAGTTCCTATGGTCTGTCAAGTTTGTTAAGGTAACATATATAATGATATAAAATATATTATTTGGCCCTATGTCTGTCTAAAATGTTGTCATGGATAATAAAATTTTAGCATGAAATGCCAAGATATGGTGAATTTATATTGTTGTAATATTTATTTAGATTGATTGGTTGGTTGTCTGGTTGAGTTAAGGTTTAACAAATTAACATCCCAGTCAACAAAATTTCTGTCTTGTCAGGGTTCCTCACAGACGGAGGGAAAACAACAGAATATGGTAGATTAAATGACCCCACCCAAACCCAAGTTTGCCTCATGTAAAGCAAATCTCATGCTGCCAAGAAGATAAATATGATGGGGCCACCTCTCTGAATGCTGTGGCAGAGATTGCACCTCCCTTTATTCATATAACTGTACAAATAGATGCCTATATTAGTAACAATTATACTGCAAGTCATTTGCTTTCAATTAAAATACATGTAAGAATAAAACCGAATTGATAATGTCACTATAGAAGTTCCTATATTTTAACGTAACCTAGTTAACTTTGATATTGCAAGGTATCTGCCGAAGAGCTAACATATCATTGTGTGGCTTAAATAATGAATTTGTAATAGACCATAATGAACAAAGTTTCAGAGGTATTTTGACAGCCAATCGTATAGTCATATCATTGTGCCTTATAACAATATATTTGAAACTAAGTAACATATACTACAGTATATCATAGATGTATATCGTGTTGTTCTATACTGGCTATTTGCTGCATTTATTTGAGAGCTTTCAATGCAATGAGCATGTTGATAAATAAGAATTAGATCTGACTTTGTATTTGCACAATATAATATGAGACTATTATAGTGTAAAGGAGTTACATGGCTATAACTCAGTAAAGCCCCTACTGCCAGAAGCTAACATGAGCCTTCTTATACACAGTTAATGTAGATTTAGAAAATCATAGTGTACAAAATATCCCTTCAATTGGGGAGGGTTTCCATTATCAGATTTTTGTATGTTACGTATGTTGCTATTTGTATTATTGTATCAAGAATAGCATGCTATTCTACTATAATTTACTGCTGGTAACAAATCTCATAACCTGCCTGCTGAATATGTTTGTGCGGATGTGTGTGTTGTTTTTAAAAATGACTTTATTCCATGATTTTTAGCAAAATTATGTATTTGTTATTAGTGAAAATTTATTTACCACAACAAATCGCAATAAATATTGTTAGGTAGACTTTTCAAGTTATTTAGAATTTTTGTGACAACACATAAAGTGTGTTGTAATTGTATATAATTGACTACATACACTGTTAAGTTTACGTCAAGTAAACTATATGTTCTGTTCTGATATGATTTTTCAGAACGCAACAAATGGGCGCTGATATTTTAAGGGGGAAAGCAAAATTGAAATCGAGTGAATCTGAAAAAAAGACCTTGATAACCCTGCAACTTGTTGCAAGCCCGATCAAGATCGTCAAATTTCGACTTCTAATACGCCAATTGAGGCCTTCATTTTGAATATTTGAGCCATGCCATGTGATTTCCAACAATGTGGCATTTTGACAAGTGTAGATACAGACGAGTCTGTGCAGCCCCCTTTTAAATTTAGATACTTCAAATGTTGCTCAGTCAGTAGCTTAGCAGTCAGAAAAAATTCAAGCGACGAGCAAAGTCTCTGATCAGACTGCGCGTATGCGCAGGCTGATCTGAGGCTATGCTGGTCGCACATACCACATTGTTGGAAATCTCATGCTCTGGCTCATTTCATTAACTTTTCGTTTCAATTCCCTACTTCATGTATATACATATCTGTAACTATTATTTTCAGTCGATTTTGATCCGATTTTTGGCAGGTTGCATAGTTAAATATGAGTATGCTTTTCAGTTTATTCGTTTTCAAAGCGGTAGAGTATTTCTTTGTTTGACATTTTAGAGCTGCGAATCTCAATAACCCATTTAAACCTGTCCGCCTTTTAATGGGACATCTTTAAAAACAGTGCAGAATCGGACCAGAACGCGGCGTCTGGCCAGGTCTTCCAATGTTTGCTTACAGAATGTTCTATTATAATTGGAATAGAGTTGAAAAACACCACCCAACATTCCTTGAAACAGAAATGGACAGGTGCAATTGATAAGAATGGGAAATTCCATTCAGCTTAAATGGGCTAATAATCAGTATGTACTTTGCAATGTGTTTATTAAATCACACAATTATAATAGTACGGCCAGCACGTGAGATTTCGTTGAGTATTGCATCGGCGAGCAGTGAGGCTCATGTGGGCCTGTGCAAAGGCACAGGCTCACCATAGCATTCACTGCTGAAATACATTAGTATACAAGATGTATGTTTTTTTTTGTCTCACAAAACATAAGGTATGAATACTGGTCTCTTGGAAGCATCTCATCAAATGCTGTGTCTATTTATGTTGTAAATGTCTGCCATATTCTTGTCAGGTGTCTAAAGTTTTCTTGAAACAGAATATTTTCTGTGTTACTACCGATAAATACTCGGACCAGGCATCTGGGTTATAAAGCATTTTTATGCTCAACTCAACTGAACATGAGAGAGCTACGTGCATTTAGGGGCTAATTTGGCCTCCTCTGAAGCCTAAAACTGAAAGTGCTCAATGTTAATTTCTTCTGTCAAATGTCCCAAATTTGCTCGAAAACGGTCACTTAATTTTGGCGGCCATTTCTGTTACCATAGAAACGGTAAAAGTAGAAGTAATGCCAGACTTTTACACTTAGGCTATTGTTTTAATAAACTCATATGAAGAAATTGGTGAAACACATTTTTAGCCTCGTAATGCACGTTGCTCTTTTAACTGCTAATAAAAACTAAAATTCTGAAATATAAAAACTGTTTCCTGCTTAAAATGCTAAGATGTAACGTTTATCCTACTATTGGATGTTAAGATCCCAACAATTGTTGGCATTTTAACATTTATGAGCGGAATATTTCATGAATAGTTAAGTTGAGCATGAAAAACATTTTATGCTCACGAGGCTAGGTTTTCCGATGATCAATAGTGATTTGGGGATCCAGTACACAATACTATTGCTTGTAAATACAATGTAAATCTAATGGAAGTGTCTAAGCACCATAATCAATTGTAGTATTGTTAGTTAGGCATACACATGGACTAAATATTTGTGAACAAGACATTAATTGTGGTGTTATTGCATATTTTGTTTTATTATACATCAATTATGATGGACAAGAAACTGTTTAGTTTTTTACGTCAAGTAAACTATATATTGTGTTCTGGTATGATGTTTCCGAAGACTACAAATTGGTGCTGATATTTTATAGGGGAAAGCAACATTGAAAGCGGGTGAATCTGAAAACTAAGCCCTTGACAAACCCTGCAATCTGCCGCAAAAATAGTAAGTGAGTATGATCAGGAAATACCACAATCACAAACTGCAGACAACCCCGTGGCACCGTGAGGAAGAGCCGCTCAACCATCACGAGACACCAGGAAGACAAATTAAGCAAAGCAATCAGCTCTCTCTTCCCCATCAAGATGATTGCAATACTAGAATGGACATAAAGTAACGTACAACAATACATAGAACAATTACAGACTCCCACAATGGGAGTAACAATAAACAAAAAGTCAACAACAACAGAACCACCGCCTTAGAACGGACAGCAGCATAAGCCACCGGGGGGCTTAAATGCATTTTACTGGCACCAAATCTTCGCCCTAGATTCTGCTGTTGTTGAAGTACAAGAAATGTTCAGCTCGCATGGAGGCCATCTAACTAATGCAATGTATCATCATGGAAAACACTCTAATCAAATTAACACTCCATGATGAAACAAAGAAAAGGGCTCATGACTCACAGATAGTCAGAGCTAAAGAAAACCTCAAGTTGAGCCACGGTGGGTCCAGCTACAGATAAGCATCAGGCACCAACCCACCGATTAAAGCTTTACGTCAGAGCCGTCATAGAGTCTGAGGCCTGACCCACCGTCGTGCAATTAAAGAGGAAACCATAGTTATAAACCATGATTGGGTTTAAAACTAGGCATGCAGACTGTCGCATGACATCCAAATTATATCCAACCCTTATATAACGTTTTACTATCTTTTTGAATTGATCACTAAAATTAGGTTTTCCAACAATTCGTTTGAATTTATAGACTAAATCACCATAAAATATAGGTTCTGATCAAAATCGTCAAACATTAACCTCTAATACGCCAATAGAGGCCGCCATTTTGAATATTTTAACTTCCTGTTAATTTTGATAAGCCAATAAAATCCCAATTTCAAAGCAGTCTGTACAGATTTTTTGTCAAAATCGTTTTGGTTTCAATTCCCTACTACATATATATACATATCTGTAACTGTATTATTTTTCAGTCGATTTTGATCCGATTTTGGGAAGATTGTATAATTAAATACGAGCATGCTTTTCAGATTCATTCGTTTTCAAAGAGGTGGGATATTTCTTTGTTTGACATTTTAGTGCTTCGAATCTCATTATTCCATTTAAGCATGTCGTCCTTTCATGGGACATCGGCAAACAGTGCATAACCAGATCAGAACGCGGCGTCTGGTCAGATTCTCCACTGTTTGCCTACAGAATGTTCTATTATAATTTGAATAAATAAGAAAAATACCACCCAACATTCCTTAAAACAGAAATGCACTGGTCGCATCGATAAGAAAGGGAAATTCCATTCGGCTTTAATGGGTTAAAATAATCAGTATGTACTTTGCACTGTGTTTAATACATCACACAATTATAATAGTTTGGTCAGCACATGAGATTTTGGTGAATATTGAATCGGCGAGCAGTGAGGCTTAGGTGAGCATGTGCAAATGCACAGACTCACTTTAGCATTCAATGCTGAAATACATTAGTATACAAGATCTATTTTTCTTTATCTTCCACAAAACATAAGGTATAAATAGGGTAAAGTCAGGTAACTTCACAAATCAGGTAAATTCGGACATACATTTGCAAACAGTGGAAATCCAGATGAGACGGCTCCTTATGAACCGTCTCATCTAAGTTTATTTATTTTTCATTCCAATAATTAAAATATAAAACAAAAAGGATCGCTGTCCGAACTTACCTGATGTCCGAAGTTACCTGACTTTATCCTACTGGTCTCTTGGAAGTGCCTCATCAAGTGCTGTGTCTATTTACGCTGTAAATGTCTGCCATATTCTTGTCCGGTGTCTAAAGTTTCCTTGAAACAGAATATTTTCTGCATTTACTACCGATAAATACTCGGACCAGGCACCTGGGTTATAAAGCATTTTTTATGCTCAACTCAACTGAACATGAAAGAGCTACGTGCATTTAGGGGCTAATTTGGCCTCCTCTGAAGCCTAAAACTGAAAGTGCTCAATGTTAATTTCTTCTGTCAAATGTCCCAAATTTGCTCGAAAACGGTCACTTAATTTTGGCGGCCATTTAAGTTACCATAGCAACGGTAAAAGTAGAATTAATGCCAGACTTTTACACTTAGGCTATTGTTTTAATAAATTAATATGAAGAAATTGGTGAAAACAATTTTAGCCTCATAATGCACGAAGCTCGTTTAACTGCTAATAAAAACTAAAATTCTGAAATATATAAATTGTTTCCTGCTTAAAATACTTAGATGCAGCATTTATCCTGCTAATAAATGTTCAAATGCCAACAATTGTTGGCATTTTAACATTTATGAGCAGAATATTTCATGATCAGTTAAGTTGAGCATGAAAAACGTTTTACACTCACAACGCTAGGCTTTCCGATGATCAATAGTGATTTTTGGAATCAGTACACAATACTATATTGCTTGCTAATAAATCTAATGGAAGTGTCTAAGCACCATAATCAATTGCAGTATTGTTAGTTAGGAATATTTTATAGGGGAAAGCAACATTGAAAGCGGGTGAATCTGAAAAATAAGACCTTGATAACCCTGCAACCTGCCGCAAGCCAGATCAAGATCGTCAAATTTTGACTTCTTATACGCCAATGGAGGCCGCCATTTTGAATATTTCATTAACTTCCTGTTAATTTTGAAAAGCCAATAAAATCCCCAATTTCATAGCAATCTGTACAGATGTTGATGTTTTTTTTCAAAATCGTTTTGGTTTCGATTCTCTACTATATACATATCTGTTTCACTAACCGTATTATTTTTCTGTCAATTTTGATCAGATTTTGGGCAGAGCATGCTTTTCAGATTCATTCGTTTTCAAAGAGGTGGGGTATTTCTTTGCTTTACATTTCAGACGCGCGAATCTTATTAACCCATTTAAGCATGTTGTCCTTTTTATGGGACATCTGCAAACAGTGCATAACCAGATCAGACGCCACAGAACGCAACGTCTGATCAGGTTCTCAACTGTTTGCTTAAAAAATGTTCTATTATAATTTGAATAAAGTTGAAAAATACCACCCAACATTCCTTAAAACAGAAATTGACTGGTCCAATTGATAAGGATGGGAAATTCCATTCGGCTTAAATGGGTAAAATAATCGGTATGTACTTTGCACTGTGTTTATTACATCACCTAATTATGATAGTTTGGCTTCAGTGAGTATTGCATCGGCGAGCAGTGAGGCTCAGGTGAGCCTGAGCAAATGCACAGACTCACCATAGCATTAACTGCTGAAATACATAAGTATACAAGATATATTTTTCCTCTATTTTCCACAAAACATAAGGTATGAATACTGGCCTCGAGGTTAAAAAATCTTGAGTACAGTCTAAATCTCAAAATAAAGTGCAATGATTGGCTGCTTGCGGACACGTGTCCGCAAACAGCCAATCATTGTGTTTTATTTTGAGTCTGAGAATGAACTCAAGTTTTATAACCTCGAGGCCAGGTCTCTTGGAAGCGTCTCATCGAGTGATGTGTCTATTTACGTTGTAAATGTCTGCCATATTCTTGTCCGGTGTCAAAAGTTTCCTTTGAATAGAATATTTTCTGCATTTACTACCGATAAGTATTCGGACTAGGCCCCAGGTTAAAAAGCATTTTTCATCCTCAGCTCAACTGAAAGTGAAATTTTTACAGATGTGTATCCTGCTTTAGTGTTAAAATGCCAACAATTGTTGACATTTAAATATTTATGAGCAGAATAAATTTAATTCTCACTTAAGATGAGCATAAAGAAATACTCTCGAGGCTTGGTTTTCCGATAAGCAATGCTGATTTTAGCTTAAACATATTTTATTTCAACTTGATAAGATACACATACAAATATATACAAGTTACAGAATGTATTTTGGGGTCCGGTACCCTATACTATTGCTTGTAAGTAAATTTAGTGGAAGAATCTAAGCACCATAATCATGATAATCAATTGCAGTATTGTTAGCTTGGCACTACAAGTAGATTAAATATTTGTGAACAAGACATTATGCTATAATTGTATTTGTATATATTATAACAGTATATGATTGACTTGATGCTTTTAAGTTTACGTCAAGTAAACTATATGTTCTGTTCTGATATGACTTTTCAGAAGACTACAAATGGGTGATGATATCTTATACCACGCTTACCGACTTTAGCACGAAATATCCCGTGATGTGCAAGGTCTACACTGATATAGGTGGTATAAATTAGTTATACCATGTTTGTCCACCTGTACCTAAGATAATCCACTCGCTAAAGCTCGTGTATTATCTTCACGTACAGGCGGACAACCAATGGTATAACTATTACTTAAAGGGGAAAGCAACATTGAAAACGAGTGAATATGAAATGCAAGCCCTTGATGAACCCTGCAATTTGCCGCAAGCCAGATCAACATCGTCAAAAGTTATAACATTCCGAAAATCAATATTTCATTAACTTCCTGTACATTTTGAAAAGCCAATCAAGCCCTTATTTCACAGCAAATTGTACCGTTTTTTTTTTTCAAAATTATTATTTCAATATTGAAATGAATAGCAGGAAACTAGATATTCTGTTAATGTATGTTTAATTTGGGTTGTGTGACGTCAAACATTCTGAAATGGCTGTCTGGCATTGCTTTTGATTGTCTACTATACAAACATAATTATGTTCATTATTTTCTTTCGATTTTGAGGGAGCGTAGTGGCTCAGTGGTTGAGTGCTTGACTCGAGCAAGACACATTAATCCTAGCTTAGTACTGGTTCAACCCAGGAAGACCCGTCCCTACATAACTGAAAGATTGTTGATGGGACGTAAAGAATCAAATCAAACAAACAAAAACTTTCGATTTTGATCAGATTTGTGGCAGATTGCATGCTTTAATAATAGCTTGCTTTTCAGATTCACTCGTTTAAAAAAAATGGGGGATTTCTTTGTTTTGACAATTTATAGCTGCGAATCTCATTAAAATAATCAGTATGTAATTCGCACTGTGTTTATTACATCACCCTATTATAATAGTTTGGCCAGCACATGAGATTCAGTGAGTATCGCATCGGCGAGCACTGAGGCTCAAGTTAGTTTATGCAAAAGCACAGACTCGCCAAAGCATTCACTGCTGAAATGCACAAAGTTTGAATGTAGATGAAGGCAGATCAAAATTTAGACATCCAGCCCGCAAGATACATCAGTAATCACGTTTATAGGAAATTTTGCGCATTTGTGATTGGTTGATCTGTTATGAGCCAATACGTAACAAAACCAACAGTTTGACGTTTCGTCCAGCTATGATTGAGACTGAGAGCAGCCCTAATAGCCACCTAGTCTGGAGTCTTCACTGGGTGTATGATTAACTTTTACTCACTTAGCTATCCATTTCATGCGCGGATCCAAAAAGGTTTTGTCAGAGGGAGGTCCAACTTTGACCGGTTTTTTTAATTGATGAGGGGAGGGAGGATCCAAATACAATTTACCATTATAAACTGGAAATCATCGGCCCGCCAGCGAAATGGCGTTTCACTGGCGTGCCCAATGATGGCCCAACTTTGAATGCTCAAATTTCAACTTCTCATAAAAACAAAAATACTGGAACTAAATACTTTTCCTGCTTTCAAACTCTCACTATGACGTCGTTGGCAAGTACCTGTATGAATTTGACAAACATTTCTTGACACTGACCAGTACACTTTCTTATCATGTAGAATTGGTCAAATACAACTAAAAGCAACTTTTTCAATGTTAAAATCCGTTAGCACTGCTCTGAATCGGTCGAAACTGAAGAAGGTTCTAAAGGGTGATCATTCAGTTTGATGATGAATTGTAGTTGAAGTTTTAGATTCCACCCGAAAAGTGTACGAGTTTTCTTCTTCTTCTTCTTCTGATCAAGTACAAGACACACTCTGCAGCATTTTCGCACTGAGCAAAGCTTAAGGTATTCGAGAGGTTTGGTATTTTTAGGTTAAAAGCAGATAAAAGTTTAAAACCAGTCTGAATATTTATAGGCTATTAGTTGGAAGCTTTCCTTTGCAGACCCTCCTTACAGGCATCAAAGAAGGGAGCTTTGACGAGGACTTGGCATTTTATTCCACCGGCAGATACCAGACAGAAAGAATGAGTTGATATATAAGTATCTGTCGGGCAGTATGGAATCAGAAATGCAGACTGTGTCGCAATAGGATGAAAATCCTAATGTCGACAAAGCCATACACAATATTGTAGACCATGATTAGTTTTGTGTTGGTCCGTAGAGTTTGTAGAGACTGCCATCCAAGATCCTGGATCATCTGGCTTGGACTACTAGTACATCAACAGTCAACAACAACACAACGGGCGGCTCTCGGTTGCACTAATTCTAGTTTCTTGATATTTTCTGCACTACAGAGTAGGCCTGAAAAAGGATTTGTAACACTGTGCCTTGGTGGTTCTTGGGCAGTTTGACATGTTTCTCTTGAAGAAGGCTAAGCTGTTGCTTGCTTTCTTAGTCAGAGCATCACAATGTTGGTTTCATGACAGGTTGTCAGAAAGCGTCACTCCTAAGCATTTTCCTGACATGGTAACTTTCAAGGTGTGTCCATGGTAATATAGTTTCCATGGATGAGGTTCCTTTTCTTGCTGAAGCGAATCACCTCACACTTGGATGGATTGAAAGCCATCCGCCAGTGTGTTTCTCATTCTTGCAGTCTGTTCAAATCCTCTTGCTGCATTTCCTGGTCATCTAGAGACCTGACAACTGTCATCGGCATAAAGGTGACACGTGGAAGATACGCAGCTGGGCAGGTCTTTGATGTACACAAAGAAGAGGTGGGCCCCGAGGACCGTACCTTGTGGTACACCTGAGGTCACCTTCTAACTCCTGTTTTCATGGAAGCTGGTGATCCACTTTAGAGTGAATTCGGGAAAATTCGGACATCAGGTAAATTCGGACACACGTTTGCAAACAGTGGAAATCCAGATGAGACGGTATGAGCCGTCTCATCAGGATTTTCACTGTTTGCTTAGTTATTTTATTTTATAGTCTAATAATTGAACTGGGAGCGCAGTGGCTCAGTGGTAGAGTGCTTGACTCGAGACCGAAGGGCCGCGGGTTCGAGCCTCACCGGCGTCACTGTGTTGTGTCCTTGAGCAAGAACATTAATCCTAGCTTATGGTTCAACCCAGGAAGACCTGTCCCTTTATAACTGAAAGACTGTTGATGGGACGTAAAGAATCAAATCAAACAAATAATAATTGAACTATGAAACAAACAAGGTGGCTGTCCGAATTTAGCTGTCTGTCCGAATATACCAGACTTTACCCTAAAAGATACCCTCTGATTTCGTAGTGATAGAGGTTACTGGCTAGAAAGTTATGAGGCTCTTTATTGAATGCCCTGGAAACATCTAAAAGCACAGCATCAATCTTTTCACCATCACGTAGCTTCACCGCTAGGTCTTGTACTGTAAGAATGAGTTGGCTCTCACAGGACCTTTTCTTCCTGAAACCGTGTTGTTGGTCTGTTAGTATGCCGTGAGCTTCGAGATGATTCATGATTTGACTATGCAGGACATGTTCCATTACTTTACTGGACACTGAAGTAAGGGAGATAGATCTATAATTTGAAGCATCATTGAGATCACCTTTCTTCATAATCAAGAATGATGTAATACTTGCATGCTTCCAGTCACTGTGTTGAGGCTGGAGCAATCTCAGATGCTGTTTCCTTGAGAAATTGTGTAGGGAAACTGTCTTGTGTGGGTTGAGATTCTGTAGATTGAAATTTCTTTACCCCATTGATGTTTACTTCAAAGTTGTTCATGTCTTGGTAAGGGCTCTTTCCAAGGGATGGAATCCTGTTTTATCCTCCTTTGTGAAGCCGCTGCTGAATTGTTGGCTCAAGATAGAGGCCTTTACCTTGGAATCACTGTAAGCATTTCCATCTCAAAGGACCTTTGCTTCATGAAACCGTGTTGTTGGGCTGCTAGTATGCCACGAGCTTCAAGATGATTCATGATTTGACTATGCAGGACATGTAACATGACTTTACTGCACACTGAAGTAAGGGAGATAGATCTATGATTTGAAGCGTCACTGCGATCACCTTTCTTCAAGAATGTTGTATTATTTGCATGCTTCCAGTCACTGTGTATCTTCCTTTTGTTGAAGTGAAGCTTGGTATACAAATGTCGAGGCTGGAGCAATCCCAGATGCTGTTTCCTTGAGAAATTGTATAGGGATACTGTCCTGTCCAGATGCATTGTGGGGGTTGAGATTCTGTAGATTGAAGTGTCTTGAACCCATTGACGTTCACTTCAAAGTTGTTCATGTCTGGGTAAGGGTTTTTTCCAAGGGATGGATTCCTGTTTTATCCTCCTTTGTGAAGACGCTGCTGTATTGTTGGTTCAAGATAGAGGCCACTGTAAGCATTGCCATCTTTCTTCAAGGAGACACGCCGCCACTGTCACATATGTTACCCTTGACAAAACTCCACACTTTCTTTGAGTATTTGCTATCTCTTGTAACAAGATGCACGCTTCTTCCTTTTGGAAAGTTCATGAATATTTCTGTTAACCTGAGAATGGCTGAATCTTGTTGAGGACATATTGGTGTGAATGTGGGTAGTAACAAGTCTGAAATATCCATCTTTGAAGTCCTGCCAAAGTGTGGCGATGTGTGTGGTAGTGCCATATTCTTTTATGAAGCATTCAGAGAACAGGCGAGCATCTTCTTCTAGTGTTGGAACATCAACATTTTCCCACTGAGATATTTGCTGGGATAGGGTCTTGCATTTTAATGCCCCCAAAGGAACTTTGGGAGGCATTATAGTAATCGCACTGTCCATCCGTCCGTCCGTCAGTCAGTCTGTCTGTCAGTCCGTCCGTCCTTCCCGCTTTTGTGTTAGGTCCATATCTCCTATATTCTTTGAGGTAGGAACTCCAAACTTGGTGTATGGATACATCTTGGGATGGCGGAGTGTCGCGTACCATTTTTGGGTCACTGTGACCTTGACCATGACCTCTGACCAAGTTTTAAGAATAATCGTGTCTGGAGCATATCTCTTATATTGTTCGAGGTAGGAATCTCAAATTTTGTGTGTGTATGCATCTTTAGATGACGAAGTGTCGCGTACCATAATTGGGTTACAGTGACCTTGAACTTGACCTCTGACCTAGTTTCTAGGAATTGCATTGAGTCTGGTGCATACCTCCTATGTTCTTTGAGGTAGGTATTCCAAAGTTGGTGTGTGGATATATCTTGGGATGGCGGAGTGTCGCGTACCATTTTTGGGTCACTGTGACCTTGACCTCTGACCTAGTTTTAAGAATAATCGTATCCAGAGCATATCTCTGATATTATTTGAGGTAGGAATCTCAAATTTGGTGTGTGGATGCATCTTTGGATGACAAAGTGTCCGTACCATAATTGGGTCACTGTGACCTTGACCTCTGACCTAGTTTGTAGAAACTGCATTGAGTCTGGTGCATATCTTCTATATTCTTTGAGATAGGAATTCCAAATTTGGTGTGTAAATGCATCTTGGGATGACGGTGTGTCACATGCCATTTTTGAGTCACTGTGACCTTGACCTCTGATCTTGTTTTAAGAATTATTGTGTCAGGAGCATATCTCTTATATTCTTTGAGTTAGGAATTCCAAATTTGGTGCGTGGATCTCCTTTGGATAGCGGAGTGTCAGGAGCATATCTCTTATATTATTTGAGGTAGACTTCTCAAATTTGGTGTGTGGATGCATCTTGGGATGCCGAAGTGTCGCGTACCATGATTGGGTCACTAGGACCTTGACCTTGACCCGACCTAGTTTCTAGAAACTGCATTGAGTCTGGTGCATATTTTTTATATTATTTGAGGTAGGAATCTCAAATTTGGTGTGTGGATGCATCTTTAGATGACAAAGTGTCGCGTACCATAACTGGGTCACAGTGACCTTGAACTTGACCTCTGACCTAGTTTCTAGGAACTGCATTGAGTCTGGTGCATACCTCCTATATTCTTTGAGGTAGAAATTCCAATATTGGTATGTGGATACATCTTGGGATGGCGAATGTCGCATACCATTTTCGGGTCACTGTGACCTTTACCTTTATCTCTGACCTAGTTTTTAGAATAATCGTGTCGGGAGCATATCTCTTATAATATTTGAGGTAGGAATCTCAAATTTGGTGTGTGGATGCATCTTTGGATGACAAAGTGTCCGTACCATAATTGGGTCACTGTGACCTTGACCTCTGACCTAGTTTCTAGAAACTGCATTGAGTCTGGTGCATATCTCCTATATTCTTTGAGATAGGAATTTCAAATTTGGTGTGTAAATGCATCTTGGGATGACGGTGTCTCACATGGCATTTTTGGGTCACTTTGACCTTGACCTCTGACCTAGTTTTAAGAATTATTGTGTCAGGAATTCAAAATTTGGTGCATGGATGCATCCTTGGATAGCGGAGTGTCATGTACCATTTTCGGGTCACTGTGACCTTGACCTAGATTTTAGACCAATATTGTCAGGAGCATATATCTTATATTATTTGAGGTAGGAATCTCAAATTTGGTGTGTGGATGCATCTTGGGATGACAAAGTGTCGCGTATCATGATTGGGTCACTGTGACCTTGACCTTGACCTGACCTAGTTTCTAGAAACTGCATTGAGTCTGGTGCATATATCTTATATTATTTGAGATAGGAATCTCAAACTTGGTGTGTTGATGCATCTTTGGATGACAAAGTGTTGCATGCCATTTTTGGGTCACTGTGACCTTGAACCTGACCTCTGACCTAGTTTTAAGAATTATTGTGTCTGGTGCATATCTCCTATATTCTTTGAGATAGGAATTCCCGATTTGGTGTGTAAATGCATATTGGGATGACGGGGTGTCACATACCATTTTTGGGTCACTGTGACCTTGACCTCTGACCTAGTTTTAAGAATTATTGTGTCCCGAGCACATCTCTTTTATTCTTTGAGTTAGGAATTCCAAATTTGGTGTGTGGATGCATCTTTGGATAGTGGAGTTTCATGTACCATTTTCGGGTCACTGTGACCTTGACCTCTGACCTAGTTTTTAGAATAATCATGTCCAGGTCATATCTCTTATATTATTTGAGGTAGGAATCTCAAATTTGATGTGTGGATGCATCTTGGGATGACGAAGTGTCGGGTACCATAATTAAATCACTGTGATCGTGAACTTTACCTCTGACCTCGTTTCTAGAAACTGGTGCATTTCTCCTATATTCTTTGAAATAGGAATCCCAAATTTGGTATGTGAATGCATCTTGGGATGCCTGAGTTTCACAAACCATTTTGGGTTACAGTGACCTTGACCTCTGATCTAGTTTTCAAGAATTATTGTGTCCAGAGCATATCTCCTATATTATTTGATGTAGGAATCCCAAATTTGGGGTGGTAATTCCTCTTGGGATAGCGGAATGGTGCATACCACTTTGAGTCACTTTGACCTTGATATTGACATCGGCCTCATTTCTAAGTTTTTTGTGCTATATTACAGCTAACATTTTCCTCAAATGTGTCTTGTGCTAGACCAATTCCTTTGGGGCATTCGTCACGTGTTTGTGACATTTCTTGTTCCACTGTGGCGCCATTCTTAACAAACACTATATTTCATGGTCACTGATTCCATTGATTGGCTTGCACTCAAGATTGCACAAGGGATAGTCTGTTTGTAACAAAGACATCTGGTATGTTCTCAAGCATTGTGGGGAACTTTACCATCTGTTAAAAACCAGTATTATAATGGGAGAATCATGGGAGATGGCGCTCAAAGATGCCGCAAGCGAATTTCAAAGGGGGATTTTGGATAATCAAAATATGGATAAAAAGAAGCCTAAATATTCCAATTTATGCATCTTCATCCTTGAGAGAGGTGAAAAGTACAATTTGTATAAAAGTATACGCAAGAGGAATAATTTTTCTCTCATCACCAAATTTCTGGACAAGAATGAACGATCGACGCCATTGAAGAACAGCGATTCGGCTCAACGAACAGCAACTCATCAGGATAAGAAAGAAGTTTCTGGGTAATAAAAGGTGAAAGTGTAGAAGGAACTAGAAATGTGTCCATGGGACACGGATGCCCCCGCTATTGCCAAATTCTCATAAATAGGGCATTGCCATTAAGAAAGGGCCATAACTCTAATAATTATCGTGGATTTTATCCGTAATCAAACTTGGCCTGTATTTTATGATTACATATCTGTGTATGAAATTCAAAAGATATAGCCCGGAAACCATTTTTCATACGGAGTTCAAGGGCCATAACTCTGATAATAATTGGTTCATTTTATCCGTAATCACACTTGACCTGTATTTTATGATTATATACCTGTGTATGAAATATGAATCCATTTCACCAATGTATTCAAAAGATATCGCCCGGAAACCATTTTTCATACCGAGATCAAGGGCCATAACTCTGATGATAATTGGTGGATTTTACCTGTAATCGAACTTGACCTGTATGTTATGATTATATACCTGTAGATGATATATGAATTCAATACATAACTGTTTTCAAAAGATATCGTCCGGAAACCATTTTTCATTCGGAGATCAAGGGCCATAACTCTGATAATAATTGGTGGATTTTGTCCATAATCGAACTTGACCTGCATTTTATGATTATATACCTGTGTATGAAATATGAATCCAATACACCAATGTTTTCAAAAGATATCGCCCGGAAACCATTTTTCGTACATAAGGGACAGGACGTACGGGACGTACGTATGTACGTACGTACGTACGGACAAGGGTGATGCTATATGCCCCCCCCATTATAAATGGCGGGGGCATAACAAATCTTCCCGTGCTTTTAGATCTGCAAGTCAACATACTGATAAGAAATATAATGATACTTCCAATGCCGGCCAGCTCAACTGAAGCCAAAGAAGAATACTGGAAACGCATGCAAGTCCCAAGACAGCTTGGAGCCGAGAACCTCGCCTTGCACTACCTACTGCCTGCTTAATTATCTAATTTGCATATTCATCAATACTGATGAAAATTTCAGAAACAAGGGATACTTATAAAAAAGCAAATTTAAAGTGAATTCTGCCCAAAACTGTCCTTGTTGCATGTTATTATATCATCAGTGATACAATTTGAAAAGTCCTTTTCACCCAGTAGTCATAATTATATGAAATTATCTCATTTGTATATTCATGAATATCAATGAAACTAAAACTTGAGGTAAAATAATGGAATAACTACCCCCCCCCCTCACAAACGCACACCTCGCGAGGGGATGGGGGCTTATTAGACTTACCTTGCACATAATGACACTTACTCATGGATGTGAAAGTGTTCAGTGGGACCACTAAATGCAAAAAACGATATTGTCTCCGAAAAGTAACCTGTTTGGATTACATAAAATTGCATGGTGTCAATGGCAACGCATCGGGCGCTGTAGCTGGGTCATTTGCAAGCAATCCCGGGATCGACACTTGCGTGCTTTACATTCTTTCGTGGATTTCCCCTCTTCCACTAATTAAAGAAAAGCAACTGTTGTCAGCTACTGGCGAAACAAAAAAGTCGCTAAATAGCAAAGAAATGACTGGCTAAGGGAGGCATGCCTAGAACAATTACCCACCCCCTTAACGTGACAATCCATAATATGATTCTAAAGAATTGGGTGTATCTACAAAACGATTCGTATCTAAGCAGCAACTCATCCTAGACTACCGAACTTGGTACCAAATTAAAGCCCAAAATTAGTTCTTTTATTTAATGTCCTGATATGCAAGTTTTCAGAGCAGTATTTATATCTGCTCAAGACAGAAATTGCCGTCTCTAACCTGTTACAGAAAATATGACATCGTCTATTACCTGTTACACAGTCGTCTCTGACCGGTAACATTTGACAAGAAATGAAATCTGAGGATTTTAGTTTTCCTTAAATAAGAACATGTTGACTGAACAATCATGTGGATTATATTGTTGAACGATTACGCATTTCTGAAATTTTTATTCAGGACCATAGTTTTACAATTTAACTACAAATATCTACGACGCTTGTCTTTTTAATGCCAATCTAACAAACACTTAAATGATAGTAATGATCCAAACAAGCAAATAACACTATATAATCATTTTCTGCGACGTATTTGTTTGCTACCTCTTTCCACTGTCGTCCAAAATACGAAATCTGTCGTCTAAAACCTTAACTTGTCGTCCAGCACAAGAACACAGTCGTCATGAACCAGTAATGGGTTGTCGTCCAGAACCACCTTGTGTAGTAACAGACATCCTTAAGCGTGACTCTATCGTGATAGGACATTTGTTTAACTTAGTTGAGCGGTCTATTCCCATACATGTTACTGGACTAGCAAGCACAGTTGCTGATCAAAATAAATTCTCATTCAAATATTACATGCATTGAGGGGGGTCAATTTAAATATGCGGACTAGGTGCAAGGGTGTATAGATGGCTGGTGTATTTGTTGAATGTACCTAGTGTATCCAGTCCTTATTTCAGCAAAATAAAACGAACGTCTCATTGAGGGATTTAGCCCGCCTTATCGCTAGAAATCCTTACAAATATTCATAAATTCAAGCAACTGATTCAAAAAATGATTCAAATAATAACCTCCATCAGAACTCAATTACCTGCCACCTGCTAGCTACTACATCGACTAATTACTAAAAAAAAATTAGTACTACATGTGGATAAGTAACATATGGTTGCCAATTTAACATTTTAATTGGAATTGAGATAATAAAGAGGATCTTACATTAGTGATCATTTTAACCCCTAAAGCGCCAATCGCAACAAAATTCGTCTGCTTTTCTCGTCTGCTGAAATGTTTAAGAAGCCTCTATGGCAAACAGTGTGGACCCAGATTAGACTGCTCCTATAGGAGCAGTCTGTTCTGGGTCCACGCTGTTTGCTTCTATATTTAATTCATCAGTAATGATAGACAATTATTTGCAGCAGTCGACTTTAGCAGACGACATTTTAAGATGCATTTTTTTTCTTGGCGCTTTAAGGGTTAAACGAGCCTTCAGCTTTGCGAGTTTAATAAATTTAATATGAAATGATCAGGAGTGTAAGATTCTGTCTATCATATGACCTTTTATATGCGATTTTATCGCCTTCAAAGTTTGTTAATTTTTCATAAAAATTGCATTGTTGTAAAGGACGCCGTTATGACGTTGTCGTTCCCGTCGAAGGTGTTATGTAACGTGTGATCATAACATTTTTATGACATGGCGTTATCCACTGAATAACAGTACCGTCATTTTTTTTATGATAAAAACAAATATTCACTTTTCCCACCATTCACAACAATTGTGGTCTGTTCTCTCGTCTGGTAAATAATTTGGTAGCCTATATTGCAAACAATATAAACCAAGATTAAGCTTTTCCTTTATGAGGAGACTGGTCAGGGTTCAAAGTATTTGCTTACATGGATATTTTAAATATTCTGTGTCACTTTGATTATATGCAACAGACGTAATAAGCAGAAAACATCTTCTTGGCAAAGTATTGACTGGAATGATTAACACTTCATATTGTCGTGCCAACCAAGAGTGACAGTGTCGTAATATTGTGTTTACAAGTGTTAAGTAAAAATAGCTCGTACACGATTCGATAGATCACTTGTGTATTAATCCTATCCAGAGGATTGGATTAATACACAAGTGAACTATCGATTATTTGTCCCTAAAAATGTTGTAAACAAAACATGACGTCACTGTCACTCTTGGTTGGCAGGACAGTAGATATGTGCAACCACGTGAAATGGCTTAAAGAAACAGTTAACACATGACGCACCCACGCGCGGATCGAGAGAGTTTTGCCAGTGGGGTCCAACTCCGACAACGTTTAATTCTAGTAGATGAGGGTACAGCGGATCCAAACAAATACCACTACAAGCAGGCCATCATTGGCCAGCCAGCAAAATAACGTTTTGCTGGCTGGCCGATGATGGCCCAACATTGGTAGATTTGTGATTTTTCAGGGGATCCGAGCCAGTATTGTTGAGAAACCCTATAGCTTTGTGATTTTTCGGGGGGGGGTCCGGACACCAACCCCACCCCTTCTGGATCAGCATGAGACCGATCACAATAGTTGGATCTGGTGAGCTGAACACTGATCCCCAAAGAAATATATTTTAACATTCTGTCAGATGCATGTAAGTATTGAAAGTAAACTGATCAAAATAAGTTATATACGTGTAACCCATGTCAATATTCCCCATATGCGTATGCCATATGTTTTCAAAATTATCAAGAACATTTGTAAATCTGCCCATTTAGTGGACATAAGCAACAATACTCTTAGAAAAAGTCACAATTTTGGCGGGAAACGCAGTCCACAGCTTGAATATTTTCAGCATTTTTTTCAGCTTCATCGAGAAGGACAGCTATCTCTCCATAGCGACATTGACTCTTAACTCTTTGCCTCCTGTTGTTGTTTTTTTCATGATTTTTTGTCGTCTGCTGATTTTTTAAAGTCATTTTTTTCTAAAAATATTTCAGGAATACCATCTCAGAGTCCAACAGTTTGGATCCAGAACAGGCCCGACGTTCTGTCGGGCCTGATCTGGGTCCAAACCTTTTGCAAAAGTAATCAGCAGAAGGCAATGAGTAAAATTGGTAACACCTTGTTATCAAAATCATGTTGTTCATGTAGGCCTACTCTTCTATCCTTGTAGCAAAACATGACGACATGTTCCTTTTCTCTCTTTCTCTCTCTGCTTTTAGCATTGTTAAAGGCTTGATATTTCACTAATTAATGAGACTCGTCACAAGAAAACCTGTATTTGGGGTTTCAACTACATAAGACTCAAACCAGTTCAGTCTGTTAAGCTGCAGAGACTAGCTAGAATGTTGAAATTTTGCATGGAGCAAACTTGACTGAAATACTTTCCAGATAGCGAAACACAAAGGTGCTGATCAGACTGTGCGGATGCGCAGGCTGGACTGCATCTTTGTGGTTCGTATGCAATAAAGTCTGGTTTCCTTGCGTCAAGGCCACATGTGAATCATCGACCAGCAGATTATTCACATAGGGAGCGCAGTGGCTCAGTGGTAGAGTGCTTGACTCGAGACCGAAGGGCCGCGGGTTCGAGCCTCACCGGCGTTACTGCGTTGTGTCCTTGAGCAAGACACATTAATCCTAGCTTAGTACTGGTTCGACCCAGGAAGACCCGTCCCTGCATAACTGAAAGATTGTTGATGGGACGTAAAGAATCAAATCAAACAAAACAAAAGATTATTCACATGAAATGCCAAGCATTATTTGCAAAAGACAATGGGGGTATCACGAAAAGTGTCGTCTGTTGCGGTAAGTGCCACTTTCAGAAGCAGGCGACATATCTTATCTTTCTTGATATCTTTGGAAATGGGCCTTGTCGCGACAAAACCTGTCTTTGGGGTTTACGACAAAGCAAATCTCAAACCAATCTCCTCAGCCACAGAGGCTAGCTAGAAATATGAAATTTCGCTCGCAGCAAGTCTAGATAGTATACTTTCCAATCAGCGAAAAACAAACGCGCTGATCAGACTGCGCGGATGCGCAGGCTGGTCTGCGCCTGTGTTGTTCGCAAACCCCCGAAGACATGTTTTCTTGCGTTGAGGCCCAAATAATACTTGATATTTGAAGTCTTAC
This sequence comes from Loripinus fragilis, assembly GCA_964019695.1. Taxonomy (NCBI): domain Eukaryota; kingdom Metazoa; phylum Mollusca; class Bivalvia; order Lucinida; family Lucinidae; genus Loripinus; species Loripinus fragilis. The sequence continues at coordinate 71,459,724 of OZ026527.1, read as the reverse complement.
TTCAATTCTTAACTATTTGCATGCTGTGTATTTTTAAAGCACCTGACGACATAATCATTTTTTCACTGCCTTTAAGGCTTGCTATTACATGTGAATCATCTGCGATAAACATGAAATGTTAAGCCTTATCTCTAAAGACAATGAAGACATCACAAAATATTGTGTCTGCTGCGGTAGTAATTGTCACTTTCAGAAGCAAACGCCATATTTTACCTTTCTGAAAATCTGTGGAATATAATACTTAAAATTTAAACTTAGCCCTTAAAACGAAAACAAAAAACCTGCTTCTGAAAAAGGTGTCTGCTGAAGTCGTCCGCTGCATATATTTGATAATATTTTGGCTAACGTAAGTAAAGAGACAAACAGTGTGGATCCAGATCAGACTGCAGTCTGATCTGGATCTACACTGTTTATCAAAGAGGCTTCTAAACTATAATGTTTCAGCAGACGACTTTAGTTGTGATTGACGCTTTAAGGCTTACTGTTATAACAGAACGGGCCTTTTATAGGATATTAAAGGATCCGTTAACAATTTGAAACTGCCCTTGTAAATAAAGGAATAACCACCAGGTGCCTTAGCAACCTGTTACAGTAATGATCAAAATGAGCTGATGAGAACTGTATGCAATTAGCATCAGCTGCAATGTACTTAATTTAAAATTCTTTGCATACTAATGTCGTCTGCTGAAAACATTGCCACAAGAGTTTTGGACCCGGATCAGACCCAGCAAACCCCAAGCCTGGCCTGGATCCAAACTGTTTGATACTCTGATGGTATTCCTGAAAGAATTTTTCGAAAAAGTTGATTTTGAACAAAATCAGCAGATGAGAAGAAAGCATGCAAAATGACCCAGTATTACAGGTTATTGAACATTTAAACCCATCTAAATTGCTCATCTAGACATCTTAGAGATTTATGAAATAAGCGGGAGACTTTCACAGTTAAGATCTGATGGGGTCGTCTCAAAAATGAAACTAATAAAGTAGTGTACCTTTTATGAATTCAAAGCACATGTCCAAACCTATATTTTCCTACATACAAAACCTGGCTAATTGGCAACACTTCTTTCCTATAAATAATATGGAAAAACGGATCCTTCAGAAATAGGGAGAACCTACAATATACGAAAACAGTTGATTTAGTTTTATTGGAAACATTCAATATAAAGAGTAGATTTGAATTGATCACAATAAAATCTTCTTGAAAATCATCAGTATAAAGAGTAAATTTTTATGGATCACAATAAAATCTTCTTGGGAACCATCAGTATAGAGAGTAGATTTGAATGGATCACAATAAAATCTGAAACATCAGTATAAAGAGTAGATTTGTATTGATCACAATAAAATCTTCTTGGGAACCATCAATATAGAGAGTAGATTTGTATGGATACAATAAAATCGGCTTGGAAACTGTCAGTATAACTAGTAGATTCGTATGGACCATAATAAAACTTCTTAGGAACCATCAGTAAAGAGAGTAGATTGGTATGGATCACAATAAACATCAGTAAAGAGAGTAGATTGGTATGGACCACAATAAAATCTTCTTGGGAACCATCAGTATAAAGAGTAGATTTGTATGGACCATAATAAAATCTTCTTTGGAACTGTCAGTATAAAGTAGATTTGTATTGACCATAATAAAATCTTGGGAACAATCAGTATAGAGAGAAGATTTGTATGGATCACAATAAAATCTTGGGAACAATCAGTATAGAGAGAAGATTTGTATGGATCACAATAAAATCTTGGGAACAATCAGTATAGAGAGAAGATTTGTATGGATCACAATAAAATCTTGGGAACAATCAGTATAGAGAGAAGATTTGTATGGATCACAATAAAATCTTGGGAACCATCAGTATAAAAAGTAGGTTTGTATAGATCACAATAAAATCTTGAAAACCATCAGTATAGAGAGTAGGTTTGTATGGATCACAATAAAATTGTCTTGGGAACTGTCAGCAAAAAGATCAGATTTGTATGGACCATAATAAAATCTTCTTTGGAACCATCAGTATAGAGAGAAGATTTGTATGGCTCCTAACAAAATCTTCTTGGGAACCATCAGTATAGAGAGTAGATTTGTGTGGATCACAACAAAATCTTTGGAACTGTCAACGTAAAGAGTAGATTTGTATGGACCATAATTAAATCTTCTTGAGAACCATCAGTATAGAGAGTAGATTTGTATGGCTCCTTACTAAGTCTTCTTGGGAACCATCAGTATAGAGAGTAGATCTGTATGGACCACAATAAAATATTGGGAAACATCAGTATAGAGAGTAGGTTTGTATGGATCACAATAAAATCGTCTTGGGAACTGTCAGTTAAGAAAGTAGATCTGTATGGACCACAATAATATCTTCTTGGGAAATGCTAGTATAGAGTAGATTTGTATGGATCCCAATCAAATCTTCTTGGGAACCATCAGTATAAAGAGTAGATTTGTATGGACCATACTAAAATCTTCTTAGGAACCATCAGTAAAGAGAGTAGATTGGTATGGATCACAATAAACATCAGTAAAGAGAGTAGATTGGTATGGACCACAATAAAATCCTCTTGGGAACCATCAGTATAAAGAGTAGATTGGTATGGACCATACTAAAATCTTCTTGGGAACCATCAGTAAAGAGAGTAGATTGGTATAGATCACAATAAACATCAGTAAAGAGAGTAGATTGGTATGGACCACACTAAAATCTTCTTGGGAACCATCAGTAAAGAGAGTAGATTGGTATGGATCACAATAAACATCAGTAAAGAGAGTAGATTGGTATGGACCACACTAAAATCTTCTTGGGAACCATCAGTAAAGAGAGTAGATTGGTATGGATCACAATAAACATCAGTAAAGAGAGTAGATTGGTATGGACCACAATAAAATCTTCTTGGGAACCATCAGTATAAAGAGTAGATTTGTTAAGACCATAATAAAAACTTGGGAACTGACAGTATAAAGAGTAGTTTTGTAAGGATCACAATAAAATCATTTTGGGAACCATCGGTATAGAGAGAAGATCTGTATGGACCATAATAAAATCTTCTTTGGAACTGTCAGTATAGATTAGATTTGTATGGATCACAAAAACATCTTCTTGGAGCCACCAGTATATAGAGTAGATTTTTATGGATAACAATAAAATCTTGAGAACTGTCAGTTTAAAGAGTAGATTTGTATTGACCATAATAAAATCTTGGGAACAATCAGTATAGAGAGTAGATTTATATGGATCACAATAAAATCTTGGGAACAATCAGTATAGAGAGTAGATTTATATGGATCACAATAAAATCTTGGGAACCATCAGTATATAGAGTAGGTTAGTATGGATCACAATAAAATCTTGGAAACCATCAGTATAGAGAGTAGGTTTGTATGGATCACAATAAAATCGTCTTGGGAACTGTCAGCAAAAAAAGCAGATTTGTATGGACCATATGAAAATCTTCTTTGGAACTGTCAGTATAGAGTAGATTTGTATGGATCACAATAAAATCTACTTGGGAACCATCAGTATAGAGAATAGATTTTTGTGGATCACAACAAAATCTTTGGAACTGTCAACGTAAAGAGTAGATTTGTATGGACCATAATCAAATCTTCTTGAGAACCATCAGTATAGAGAGAAGATTTGTATGGATCGTAACAAAATCTTCTTGGGAACCATCAGTACAGAGAGTAGATCTGTATGGACCACTATAAAATATTGGGAAACATCAGTATACAGAGTAGATTTGTATGGAGCACAACAAAGTCGTCTCTGGGACTACTAGTATAAAGAGTAGGTTTGTATGGATCACAATAAAATCGTCTTGGGAACTGTCAGTTTAAAGAGTAGATTTGTATGGACCATAATAAAATTCTCTTGAGAACCATCAGTACAGAGAATAGATTGGTATGGATCACAATAAAATCTTCTTGGGAACCATCAGTATAGAGAGTAGATCTGTATGGGAATGACAAGCAGAACAGAATGCAAGTAAAATTTTCATCCTAGAGTCAAAATGGTGACCTTGGGGAGAGGTCAAATGGTCAAATGTCAATTAAATTCAATTACAAAGTCAATTCTGGGAGCGCAGTGGTTCAATGGTAGAGTTCTTGACTGCAGACCCAGTTGCTCAGTGGTAGAGTGCTTGACTGGAGACCCAAAGGACACGGGTTCGAGCCTCACCACGGTCACTGCCTTGTCGTCCTTGAGCAAGACACATTTATCCTAGCTTAGTCCTGGTTCAACCCAGGAAGACCTGTCCCTGTTTAACTGAAAGATTGTTGGGACATAAAGAATCAAATCAAACAAACAAGCAAAGTTAATTTCAAAGATTTTTATGCCAAACTTTGTGTTCTCACAAATGAAAGATACAAAACATATCAGACAGGATTTTCATTCTGTTGCCTGGGTCATGCCCCAAGGGTGGGACTTTGGAGCGGTGGCGTGACCTGGGGTCAATTTTTTTCAAACATGGTCATGTGGCATATAAAATCGACAGGGATGACAAGCAGAACAGAATGCAAGTAAAACTTTCATCATAGGGTCAAACTGGTGACCTTTGGTGAGGTCAAAAGGTCAAATATAATTAAATTTCGATTACCTTGTTAATTTCAAAGATTTTTATACCAAACTTTGTGTGTGTTCTCACAAATAAAAGATAGATAACATATTGAACATAATTTTCATTCTGTTCCTGGGGTCATGCCCCAGGGGTGAGACTTGGGGTGCTGGGGGTCAAAAACTCTAGGGTGGGGATTTGCCAAGGAGCCTAATCAACTGGGTGTTCTAGTTTATTTTAAAATAAGCTTCCAGAAGTCCCTGAATACGCTAAGATGCAATTCCACATGATGATGTTACTTGAGGTCCTGGGTGAGATAGCATGGGTAAGATAAGACTTTCTATCCCAGGGTAAAATCTCAGATATCCTTATCCGGTGTGCAAGAAAAGATTTTCTATCCCAGGGTAAAAGCTCAGACATCCTTATCTGGTGTGCAAGAAAAGATTTTTTATCCCAGAGTAAAATCTCAGATATCCTTACCCGGTGTGCAAGAAAAGATTTTCTATCCCAGAGTAAAATCTCAGATATCCTTATCCGGTGTGCAAGAAAAGATTTTCTATCCCAGGGTATAATCTCAGACATCCTTATACGGTGTGCAAGAAAAGTTTGTCTATCCCAGGGTAAAATCTCAGATATCCTTACCCGGTGTGCAAGAAAAGATTTTCTATCCCAGGCTAAAATCTCAGATATTCTTATTCGGTGTGCAAGAAAAGATTTTCTATCCCAGGGTAAAATCTCAGATATCCTTATCCGGTGTGCAAGAAAAGATTTTCTATCCCAGGGTAAAATCTCAGATATCCTTATCTGGTGTGCAAGAAAAGATTTTCTATCCCAGGATATAATCTCAGATATCCTTATCCGGTGTGCAAGAAAAACCAATCTGCTCAGTTACAGAGACTTACTAGAAAATTGAAATTTTGCTTGTAGCAAGTTTAGATATGATACTTTCTAATTAGCAAATAACAAAGGCACTGATCAGACTGCAGGGATGTGCAGGCTGGTCTACGCCTTTGTTATTCGCAAACCCCAGAAGACAGGTTTTCTCATGTTGAGGCCAATACAGGGTTTTGACACAAATTCTAAGCAATTATTGTTTCTTTGATTAAAAGAGGATCTTACATGAGTGCTCATGTTTTGCATGTTTTATTGAATTAATTTAACGAGTTGGGGAAAAGAGATAAAATGCGAGGCTTGTCAAGCCTTTTATCTCTTTTTCGCAAAAAGTTTAATTAATTCAATAAAACAAGAGCATGAATGTTAGATAATATTCTATTTATCATATGCCATTAAGATTACTTTAAAATCTTATTTCTGCTGTAAAAAAAAATATAATTTTGTCAATATGTACGCAACGTTGTTATGGACGTCGTTTCCTGAAAATCTATAAACCACTAGTGGTTTATCCATTTTATTGCATGGCGTGATTTTGCTCCCAGATGTGATGTCATATGATAAAGAGAACTACAACTGTGTTACAAATGTTCTAAAATTTCGAACACTTTACTCTTCCTGTTCTCAAATAAAATGTTGGTTATCAGGGCTCGAATTCACAAAACGCTTGTAAGAATAGCCAACAGGGAAGACCCTGATAAGGCTGCTTCTTCAGAAGCAATCTTATCTGGGTCAGCGCTGTTTGCCTAAGCATTTTCAGCAGACCACTAGTGTTCAAATTTTTTGAATATTTACCATAACGCATGCATTCTCCATTTCTTCCAGCTTCTAGCTACATAATATGTGGAGGAAAAACAGGCCACAGGGTTATAAAATGCTTTTCATGCACAACTCACTTGAGCATGAATTTTGTCCGGCTGGGATTTTGAAATTTATTAATAGGACAGATCACCTTGTTTTATTCTGAGCACTAAAAATTGGATTGCTGTTGGCATTTTGCTATTAATGAGGATTTTCAAATTTATGCTTATGTGAGGTGAGCATGAAAAAAGGTTTTATAACTTTGGGACTTGATTATTTATATTTGATATAAATAAAGCAATTCCAAGTGGAAAAACTTTTGGGTCTGACAGGATTCAACCCGAATCTCTTGTGTGACAGTAAACTACTCTAACCATGCCCCTAAAGAGTTAACCCAATAGTGAGGATGTTAGGACTGACACTGTCACTACACTTACATCGACCACTCTAACTATGTGCCTTAAAAGTTAACCCAACATTGAGGGTGTTAGGAATGGCACTGTCACTACACTTACATCGACCACTCTAATTATGTCCCTAAAGAGTTAACCAAACAGCAGGATGTTAGGAATGGCACCGCCACTATACTTACATCAACCACTCTAGCCATATCCCTAAAGAGGTTACCCAACAGCGAGGGTGTTAGGAATGGCACTGTCACTACACTTACATAAACCACTCTAGCCATATCCCTAAAGAGTTAAACCAACAGCGAGGGTGTTAGGAATGGCACTGTCACTACACTTACATCAACCACTCTAGCCATGTGGCTAAAGAGTTAACCCAACAGCGAGGATGTTAGGAATGGCACTGTCACTACACTTACGTCGACCACTCCAACTTTGTCCATTTAGAGTTAACCCAACAGCTAGGATGTTTGGAATGGCACTGTCACTACACTTACGTTGACCACTATAACTTCGTCCCTAAAGAGTTAACCAAACAGCAGGGATGTTAGGAATGGCACTGTCACTTCACTTATGGGACCACTCTAACCATAAACCTAAAGAGTTAACCCACCCAACAGTGAGGATGTTTGGAATGGCACTGTCTCTACACTTACATCAACCACTCTAGCCATATCCCTAAAGAGTTAACCAAACAGCAGGGTGTTAGGAATGGCACTGTCACTATACTTACATCAACCACTCTAGCCATATCCCTAAAGAGGTTACCCAACAGCGAGGGTGTTAGGAATGGGACTGTCACTACACTTACATCAACCACTCTAGCCATATCCCTAAAGAGTTAACCGAACAGTGAGGGTGTTAGGAATGGCACTGTCACTATACTTACATCAACCACTCTAGCCATATCCCTAAAGAGTTAACCCAACAGTGAGGGTGTTAGGAATGGCACTGTCACTACACTTACATCAACCACTCTAGCCATATCCCTAAAGAGGTTACCCAACAGCAGGGATTTTAAGAATGGCATTGTCACTACACTTACGTCGACCACTCTAACCATGTCCCTAAAGTGTCAATCCAACAGCAGGGATGTTAGGAATGGCATTGTCACTACACTTATGACGACCACTTTAACCATGTCCCTAAAGAGTTAACCCAACAGCGAGGATGTTAGGAATGGCACTGTCACTACATAAATATAATATTCCATACCATGGCATGTTTGTGTTGATGCTATACGTCCCAGTCAACAAAATATCAGTCATGTAGGTAGGATTTTCTTTCTTCCTGGGTTGAACCAATACTATGTAGAGGATAAAGCGTCTTGCTCAAGGACACAACACAGTGACTCTCATCTCGGGTGAGTCTTGACCATACCATGTTCAACATATCAAGGGTTTATGCTCTTATAGTTAATGCTATATCACATTCTGATTTACTGCCAGTCAGTGGGCTTTTTCATTATTAAATATATACTGACTGACTTTAAATTCGCAACACTTGGATAGCAGCTTTAATATATGTCTCAGAAAGGAAGGCAAAACTATCATTTTGGTTGTATGTTTAAAAGTGTTCATTTGTAAGTACACATAAAAATGTGTCCAATCAAAATGAATTTAACGCATTAAAAATGTAAAGTTTTTAGAAGCGGTCAATTGATTCATGTGACAAAATGTAACAGTGAAAGATTCCATACGTCTTTAAATTAGGAAACAGAAGAAGTATCAAATTTGTGTCATGGACTTTGTTAGTCATTGAGGAATCACTCTTATATAGTTTGGCAGGTCTGCGATACAGCCCATTTGCTTATTAGATGTTTATCAGTTTGTACCCTTTCATTCAATGGCTTAAAATCTCCTCTACTTAAGAAATGTTTCAGTGACCTAAATTTATACGAAGCAGTAAAGACACCAGGTTTAGTTGTACAATTAAAACTTAAGTGTTTGCTGATGAAACCAACTCATGATGACATTATCGAAGCAAAGAAAGTTTACATTCAATATATAAAGGGAAGTTAGTGTTGCATAATTAAAGTCTGTCACTATAGATTCATCCTGAGGATTAAAAACAGTGTATATCCTAATTTTTAAAAAGGCGTAGAACGCGATCAGCTGGCTTCTAATGAAGCCAGCTGATCTGATTCTACACCTTTTTAAAAACAATAGCATAACATTTTAAGCTATGCATACAGTGTGCTTACTTATTAGTGTGAAAAGCATGTCAAATATCTTATATTTAAAAATGCTTAAAACAAATGAGTCAGGGCCATCATCATCTGTTTTTATCATCATCATCATCATCATCATCATCATCATCATCATCATCATCATCATCATCATCATCATCATCATCATCATCATCATCATCATCATATCATCACCAGCTTCATCATCATCTGACATCAGCATCTGTTATCATCATCATCACCATCACCATCACCATCACCATCATCATCATCATCATCATCATCATCATCATCATCATCATCACATCATCATCATCATCATCATCATCATCATCATCATCATCATCATCATCATCACTTAAGGCAAGCCAACAAAATAATTATTCTGAAACATTTTAAACCAGAATTCCTTTATTGTGCTTTCTCCCAAAACTATCATCTTTGTTTAAGTCTCTATCAACTCCCTTTTCTCTTTGTAGATCGTCTTCTTCTAAATCAATGTAAATGTCAAGTAATTTTCTTAATCTTTGTTTCATTGCTTCTGTGTTTTGATTAAACATTGTAGATATTGGGAAGATGTCATCAAATTTGACAAGGGTCTCTGGATGAAAGTCTTCATCTACTTCTGACAGAGAATCTGAAAAAGACCATACATTGAGGTTATGGGCTTTTTTTCTTGCTCAACTCAACTGACCATGAAATTTGAATTGCACATAAAACTAAAATGCTGAGAAATGATGATTTGATTTTACTTATAAGCTCTCAGATGTTGTATCCATCAAGCTAATAAGTGTTAAAATGCCAACAAGTGGCTAGTGGTCTGATTTCATTCAAGACAAGTTAGAATATTTAGCTATAAGGTACAGGATTACTTACTAGATATTTCTGTGAATTTTTTTGGAAATCTGATAGTTGATGATCATCATCAATATTTCCAGAACAGCATCTAAGGGAAAAACAGGTATACCCACTGGCGTTCCTTTAAGCTTAACTAATTTTGCTTTTTTACAACAGCAGAATCCAGGGTGAAAGTTTGGCCAGTAAAATTAATTTAAGCCCCCAAGTGGCGTCGGCTGCTGTACATTCGAAGGCAGTGGTAACAGATCTGTTGTTAATTCATTATTTATAGCTGCTCCCATTGTTTGTGTGGAATCTGTGTTAGGTCTTCATTTTGGTATGCAGTATTTTGAGTCCTTTCTAAATTTTGTAATCATCTTGTTGGGGATGAGAGCATTTTTGCTTTTACTTTTATTGCCTTCTTGATGTCATGTGGCTATTACGGTCATGTGCCTCTTCCTCAGGGATTGTGGGGGCTGGGGGACAATCAGGCTTAATAACATGTTTTATTTTATACTTGGCAATGAATTCCAAGCATTTCAATATGAATACAATTGGTATTTTTCTAGAGTGAAAAAATCTCGTCTTTTTCTCACTAGTGAAACAATACGATATTTTTAACCATAGCAAGACAAGGCTTTCTTGGCAATTTTGGGACTGGGACATTTTTCAAAAGGCTTTAAGTGAAGGGTATTTGTCAGAAATAGCGCTACCCATGTTGTGACGTCAACATCAAACATAATGAAGTCACTCTTTGACCTTCTTAGAAGCCTGCTGATCAGAATCTAAACTTTTTCCACCATGCTGATAAATGCATGCCCATAATTTGAATCCAGTGAAATAATAAGATAATGATTTTAAACAAGAGGGCCATCGTGGCCCTGAATTGCTCACCTGTAGATTTTTCACATTTCCCTTAATATACTATGTAAAACAATTGACCCCCGGATCAGGACCATTTTTGGCCCTAGGGCTATAATTTGAACAAACATGGTGGAGGTCGACTAGATGATGCTACATACCAAATATCACGGCTCTAGGCCTTGTGGTTTCAGACAAGAAGGTTTTTTCATGTTTTCCCTATATAAGCCTATGTAAAACATGTGACCCCCAGGGCGGGACCATTTTTAGCCCCAGGGGTATAATTTGAACAAACTTGGTAGAGGTCCACTAGTTGATGCTACATACCAAATATCAAGGTTCTAGGCCATGTGGTTTCAGACATGAAGTTTTTTCACGTTTTCCCTAAAGAAGTCTCTGTTAAACATTTGACCCCCTGGGCGGAAACATTTTGGCCCAATGTCTATATTTTAAACAAACTTGGTAGAGGTCCACTAGGTGATGCTAAATACCAAATTATCAAATTGACAAAATTCTAGGCCTTCTAGTTTCAGACAAGGAGATTTTTTCACGTTTTCCCTATATAAGCCTCTGTAAAACATTTGACCCCGGGGCGGGGCCATTTCTGGCCCCAGGGGTATAATTTGAACAAACTTGGTAGAAGACCACAAGGTGACGCTACATACCATATATCAAGGCTTTAGGCCCTGTGGTTTCAGACAAGAAGAATTTCTCACATTTTCCCTATATAAGCCTATGTAAAACATGTGACCCCCGGGTGGGGCCATTTTTGGCCCTAGGGCTATAATTTGAACAAACTTGGTAGAGGACCACTAGGTGATGCTAAATACCAAATAGCAATAGTCTAGGCCTTCTGGTTCCAGACAAGAAGATTTTTTCATATTTTCTCTATATAAGCCTATGTAAAACATGTGACCCCGGGGTAGAGCCATTTTTGGCCCCAGGGCTATAATTAGAACAAGCTTGGTAGAGGTCCACTAGGTGATACTACATACCAAATATCAAGGCTTTAGGCCTTGTGGTTTCAGACAAAGAGATTTTTTCACATTTTCCCCATATAAGCCTATGTAAAACATGTGACCCCCGGGGTGGAGCCATTTTTGGCCCCAGGGCTATAATTTGAACAAACTTGGTAGAGGTCCACTAGGTGATGCTACATACCATATATCAAGGCTCCAGGCCTTCTGGTTTCAGACAAGAAGATTTTTAAAATTTTCATCTCGAAAATCTCTTTTTAGCCTCTGTGACCTAGATATGCAACGGACCAAAATCATTTGAACAATTTTGGTAGAGGGCCATCCAAGTATCATTTGTGTGAAATTATTTCAAAATTGGACCAGGGGTTTAGGAGAAGTTGTCTTTTAAGTCAATTGTTAATGGACGACGACGGACGAAGACCAATCACAAAAGCTCACCTTGTCACTACATGACAGGTGAGCTAAAAATTGGCAGGTTGGGGATAAAAATCTCCAGCATGGTTATTTGTCCACACAGGAACTTGTCACATTTTTTAAAAGAAAAAGTAGGCATGTATCTGTAAACATAGGCCTATTTTTCTATTTCAAGGGTTTGTGACTAGTTCCTGTGGCCGTACACTCCTCCAAAATTTTTATCCCATTAAACTGCAGCAATCCAGTTGTAAGCATGTATCTTTAATCAGAGTGGGAAACAGTGTGGATCCTGATCAGATGGCTTCATCAGAAGCCAGCTGATCTGGATCTACAATGTTTTTAAAAAAACAACAACGATAAATTAGAGTTCAGCAGTACAAGTATTAACCCTTTACCTCATAGAGACGCCTTTTAGCACTTTAAGAGCTGCCTGATATGGGTCTACTCCGTTTGCTAATGGAAATATGATTAGATATGATCCTACACTTGTGGTCCTGACAAGTAATTTCTTGGTTCCATGTACAAACGTGACAATTTATTTATATAATTATTCATAGTGGGTGGAGCTTAGCATATATATTCATGAGGGAAAGGTCACTGTTCACCTGGTAAGCCTTTCACTAGCTGTACAATACTGTCTGTGAGTTTGCCATCAGGATCATCATCTATCTTATTCAAGGCTAAAACTGCTGGCTTCTGTAGTAGATCTTTGTTATATAACTCCAACTCCTGAATTATAACATAAAAGTAGACAGAAAATAGTAAGTGAGTTAATTAGGAAATACTACTATCACAAACTACAGACAAACCCATGGCACTGCGAGGAAGAGCCAAACAACAATCACGAGACACCAGGAAGACAATCTAAGCTCTCTCTCTTTTCCATCAAGATGATTACAACTTCTCTGTCAAGATTATTGCAAAACTAGAATGGACATAAAGTAGCGTACAACAAAACATAGAACAATTACAGACTCCCACAATGTGAGTAACAATAAACAACAAATCAACAGCAACAGAACCACCTCCTTAGAACGGACAGCAAACTAAGCCACCGGGAGCTTTTACTGGTACCAAATCTTCCCCCTAAACTCTGCTGTTGTTGAAGTATGCATTGAGGCCTTCTAACAATTGCAATGTATCACCATGGAGAAACACTCTAATAAAATTAACATACTATGATGAAACAAAGAAAAGGGCTTACGACTCACAGATAGTCAGAGCTCAAAAAAATCAAGTTGAGCCACGTTGGGCCCAGCCACAGATAAGCATCAGGCACCAACCCACCGATTAAAGCTTTATGTCAGAGCCGTCATTGATTCTGAGGCCTGACCCACGGTCGTGCAATTAAATTAATTGCACGACGGTGGGTCACGCCTCAGAATCATTATTTTGAAGAGGAAATCATAGCTATGACCCATGATTGGGTTTAAAACCAGGCATACAGACTGTCACATGACATCCAAGTTATATCAAACCTTTATATATAACGTTTGATAATCTTTTTGAATTGATCACTAAAATTAGGATAAGAACCAGGCTTCTTGATAAGAGCATGCCATTAAAAATTATTTTTCTTATATCTGAACAAAAACATGATTATATTGTGGGTACTCAAAAGAACTAATTCATGAATTATAGCATGAAAATATATAACAGATATCAGGCCTTCAGTTAAGAGTGCGTAACTAAAAATGATTTTTTCTTATTTCTGAACCAAAACATATGTTGTGGGTACTCAAAAGAACCTGACTCATTGAGACAAGGGGAGCATTCTGCAATACTTTTGAACTTCATTAAGCTACCATTTGTCATTTAGACATTTGTTTTGTCTATTTTTGAGTGGTCGCTTAAGACAGGTTTTACTGTTATGCTAGTTACAGTAACAAGCTATGGTTGTCTTGAAGACTTCACTCTTACATGGATTGTTTTAGAACAACACAATATTGTAATTGGCCTGGTGATTTTATACAAATAGTATCCATATAAAGTTGTAACAAAGTACCAAAGCATCCAGGACTTGATATATCAACTACATGTATTTCTGTTTTAAAATCATCATAGTGTCAAGTGTTGTTGTGATGTACATCAGGATAGTGTAACAGCCTAGATTCTAATTAACCCTTGTCATGCTGAATGTTGTATGCACTACAATCCTCCCCAATTTTTATCCGGTTAATCCGCAGCATGCCAGTTAAAAGGATGAATTTACGAGCAATGTGAAAAACAGTGCAGCTCCTAATCAGATGGCTTCATCAAAAGCAAGCTGATCTGGATCTACAGTGTTTTCAAAAAAAACATAAATTGGGTTATAGCAGGACAAGGATTAATCAAAGATGTAAAATAGTGTATCTTACCTTGTTTAAGAGAAGAATAGTTTCAAAGGCTGTTCTATAATCAAATTTATTTCCTAATCTAAATCCATGTATGTCTACCATAAACAACAATAGTTTTGTTCGTTCTATGTGTTTAAGAAAAGAATGTCCCAATCCCTTGTTGATGTGAGCCCCCTCTATCAGACCGGGCAGATCAGCCACAGTTATCTGAAAGTCAACATGCATACAATAGGCAGTAAAACCTGTGTAAAACAGCCACTCTCAAAAAGACCGAAAATTGTTTTTCAAGACCAATTATCGCTTAATGCAGGTCAAAAGTATTGCAGAATGCTCCAAGGGGAGCATTCTGCAATACTTTCAACATTCATTAAGCTACCATGTCATTAAGATCTTCGTTTTGTCTATTTTTGAGCGGCCATTTTAAACAGGTTTACACTGTACAGTAAAACCTGTCTTAAGCAGTCACTCAAAAAGAACACCAAAATTGGTTTTCAAGGCCCATTATTGCTTAATGCAGGCCAAAAGGGGAGCATTCTGCAATACTTTCGACCTTCATTAAGCTACCATGTCATTGAGATCTTTGTTTTGTCTATTTTTGAGTGGCTGTTTTACACAGGTTTTACTGTACATACGATTGGCTAACTCTTTCCCTGTTAGTGGTGACTTTTATCACCTGCTGAAAACCTTTGCAAACAGCTGGGGCCAAGGTCAGGCCTGACAAAAATGTCAGGCCTGATCTTGATCCAAACTTATGACACTCTGATGCTATTACTGGGAAAATATTCTTGTAGAAAAAATTAAATTTAAAAAAATCTTCAAAGGACAAACTCTTTTATTCTGATGAATTATCCCATACATATTGATACAATAAGTATTGAATTGTCCATTCTGTATTTTACACCAAAAATGTCGGCTAAAATTTCTATAAAATTGTGTATTTCTGTCCCTTAACCCTTTACTCCATAGAGATGCCCTTTGTTGTTTGATCAGGGTCTACTCTGTTTGCTTATGGAAATATGATTAGATATGACACTACACTAGTGAACCTGTCAAGTAATTTCTTTGTTCCATGTACAAACATGAAAATTTATTTATATGAATTTTCATAATGGGTTGAGCTTAGCATGAATATTCATGAGGGAAAGGGTGAAGATTGTTTTCTTTTATCTATTAACCCTTTCTAAACTAGTGGCTCCTAAATGCACTCTTTGGCATAACAAACATTTCATCACGGTCTACACTGTTTGCTATGACAAAAACAATCTTCAGCAAAAAAAATGCAATTTTTATTTGAAAATTATAACTTGTGACCCCTCAGTATATACAATGGGCCATCCTAAGTTTATTGCATCAAACTAAAAGGAATAATCTATTAGGGCATAAAGGGGTAAGCAAACAGTACAGACCCCTTATTGGGCATTTCATCTGGGTCTTCATTGCTGGCCAAATTACCTGTTGAATGAAATGGCTCAAAACATGCCAACCTACCCAGCAATCAAAGAGTTAAAATATCCTGGTATCATTGGTAGACTATAATCAATGAGCACTCAGGGCCACTCCAAGACATATTCAGAT
This sequence comes from Loripinus fragilis, assembly GCA_964019695.1. Classification (NCBI taxonomy): domain Eukaryota; kingdom Metazoa; phylum Mollusca; class Bivalvia; order Lucinida; family Lucinidae; genus Loripinus; species Loripinus fragilis. The sequence goes on along the minus strand of OZ026527.1, from coordinate 71,443,880 downwards.
ATATTTTGGCCAACTATTTCTAAGGGTAAGTCTCATTAAATTTTATCTACTCAACTGAAATGATGATGGTCTACTTCATCTTGTAGCATGCAGAATTTCCTTATATATTCAGTTAGGATCCAGAAATTAGAAACAACCTGAATGATTACTGATTATATGACAGTTACATTTAATATGAACAGAGCTCATTACACCAAACAACACTTATAAGTGTGCATATATAAATGGGCTCATATCTCCTACGTTAATACAGGTCAGATCATTTTGAAATTTTTAACAAATAAAAAATGACATGTGTGTAATAAAATTGCATTTATTTTGTTTTGAATAAAATAAAAATTTAAAAATGTGAACGCGAAATTCAAATTTATGGTAAAATCAAAGTTCACATTTTCCCAATACCTTAAAAGAGTACAAACTTGATCGAATATATCACAAACCAAAATTAATATCACATTATTCTAAAGTCAAATCCTACAGCAGCGTCCATGTGAACTTAGTAGCGGATATGTCCCCCACACTCAATGACATCACAAAACGATGAACGTAATTCTGAGGGAGTTTGTTCCACTCGTAGATAATTTTTGCTCTCAGTTTATTCAGTGTGTTCAGAATAGCCCATGTTCTCCTTGGCGGTTTAGTAATTCCAAACCATAAGCACGTTTTATCAGTAAGAATTCCATAGGGTTATATTCCTTGAACTGAGCCAAAGTTTACCCCACCTACTTTTATTCAAAAATGTGTAACTATAAAATGATATGCATAACTGAAATTTCATAAAAAGATAAATTCGAAAACGAAGAAAACTGTGAACTTTGATTTTACAATATATTTGATTTTTGGTTTCGCAGTTTAAAAATTAAAGTTTTGTGAAAATTAAAATTTATGGAATATCATGTCATGAATGTCTCCTATATCTGTTGAAAATTTCAAAATGATCTGACTTTTATTTATGAAGTTATGGGTTCATTTATGTGTGCACACTTATAAGTGTTGTTAAGTGTATAAAGACAGGATTCATACACACAGATTTATGTAGAATTCAAGGCTTTTTAAGTACTTTTAAAAGATTATCCAACAATCTATATAAAGATTAAAAGTTCAGGAGAAATTCTGACTCGGCATGTCATGGGAAGAAATAATATGATGAATTTTCAGCAAGAAATTTAGCAATTCCTTAGCTAAATAATAATAACTATTTGCTTCATTCTGGGATTTTTAATGCTTTTTTTTTTGTCGTCTGCTGATATTTTTTTTAAAGTCAACTTTTTCTAAAATTCTTTCAAGAATACCATCAGAGTTTCAAACAGATTGGATCCAGATCAGGCCTATCTAGGTCCAATTTGTTTGCAAAGGTTATGAGAAGATGAAACTAGCCGGCAAAGAGTTAGGCTATTCCTAAAATTTTGGTCGGAATGACGAGCAAATCCCCCAGTATCTCACCTGCAAATGATCCCTGTAAAGTAACTCTTTGTCTACTGGGTGATTTGCATGCTGTTTTGTTGTATGATGAAGCTTTTGAAAATCAACCTTTTGAAAATTTCTTTCAGGAATACCATCAGAGTGCTCAGTTTTGGTTCCAGATCAGGCCCAACATATTGTCAGGCCTGATCTGGATCCAGATTCACTGTTTGTGAAAATTATCAGCAGAAGGCATTCTTCAGCGTATGCCAAGGTTTTGCTTATATGCTAGGCATAAGTTAGATCCACGCAACAGGTAGGTTATGCATAGGTTTAGGTATGTTAGCACCAACGCATGCTGATGTATGAGAAACAGTCCCAAAATTGTGTACATGCTTTTACAGTAGACATAAGCTAGATGTACGCTACATGTAAGTTATGCATATGTTAACATACGTTACATGTACAATTCAGCATAAGTTAGACAATCGTTGTGCATAAGCTTCTCATAAGTCAAGACCGCTAGTAATACGCTGGGCATACATTGTTATACAGTAGTACAAGTATAAGTTATGTCGCGCCATGAATAAGTTATGAATAAGTTACCCATACGTTAGACACACATTTTGTGTTCATTTAGCATACACTTTGTGTTTGTTCAGAGAGAGGCTTTCTTTGATTCTTTAATTACATTTAAGTATATGCCAGCATACTGGATATTTATTTCATACATCGGCATAAATGGCTAAAATGTTATAGCGTGACAGGGCCTTTAACAAACATTGCAGACCCTGATAAAATGCTGCATTATGCTGCATTTCATCTGGGTCTTCACTGTTTGCCAAAGTACCTGTTTAATGGTTTCTGGTCCTAAACAAGTTATAAAACTAGTATAGAATCATTGGGCACTTATTTGGTGCAGTATCTGCTGCACCAATTAAAGGCACAATAATTTGATACTGACTTTGGCCAGTCTGGCAGTTTATAATACTTGATCACCTTGCTTACCTGTCTAAAGTCATCATATTGCATACTTCCAATCTGTGGCCGTATTGTTGTAACTAGAAATATAAAAGTGAATTAATCATTATTATATGAATGGTGTATGGATTTGTGCAAGTTATATGGGCCTGAAAAATTCAATCATTGGCTCGAATTTATGAGTGCCTCTAATTGCAGGATAAGTGAAAATTGTGTGATGTTTTATAATGTATACTATATTAACATTCTTGCATACCGTAGAGGACCATCTGAGATTTTACCCTGGGATAGAAAATCGTATCTTACCCATGCTTTCTTACCCAGGCTGTCATGTGAGGGCTAAATACATTGGCTGTATTGAAACTCACACACATGGTCACCAAGTGACGTCATTGTTATGTTAAAGTAATGTCGTCATGTGAAATTGCATCTTAGCGTATTCAGGGACTTCTGGAAGCTTATTTTAAAATAAAAAAAAAAACAATGATGAGCAAGAAAAAGAATCCATTATTCATGTGAGGGTAGGATAGAAAAATCCGTCCCTCGGGATCACAGTTTGTCATCACTCGGCAAGCCTCGTGATGCCAAACGGTGATCCTCGAGACGGATTTTTCTATCCTACCCTTACTCATGATAGATTCTTATAATATTTCAAAATTGCTCATAATTTTTGTGATGCATTTATTTTCAGATAAATCAAGATCTGCTATCAGTGAAAAAAAGAGCTGTCATTTGTTTTTAGCTAGGGCATGAAAATAGCAACACCCACCAAATAAGTATGATAAGAAACAGTCAATTTCAACCTAGATAATACTTGCTGAAATGTCAAAACAGTCAAAATCACTGTGTATGACTTCAAATCACCATGTAGAACTCCCATGCATAAGATTGTTGGGTAACATCAGAAAGCATGGACATTTTTCAAAAAAAAATGTCAAATTATCTACACATGAAAAAACACAAAAAAGTTGCTGCTGTCAAATCTAGGTGATTTCACAGTATAATCCAGATCAATTTTGATTGTGAAAAAAACATTTTCTTTCATCCTTATATTTCATTTGTGATGAAACTTAACATAAAGCGGTCAGGCTTTATTCAGGTTGTGATTTACCGGAACTTACACGTTGATAAAAATGTTGATAAAAATACACACAAAAAAAAATTATGTTTACAGTAAAGCCTGTGAAAAATGGCCACTCATAAATAGATAAAACAAAGATCTTAATGACAAATGGGTTTATGAAGGTCCAAAGTATTGCAGAATGCTCCCCTTGGAGCATTCTGCAATACTTTAGATCTGCATTAAGCGATAATTGGTCTACAAAAACAATTTTCTGTCTTTTTGAGAGTTGTCTTTTTACACAGATTTTACTGTACAACAAAACTGGTCAGATAGTACTTACAAGGGTAGTCTGCTATTTTGGGTGATGCCCTTGATATAGAAGAGAGAAATGTTGACTTGCCAGCATTAGGAAACCTGTACCAAACAAGGCAATATTATGAGATACCTAACAATTTCATATTAGCCAGTTCTCCATACCTCATGGGAGGCCTAAACTGTAGCACTAGCCTTCACCTATGTACCTTGAAGTAGATACTTTGGCTAGATGCACAGGCTCGTCTGAGCTGACGCTGGTCACTAATGGGATAAGTACCAAAATCTCAAGTACTGGCCCATATAGACTGGTTCTAACCCCTACACTAACGTATGTAGGGAAAGGTAATCAATAATCCAAACGGGCAGAAATCTGCCTGTATCACAGATTTAGCGAGATTTTATCGTCATTGTCAACAAGTTCCAAACAGGCTACAGAAAAAAAGCTTGGGGTTTTTCAATAAAATATCCCTATATCATTTTCCTTTCTATGACGTTTATTGTGTTTGTTTCGCTGCATTCAAACTTGTTATTGTGCTGACCTCAATATCAGGTTATCAAAGTAGATCTGAGGTCTGATTTTGTCATTGTTCTGTGGTTGTCTTGTCAACTTAACGATTTGTATTACAACATATGATTGACTGACCAATCCAAGCCCACAAAACATTATGCCTGACCAGTTGTTACTTTGAACAACTTGGAACCATTTTATGGCCCATATTACTTTTATTGCCAATTATATCAATAAACAATAGCTACTTAGGCCGAAAAAAAAATATTGTTTCCAATTTCACTCTTTAATATTGATAAAGAGTGGATAGGTGCACAATCTATTTTCTACCTATAATTTATTTTCTTCAGTTTTAACTTGTGTCAAAAGGCAGTGAACTGAAAATTCATGTGTTTGAATGTAAAAGAAACGAAACCAGGGTTCATACAGGCAAGATTGCGTAAAATTCAAGGACTTTTCAATGACTTCTTAAAGACTTTCCAACTGTTTTTAAGTACTGAAAACTTAAGAAAAATACTGATTTACACCAAAAAATTCTACTTCTGAAATGCTAGAGTCCATTACTAAAGATATTAAATTAAAATAATAAGTATAAAATTGTGGTGCCTTTAATTGGTGCAGCATATGCTGCACCAAATAAAGGCATCACAATTTTATACTGATTTAGGTATCCAAAAACACTGTTGAATCCTCCTGTAAATGGTAAAAATCAAGGACTTTTCAAGGCCTTAGAGTGTTTTTTAAGTACTTTCAAGCAAAGATTTAATTTTCAAGGACTTTTCAAGACAGTCCTGCATATTCAAGTACTTTTCAAGCCTGTGCGAACCCTGGAAATAATTACCCGACCAGTCCAATGTCTGCTATCAATTTGAGATCCAGTATTAGCGTATGTGCCTGCCCTTTCTGACCATTAAAGCTGTTATCAAAGTTGCCACCATCGCCTCCCTCCGCTACTATTACCTCCTCACCATCCTCAACCAGATCAGCTGAAACAGAAATTTACGGGATAACTGTATTCAAAATTTTCATTTGGGGAGGTATATCGTCCGATATACGGTCGGAAACTTAGTTTTACTGTGACTTGCAAGCGGAGCAGTAAAACGTGAATTCCTAACGTATATCCGACGATATACCTCCCCAAATGAAAATTTTGAATATGGTTATCCCCATTCTAATGCACTTCTGCAGTTTCGTCTCAAATTGGAGCGTTGCAAGCCGCATAAAGCCGCATGTTGTCCAACGAAATGTGATGTAATTAATGACATCAAATTATTACCGACAGTATATCACAGGATATACTGTCTCAAGTTTTTGACGTTATCCAATCAGGCGTTGCGTTACAAAATCAAGTGCATAAGAATAGCTCCTTACTCAGGGTTCATACAGGCAAAATTGTGTAAATTTCAAGGACTTCTAAAAGACTTTCCTACTGTTTTCAAGGACTGAAAATTTAAGAAAAATACTTGATTTACACATTAAAATTCTGCTTCTGAAATGCTAGAGTCCATTACAAAAGATATTAGTTTAAGAAAATTAGTATAAAATTGTGGTGCCTTTATTTGGTGCAGCATATGCTGCACCAAATAAAGGTACCACAATTTTATACTGATTTAGGTATCCAAAAACACTGTTGAATCCTCCTGTAAATGGTAAAATTCAAGGATTATTCAAGGCCTTTGAGTGTACTTTTCAAGGCAAATTTAATTTTCAAGGACTTTTCAGGACAGTCCTGTATACTCAAGTACTTTTCAAGCCTGTGCGTACCATGTTACTAGTGTCATCTGCTGATAGCCTGGACTAAATTCAATTGTTTAACAATGTGATGCTATTCCTGAAAGAAATTTAAAAAAAAACTGATTTTGAAAAAAAATCAGCGGACCACAAAAAAGCAAATAAAAAAAAAGATCAGAAAAATCTGTCAGAGGAGCTGCTCTCAATAGGGTAACCCTAGATAAGGTCAGATGTTTTTTATTAGTTGATTTACGGGATTTTCTTTTCAGATTTAGGGTAGAGGGGAACGAAAAAAAAAGCTCTGAAAATGACCAGTTGACTGGTCATTTTCAGAGCTTTTTTTTTCAGTTTTTTATATATTTTTTTCTTGTTTAATATCTCCAGGAAAACAGTAATACTAGTAAGGTAAAAAAAATCTGGCCTAAAAGGGGAAAAGGAATTTTCAGCATTAATTTCTTGAAAATCAGTGTTTATAGTTAAGACCAGCATTAATAAATTTTATCTGGTTCTAGGCAGACTTCTGACCAGCTGGATGGTAGGAGTCAGAAATGATCAATTAACAATTATTCTTGTCCAAAGATACATGATAAATTGCTATATCTTATCTGAAAATTGTGCAAAGTCAAGAAAACAAAGCTGACATAAGCTAGAGTTCAAACAGATTTGAGATATTGCATGGGGCCAATTAAGGAAACAATTTCAGCATAAAATTGAGATTATTTTATAATCCATCAGTAAAAGTATATGTTTTGGGTGCTCAAAAGAACAATCTCGCAGAGATCAATTCTTTTGAGTACCCACAACATATGTTTTGGTAGAGCATTAGGAAATTTATTTTAGTTACACACCCTTATCTGTGGGCCTAATATTGATGGCATGGCAGACATGATTAACAAAATTTTCACATGAACAAGCCAAAAGCAATATTTCCTACCATATTTTACCCAACACCGGGGGGGGGGGGGGGGGGGGGGGGGGGGGGGGGTAGGGGGGGGAGTATTATTGTGTGTCTTACTCACAATCTCTACAGTTTAATAGTATTTGAGATTATAGAGATCACACATGTTTTTTCATGCATTAACATTTGCCGGGTCCTGAGGAAGCTGTTTGAACACGAGGCCGACAGGCTGAGTGCTCAAACATCTCCCGAGGGACCCGGCAAACGTTAATGCAATTAAACAAACACGTGTGATTATTATTCTTGCATATTTTTCCTTAACCCAACCAAATTCGCACTGAAAACGCCCTCAAAGCATTAATATACCGCTTTTCTTACAATGGATTTCTCTAAACAAAATAGCATCAGCTGTATACTTTCGAACCTCATAATGTTGTGATAACCATACACAACGTTTTTGTGAACAAAGGCATAGATGAAATGATCAGTCTGGTCCGTAATGCTTTCCTATATAATGTCATGTAAATAATTCAGGGCTTATTTTAAGTATTTTCAAGTTTAAACCCATGTTCAAACAGCATGTGAATCTCCTGATTTGATCATGGATTTTTGTTCATTTGACAATGGGTTAAAACAGCTAGAAGAATAGGTTTCTATGTAAGAATGAAAAATAACTACTTAAGTTTAAAATGCTGAAAAAGTGTCAAAACAAAAATTAAAAAAGGCACATCCATATTGTTCAAATCTTGATAACAACACATTAATGTAAAAGTAAAAAAGGTCAGTATGAAACTGTAGGAGTTGCATAGCCTTCGAGCCCAAAAAATGACAAACATACCTGCAAAGAATCAAAAGGATACACTGAAGGCTCTAGGAGGCGTTGATTACACAAAGTATGAACTATCAGCCATTATTCAATATGTGTAGTGGTTAAATATTGGCTAAGTTAAAATGCAGTAAATTTATCAAAAATATTTTTTCTATCATTAAACTTCCTCCTGCACATCTTCAATATGTCTATAGCATACTTGCAGTTTTAAAAAGAAACACTGAAGGCTCTAGGAGGAGATGATTATTCAATATGTGCAGTGTGTGGAAAAAAATGGCTAAGTTAAAAATGCTATAAATTTTTCAAAAATGATTTTTTTCACCAATAAACTTCTTCATGCACATCTTCAATATGTCTGTAACATTCCAGCAGAGAATTAAAATAATACACTGAATGCTCTAGGAGTTGATTACACAAAGTATGCACTATTAGAAAATATTGCAAACACCATACAGTTAGAATTACAAAGTGGCATAATTCTTGCAATACAGATCCTTAAGCTCCTTTTTTTCCTACCAAACATGCAATGTCTAATGGTTAAGGTGTGCTGCAAATTTTATCCAAATCAGACAAAAGCTACATAAATTATTAAAGAAAAATGGTAAAACCTCTAAATGTTGATGAAATGATGAAAAGACGGATAGGCTGAAAACAGTATACCCTCCTATACTACGTTTGCGGGGGTATAATTAACCAATAGTAAATGTTGACCAACTGGGCGAATGTGCCTGTGTCGCACATGCTGAAGCAGGTGCCATAAAAAGGGACTTACCTAATGGTCTCTTGAACTCATTTGACACACAAATACCAATAGGAACCTTTACAACACAATCTTCTCCTTGAGCCCCCAACAAGCGAAGTTTACTAGAATACAAAGATTATATAGAGGATCTTACATGAGTGCTCATGTTTTATTGAATTTATTAAACAAGTTGGGGAAAAGAGATAAAATGCGAGGCTTGCCTAGCATTTTATCTCTTTTTCGCAACGAGTTTAATAAATTCAATAATACAAAAGCACGAATGTTAGATTCTATTTATCATATGACAAATACTTTGAAATTTCATTTCTGGCGTAAAAACGTTATAATTTTGTCATTATGTACGCAACGTTATTATGGACGTCATAACGTTTCCCGTAAATCTATAAACCACTAGTGGTTTATCGATTTTATTGCATGGCATTATTTCACTCTAGATGGGACGTCATATGATAAAATAAATTAACGATCATCACTGCAACTTATTACAGAATGCAGCTTTTATTTGCACAGGTCACTGCTTATGTATCAGCCATTCCAATCCGCTGTTTTTCCTGCCTTAGAACTTTTTTTCTTTACATGATTTCAATGCAGTTTCTGAGTTTCACTTGCATCTACTGCTGTTATTACTAAAGTCAGGATTTGCACTTGACAATCATATTTATCATATGATGTTCCTTCTGGGAGTGAGATAACGCCATGCAATAAAATCTATAAACTACTAGTGGTTTACAGATTTACGGGAAATGTTATGACGTTCATAACAACGTTGTGTACATAATGACAAAATTATAACGTTTTTCCGCCAGAAACGAGATTTCAAAGTATTCTTAATGTCATATGATAAATAGAATCTAACATTCCTGCTCATGGATTATTGAATTTATTTAACTCTTTGCGAAAAAGAGATAAAATGCTCAGCAAGCCTCGCATTTTATCTCTTTCCCCAACTCGTTTAATAAATTCAATAAAACATTATCACTCATGTAAAATCCTCTATATAACATTAACTGTCCTATATACCTCATTTAAGGTCTGTAGTATGTGATTATGGCATTTCCTGGTCATACTCACTTACTTTTTGATGTCACGACTCTTGTGTATGTGCTGAGTGGTTACCCTTTAAAGTTTCCCCGTGCTTCCATTTAATGCCGTTATTACTATAGTCAGGACTTGCACTTGACAATCATATATAACATTAACTGTCCTATTGGTGACATTTATCAGTTGCCTCTCATGTTAACTGCACGCTGCCCGATAAACCTTGTCTATCTCACGGCATGTACCTTTACCAGGTCATGATGACATTGCACTTTTTGAATGACGTCCCTAATGACTATGAATCAACACAAAATTTGAAAATTACCTCATTATCTCTAGTTTGAACAGTGAATAGGTTTGTAATCTGATAAATAGATTACCAGGTTCGCGTCTTCTGATATCAAGTTTACCAGGCTCGGCTTTGAGAATGTGTGCTGAATCGTTCGGCAAGCCTCGGGATGTCAACAAGTGTTCTCAAAGCCTTGCCTGGTAAACTTGATATCAAAAGACACTCACCTAGTATTCAGATAGTTTTTGGCTATTGGCTCCATATGGTGTGATATCAAAGGACCACTGACAGTTTTTATGAAGGATTGCCCATAAAAATGCCAGATAAAAGTTTCAAAGAAAATTATATTTTTTCCATGGAAAAGGTAGTTGGTTCAGCCCTCGAATTATCCGCAAAGAGGCTTTTCACATTGGACAAGTACCGATTAAAAATATGGGTTGAAAACTATGTTTCTAGGAAATATATTTTTTGAGGTGTTTTCCCTGCTCCTCCTTGACCAAGTTAATCCTTTTGCATACATTACACACCTCATATAAAAATGGCATGCTTGGTCAAAGGGGAGAAGGCTGTCAAAATGCTCAAAAAAAAATTATTATAAAAGTCCATTGGTCACTAATTTTGTACAAACCTGTAGACTAAGGCCAACTTTAAAAATATTTTTGTTTCCCCTTACCCAACCCTGCTTTACCGGTATGGGGATTTGCACTTGACAATCATATTTATTTTATTATGTACAGTTCTTTTGATAACCCAAAACATATGTTCAAACTGATGGATTAGAAAATATTTAAACTTTTATGCTCAAAAATATTGTTTATCTAAACCTATGTTTAATAATTATGTATATTTATAATTAAACTTTAACTTGAACAAAATGTTGGAAAACAATTATTACATACATGTAGGTGTAATAGTCAGTCCAATTCTGAATGAAGGCGGGTGAAACAGGCCAATGTGAAATGAGTATACACTGTATTGCATAGGTTTAGATAAACAATTTTTTTAAGCGTAGAACTGTGAATATTTTCTTACCCATCATTGAGACGGTTCTTTTGAGTATCCACAACAGATGTTTTGGTTAAGAAGTAAGAAAATTATTTTTTCGGTACACACTCTTAACTAAAGGCCTGGTAATGACTGTATATGATTTTTGATGCGTACTGAATAATCTCCAGCCCTGCCAGAGCTTAGGAAAGTCAATGCTTAACCTGTTTAAGCTGAATGGAAATTCTCACTGTTATCAATTGAACCAGTCCATTTCCATTTTTAGGGTTGTCAGCTGTTATTTTTTTCATCTTTATTTAAATTTTAATAGAACATTCTGTTAGCAAACAGTGGAGACCCTGATCAGATGCCGCATTCTGTGAGGTCTGATCTGGGCCTGTACTGTTTGTCTATGTCCCACAAAAGGGATGTCTAAGGCTAATATAAGTTAAAATTTCAAATAGATAAAAAGGTTAAATGTCCTTCAAATATAAACCACAGAAGGTATTTTAATCAGTCAAATTCACTAGAGATGGTTCTTTTAAGCAACCAAAACAAATGAGCTGCGACATGAGATTTCCAACAATGTGGACAATGTGATATAAGCCACCAGCAAAGGCTCAGATCAGGTATGCGCAGTCTGATCAGAGCCTTTGCTAGTCGCTTGAATATTCTATGACTCTTAGGCTACTGTCTGAACATCATCTGGAGTTTCTAAGCTTAAAAGGAGGCTGCACAGACTCGTCTGAGTCTACACTTGTCCAATACCACATTCATGGAAATCATGTCGCCCCACAACTGTTTAAACAGACAAATAAGAAAATATTCACAAATTTAGGCCCAAAGTTTTTCTTCAGTTGGGCCTATGAAAAAATTACAAGTTTGACTTAAATGGCATCAAAATATTATTTATCCCAATTGTTCCAGGTTAGTACAAACCAGTCGCGTCAAAGCTCACCTACTATTTTTTCCTCCACCAGCTGTGAATCTCTTAGTTGGATGCTTTTCTTTGACATCTCTGAGAAAAATCTTTGAGTCTGTCTTGAGGACTACATTACCACCCTTACCCCCAATGCCTCCAAACTTTGGATGACCTTGACCTCCAGCTCCTCCACGCACATGTATCCTCAAACTGTCTATAAATCTACTTTTCTGAAATACAAATATGAGCCATGGCATGTGATTTCCAACAATGTGGCATTTAACAGTCAACAATCGAGGCCAATAGGTGTTTAAAATAACTTTCAAAAATAAGGGGCATTATAAATTCATGAAAAAAGTAAAAATGGTAATTGAAAGATAATTGATCATTGTTTTTTATTATAAATGGATTTAATGAATTATCATTTCTAATAAAAGGATTATAGCTGATTATATTTCCGCAAAATTAATTCTATTGTGACTGGTCAATTTAAAGGCTGAAACACGGTCAGTTATCGCAAAATCAAGGCTTACAACATAAAACATGATAAACTACGAGAGTGTTTTCCTGTCTAAATAGATAGTCCTTGGAACCTGGTGACTGAGCATTCAAGGTTGGCATTCTAAAATGTTAATGTTCTTCCGATTTACACTTTCAATTTTGATAAAACTCAGGATATTTAGATACTAATTAATGCATGACTTCATTTGGGAGCAAATTTAGTACTTTTTATATCCATGCCACATGAGACTATTCTGCAATCTCTGTGAAGGGTTCTGGGTAGGGGTTTTAACGAACCAACCAACCTATTTTGTAGCCACAGTGGCGGATCTAGGACCACTGGTGCTGGGGGTGCTTGATAGGTGGACACTGGTAGTCACTATTTTAACCCATACACTACTAGTGCAAATCAGAACTGTGCCCCATAGAAGCAAGAGGCTCAATGAGCATATGGCTCACCTGAGCAGTTGGCCTAATGGTTTCAGAGAAGACCCCAGGTGCATAGTTTGTAGCGTTTATGTATAGGGAACACTAAATATTGCTGCATGACAAAAATACAAGCTCTGAATCTCAATGTTTCAGAGAATATTTCAAAGTTTCCCCCCATTATGTCATTGAAAGCTTTTATAGCCAAAGTAAATGGCCATCAGAATATGGCTAATTTGGGCCCAAAAGACACGGTTGGCAGGATTTATGTAGGAGACCAAGACATTGCTACATATTCAATATATATAAGTTGTGCGGGTCTTATGATTTCAAATATAAGTACAACCAGAGTTCCAATCCATTTAGCACAAAAACCTTATGCAGCCTTTCCCTTTACCTATGTATGCTTGACATGAAATTTGATTAGAATTTGCTGTCTGGCTTAAGAGGTATACTTCTTTGGAAACACAAACAGGCGATGATAGACGACGGATGGACGACTGGCATACAACTACATGTACCTCACATGAGTCTTTTGCCCCAGTGAGCCAGCAATGTTGTTACTTAACTGAGTCCTCATTTAGAATTGTTTTGATAAAAGGAGGAGAAGGTAGTTGACATTATTTCTATGTGCTCCCATCTACCATTGTTTGATTGCTGGATACAAAAAGGCCTGGATTGTTTTGTTTTTGTCAGTAACTGACAATTGCCCTCCTTTGAACCAGAATGATCGATATTGACCAAGAAAATATATTTCATGATCAATTTCAAACATAAAAATGGTGCTGAAATGGAGGAGCCAACCCATGACTATCTCAAGGCACTTTCCACAGAGTCAGCACACACAATATGCAGACTCGCATGAGCCTTTGTTGCTGACTGATGCTATACTGAAAGGAGCTAGAAACTTAAGTTTATGGAAACTTTAACACCGTGAATTTGACACCCCCCCCCCCCCCCTCCGTATCACTGACATTGACGTTCAGGCTATAGATGCTGTCATCAATTCTGTGAATTAAATTTGTTAAATGAATGTTGAGGATATCAGATTTCATAAAAAAATAATGAAATTATTTTATTATTTTTCATCCAGATGTGTTAGAAAAAAACTTAAGTTTCTAGTTCATCTCAGTATATAAGTACACATGTACCGGTATCAAAATCCTGTTAGCTAGGCCAAATTAATTTTGCTGAACAAAGCAATGTTGCCCAGCGAAGGCTCTAAATAACATGTGAAACTTAGATGACCCAAGCCAGAGTGTGTATCTGTATATGATAGCACAAAGACTCACTCAAGACTGCTGAACCAGGTCATGAAAAGAGCACCATGTTTGTGGTCAGTTTTTAAAAGAAAAAGGGTGGTTTGTTAATGACTAATTCTACGGCCTGATTTTAAAACTACTTGTATATCATGGGAGACCTGATTTATTTGCAAGCGAACATCAAAGATGCAGAGCGGTCAGCGAATCATCGCAGTCAAATCTTTGCTTGTTTGGTTTGATTCTTACCGTCCCAGTAAAAAAAAAATCAGTTATGTCAGGACAGCGTCTTCCTGTGTTGAATCAGTACTAAGCTAGGATTAATGGGTCTTGCTCAAGAACAAGGCAGTGACAGGGGTGAGACTTGAACCCGCAACCCATCGGTCTCAAGCCAAGCACTCTACCACTGCACTTCCTCAGTCAAGTCTGAAAGCGTTGGAAGCACAGTGGCTCAGTGGTAGAGTGCTTGACTCAAGACCAATGGGTTGTGGTTTCGAGCCTCACAGATGTCACTGCGTTGTGTCCTTGAGCAAGACACATTAATCCTTGCTTAGTACTTGTTTGACACAGGAAGATCCTTCCAGACATAACTGAAAAAGATGTTGACTGGGACGTAAAAGATCAAATCAAACAAAACAAAAATCTGCAAGCAGTGAATGCTCGGATGAGCCTATGCAAAGAACCTACGCTCTGTATCTCTAAAGAATAACAGATAACCCTACCTCCAGGTAAATTTATATTTAGTCTCTGCAGATGAGGAGGCTGGATTGACCCATACTAACTATTGATCTTAGACTAGCTACTAGTCTGATAATAAAACTGCTGTCATTAATACCAGTAAAAAGGTGTAATGATTTTTTTTTCTTATCGAATAGATTATGATCATGGCTAGTCTATTTAAATGTAGTTGTCTTAAGGGGAGTTGTATATTACAGTCTATAGACTAGCTACAAAGTAGGAATATTATGTTGATATGAAAATAAAAATGAAAACACTATTTGAATAGTGCTAGGCCTTATGGAAAGGCTATATTGATCTCTACATGAGAGTATATGAACTCTTCACATGCTGAGTGGTATTTCAAGTTTTTGTCATCCGCATATTTTTATTTCTTTTCAATTCCTTTCATTAACATGTGACAGCTGATCTCGTCCTGGTTCCTGATCTTGACTCCTTTAAAACAGGAGTCAGCGAGATCAATCATACACACCCATAAATGCATACTGTTTTTAATCTGCTTTTAACTCCATGTTATTAACACCTAACACTGTCATTCTTATTTTCACCTCACTATCACTCTTTTACCTTCATTTCACTGTTTTTAATCTTTATTACTAACACCCCATGCCCAAGTCACATTCCAATAATACTCTTAAGAGGGTTTGGAATTATGAAGAGATAGTAATAATAGATCTATGAATATGTATGTCAGACCTACAGCCCGCTTGACTCTTTATTTACTTTTTCAGGCTTGATCTTGGTCCAAAATGTTTGCTGAAGTTATCAGTAGTCGGCAAAGGCAGGGACATAGTTAGACCACCAGTGGTGCTAGAACAGAAGACCATAATTTCTGAACAGACCACTTGTATTCCATTGGGTCGCATGTGTCGTGTCAATAGCCATGACACGTGAAAAAAAATGGCATAAGAAATATTGTGAAACTAACCTTCCTTTTCCGCGGTTTGTAAGAATATCATTATCAATATTGGAAAAAAGAAGCATAATGCATTTTCACCAGTCTTCAGGACTTGTATTTAAACTGTCTTGCCCTGTTATACAAAATGTAAAATACTTAAGAAGGTCCCTTTTCCCATTGACAGGAAGGTGCTAGGAAGTCGGTCAGCCTGATTGGGAAAACTTAATTCTATGATAAGGCAATAAACATCCATTTTAATCTCAAGGGTGCTGACTTTTAAACTGGACACACAGAACACGCAAAAAGGTACCTATCAAGAAGAAAAAAGGTAGGTTAAGCTTAAGCAGGTCACTGGACATTTCGGCCCATAACAATTTCAGCCCATGTCAATTTCGGCCCATAACCAAATCGGCCCATACAATTTCGGCCCACAGGTAATAATGTATAATTGGTATGTTTGTCTTTAATTGGTATAATTAGATAGGCTTACCTGTAATTATCCACACAAACATAATAATTAATAAGAATGATTCGTTTCTAATTGATTAGGAGTTTGTATGAAAGCTCGAAGCAATATACTGCTTCGAGTATGAAAGAGAGGAGTTCATCACATAGGCAACAGGCAGCCAAGGCTCAGACGAGCATGCACATTTGCACACTCTAGCCAGAGTGTTTCCTGCTCGCATATGAAATGCAAGTGATTCTTTCTTAGTCCAATTATTCAGTTTAACTCACTGACAGAGCTCTCACTAATAGCTGATTTGCAGTCCTGAACTCCCATTTTTGGTGCTGGGACTCCTATTTTTTGAAGGAGGCTATATATTCTTTTATAAGGTGGGACTCCCACTTTTTGGCAAAGAAGGCTCTGGGTCTCCTTTTTTTCAAAATCCTAGTGAGAGCTCTGACTGAACAAGTTGTATTTGCTAGTGGAACATATATATGTGATTTATGATTATTTTTTCTTATAAAGATACCAGTTTAAGCATTTTCTAGTCTTTACTAGTTTGTAAAGTCAACCTATTTTAGTTTTTCTTCTCAATATAACTCTATTTATCAATTTTAAATATTTTCAACAATATATAATCTCTTTTGAAGAAATCCGAGCTGACAAAATTCATTGGCCGAAATTGCTTTGGGCCGAAATTGACATGGGCTGATTTTGTTATGGGCCGAAATGACCCGGAACCCTTAAGCACCCAAAGCATCCCACTGGATCAGCCACCAAGCCATATGCACATAGACAGGTGGACACTCCAGTCCAGAGGTTTTGCAGGCTACCTGTGACCTCCACAAAGGGATCTTTTCTGTCCTGGAAATGGTTGTCATTATTAAAGACATGATCATGTTACGGACTTTTTCCTGTCCGAATCAAATGTAACCTGACGACAATTATTCCCATTAGTAAAAATATAGGGCATCAATAACATTCCATCAATTGAGCTCTATTCATTCTCTTTTTACCTTAGCATCAATACCCATCCATCTAGAAGGTATCCAGAAAACAGTTGGAATACGCATTCTTATTTAAAGGGTGTTTTAATGTGTCAATTTTCTACTTTCGTTTTCCACATTTTCAGCCGACGAGCGTTTTCATCACATTGACTAATATCAAATCATCTAGAAGCTTGTTTATTTGTTTTATTGGGTGCAGGTCAAAGCGTCCTCTAGTCAAAACGTCCCCTAGTCAAAACGTCCCCGAATTGGTCAAACGTCCCCTAACACGAAATAAATTTGATCAGCCTGCTCAGCTACAGAGAGACTAGCTGTAGTATAGAAATTTCGCCTGAGGTAGGGTTTTCCAGGGTCTTTCTATACAAAGGGTTAAATACTTTACCATATGTTCAAAAACTGTTGTAGGCCAACTGGTGAGTATTGACCATACTTTCAATAATTGCTGGTTCCTGGTGTACAAGTGATCAGTAATGAAAAAGTAGGTAACCAGTTCCTATAAGTGGATACCTGTATTTACATTACTGACTACCTGTAGACTGGGAACCAGCAATTAATCTAAAAATGCCACTTTACTCACACAAAAGTCGACACAAAATGTTATTTTATAATTTATCATTAATGTCAAATTTTACTTAATAACACTTTTGAATAACTATCTCTTCTTTACCACCATATGCTAAATCACACAGTCTAAACATTTTGCATCATTGTAACTTAATATGTGTATATATTATATTGTAATATGTACCTAATGTGTACATTTTAGGAGCTCTGGCGCTCATACCAACTATCGATGTGATTAACTGGAGAATGCACAATGTATCTTTTTGAAAATTAAATTGTTTTGAAGCTCTCGGACCCAATAAACAAAGCCAACATCATGGATGACCAATTCAGCTCTGTATTCACCCAAGAAGATGTGTCCGAACTACCAGACCTCGGACAAAGCCGAACACCCAGCGCACCACCCATAAAGGTCAACACCAAAGGAGTTCTGAAGCTTCTAAAAGACATCAAGCCCCACAAAGCGACTGGACCTGACAACATTCCTGGAAGGTTGCTGAAAGAAGCCGCAGAAGAATTAGCTCCTGGCCTGGCCCACCTCTTCCAGATCTCGATTGACGATGGAAAAATCCCACTGGATTGGAAATCAGCCCTGGTCACTCCAGTCTTCAAGAAGGGAGACCGATCGTCACCATCAAACTACAGACCAATCTCCCTCTGGTTATTGTGTGTAAAACCCTTGAACATGTCATCCACTCCAGTGCAATATCCCACTTTGAGAGGAACAACATCCTCACTGTCTGCTAACACAGATTTCGTAAGCGCAGATCATGCGAGACACAACTCATTCTTACTATCGACGACCTAGCCAGAGGACTGAACGAAAAGCATCAGATTGACGCCGTACTGCTCGACTTTTCTAAAGCATTCGACCGTGTCCCCCACCAACGGCTGCTACTCAAGCTGAAGCACTATGGGGTAAGAGGGAACATTCTCAGCTGGATAGAAGATTTCCTGTCTGCCAGAACCCAAGAGATCATCATCGAGGGCTCAAAGTCATCACCCTCTCCAGTTATATCAGGTGTCCCTCAAGGCACAGTCTTGGGTCCACTCCTATTCCTGGCCTATATAAATGACATGCCAGAATGCGTCAAATCAGAGATTAAGCTATTCGCTGATGACAGCCTGCTATTTTGGAGAATACAGAACATTGCCGACTGCCACCAGCTTCAGGAAGACCTAAATTAGCTCCAAGAATGGGAACAAAGATGGCAGATGGGCTTCAATGCAGACAAGTGCGAGGTAATCCACATCACTACTAAAAAGAGGCCCCTTTGTTCAGACTACACCATTCACAACCAGAAGCTGAATACAAAGACTGAGGCAAAGTATCTGGAAGTGACCATCAGCAGTGATTTCGACAAAAACAATGGTCAGACTACAAACGGTACCGAAATAAAACGGCAACTTTAATAAGGTCAGCAAAAAGAAAATATTTCTAAGACTCCATTAATAATTCTACAAGTCCTAAATTCATTTGGCAACATTTACGATCCATTGATAACAAAAAAACATCTTCGAATACACTTCCAGATGAATTGATTATAGACGATAAAAACATAACAAAATCAGAAAATATTGCACTTGAGTTAAATAAATATTTTACATCTTTATCAGAGATTCTCAACAGAAATTCTGACAAAACACCTGATATTGATATTGATAAGCTGCAGCATTTCACCAACAGTAAATTACCAGGAGACACTTTCTTTTACATCCCCCTAATTACTCGTGGCCAAGTAATATCATTCATAAACAGACTGTATTCTACAAAAGCAACTGGCATTGATGGCCTGGGCCCAAAAATTATTAAATTAGCAGCTGATATCTTATCTCCATCAATAACACTGCTTATAAACAGAAGTATTATAAGGGGGCAATTTCCATCACAGCTGAAATGTGCTAAAGTTTTCCCTATATTTAAAGGTGGTGCCAAAACTGACCCTTCAAACTATCGACCAATTTCAATATAACCAACAATTTCAAAAATATTTGAAAAACATATTAACCATCATTTAATGGGATACTTAAACAAATACAAGTTGAATCAGGATTTTGACCAAAACATAGCTGCCAAACTGCACTGATCAAACTAATAGACCAGTGGAAAGAATGCATTGATAAAGGCGATATTGTAGGCACGCTCTTTATAGACTTTCGTAAAGCTTTTGATGTAGTCGACCACAACATATTATTAAAAAAATTACAAATATATAAATTCAGTTCAAATGCCATTCGATGGTTCCAATCATACTTGGAATATCGCCAGCAAGCTTTAGTAACTGATAATGGTTTATCAGAATATGCACAAGTACGTTCAGGAGTCCCTCAAGGCTCGATACTTGACCCTACTTTATTTTTACTATTTATAAATGATCTACCATTGTCCCTTCAATACTGTTCATCTGACTTCTATGCAGATGATGCAACTTTTAATACGCATGATAAAGATATACATACCATCGAAAGCAGAATACAATCCGATTTCAATGCCTCTAAGCTGTGGAGTACCTCAAACAAAATGCACATCCATTATCAAAAAACATCCTGTATGACAATAGGCACTAGACAAAGGTTAGATGGCACAGATCATTTAGATATCAAAGCTGATAACATAGACATAAGGTCTGTGTCCAATCAAAAACTGTTGGGACTTCACATTGATGAAAATTTAAACTGGAACACTCATATAGACAATCTTTGTAAGGTTGTTTCCTCCAAAATATCTCTGCTGCGACAGCTGGCTGAGTATGTTCCCTTGCAAGTTCAAAAACAATTTTATCAAGGATACATCCTTCCGTTACTAGATTACGGTTCTGTCAGTTGGGGATCAACATCTACTGCCAATGTAGAAAGGTTATCAAAATTGCAGAAAAGAGCAGCGCGGATAATACTCAAAGCAGACTTCGATACTCCATCTGTCTTAATGTTTCAGGAGCTTGACTGGCTTTCTGTTAGAAGCAGAATAAAATATAATAAATCTGTTATTATAAATAAGGCATTAAACAATATGACACCCGACTACATAACAAAATTGCTTATACCGATGTCCCAGACACACTCATTAAATCTAAGATCAGGACAAAATGGTACTTTATATACACCTTTAGTACGTACTTCGCTGTATAGTGGTGCATTTTCTTGTTCAGCTCCCAAACTCTGGAACTCATTTCCTCAAGAAGTAAGAAACTCACCATCATTAAGTGCTTTTAAAAGAAACGTACAAACGATTTGCTAAATACAGCAGGAAATTGTGATTTTATAGTTGTTAACTAAGTTGTATAACATTTGTACAATTGGTCATTTCCCCACACACATTAGTTCTGCTATTTATTGCAGACGCACCTTTTCTGCAAAGATGGAAATACAATATGGATGGCTCTTACAGGTATTCATAAGAAAACTTTGCTTGAAGACTGTGATAACATTTTATTTTTAAATATTAACTAAGCCAGCATGTGATAAATCTCTGGTTTTAACTGATCCTCTTGTGTGTGTGTGTGTGTGTGTGTGATGGATGTTATAACATTTTTCATAGCTTGGAATATCATGCCATTGTATTAGGACATGGTACTTCAACATTTTAAAGAGAACACCAATGTGTCTTTTAATCCTGCTATAGTATTATTATTATTGGTTTAAACTGTTTTATATGCCCAAGTACATGTATTTTATATGTATGTGTGATTTAACATGATATAACCACTTCTTTTAATGTAAATCTCTGTATATATGTTTTATGTGTAAATAGTTGTTTCAAAGAGGGCCATGAGGTAGACTAGCTTTCAAAGCTAAATGTGTCACCCTCTATAAATATTGTATAAATAAAATAAAATAAATAAAAATTTATCCTGGAACAGGCATGCAGACAATGTTGCGAAGAAGGCAAACTCCGCCATGGGATTTCTCAAGAGAAACATAAGATCTGCACCACAAGCTGCAAAGGATACTGCCTACAAGACGTTTGTCCGCCCTATAGTGGAATATGCCGCTACAAACTGGGCACCATCCACCAACACAAACACCAATAAGATTGAGATGGTCCAGCGAAGAGCAGCCAGATTTGTTACAAATGACTACGGACGAAAAAGCAGTGTCACAGAAATGATAGCAGACTTTGGCTGGGACACCCTTCAAAAGCGTAGAGATCTTGCCAGACTCAGCATGATGTACCGGATCGTACACAATTTAGTCGACATACCAGTAGAGCCTTACCTGATTCCATCGACTAGCATGACTAGGGGCTACGACTCTCGCTTTCACCAAATCCGGACCACGAACAACACCTACCAACAGAGCTTCTTCCCAAGAACTATCGTCTTGTGGAACCAACTCCCTCAGACTGCAGTAAGCCAGACAACGCTGGAGGCCTTCCAGAACCAGCTGGCAACCCACACCTTCTAAACGCCACACCTTGTTTTTATCCGTTTTTAACTACTAGTACTGTACATACGTCTTTTATCCATAGCGCGTGGGCATCCTCCACCACATTGCGAGAATACTCAAGTACTGAGGGAGGCAATTACTGAAGATGATGATGATGATGATGATGAACCACGGACTGGTCACTTACATACAGGTAAATGTTTATATTTGAAATACGTTGTCGTGGCTCAGCTGTGGCTGAGCTTTCAAAACTGACGTATGTTGAAGATTAAATAA
Source organism: Loripinus fragilis (assembly GCA_964019695.1). Classification (NCBI taxonomy): domain Eukaryota; kingdom Metazoa; phylum Mollusca; class Bivalvia; order Lucinida; family Lucinidae; genus Loripinus; species Loripinus fragilis. Next base: position 71,421,658 of record OZ026527.1, on the reverse strand, counting down.
CCATAGCTCCCTTATTTCTCTACATATCTTTGAATTTTCTCCAAAAAGCGATGGTTCAATATACTATCTTTAAGACTGTATTGTTATATTTATTAAAAGTTTACCCATCTTTATGAACATCAGAAATAAACCTAGGTACTCTTTTAAGCTACTTTCAGCACTTTTAGCTGAAAATCGTCAGAAATCAACATAAAAAGTTGAGAAAACTTCAATTCTTTTTACTGTAACTCGTAATATTTCAGCTTTGCATACCAGCTGTAACCTCTTATAATCTCGTGTATGTTCAAAATCAATTTTATTGGCTGTAGTAATTTGAAATAGTGCAAAAATAAAGCTTCAACAACATAACTTTCCTGATCATACTCACTTACTATTTTTGTATTTCTGTCAGTGACCAGTCCGTTTATACTGGGTCCGAGTAAAGCTGAAAGGCTTCTTAATGTACTGTTTTTTTTAACTTCATAAATAATTAATTATTATTTCTATTCCGAAAAATTCACTTTTAAATAAGTTCATTATCTTTTTCTTACACAATGTCTGCAAGTATGGTACTGTACCTACAACATAATTCTTTATCAGCAAATCCTGTCCCTTTGTATAGAGAGTCCCTGATTTTTCTGTTATATTTTCAACGCTGTTTTGACTGCGCAGTCAGACCTGCGCCTATTGTTGTTTGCTTGCAGCAAACTCTGAGCAGCATAATCAGGTTTTCTCGCAACAATCTCCCATACCATGAAACTTTCAAAGGGTATAGTTTTAAAATCGGACGGTAGAATTAGTTAAAACAACAACAAAAAACATGATGCCAGCTTTTTTCCATAAATTAAAAATTGCCCCAAACGTTGTCTTGCTGCCCTTTCCATGACCTGTTTCCAGTCTTGCTGGGCCTTCATGCAACGCGGACATCACGGATGTGCATTTTGATTTGGGTCATCAAACTTTCACATGAAATCGAGAGCCTTCACTGGGCAACATTGCATGCGATAAGACGCTTTTTAAACAAAATTAATCTAACCAAGCACACGAGATTTTTAATACTTATCGCATCAGCGATGCGGGTCTGTGCATAATGTGCGTGTGCGTGCAGCAAACTCAAGCTTTCACACAACAATCTCCCATCATATGAGCTTTTTAAAAATCGGACGGTAGAATTAGTCATAAACAAGAGCCCTTTTCCCCCAACCACATTTTCCTTACATTTGCCATAATACTCTTTCCATGGCATGGGGGTCTTCATTTTGCACTGACATATACTAAAACCAAATTCTAATTGGTCACTTTTCAAACTCAGTATTTCTGACCAAACGCTAATAAAATTGAAATGATTTATGCCTATATATGTGTATTTTAATGGGCAAACGTCTAGCAGTGTTTTTGAACAGTTTTCTTTTACTTCAAAGTTTTTTGGGTTAAAAATGCCAACATCGTATTTGTTTAGGAAAAAATGGTTTTGAGAGTAGTTTTTTTTATTATAAAATTGACGTTTAGAGGGCTACAAACCGGTCTGCCCGATTTAAAAAACACCAAACAATTTAAATTTGCTTATGGTAGATTTTTTACGCATTTCTAAAATGTTGCATTTTTCAAATTTCTTGGTAAAATTGTTATATGCACTTAATTTTATTTGAACACTGTAGGCCAAACACAGTAGAACTTGATAAGTCCATTTTTGGCGATTCTTGTTTTACGACTACTGTACACTTCCGGTTTCAATGTTAGAGTTTAAAAATCGATTTGGTAGCATTATATTTTTGTTATTTCAATTTTCAAAGAAGAACGGTGACGTCTGGCGATAATGAATTATAATGAATAATCGTTGAAAATTTCAATGCCGTATCGCTAATAATAAAGCATACAGAGCAGTGCAAAGTCTCTATGTAAATTGCAAGCTTAAAGCTGAATTTTTATGATTGACCTGCTAAAAGTGTCTTATGTTGTTGATTAGCAAAAACGACGAGTCTGATGGAATCAAAACTTTTGAGGTTTATTCTTCTTATATCACGCTAGCCAGCAACATCTTCAAACAAACAAAAACGTTAATATGTGTAATGGTTTATATCGTAGAAAAAATGTGACTTTTTGAAATAACTTCGTCTGTGCAAGAAGTACACGTCATTTTTAAATGAAATAACTTGCAGAGTCTCGGCAAAGTATTGCTTCACTTTAAAAAAAACATGAATTTTGTATACCCTACGTTTCACTTTCTGAACTAGCGTAAAAAAAATGTAAGGTGACCAATTAGCAGTTGGTTTTAGTATACACGGATACGCACTCTGATTTGGGTAATCAAAGTTTCACATGTGACAGAAAGCCTTTCCTGGGCAACATTGCGTGTGCCATAAGACACTTTTTAAACAAAATTAATTTGACCTAGAACACGAGATTCTGGCACTATCGTATCAGCGATGTGAGTCTCGCATATCGTGTGTGCATGCGCGCATGTGCGCGTGTTTATATATGTGTGTGTGTGTGTGTGTGTGTGTGTGTGTGTGTGTGTGTGTGTGTGTGTGTGTGTGTGTGTGTGTGTGTGTGTGTGTGTGTGAACTCTGTTAGATGTGAGGCTGACTGGCGACCAGACTGTCACAGGTTCGCTCTTCCAGCCCAGCACCATTCTAATGTTGAAATGGGTCATGAAATATTTTCTACGGTAATTCCCATTCCTTTTTATTCAAAGAAGGGCAGTTGTCGTTACTGGCAAAGCCTCATTCTAGACCATTTTGTAGATTTCACAATCAAACAATTTGTAGATTGGAGCATTTTAGAATGATCCCACTACCTTCACTCCTATCAACTGGACATTTATCTAAATGGGGACCCAGCTGAGTAACAATATTGTTATGTTAACTCACCTGAGCCGAAAACTCGAGTGAGGTATTAGTATGCCATTGGTCCAACGTTCGTCATCTCATTTTCCGTTCAGGTTTTCAAAAAAGTATTTCAGCGGACCATTTTTAGTCAAATTTGATATAACGCATTGTCAGGTTGGAAGGGCTATTTGGGTTTTGGGAACTATGGCATATATGTGAAAACACATTCATTCCTACATCCATGCTACTGGTGTCTAAACTAGACATGCCACGGGAGTCATTAGCTTCCATTAATGTGGAAACACTGAAAAATCTTCTATGAAGCCATGAGACCCACAGCTCGTATTTCAATACACAATTATTGCAAGCACTGCCACTTGCTTTCAAATTTACCAAATACTGATGATCATTAGGCTATAATGGCTTCCATATAGCTTAATGGAGAGTTTTTAACAAATCTTCTGTCCACAGCTATTACTTTTATTATGTAGCAAAGTTTAGTGTTTTCTATAAGTAAACGAATGGTCACTCGCTCGGGAAATTTGCCTCGTTAAACAAAAGATACAAATCTTTTCTTAAACCATAAGACCAACTGCTCAGGGGGGCGGTATAGGCTAATTTAGTCTCTTGCTTATACGTACATGAACTGATTTGCGCTATTAGTGCTTGTAATATATTGACTATCGGTGTCCATCTATCAAGCACCCCCAGTGTAGGTCCTGGGTCCGCCACTGTGTACACTAATTTTCTAAAACTACATTATATGAGCCACAAAATAATACATGGTTGAAGTGTTGCCTGGGGTGTTGCCCTGCTATAGCAGAGAGTTTACTACTTTACCCTTAAACATATAAGGGACTCCTTATTCCTTATTCTTACATATCAACATTATCTTGTAATGGTTAGTAAAATATATACTATCAGTACAATTTAACTCATTTATAGGCACCTTTTACTTCTGTACTTTACTTTCTTTTAAATACATTAATATAACAGTTTGTGAGTTAATAGTAGCGTGTGTATAGTACTGCCATGTTGGGGCTCAAAATTGAGAGAAATAATAAACACTTTCTGTTTTAACATAAACTACTGATGAGTGCGATTAAGCTCTGACGAAAGCATTCGTGATGAAAGGGAAGAAGCTTGAATTCAAAGCACATAAATTCCATTTTAATTAAGAGTGTTTGACGAATATTTAAACAATAAATTATGGTTCAAAACAATTATCATTTAATCTCTCTGACACTAATATCCTCTGAACTTCATCTACTTGATTAATCTGAAGGGTATTTATGCTATATATAACATAGGGTATTTCGCAGAACTATGAGTGTGCATTGGTTTTTGTCAAATCCTGGATGACCATTTAACAAGATATACATAGAGGATCTTACATGAGTGCTCATGTTATGGAATTTATTAAACGAGTTGGGGAAAAGAGATAAAAGGCTAGGCCTATCGAGCATTTTATCTCTTTTTTGCAACGAGTTAATAAATTCGATAATACAAGTGCGAATGTAGATTCTATTTATCATATGACATTAAGATTACTCTGATTTCTGCCGTATAAACGTATTAATTTTGTCATTATGTACGTAACGTTATTATGGACGTCATAACGTTTCCCCAAAATCTGTAAACCACTAGAGGTTTATCGATTTTATTGCATGGCGTTATTTTACTCCCAGACGCGACGTCACTATATCATGTATATGGATCAAACATATTTTTATATGAATTAACATCAGCTAGACCCCGAGGTTGGTGTTAAAACCCGAGCCTTTAAGGCAAAGGGTCTAGCAGATGTTATGGCATCAGAAAACCATGTTTGATCGTTATCGTGGCATAAAATCATTTTGTCACTTGAAAACTTTGGAAAAACGCTTCGAAAAGCTCATTTTTGTATTATTATAATGGCGCGCAAAAGCATGAAGGATTCGTAGGTTTTGAAAACGCCTGTTCAAGTGCAAAGACTAACGTCACCCTAACGTCACTAAATAACGTTCAGTTCTATGCACGTTACTGTTGATGACGTCAATTTTTGTGACGGCCTAGAACGCGTATATGTAAAGTACACAAGCCCTTTATCAACAGCAATTGAATTGTCTGCTTAATACATGGGGTTTTGCTGGTTAAAGCATGGCTCTTAATAGCGCAGCGTAAGACACGGCTTTTTGTGCAATAATATATGATAATTGACTTTGTCAGAATCATCAATGCCCAAGAATGATAATGATAATATTGAGGTTGAGTAAATGTCGCGTGCACGCATTATTTATTTTACATGCAGTGTAGACCGTCTCTGCAGCGATGTTGACTCTTCAGCTCCCGGGTGTCAGCTCTGATTCGGCACCCCACGAATACTTTGCACATCGTAGTAAACAAGTAACCGGCCAAATGTCGCCAGCAGCGGAGTTCTGAATCATCTTTCAATGCAACAAGAATGCGTGGTAGCTCAGTGGTTAGGTACTTGCCTCTTGTGCTAGAGGTCCCAGGTTCGATTCCCGCTCGCGGCGAGAAAAAATTCGGTGTCCGAACACGCTTTATCTAGTGTCATTTGCAGGGATGACGCTAGATAAGTGCATCGTCCTTCGGATTGGGACGTTAACTGGATGTCCCCTGTGCAGGGAAAGTCACCACCCGGTAATTTCGATATGGTTACTTGTAGGCTTTCATCCTGCAATCCGGAGTGTACAAAGTACACCTGCCGTTAATACTCGAAAGAGGGTTATGCAGTATATAGAGAAAGAAAGAAAGACATTTGACTTCTTCCCCCCCTCCCTAATGTTAACTTTTGCCATCAGCTGATAACTCGAAGCAATATACATGTATATTGCTTCGAGCTGATAATCATCGATTGCCAGGTTTAACCCAGAGCGGGCCCGAGAATATGTTGCCCCGGATCTGGGTCCAAACCATCTGAAACACAGACGACAACACAGAAAGAATTATTTTGAAAACTTTCAGTGGTCTTCAATCTTGAAAAAATCCTAAAAAAGCAGACGACAAAAACAGCAGACAAAAAAATCACACAGCATGCAATTTTCACCATTGGTCTCAATCAGCCGTGTGTCTACTTAGATTCACTAGAGTGTTATGAGTTATTGGTTTAAAGAAGATATCTTAGGAAAGTACACCATTAGAAAATCCAAGGTTTATGAATTATCTACTTTGTAACATATAAACTGCATGCATGTACCTCGGTCCAAATGCTAAATGTGATAAATTGTCCATTGAAAATAAACCTTTGACGTTTATGGGTCAAATCAAGCATGCAGGTGTCTTTATGATAATTGCCATTGTTTTACACGGTGTGTGACTTCTGGTTTTCACACCTTGTTTAAAATTATTTGGAAGCACAGGTCAGCGCATTCATGAGGCCATATTCTCGCGAGACAAAACATGCCCAGCCAACTACAGGCCTATCTCCCTCACATGCATCCTATGTAAGCTACTAGAACACATAGTGACCTCAAATGTAGTGAAACACTTGGACAAACACAAGATCCTCTATGACCTCCAACATGGCTTCCGTGCCAAGAGGTCATGTGAAACACAGCTAACTATGCTCATTGAGGAAATACAACAAAACCTGTCAGACGGCAAACAGACAGGTGTAATCTTGCTGGACTTCAGCAAAGCATTTGACAAGGTGAGTCATGAGAAGCTAATCCACAAACTTCACGGTTACGGTATCCGAGGCGAAACCTTGTCTTGGATTAAGGCTTTCCTTAATGGTAGGTCACAGACTGTGGTCCTTGAGGGGGATTGTTCTGAGGAGGTACCAGTTACATCAGGTGTTCCGCAAGGATCTGTCCTTGGACCAATCCTCTTCCTGGTTTATATTAATGACCTGCCTGAAAAGGTTAAGTCCCAGGTAAGGCTTTTCGCTGACGATACAGCTGCGTACCTAGCCATCACAAAGCCTGCTGAGTCAAAGCAACTCCAAGATGACCTTGATACCCTCCAGGAATGGGAATTAGACTGGAATATGGAGTTTAATCCAGGTAAGTGCCAGGTCATTCGTATTACAAGATCGAGATCACCAATCCCGACCCAGTATTCTTTACACGGCCAGACCCTTGAGGTTGTGGCCTCTGCCAGGTACCTGGGTGTGGACATTGCGAATGACCTGTCCTGGAAGCCCCATATCAGCAGAATAACAAATAACGCCAACAAGTCCCTTGGCTTTCTGAGAAGAAACCTGAAGGCTAAAAACCCTGAACTTAGAGAGTTAACCTACAAAGCTATAGTCCGTCCCCAGCTGGAATACGCTGCTCCAGTCTGGGACGCATACATACAAGAAGACATCCAAAGGATTGAGATGGTCCAGAGACGGGCGGCTCGATGGGTCCTGAGTGATTACTCACCTTACTCCAGTGTCTCAGACATGCTGGGAAGACTAGGCTGGCGCACCCTGGAACAGCGGCGTGCTGACTCACGACTGGTCCTGTTCTATAAGATAGTGCATGGCCTAGTTGCCATTCTACTCCCAACATATGTCATACCCCTCAATCGGTATTCCCGGACAACTCATCCACTGGCTTTTAGACAACTCTATGCTAGGACTGACTATTATAAATACTCGTTTTTCCCCTTGGCAGTGGTACAGTGGAACAATCTTTCGGCCCGTACCGCAACCCTGACAAACCTTGATAGCTTCAAACTTGCTATCTGTCAGGAGTGCCACTTCAGACCATAAATGTATACACCACTGTTTTTATCCTCACTTTTTCCTTGTTTCTACTGTTTAATACACTAACACTATGACGTCGCGCACAGTATTGGCGTACAAAACGTGGTTTTGCTTTTTTTCTGTTTACAGGAACCGATTTTTAATGTTCTGGTCATCTTTTTTTGTTTTTAAACTAGGTGTGTAGGGGAGACCGGGGCGAAGTGTTACATGGGGCAAAGTGTTACATTCGAATTTTGAAAAACATGACGTCATATATTTCGTCACAAATCTTATGAAGTAAACAAGCTTTAGACCCGCCCTGTTTTTCTGTTGATCGAAAGCAGATTAGAACAAATGTTACTATTTATCATGATGTCAAAGCTTTTTCAGACATGAAAGTAAATTTTCAAAATATTTTTCAATGTCGATTTACCTTGAAATAACTATTGGATTAGTACTTTTGCTTTGGTGTCAATATGAAATAAGCTATTCAAGAAACCTTTGCAAAAAGGATTGTGAATTAGTCTAGCTCTGGTTTTATCGTAGACGTATTTAACTTAGGTGAGTAGGCTTGGGGCAATGTGTTACATGTCAACTGGGGCAATGTGTTACAGTGTAACACTTTGCCCCGTTTGATTCATGCCATGTTTATCACTCACTTGTTGGCTATTTCTTACATAAAGTAATTAACAAGTTGTAAATATAAAGTTTTACTTCGTTTCCAGTATAAATAACCAATGTATAACTTTATATCAATAGATCTAATTATATAAAATTTAGCGCAGAGTTACAACACAGTCTTATCAAATACTTTGCATAGTTAGTCTCCTACCAGTTTCACCAAAAGGGATTATAGGTTTGTTCTTCGTCCATCTGTATGTCTGTCTTTCTGTCTGTCTGCTTGTCTGTCTGTCTGTCTGAATATCCATCTGCCTGTCAGTCTGTTCGTCTGGGCACAAAATTTTCCTGCGATAACTTAAAAAGTACTACAAACCCTTTTCCAAAACTTGGTGTGCACATAAAGGACAGTCTGAGGATTATGCAAAGCTTAGCTTCGACCAATGGTCAAGGTTCATGTGACCGTTACTAAAATAGGAAGCAAAAATTTACTTTAAATATTTTCGTGTGCTGCTTTATTTTGTTCATACTTGCACACAATTTTTCTAGGGCAGGACCTTTGAATAGAGGATCTTTAATACATGAGTGCTCATTTTATTGAATTTATTAAACGAGTTGAGGAAAAGAGATAAAATACGAGGCTTGGTGAGCTTTTTTGTAATGAGTTAATAAATTCAACAATACAGCAGCAGGTTTGATTTTATTTATCACATGACCTTAAAAATTGCATTTTGGTGTGAAGACATACGGATTTTGCCAACGACCTCAACAGAGAAACTGAACAGAAAACAAACCATCAAAACGATCTAAAATAACAAAAGCAACACCACCAAACCAACGAAACATAAACCAGCATAAAGGAAATGCAAGTTGAAGCATCAACGAAGATTTGTGCTGTCTTATATGTGTAGAACACTGAATGCAATTAAAGAGGAAAACATAATTGCCAACCGTGATTGGATTGACCACCTGTTGCAATACACTACTGTTATAACCAATCTTCTTATAATGAGAATATCTTTTAATAAACCGATTAAAATTTAGAAAAAAATCATCCAAATATCGATGTCGTGTTGAAAGCGTCAATGTCAGCCTGCTTATCGTTAGTCTCATCTTTAAGTCCTTTTCAAAACAAAACAAGAATAAATCTGCAATCAGGGGAGCACAATTATTGTCCATGGGCACATGAAGAGTGCACTGCTGTATCAAGAGGTGAAATGTTTGTCTGCAGATTACTCTGATAAAAATTAAGTTGATCGAGCCATTATCATGTTAAATTTGCTTAAAAGTTGATAAACTTTGTGTCTGAATATTAACTATTGACATGGATCTACTGATACGTTTTCGGTCCTTTGCTGTACATGTATCTAAGTGTTTCCGTTGATGTTTTCCATGTCCCAAATATTTATACGAGGATGAAATTATGGCATGTAACACTTTGCCCCTGGGCTTGTAACACTTTGCCCCAAAGCTGGGGGCAAAGTGTTACATTTACTAGCCTTTTATGAAGTCTTCTGAATTGTAAATATAGCGCTGTATTCTTTTAATAAAGGTGTTATTAGTTCAAAAACATGTGTATTTTCATGTAAACAACATTTAAAAGGCTGTGTATAAGTTCATGTTGTAAAAAATGGGAAATATTTGAAAAATGTAACACTTTGCCCCGGTCTCCCCTACGTTCGCCTTGTTAAGAGTTTATTGATTCTTAGTTTTTATTTATCAAAACAGTGAAATGAGAGCTCAAGAATTCAAAATTTGGGGGTAAAACGTCTGTAACTCTGTAACAATACCGCTGTAGTAGGCATGCGCAAATGCGTGTTACAACGCCATTTTGATGTCATTTTTTACGGAATTTAGTCTACGTCAAAGCTGAAACGTCACCGTTCAACGTCATATCCAGTTTGTTGTTTAGTTCTCTATAACGGCGTCTCAGAAAACTAAGTTTTGTAAAATAAAATCTGTAACTCGTGACAAAAAACGCGCGAAAAATACAGGCATGGTCTCTTCGGTAAGTGATTTTGTAATATTGATGGCGTTTAAATGACAAAATATTTGTTTGTTTGAAATGTACTTTTTCCGTTGTGAAAGATAACCACAAAATATTTGCATTGCCGCTTTCCATTTAAAAATGTTAAGGAAAACCCCAAGTCTTAAAATTTGTTACCAAAACACAATTTTCATTCAATTTAATACACATACTCTTGGAATTTAAGCATAGCTTTAACGTTAACAAGTACACTCACTAGAAAATTATATCTCCTAAATGTACTTTGCTGGCTGATTTATAAATGCGGTATATGAAGTTTATCCGCCGAAAAATAAAGAAAACGTGAACATTTACTACAGTCTTAAATTTTGTTACCGACGGAAAAATGACGTTTAACTTAGAGACGTCAAACGATTAGCTGCCGTTTTCTGTTTTATTGTGTATGCGTGTATACTAAGTTGATAATACTTATTCTGGCGTATATGAAATCGAATTTATTGATGTTTGAAAGCTAGAAAGCGGTTTTCATATATTTACCAGCGAATGAAAGTCTCTCCAGAAGCAAGGCGTCTAGCTAATTATAAGGAGAAGAAAAAAGAATTTAGCGTCGCGACGTTACAATTCGACGTTACCTTTTGTACGCCAATACCATGCGCGCCGTCTATGCACTTTTATTCTGTTCTCCCTATCAGCTTTATTTTTAACTCTTACTTTTATCGCATGTTGCGGGGAACCCGGCACGTAATACTCATATGAGGGTGTATGCCGTATGAAGAGATAGATAGATAGATAGATAGACCCTAGTACTATGCTACGTGCTAGCGAGCATCCGAGGCCATGTTCTTTTCTATTCCATATCGCCTCCAGTTGAAGAGCTTCCAAGTTAATCACATGACATCAAAATGGCAGACGATGGCAACATGATTGAGGGCTGTGCTGTTTTAGCACGTTCTTTGAAAGATCAGGTGGTGTTTTATTCTAAATTGTATTTGAACAGGAAAATATCCAAGTTGCAGACTTCCTGCAGCTCGCTTTTGGTCCATGATATGCATATTCATTTACTTTTCTGTAGAAGTTCAATATTTAGCACTTTCAAGTCTCCAGATAAGTGTGTATCTTTAAAAAACAGCTCAATTTTCACATATGTTGTGTGTACTCAAGAAGAGCCATTTCAGAAATAAGCTAAACCTGCTGCAACTAGCCATCTCACTCATTTGGTTTGTTTAAACATGCAGAGAGAAAATTGCATGCTTTTAGCTGCAGCTTAAATTTGACAAACAGGTAAAAGGCCGTCTAGGGGTCAAAATTTAGCATGTTCTGTATAGAGAAGCATGTGAAAAGGGCTCTTAATTTATGATAAGATTAAAAATGGATTTCACCTTTCATTTTTGCATTTATAAACAGAAAAAAATAGAAAAAATGCATGTACACAATTGCATTAGATTCCCAAACAAAATATAATTCTAACAAAATACAACACAATATTGTAACTAGGTACTAATTATGCACTATTCTATATTGTTTAGTATAGAATTTAGAATTGATATACCATTTAATGCTTTACTAGAACTGTACTTTTTGGCTCTATCTCCAGGTGGCACTAAAACGATACACTCGTTTTTTAGCGATCTTAGAGAGCCCATCTGCTGTCTTAACACTCAAAGTGGCTCCAGAAGCCCACTGAAGCAGCTCTCCGAGTCACATCAGGAAGTATCTGTTTTAGAGCTGGTTTTGAGAGCCTGTTTGCTTCCTTATGGCAGCTCCAGGAGCCCAGGGCTCCCAAGACGGCTCTCAAGCCGATTTTGGGAGCCAGGAAGCCATTTTTGGAGCCGCTTTCCTCGACTATTTAAAGAGCGTTAGTGCTCTCCAATTTGCGTTACTTGACTATTAGAGTCAACCCATAAGAGCTTAATCCCCTGAGGAGTCTTCATAAAGAGGAAACCATGGTCGGGTTATCGTTAGTGTTATTGCCAAGAGCAAGACTACAGCCTTGTTTAAACTGTCTGGGTCTACGCAGCCATTTAACATATCTGGGTAGAGAACCAGCCTGGGCCAAATTTTTGCTGTACACATAAGCCTAGTTTGTGCATTAACCAGACTATAGTCCAATCCCTTTAGTCGGACCATAGAAGTTATAAAACTTTCTCTGGTTTTATGCACTTTGCATGTCTGGTTTCACTGGACAAACCAGACCAAATCTGTGGTCTGACACAGTTGATTGGTTCCTCCAATGCAAACTTATTATTGCGGAAACCTATATGTTTGTATCGATGGCTGTAATTGGGTGACTGTTTTACTGGGGAGGAACGCTGACAGTCGGAAGAGCAACTATAGTGTCTATGGTTAACGCGCAAACTCAACCATGGTTTGATTGGTTGGTTTTATTATGCAGTGGCCAGTGATTTTATTTGGCCATTTCTACGCCCCTATATTGGAGTCATTCCCAATCCATAAATGGCCTTTATTTTCCCAATCTCATGTATTTTAGCACTTTTTTCCCAAGTTTTGATAAAATATTTTCCCAAATGTGAAGGAAAGATAGTTTTCTAAAATCCCAATAAAATCACTGGTGGCTCAATTTTTAGTTTAGCCTGTAGCAGGTACAGAGTTCACACATTTAGCTTAAGGTAGTGCGGGACCCATGTCAAAAGATAATCTTACTTTTACTTAAAAGTAAGAGTGTAAGAGTTATCGTTCCTGATTCTTGTCTTTAAAAGAGAATACTTATTTGTAAGACTATAGATATTATTCTCCCCTGACAACTCTTTGATGCTTGAAACGTAATTCTGTAAGTATTTTGCTTTCACAAAAAGAAGGAATGCAAGTATTAGCTTTTAAAAACATCACCCAGAGTATGAAGTCATTCAGTTTTTTGATGGTTAAAAGTTGCGGACCGTATAAATATACATACTATATACATGTCTCGGTTGCTATTTCTGCATGCTGCCACTAACCTAAGACCCACCCCCACCCCCAAAAGGGGGGGGGGGGGGGATTGTAGACGTGCACATGCCTTGTATGTGACATTCTCATGTTTTAGGTCCCATGGAGGTACATGATCACTAATGTTTTATGGAGAAATGACGTAACTATTTCAATTACCTTATCACACCGGATAGGCAGCAATAAAAAACAGTCTAAACAATCGATGAATGCTGATAACAAATTGCTAGAAACAGTGTTTGAGATTGCCATTTGTTGCCTATTGGACTACAAACAACAATCCAAAATTCTGTTACTTACAATATTTAACTACGTTCGTCGATAGCATTAACGTTTTCGATTGCCGCCTATCTAGCGTGTTTTTGATATACTGAAGAGGTAGCCAAAACAATCTGATACAAGGGCTAGGAGTTATTTCATGTTTCTGTTGAAAAAAATATTTTGTTTCGTTGCATGTTTCATGATGATAAAATGGACATTTCTGCATACATTTTAATAAAATTAATTGGAGCTGTGTGTGCCTGAAAGGAAGATATAGGACAATATAACATTCTTTTCTGCTGTATATTAACGGTTGGTAAGCATGGTACAGATGCGCGGATCCAGGAATTTTCATCAGGGAGGGGGGTGAGGGTCCAGGTCAGTCTGGCAAAAAAGCCCTGACAACGATTTTTTTAGTCCTCAGCTTATTTTACAGAAGTCAAATTGTCAATTTCAAAGAAATCCTGTTTTTCAAGGCTCCAGATGGGGTCCAATTTTTTCCAGGGGGCCCAACTTTTTCCAGGGGGTGTCCTATTGCTTATTCCCTATAGAAACCCATTTAATTTGTGATTTTCCAGAGGGGGTTCGGACCCCCTGCCCCCCCCCCCCCCCCCCCCCCCCCCTCTGGATCCGCACTTGGTGCAGCCCTCACAGCTTCATGGTCAAGGCTACAATACATTATCTCATTTGGGCTTGGCAAACGTTAATAGACAGAAGAATTTATCATCCTTTTATTGTTATATACCTTATAATAAGTGTTTACTATAGAAACTTGAGGTGTTTCAATCGCTGACAATTGTACATTTTATTTAATAATGTGTCATATTTTGGTTGATCGTTGACCAATCACTGACCGCGGGCTTTATTTCGGATAAAACATGACTGCAGAGGGCTTAATTGCCATTTCAATCTGCTCACAGATATCCTCTGCGAGTTAAGATACCGTCACTTATGCTTTATTGAGAAATGACCAAACTATTCAATTATCATAAGATACGCTACTTTATTACATCGGATAGGCGACAATCGAGAAGGCTCTGAACAATCGATGAACGTGGATCGCAAATCGCTAGAATTTTCCATTTGTCGCCAGTCAGGCAAACAAACTGCAATCCAAAAAGTCTGTTTCTGACGGTATTTGATCTACGTTCGTCGACAGCATCAACGTTTTCGATTGCCACCTATCTGGTATGTGTATTGATACAATGAATACGTAACCAAAACAATCTGAAACAAGAGCTAGGAGTTATCTACATTTTTCAGTCATGTTCCTGTTGAAAAAAAAGTTTGTTTCCACACCGGATAGTGAACAATCGAAAACACTCTTAACCATTGACGAACACGGATCAAAACTCGCTAGAAACAGTGTTTTGATTGCAAAGTGTCGCCCGTTCGATGAGTGATGGTAATAAAAAAACTATGATTCTAACTATTTTTGGTCTATAATTGTCGATAGTATTGATGTTTTCGATTGGGCCTATAAGGTGTGGTTTTGTTGTATGCTTCACGATGTTACAGTGGACATTTTTTTTTAAACGCTTTTGCTTGAAAGGAAAGTATTCTAGAACTTTTTGATACTGTAAAGGCGGCACCTCATGACTTCCTTATTAGTCTACTTAAGACATAGGTAAAATCTGAAAATGAGGCGTTATAACTACATTCGAAAGTGTTTGTTTATTGTTTAACATTAGTATAGAGGCAAACAGTGTGGACCCAGATCAGACTGCTCTAGGTGAGCAGTCTGCTCTAGATCTACGCTGTTTGTTTAAGAGGCTTCATAATATTTCAATAGACGATAAAAACATACGATTGTGTTGTAATATACGCTTTAAGGGTTAATAAATGTGGGTTCAGTGCATTAACGGACAGGACTTTCATGAAATGCACGCAGACCTGCGCGGCTCAAGCAACTTTTAAACCCTTAACCAATGGATAGAACCTGATTTCCATTCTTGAGTAGTTGAAATAACCGAACCTGGCCCAGATATGAAAATTAAAGTTGCCACCTTTACAGTACCCAAAAAGTCCTACAATATATATAACAATGACAATATAACATTCCTTTCTGTATATTAACGTTTGTCAAGCCCTTGTGCGATAATGTGTTGCAGGCCTCACCGCTGTGTGGTTCTGGTTGCAACACATCACATTCAGGCTTGCCAAACATTAATACAAGGAAAAGAGTGTTTTATCCTCTTATTGCATATTTGTAAGTTTATTCTTTGAATGACATTTAGATCTATGCATCAGGAATAAAGCTATAATATTTAGCCTCTATCTACATAAATCCTACGTGTAAGAAAGCATCAAAGTATCAAGACATGCTATAGCCATGCTTTAATGAGAATCATAATGTAATGTGCTGGGTCACATATGCTAGGTTAAAATCTTTTTTGTCATTTTCTTCGCCCCTTTGTCAGTGCTTAATCAATAATAGCTATGTCTCCGCCCAGTGATATACATAGGGCGTAGACAAACAAAAAAATTGGTTGAAAGGGGAGACAACACTTATTATAGTCTTTATTTTTTTCAGGATTTTTCAGAAAAGTCACCAAAACAAAAAAACGAGCACGGTGACACATATTTTTTATTCAATCATTAGATTCTTCATGAAAATATCTTTGTAAAAATATGTTTTTTTGTTGTTCCAGTTACATTCTCTGATATGTTTATTTTGAATATGAATGTTTTTTTTGGCATTTATTCGTTTGACTTAATTAGGATTTTGCTTAATAAATTGTGTAAATACATGTTATATCACTATTTTTTGTTTTTATTTATATCTCTGGTGTGAGTAGTATTTGTTCTGAAAAAAACTGTATTGCGTTTCTTGTTAATTTGTTAACAAAATCTGTGTTTGTTTATTTCAAAAACCTGCGATTTTGCAGTTTTTGACATCAAATAACTTTTTAAAAAGAACGGTGAGGTATTGTTTTTTTTGTCTTAGATTATAAGTATAAGTCTATATTATAATATATTAAAAGATAAAACACTTTTGGACATATGCCGGTGAGTCCGGTACTACCTGAAAAAGTACTTGAATATAGAGGACTTTCTTGAAACGTCCCTAAATTTAAATCTGTCTTGAAAAGCATGGGAAAATCAAAATCACTACGGACTTGGAAAATCCTTGGACTTTACCAATTCTGTAATCATGACTTAATCACAACTGTTAATGGAGACCTAAATCAGTATAAAATTGTTGTGCCTTCATTTGGTGCAGCATATGCATATGCTGCAACAAATAAAAGCACAACAATTTTGTACTATTTTAGAATTTTAACATGTGAATTAGTATTTTTCATGAAATACACATTGTAGTCCTTAAAAATCATAGGAGAGTCTTTTAGAATTCCTTGAAAAGTCATCAAATTATACACAGGATATCATGTCCAATGACAGAACAGTCAGGTCTTAATAATTGTTATAGTAATGTTGTTTATCACTCCTGATTGTAGGGGGTGGAGTACATGTTTGGGATTGTGGGTATTCCTGTCATAGAAATAGCCATGGCAGCCCAGGCAGCAGGTATCAAATACATTGGAATGAGAAATGAACAAGCTGTAAGTATTTTTATTCAGATTATTGTTATCAAATAAATAATTAGATTATTTATTTGATAACTGCATTTATAACATAACTTGCAGTCCAAGCATGGTGTTTGTAACACCATGTTTTATTTTTTGTATATAATATACTGAGCGAAACTTCCAAACCGCCACTCAATATTTTCTCCTATATCTTAACATATATGATGCATACATGGCTACAATTTACACTCAATATGTAAAAATTAATTAAGCAGAACCTGTTAAAATTTCATTTTCATGAATTGAAAATAACATGCTCAATTGATAGACTGTATAAAGGCACCATCGCATTTCATTTTCACACAAACGCTGGATTTTGAACTCATCGCTTAAAACCGAGTATTCCAGGGACCTAAAGCGAAAAACACCAACTTTATGGACATAATTGAATTTTTGGGGGTTTTGCTTTTATTAAGTAGCAATTTTCAGGTAATCCTCAATATTCCTCTGGAAGCCCATTTGGCATAAAACAACACAAGAATGCTTTATGGAGATGAAATGTTTCGTCCACAATATTATTGAAACTTTCTGGTACTGTAAATGGACATTATTGAACATGATCGTGTTTATTTTGTAATAGATTAGCATTTTTCGTGCAATTTAGTGCTCCTATGGAGGCCAATATGGCCTAAAAGAAAACATAAATGTGTTAATGGTGATGAAATGTTTTTGTCTACAATATTATTGAAACATCCATCACCCATTAACAGTGTACTGCACATCAATCTCGACACTTCCCACGTTCCAATGCAACATTTGTGCAACACCACACCAAAGTATGGTGGACTATACAGGACATTAATGACATACGTAATACTCAGTTTTTGTCGTTTTTTCTCGTCACACAAGTGCAAAAATGAAAAATGTCCGACAGGTTGTGGTGTAACTTTCAGCTCTATCAAAACATGTCTAACTTTAGGATAAATTATGAATGAGTCTCAGCGAGGCCCTGTTTTTGATTGCACTCACAGCCCGACCCCTCTACTTTATACTCATACAACCCAAACATTGGCATTTTTGTGATAAAAAAAAGTTGTCGGATAGTTGTTGATGAAAATACGAGTATACACATGGCAAAAAACATTTAGCATCGTGTGCCACGTGCAAAACCCTTATAAGTAATCTATCGTTACGCATAAATGAACATCCTTATTGAATCAAACTTTGTTATGTTCAATTGACTGACACATGTGCCCAAATATACTGTGTCAAAAATCATTTCAAAAAGTTAAATAATAAATGAGCTATATTGAAAAAAATGTGTTTTGCTAATTGGCGGTTTAGAAGTTTTGTTCAGTATATTTGCAAATTAGGTCAAATAACCATGTATCTTTCTGCGTTATCATAACAAACATGATGGTGTCGTTGAATGACATTTCTGTCAGGTCTGATCAGAGTCTTCACTCTGTGCTCACTGCTCAGTGGGTAACTTAAATCTATGTTTTAGTACTCTAGGCCTATATGATACTCAGGAGACAAAATATATCAATATTGCACTTGTCCTGCGGGATGAGTGACTTACAATTTTCACTCGTCCTGCAAACACAAACACATGTAGCATATACAATAAAGAACATAATGGATTTATATGTAATATGACTCAGAAAGTTCCTTATATCACTGTAAAAATGATATTTACCCAGTTAAATTCATAACTGCATTCCATATACTGATAAAAAGATTTCAGTCAATACTCAGAAAATGCTAGTTTCACCCTCAGATTTTAGGCTGAAACTAGAAAGGAAACCGAAATGGTTGATACTCTACTAATATATAGACAACACTGGCCATTGTTGGTTGTTCTGTTTTGTACTTATCTTATAAATGAAGACTATGTTTGATGTTCTAAAACTTGAAACACTAGTTGCATGCTATAAAGGCGAGGACAAACAGTGTTGAAGACGCAATTTGATTAGGGTTTTCCCTTTTTGCTATTCTGACCAACTTTTTGTGAATTCCAGTGCTGATAAACAACATTTTATTTGAGAACCTGGTAGAGTGATAGACTTGGGATTGAAGGGTTGCTAGTTCGAGACTCGGTGGAGGCACTGGGTAGTGTCCTCTAGCAAGACATCCTCTGCTTAGCACTGTTTCAAACCAGGAAGACAGGAAATCATCTCAACTGAATATTTTTGAAAGAGACGTATAGCATCAACAAAAAAAAGTCATAGCTTCAGTCAAGCAATTTTTTAGTGTAAAATTTTAGTTATTTTCTTACCCATTAACTAAAACATGTGTTTTGGGTGCTCAAAAGAACCGTCTCAATGTGCTCAAAAGAACTGTCTCATTGAGACAAGTCTTTTGAGTACCCACAACATATGTTTGGTTGGGAAATAAGAAAAATGATTTTTTAATTACACACTCTTATCAAGTGTTAGAAATTTTAGAACAATTACCAAAAAATTGTTAGAACATTTACCATATACCAATTATATTTTCAGGCCTCGTATGCTGCGTCTGCCATTGGTTACCTTACAGGAAGGTTAGTGACTTAACAAGTTAGATTAATGAAACTTAACTCACATACAAGTTTTTAACAGGCATCATATAATTTGGGGAGCTGAGTGTTGGAGCGGAGCATGGGATATTGGATGCACCCTTTTAACTCTGAATTTGGATAAAAACTAGTGTGACAGACATGGCCGTTTGATTTTCAAAAATTTGGTTAACCTTTTACCTCATAGAGACGCCTTTTAAAACTTTGGCAAACAGGGCAGACCCAGATCAGGCAGCTCTTGTAAGAGCTGCCTGATGAGGGTCTGCTCTGTTTGCTTATGAAAATATGATTAGATATGATCCTACACTAGTGGACCTAACAAGTAATTTCTACAATGTATGTTCTATGAACAAACATGAAAGTTTATTTATATAATTATTCTAAGCTGGTGGAGCTTAGCATGAATATTCATGATTCATTCATGAAGGAAAGGGTTTTTAACAAAAGGGAAGTTTATTTTCTTGTTTGCATGCAAACAGAATAAAAAGAAATGCAATTATATCCATAAGGATTTATGTTTAGATGCCTGGATTAAATCTTCTGGATGGATTTTGGTGTTTGGGCTCGGGCTAAACAACTATTTTTCAGAATCTTGTAATTTTGCATGACACATTGAGGAGAATCACCAAAGTATGATAGCACTATGCAAGCAAAACTTTGTCAGATGGTTGGCACTTCAATCAAGTGACACATCCAATTCTCAGAATTCTAGTTTTTATTGTTATTAGTTTTTTTGCCTCAAATTTCAAAAGCCCATTTCTTACCATGCATGTCACTTATTCATAGGTGAAAGTTTTCAGGATTAATCCTGAATTCAGGATTTTGAGGCTGACTTTCCTAAGAAAGTCAGCCTCAAAATTCTGAATTAGGGAGATTATAGTAGCTTCTTTGTTTAATTTTAGATTATCTTAACACTATTAATCATTTAAACATGAAATTATTCATTTTTGTAGGCATCTAGCAAATTTAAAAATTTGAATTTCTGAAGTTCAGGATTTGGGAAATTTTGAACTTTTACCCAGGTTCATAGCGGTTAGTTCAATATTTCAGGCCTGCAGTATGTTTGACTGTCTCTGGACCAGGACTTGTTCATGCCCTAGCTGGTATGTCTAATGCCATGGAAAACTGCTGGTAAGTTTCCTTCTAAAATATTCTCTGACACTTTTTGCTAAGTACTGCAAATAAATTGAGAAGATAAACCTGTCTTCAGTTGTTTTTTTTTACATATATATATTCATGATGTGTTGATTTGTTTGTTTGTTTGTGATTAACATCCAATCAGCAACTACGGCCATATGCAAACATGGTCACAGCTTAAAGTCTCATCCAACAGACTGGTGAAGCCGTGGATCGAACCAGCATCTCCTGGTCTACAAGTCAAGTGGTTTATCCACTACACCACAGTGGCTCCTATATATAATGTGTTGATAATATATATTGTCATCGACCTGTCTTTGGGGTTTCCGACAAAGAGAAACTCAAACCAGCCTGCTGAGCTACAGAGACTAGTTAGAAAATTGATTTTTTTTTTGTAACAAGTGTAGATATACAAAACAGTAAATGTAACATTTGATAACATTTGCATGTGTTAGTGTAATCCTAAACACACCACTTATAAAAAGTTTCTTCTTGTGAGGTAATAATAGTCTTGATTTTTCATGCCAGTGGATTTTTCACCCAAAATAGCAAGCTTTGTTATCATCCACCATAGGGCCAGTTAAGCAAAATATTTAAGCGTAAAATTACGATTATTTTCTTACCCATCGGTTTAAATATTTGTTTTGGGTGCTCAAAAGAAAGGTCTCATCGAGACGGTTCTTTTGAGTACCCACATCATATATTTTTGTTGAGAAATAAGAAAACTAATTTTCTGTTACACACTCTTACATGTATCTCGGACCCAATAAACACAGACTGGTCACTTTCATACAGGTAAATGTATATATTGGAAATACGTTGTCGTGGCTCAACGGTGGCTGAGCTTTCAAAACTGACGTATGTTGAAGATTAAATAATCATAGTTCCGTTATTTCTCTGTATATCTTTGAATTTTCTTCAAAAAGCAATGGTTAGATATACTATCTTTAAGACCGTATTGTTATATTTATTGTAAAAATTATCCGTCTTTATGAACATCAGCAAGAAACCGAGGTATTCTTTTTTGCTATTTTAGGCACTTTTAGGTGAAAATCGTCAGAAATCAACATAAAAAGATGAGAAAACTTCAATTATTTTAACTGCAGCTTGTAATATTTCGGCTTTCATACCGGGAGTAACCTCTTATAATCTTGTTTATGTTCAGAATCAAATTTATTGCCTGTAGTACTCTTGAATAGCGCTAAAATAAAGCCACAACAACATAACTTTATATTTCCGTCAGTGACCAGTCCGTTTATACTGGGTCCGAGCATGTATCCGGGGGCCTGATCCACTATATGTCATGAAAATGAAGACACAGACAAAGTTTTCAGCTTTCGGTCTGGTTTGCACTTTAATGATTAAACAAATTCAAACACTACAGATCTGTCATTTATTGTCTACTAAGTATGATATAAAGTTACCGACAAGCTATTGACTGATTGTATTAAAGGCACTGTGTCCTTTAAAAAGTATTGTGTCCATTTATAAGCACTGTGTCCATTAAAAAGCACTGAGTCCATTAAAATAACCTGTACCCATTAAAAGCACAGTGCCCATCATAAAGCACTGTGTCCATTAAAAAGCACTGTTGCCAATAAAGTTGAGAAAACAAAATAAGTAATCATATGATTATTTAAATGGTGTAGTGCAGTCCCTGTCAAACACTATGCTTGGGGTTCATACATGAAGGACTGGAATGAACCATGTTAAATGTGAATCGGGTTATAAAGCGACAATTTTACAAAGGAATTAAAGGAAAATGATCATGAATGAATAAAGAGTTTGTAATCAAAAAATGATTTTCTTATTTCTCAACCGAAACATATATTGTTGGTACTCTAAAGAACGGTCTAAATAAGAACATTCTTTTGAGCACCCAAAACATATGTTAAAGTTGATGGATAAGAAAATATTTGAAATTTTATCCTGAATAAAAATTGTCTATATCTGGACCTATGCCATTTTAATGTTATGTTGATTGTTATTATAGTTTATGCTGCATTTAACCTTTTGTGCACCAATTGAATTTCCCATAAAGTTTTAAGTCAGGATGGTCCATTGTATATATTGAGGGGTCATAAGGTTGTAATTTCCAAACAATTATTGTCAGTTACAAGCCGAAGTATGTGAACAAAGAACTGGTTACGCTATGTCAAGCTTGCCCAGGAAAAAGTGTGGTTAGGTGAACTGACTGTCCCGACATGACCATAGCTGTTGACTTGGACGTAAACAATCAAACCCATTTTTTTATTTCTTTCTCTGAAAATAGATTTTGTCTTAGCAAACAGTGTAAACCCTGATGAAATGTCACATTATCATCTGGGTCTTCACTGTTTGTCAAAGTACCTGTCTAGGGGATTCTGGTTCACAAAGGGTTAATGTCATTTGTTATAACTGTTTTCCAGGCCTCTCATAGTGATAGGTGGGTCCTCAGAGAGGGACCAAGATAAAATGGGAGCCTTTCAGGAATACCCACAGGTAGAAGCCGCTAGGATGTACTCCAAACTTTCCTGTCAGCCAAGTGGAATTGAAAGAATTCCATACTATGTAGAGAAGGTATGAATTAGCTCAATGATTGACAAATGTGATTTTTATCATATGATGTTGCATCTGAGAGTTATATAACACCATGTATTTAAAAAGATAAACAACTAGAGTGGTTTACATATTTAACCTTAAAGCGCCAATTGCAACAATTGTCGTCTGCTTTTCTCATCTGCTGAAATGTTTAAGAAGCCTCTATGGCAAACAGTGTGGACCCAGATCAGACTGCTCCTATAGGAGCAGTCTGTTCTGGGTCAAAGCTGTTTGCTTCTATACTTAATTCCTCAGTAATGTTAGGCAATTATTTGCAGCAGACGACTTCAGCAGACGACATTTTCAGATGCATTTTTTTCTTGGCCCTTTAAGGGTTAGTAATGTTATATGAGGACAAAATCTCTACATTTTCATGTCAAAATTGTAATTTCAAAGTAATTTTAATGGCATATGATATTGGAATCTAAAATTCATGCTCTTATATTATTGAAGGACCTCGGACAGTCTAAATGAAGGATTGCCCATAGAAATGACCAGAAAAAGGTTTCAAAGAAAATGATATTTTTTCTATGAAAAAGATAGTAGGTTCAACCCTCGACGTATCCACAAACGCCGTTTTCTCATTGGACAAGTACCAATTGAAAAATATGGGTTGAAAACTCTGTTTTCGCTATTCAACATATAGAAAATAGAAAAAGGTTTACTGGAGTGCTTTCCCCCCCGTGACCAAACTAATCCTAGTGCACACTGTTGTAGTTATACATTTCACACATCATATAAAAACGGCATGATTGGTCACGGGGGGGAACGATGCCAAAATGCTCAAAAACACTTTATTATTAAAACGTATTAGACACTTATTTTGTAAAAACCTGTAGGTAAATATCAATTTGCAATGGCATATATCAGGGCTTTAGTTATGAGTGCTTACAAAGTAATGAATTGTCTCATTTCTCAACCAAAACATTTGTTGTGGGTACTCAAAAGAACGCCGCCACGAGACAGTTCTTTTAAGCACCAAATTATAGTTTAGATCCTATGTGTAAGAAAATATTAACGATTTTACGCTGAAAAACTCTGTTTATCTAGAGTATGATTTATACAGTATAAAGATATGATACACCTCAGTGCACAAGTCCAACTGGTGGAACTTGAAACATTACAGGTAATAGTCAAAAGTAATTGACAGCACACTTCTTTTGATGAAACAATGAAATCTTCTCAACCCGAATTTTATGCAAACACATCACTTTCGGCTCAAGTTTTTTTCTGCAAACATAATATTTACATGTATTTAGGTGGATACTCGACGAAACTTTGACTTTCTATGGAAAAAATGTGGTCACAAAAAATACCCCCACCCCCTAAACCCTAAAATCCTGGCATAATTATGCAACATTTTCAAAATAATTTTATTTTGCTAGGTCCACTAAATGTAAGGGTTTGATTTAAGCACAAAACTATAGTTGTCAGTTATGCATTAACCTAGCCACAGGCTGTCAAAATTTAGGCAGATTGAATAGGAAACTGTCCGAGGTCCTTTATCAAACTCATTGCAAAAGAGATAAAATGCTTTGCAGGCCTTGCACTTTATCTTTATTTCCCAACTTCTTAAACAAATTCAATTAAACATGGGCACTCATGTAAGATCCTCTTTCTTAACGGCACTACAATAAAATAAAACAATAATAATTTGGGCTAATGGGCCCAGTACATGAGATTTTAGTGGTTTACACATACGCAAGCATCTATTTCTCAGACAAGCCTGCTCAGCTGTGCTAGCTATTACAAAAATAACTCCAGTACAAATATTAGATGCAGAGGACAATGGTTCAGTTGGTAGAGCATTTGACTGCAGATCAAAGCATTGCTAGTTCCACACTAACCTGAGTCACTGTGTTGTGTCCTTGAGCAAGACACTTTATCTGCTGCTTAGTACTGGTTAAACCCAGGAAGACATGAAATGGTTCCGACATGACTGAAAAATTGTTTACTGGAACGTAAAGCATCAACTATTAGACAGAAGACACTAAATGAGCAGCCAGAACTATTGGTTGGGGGCAGTGTCATATAATTAAAAAAATGATGATAATTGAATCGCTGGATTATTTGTAATCAAATTTTATTTTGCTCTGATCTGATCTTCTCATGTTCTGATATATTTCTAAAGCAGTAATATGATGTTGAGCCACGGCATGAGATTTCCAACAATTTGACATTTTGACAAGTGTAGACTCTGACGAGCCTCTGCAGCCTCCTTTTAAGCTTAGAAGCTCCAAATGGTGTTCAGTCAGTAGCTTAACAATAATAGAATACTCAAGCGACTAGCAAAGGCTCTGATCAGACTGCATGTATGCGCAGGCTGATCTGAGGCTTTGCTGGTCGCACATACCACATTGTTGGAAATCTCATGCACTGGCTCATTTATATAGAGCTCTCTAATTCTAGAAATGTATCTACATTAAACATAAATAAATCAAATTCCATCTGTAATGAAACAAAGGAGAGGGCTCTTGGCTTAACCTTTACCTTCATGAATATTCATACTAAGGTCCACCCACTATGAATAATTGAATAAATAAACTTTCACATTTGTACATAGAACAAAGAATTTAATTGTCAGGTCAATAGTGTAGGATTATATCTAATCATATCTAATATATTTCCATAAGCAAACAGAGTAGACCCTGATCAGGCTGCTCTTACAAGAGCTGCCTGATCTGGGTCTGCTCAGTTTGCAAAAGTGTTAAAAGGCATCTCTATGAGGTAAAGGGTTAGATAACCGCTGAAAACAATTGCTGAATTAACTAGTTGAGTTTCAAGGAGCTTGACATATGCAAACCATAGTCATTACCCTTGTCATGCTGAATATTTGTATTTTCTACATTCTAATGCACTTGCTTTTGTAACGCGACGTCTGATTGGATAACGTCAAAAATTTGCGACAGTTAGTATATCCTGCAATATACTGTTGGAAATAGTTTGATGTCATTAATAAGGTCACATTTGGTTGATTGATGTGCGGCTTTGTGTAGCTTGCAACACTCCAATTTGAGAGGAGACTGTAGAAGCGCATTAGAATGGGGATAACCATATTAAAAATTTTCATTTGGGGAGGTATATCGTCGGTTATACATTCCGAAATCACATTTTACGGCTCCGCTTGCGCGCCCCCGTAACACTAAATTTCCGACTGTATATCTGACTATATACCTCCCCAAATGAAAATTTTGAATATGGTTATCTCCTGAAAAACTACACTCCTCCACAAGTTTTATCCTGTTAACCTACATTATTTCAGTTGTAAGCATGAATTTTCAATCAGAGTGGAAAACAGTATGGATCCTGACCAGATGGCTTCATCAGAAGCCAGATGATCTTGATCTACAGTGTTAAAAATAAAGGATAAATGAGCCTCGACATGAGATTTCCAACAATGTGGTATGTGCGACCAGCAAAGGCTCAGACCAGCCTGCGCATATGCCCCGTCTGATCAGAACCTTTGCTTGTGGCTTGAATATTCTATAACTGTTAAGCTAGTGACTGAACATCATTTGGAGCTTCTAAGCTTAAAAGGAGGCTTCACAGGCTCAACTGAGTCTTTTCATGTCAAAATGCCACATTGTTGGAAATCACATGTCGCGGCTCAAATCTGGGCTGGATCCACAGTGTACAGCATTAGTTACCTGGCCGTAATAATACAAATGTGTGCTGTGTGAGATATAGAAGATCATAGGGCCAGTTAAGCAAATTTATTTAGCGTAAAAGTGTGATTATTTTCTTACCCATCAGTTTAAACATATGTTTTGGGTGCTCAAAAGAACCGTCTTATCAAGACGGTTCTTTTAAGTACCCAATACATATGTTTTAGTTGAAAAATAAAAAAAATAGTTTTCTGGTATGCACTCTTATCTGGAGGCCTGGAGGATCTTACGCGAGTGATCATTTCATATGAAATTTATTAAATGAGCCTTTGATGAGTTTAATAATTTTAATATGAAATTTTTGTTTTGTTTGATTTGATTCTTTACGTCCCATCAACAATCTTTCAGTAAAACAGGGACGGGTCTTCCTGGGTTGAACCAGTACTAAGCTAGGATTAATGTGTCTTGCTCAAGGACCACAACGCAGTGACGCCGGTGAGGCTCGAACCCGCGGCCCCTCGGTCTCGAGTCAAGCACTCTACCACTGAGCCACTGCGTTTTTGAAATGATCATGAGTGTAAGATTCTGTTTATCATATGATGCGCAACGCAGGAAAATGGCCCTTATGGGTAGATTTTCACATTTTCAGTTTTTGACATTTTTCAATAGGTATATGCTCAAGTTATTGATTTGTGTACTTTTCGTTCGGAAATTATACACATCAGCCCTAAAATATGGGTTTGTATAGCAGTACCCTTTGATCTGACGTTACAAATTTTAGCGACGTTACGTCAAAATAAGGATAAGAGGGGTCCCGAAGCGACATAACCTATCTTTGGGGATTTCGACACAGCGAGACTTATATCAATCTCCTCGGCTATAGAGACTAGCTAGAGAAGTGCAATGTTGCTCGTAGCAACTCTAGATATGATTCTTTCTTATAAGCGAATAACAAGGATGCCAATCAGACTGTGCGGATGCGCAGACTGGTCTGCGCCTTCTTTCTTCGCAAACTACCGAATGCAGGGTTTCTCGAGTACATTGTAACTAACAAATCGGCAAATCTGTTTATTATATTGCGCGAATCACTTTGCTTTAATTTGTTACTAGTTCCAAAATGTAGACGCCATAGTTACCGGCAACACAACTACAACAAGCTTGAAATACAGTCATGGGACATACTTATTCACTACCTTGTGACATCGCCGTCTAAATTATTATTACCGTTTTTTTTCTTCTTCTTTTTTGCAAGGATTATGTCCCCAAACTATAGAGGCTAAAATTATGAAAATAGTACCAAAAGACAGAAAACTGAATTACCCAATAAACCGTGGCATTTTTTATTGTAGCTTTCTTGGTTTCTGGTGTTTTCATAACACAATGGAAAATTAAAATCACACTTTTTCGGTAACGTTCACGTTAGGGTAGCGTCTATGATATTTTTTTTTAAATATGTTCACTTTAAACATGTTAAACGAGATCTACCGGAGAGCCTTGAGTGTAAATATCTTAGTGCATATATTGCTTTTTTCTATAAATTTGCATTTCATTCCTGTAAGTTTTTTTTTTGTAATTGCGTCATGGTATTTTTTTGTATTTTTTTATAAAATGCACTGTTTTAAATGGCGACGTCGCAAAGTGACGAATAATTATGCCCTGGGACTGTAGGCCTACATCGATAAAATGGCCAGCGTGAGTCTTATTGGTCTTTAGTAAGGTAAATGGTTCCATTCTTGAGGTTGAATCTATATTAACTAGCAGGGGAAAGAAGTTGAATTAGATGAATTGGCGTCCGTTTTTTCCCCTATCATTAATTTAACCGCGGTTCTTTTTCTTATTTTTTTTTCTTTAAACACACAAAGCCGTAATATTTTTTATAAAATAGTTTATAACGAATAATGAAAACATGAAACAGTAGATCTATGTGAAATTTCTATGAAATATATATATGAAGCTACATAGATCTAGATCTATTCAAAACACCCGGGGTAGGCCCCCAAATAAACCGTCGAAATCTGCTGTACTCTTTTGGTTGGATTATTTCCCCTTTGCTCGATCAATTCCCTTGTCTAGGAGATGTTTTCAAGCAAAATTATTTTGAATACAGAAGTATAGTTACATGATTGATGCAACTAAATCTTAATATTTATTTTTGGTAAGATAAAATCAAAATAGAAAAATATTAGTTATTTTCCTATCCTCCAGTATTTTACTGTTTGTTTTATATCGATAAAAATTGTATCTCATGACTTCATTTTACTTGATCTGTCTCAAAATGCAAATTACGTCTTCGCCGTGGTGTAGGGGATAAACCTATGTCTCGTAAACCAGGGGTCGCAGGTTTGATTCCCGGCTTCTCCCAGTCTGTCGGATGAGATTTAAAGCCGTTGCCCGACTTCTGAGACGCTTTAAAACCAGAGCCACTGCCGGTTGAGCCTTCAGGTGCTCCTGGACATAAAACCACAACAGACATAAACCCACCGGCCAGTACTGGTTATAGCCAAGGAACACGGCCACAAACAAGAGAATTACGTCTCCGGTAGCATATGCCTTGTAAACCAGGGGGCCTGGTTCTGATTCCTGGCTTCTCCCAGTCTGTCGGATGAGACTTAAAGAGGTGGCCCCATTATCTGAGACGCTTTAAAATCAGAACCACTGCCGGTTGAGCCTTCTCCCAGCCATCATCCAATCTCGGGCCACTATCGGCCCACCGCAGTAGCGAAATGCCATTCGGATGGCGTTTCGCTAGCGGGCCGACAGTGGCCCGATTGATTGTGCTTACTGGGCGGGTGCTCCTTGACATAAAAATCATAAACCCACCCGGCCAGTACTCGTTATAGTCAAAGAACACGGCCACAAACAATAGAATTACGTCCCGGTAATAAGTCTTTTTATTTCATTATTATATTTATTTGCCTTAATTATTATTCAATATCAAGGATTACTTGGAAAGCGCTGTTTCATTGAAGATAGTTTGTAAGAGAGTCTAAATGATATATCAGTTCCGATAAAAACAGCCTCAGCCTAGAATCTGATGTTAGCGTCATGGATTGAAACGTAAAATAATCGCGTAAATTTGTCGTCACTTTTGACATTAATAACTCGTAACGTCATTAATAACGTTAAGGGCCCAAATCGTGCGTTGCGCATCATATGACCTTTTAAATGTGATTTTGTCCCCTTCAAAGTTTGTTCATTTCAATAAAATTTGTTTTGTTCTAACAGACTTTGTCATGATGTTACTAGTTCCGGCCGAAAGTGTTATGTAACATGTGATCATCATCATCATAAAATTTTTTATGACATGATGTTATCCACAGAATAACAGTAACGTCATATGATAAACAAATATCTTCTTTATAAACATATTACTTTTAAAATTAAAGTCATTCTTAAAATGCTTCCCCAAATTGTACTCATATCCTAAGTGTGGCATATCTACAAAAGAATATTGTGTCCCAATATGTCCAGTTTGTGGCCTGGGAACAAAATTACATAAACACATAATTTTCTAGGTGGGAACAAAATTACACAAACACATGATTTTCTAGGTGGGAACAAAATTACATAAACACATGATTTTCTAGGTGGGAACAAAATTACATAAGCACATAATTTTCTAGGTCTAAGGTTTACAACCCATGTATTCAGCAAAATGCATGATGCATAAGCATTTTGCTAAATGCATGGGTGGTAAAACCTAGGAATTAGATTTTGCTGAAAATGCAGACATGAAAAGTAAAACTAAAAATTCTTATTCTGAGGTTATACAATTTTTGGGGTAGGGGGTAAATAGCTGGGTAAGTACAGAAAGGACATATTGATGCTTTATCCTTTTAAATCATGGTCATTGAATCTTTAATTTCACAGGCAGTGAAGACCAGTATATATGGGCGCCCTGGAGTATGTTACATTGATATGCCAGGAAACTTTGTCCAGTCTAAAGTCAAGGAGGCATCAGTCAGGTAAAAGAATGAGCCAGCACATGCGATTCTGGTACTTATCACTTTTTTGAGCAGCGAGGGCTAATGTGCATACGGCAAGCCTTAGTTATTCCTAAACACAAAAAGTAAGAAAGAAGATGAAGATTCATATCAAAACTTACACATCTAGCCCTTCTGGATATGTTGATTGATCGGTATGAGTGTTTATTTGAGGCTTTTGTGAATGCAATAAGATCCAAAATCTCATGTGCTGGCCCATATCAATCATGTTTCTAAGACATTTGATTAGTAATTAGGCCAAATCAAAAAAATAAGTGTGTTTCAGGTAACGAGTCTGAAAATTATAGGTAGGGTAGGCACACATATTTTTTTTCCAGAAAAAAAATACAATTTTATGCATTTCGAAAGGCATTTTGCCTTTCAAAATGCATAAAATTATATTTTTTTCCAGAAAACCTGAAAAAAAATCTAGGTTTCACCAGTAAATTTAGATAGGGTCAGGTTACCTTAAACACAGGTATTTTTTTATTTGGCCTTAACATGAGCCACTCCATTAAGTGAGCTACACATGTGTTATACTGTATAATGAAAATTTGAGAAATAAAATCGTAATATCTTTGGAATTTGAATAATTCATTATCCTTGAAAAGTGTGTTTGTTATAATTTTTATGGTGAAAAGCTACTTAGGAAAAAGTTTTTCTCTTTTTGTTCAAAGTTTCTATTACTGAATATGGCTACATTTTTCAAGCTTTTTGTTCAACTATAAAGTTATATAGAGTTAGTTAGCCAAGTTTTAAAACATCCAAAAACATCTTAAAATTAAAACTATGATGCATTTTAAAGCTTCATCTCATTCAAATAATATCTTAATCTCATTTAAATAGTGGAATTGTAAATTTGTTGCTTAAATTTTGTGTATCTCATTCAAATTGTATGTACATGTTTCTGATTTGAACTGCATGTATCTTAATCAAATTGTAGGTATCTCCCTAAGTGTCCTCCACCCCCTAGAGCTTGTGCCAGTATTGATGATGTAAAGAAAGCTGTAGATCTGCTCATGGATGCCAAGAAACCTCTAGTCATTGTTGGAAAAGGTAATAAACAAGCTGTTCAGCATCCTGAGAGTTAAAAAGGAACTACACTATATGCAACATTTAAATGAATCAAATACAGAATATGGATCAGGCCTTTTTCGAGCAATTTGGGGAAAAGGCCCCTGGCCAAAATTGGGATAAAATGATCCACTTAATAGCAAAAATTGGGAGAAAGTAAAACATAGAACATAAATAAGTATATCCACAAAATCAAGTTATTTTAGATTGTATAATGCCAACCATACCACTTAAGCACAAGTGTTTAAGTTTCATTCCGATATGGGTCATTGTTTCTCATAAGTAGTAGTGGTCTCTAAAAAAATTTAAAAAAAAGAAAAAAACAATTTAAAAAAAAAAGATTTTTTTTTTTTTTTTTACTTTTCTTAATTGGGAAAAACAGACATGGTATTGGGAAAAAAGGTGGCTATTTTCCATTGGGAATGGGACCGAAATTCGGCCCCTAGAAAGGGCAGAAAATGCCCTGTGGATAATTCTAGCACTGATCGCCTATGTAGTCAATGGTTAAATTCAGTACTATGTTGACATTTTTTAATACATATCAATGAACTTTGTTTATTAGATAAAAGTTAGAAAGACAGCAAGGATCAGGAATCGATACAATCAAGTACCACACCTGTCCCAGAATACCAAATGGGAAAGTAACAATTCACAATAAACATCCCAAACGAGAGCCAAGAGGTCAGCCCTTTCCCTTCAGGTGACCACAAGGCAGCACTGAACAGACGCGAAAGCATGACAAACACAATACATGAATAACACAAATGATCCACAAAAGAATTACCCCCTTGGAACTGTCAGTAAAAATATTTTACGGGAGAGCTTAAACCGGTTTCACAGCGCGCCAACCTCACCCTTAGTTCAGATGCGGATCAAGACACATAGATGTTTGGTTTGCATGAAAGACTCCTAACTTATCCATACACCATCTCCTAGAACATATAAATCAAGATATAAAAAGGAGATAAAGCAAAGATAAGGAATCAACAGTACATAAAACTGAATACTGGAGCAAAACAAATCCAACAGGTAAACCCCAATGTATTTTAAACAATAAGACAAGACAGCTTAATGATTAATGAATGTTGGCTTTAAGCAACCTCCAGCAAGGGTTAACTCTGACATTAGACCAAAATGTAGGGTTTAACCCTTAAAGTGTTATCTGCATTTTTGTCTGCTGAAACGTTTTAGAAGCCTCCTAAAAAATCAGTGTAGACAATGATCTAAATGCTCCTACAGGAGCAGTCTGATCAGGGTCCACACTGTTTGGCTCTATATTTACATTAGTTAATAATGTTATCAAATATATGCAGCAGACAGCTTAAGCAGATAACATGATTTTCTAATACATTTTTTTCAGGGGCTTTAGTCCTTTTTAGACTGGAAACCCCTAAATGAGTACTTTTGCAAACAGAAAAGACCCAGATGAAATACCACAAGATGTGGCATTTCATCTTGGTCTTTCCTGATTGCTAAGACAATATCAATCTTCAGAGAAAGAAATACAATATTATATGATAATTATAACCTGTGACCCCTCAAAATATACAATGGACCGTCCAAACTTAACTGTACCAAACATTATGGTAAATCCATTGATCTACAAAGGGGGCTAAACCTCGGGCGAAACCAACTTCTATTTTATGGTTTCCCTAAATTTTGTCCATATAGGTGCAGCATATGCAGGCTGTGAGAGGGAGTTGAAGCAGCTAGTAGAAGGATGTAAATTGCCATTCCTTCCTACTCCTATGGGTAAAGGTACTCTACCAGATGAACATAAGCTGTGTGTAGCACCAGCAAGATCAAAGTAAGAATATTGACAGTAAAACCTGTCTAAAACGGCCACTCTCAAAATGACCACAAGTTGGGTTTTTTAAAGACCAATAATCGCTTAATGCAGGTCAAAGGTATTGCAGAATGCTCCAATGGGAGCATTCTGCAATACTTTTGACCTTCATAAAACTATCATTTGTCATTAAGATCTTTATTTTGTCTCTTTTTGAGTGGCCTGTTTGCACAGGTCAGTGGTAGAGTGCTTGACTCAAGACCGAAGGGCTGGGGGTTCGAGCCTCACCGGCGTCACTGCGTTGTGGTCCTTGAGCAAGACACATTTATCCTAGCTTAGTACTGGTTCAACCCAGGAAGATCCGTCCCTATATAACTGAAAGATTGTTGATGGGACATAAAGAATCAAATCAAATCAAGCAAATTTTTACACAGGTTTTACTGTACATTTTTTAGTTTAGATGTCATCATAAGTTAAAAAAGCACTACAGCTTCTTGCATCTCTCTTGCAAAACATAAAGTCATTGTCTATCATTCTCATTCCTTTAATAATATTATGTTTGAAAATTTATCATTAAATATGAAGTATCAATCTTAATTATAAAATCCATTCTTATCTGTGTTAACTTGACATATTAAATCATTAATCCACTTTTGATGAATTACATCATCTATTTATAAATTACAAGGTCACTGTGCAAAGGTGTCATTTCCACGTTTATGATATTGCCCCCTTTAAACTATCAAGATAATCAACTGTACATAATTTATTTACAGAGCTCTTCAAGAAGCAGATGTAGTGTTACTTCTTGGAGCAAGATTAAACTGGATTTTACATTTTGGTGCCCCTCCGAGATTTAGGCCTGATGTAAAAATTATCCAGGTAAGTTGTTTACTGTTGCTATGCCATTTTTAATTTGCAATAAGTAAAAGTTAAAGCTATACAACCTGAATATATCGCTTCTTACAGGATAGCAAATAAATTTGTGAATTAGAAGAAGGTAAAGTAATTGAGAGTTAGTGCCAGTATGGGGAACTGTCCTTCTGACAGGGTAAATCTGGAAAATAATGCTGTAAATATTAAAACCATGGGCCACCATTCCTGCCAAAATTGTGATATTTCTACAATAGAAATACAATGTATAAAATTGCCATATTGCTGGTATCCATTATAGGTAGATTTCTGTATTTCCAGATTGATATATGTCCAGAAGAAATAGGTAACAATGTGACACCAGCTGTTGGTCTATGTGGAGACTTGACCTCTGTTCTTCAACAGGTAAATTTTCTATACTTTACTGCACATTAACTATTTATACCCTAGGTACGAAGAATATAGGGGGTATATAGATTTTGCATTTTCTGTAATTATGTTTGTTTGTTTGTCTGTATGTTTGTCTGTTTGTTTGCCTGTAAACTTTTTTTTCTGTCAAAGATTTCTCAGCAAACCAGCCACATATTGGTTATCAGTCCCTTTATTTGTTCATTTTTCTTTATCTCCAGTGGAAATTTTCGTCACAGATTTCTCAGCTCCTATTGGAGCCAGTGTTTTCAATTTTTTTGTACACCTTCAGGTAGGCAAATTGTATTGTTTAAATGAAAATAAAGATGCTAATCCTTATTTTGCCTACTTTTTTTTAATTTTTCATTTTTTCCTTCTGTCACTCTTATAATACATATGGACATTTTTTTCTGTCAAAGATTTCTCAGCAACTACTTGACTTAAGATTCTGAAATTTGTTACAAAGCTTGATAGTGATTAGTTGTATTCTGTAACAAACACAAAACAGCCACATATTGCTTATCAGTCCCTTTATTTGTTCAATTTTCTTTCTGTCCAATGGAAATTTCTGTCACAGATTTCTCAGCTCCTATAGGAGCCAGTGTTTTGTGTACACCTTCAGGTAGGCAAAGTGTATTGTGTAACTGAAAATTAAGATGCCTCATTTAGCCTTCTTTTTTCAATTTTTCATTTTTTCCTTCTGTCACTCTTATATAATACATATGGACATTTTTTTCTGTCAAACATTTCTCAGCAACTACTTGACTTAGGATTCTGAAATTTGGTACAAAGCTTGATAGTAATGAGTTGTATTGTGTAAGAAAAAAAAGCCACATATAGGATATATGTGCCTTTATTTGTTCATTTTTCTTTCTCTCCAATGAAAATTTCTTTCACAGATTTCTCGGCTCGTATTGGAGCCAATATTTTCAAATTTTGTGTACACCTTCAGGTAGGCTAAGTGTATTGTGTAAATGAAAATAAAGATGCGAAAGCTCATTTTGCCTTCTTTTTTAATTTTTCCTTCTGTCACTCCTTTATAACACATATGGACATTTTTCATAAAAGTTTTCTCAGAAACTACTTGATTAAGGATTATGAAATCTTTAACAATTTTGTCTTTTCTCTGAAAGTGTTACAACTTCTGATGGCTACCACCAGGGGTATGTGAGCTTTGCTCACTGCTTGCTATATTTACTTGTATTTTAATAAGCTGAGACTGTTTGTACAACTAACAGCATATGGCCAGCTAAATTGATTGCATCTTATTTTATTCCTGGCAAAATATAAATGAAACTTCATCGGAACCTTCAGTATCAAGAGTAGAGGTGCATAACATTCACATGTCATGGTCTGATAAGTTTTTCTGGAGTTATGGTCGGATACGTTTTTCTGGAGTTATGGTCAGAAAAGTTTTCCTGGAGTTATGGTCGGATAAGTTTTTCTGGAGTTATGGTCGGATGAGTTTTTCTAGAGTTATGGCTCTAACAAATTTGGAATTGAAATATAGGTTTTTCTTGACATCTTTGCAAATTCTTAGATTCTTCAGCAAGACAAATGGCTTCTGCTTAGTACTGGTTCCATCAAGCAGGTATAAATCTGGCTAGACTGTATGGATGCTGAGGCTCCTCTTAGCATGCGCTAGTTTCCAGAGCGATAACTTTGAAAATCTTAAAAAACTAGCTTGTTTTGGTCTAACTTATGCCTGTGCCAGAGTTCTCGGAAACGCCAACTCAGGCGTATTTTTACACCAACTTTTTGTTTTGTACGCATACATTTCCTGCTGGGGATTCTAATTTAGGCCAATTTTTTTTCTGCTGACGCGTCTCAAACTCCTTAGAAACATCTGAAGACAACAGCGGGAGTCCAAATTTGGCTTCCCCCACAAAAGATCAGAAGATCACCACTAATCCGATGCCCCAGGGTTTGTCATTAAAACTAAATTTGTCCAGTCGTCCGATCACAGTAGGCGTGATCTCATTTAGCTCTGGACCAAACAGAGCGTCGCACAGCGACTACGTCTTTATTGACAGGTCCAATAATTACGCCTATGCAAATTTAGAACAGCACGTTGTTGATTGGTTTTAATCTTTTCCGAGTGCGTGTAAAGACAAATGATAGTCACGCTTTCGTGACTGTCTGTCCCAATCAAGTCTTGAAAGGTTCTTGCTTCCACAAAATAAAAATAAGATTAGCTGAAGATATCGGTAAACCAAATAGGATAACGTCCGATAAGGCAAACATTCCGAATGAAGCGTCATTAGCGACAAATGAGTGATGCAATCAATTATCGGCATTTGTTTCCATAGAATAAACTGTTCTTAGGGTATTAAATGCAAACAAATGACTTTCAGCAAGAAAACCTGTTCATTTTAAACCATTGAAATCATCTCGCACGTAGGTAGGAAATCAGAATAATCATCTTAATTTTGGAACAATCGCCATAGACTAGCTAGACTAGGTGCGCAAAAAGCACTTGCATACAAATAATTAAATGATTGAACTAGATCTATACATCTACAAGATATATCCGTCTGTCTGTCTGTCCGTTTGTCTGTCTGTCTGCTTGTAAATGAATAAAACAACTACATGTATCAATAGTATAAGCTTTTCATTTTTTAGGCCAAACATAAAAAATATGTGTTTCATGATACATGAAATTTTAAAATTGAGAAGTTTGATATGAAATTATTTTTATTTTGATGGAGAAGATGGGAAAACAACATAGCCAAATGAAACCCCTTTGAAATCCCCCCAACACTGTTTAGAAAATATTGTGTAGGGTTCGGGAAGAGGGGGATTTAAGTTTGTTGTGGTAACCTGATACAAACTTTTATTTTTGGTCTAAAATCTTTTTTGTTCACAGCTAGTCCTCAAAAGGATTTTGAAATTACCATTTTGCAGGATAAAAGACATAAAATCTGTAAATAAAACTTTTCATATTTTGGCTAAAACTAAAAACTCCAACTTTTCCAGGTCAAACTCCAATTTTTCAATTTTGACTCCAACTTTTTCCAGGGATGGATTCTTTGAGTTCTGTTTTCAAAATCCTAGTGAGAACTCTGTGTGCTAGTTTCCAGAGCAATAAATTTCGAAATCTTAAAAACAAGCTTGTTTTGCTCTAACTTATAAACAAGCTAGTACATGATAAAACTAATAAAATGAACTGTTGACCTAGTGAAGACTCAGACCAGTGGGGCCATCAACCAGTCAGATCAGTCTTCACTGCACTCTCTATGGGTACGTTTCTTGATGCCAACAACAAATACCCGGATCAGACTGGGCATGTGCCCAGTCTGATCTGAGTCTTTGTAGATAGCACAAGAAGTTTTGTTCTCGCACACCAGATCGGGATTTCCGTTGTTTTTACCCATGGGAGATAATTCTATCTCACATACCGAGGCATACAAGATGGAGTGATCCCTATGTTAGCTCACTGTCAGGAAAATCTGTCCCACATCGCTTCCCATGTTAGATAAGCGTAACTATTGCAAGATAAGCCACACGAGGCCATTTTCAAATGCGAGATAAGAAAATCACGCGACATTTTAGGCGCACCCCTGTATTCTTACGCCGCTCTTGCTAAGGGAGATAATAAATCGCATTCAATACCGATAATCCTGTTTGGATAGCTTCCCTGAATCGTGAACGCTTAAAGTGAAAACAAAACAAGCGATCAATAAAAGTAAAGAAGAGCTGTGATAACGAGTTCAATAACATTGCAAATTCATTAAAAGCTGCAAAATGATTGAGTTCAACGTTGGAGACACAGTGCATATTGGTCCAAAGCGTCAGAAAGGGAAAATCATGGACATTGTTTATCCTGTTGGCCCCCAGTCCTGCATTATGTACAAGATCCAGCTGTTTAATGAAGGAACTATAAGTAACACTTGTGAAGGGCCTACAAAATGATATCCTGTTACCAGACCAAGCATTAATGCTTCCACCAACTTGCACAACCACTTCAACGTTGTTGAGTCAAATTTTTTAAACTAAACACACTTACTTTGATGAGCAGGCATTCATTGAAACAGACCCTTATGATCAGATTGCAGAGCTTTTGGGGTCTGTTGATGTAACTCCCAATCCAAGTGTACACAGTGCAGATATGTTTGTGGATGAACATCCTCCCCAAATTCAAGACCTTGGCTCCCAACATTCATCCAAACAGAAATCCAGATTTGCCAAACCTGTTCAAATTGAAGATTATATATTTGAAAATGAAAATAAGGCCACCCACCGCAAGACATTACCACACCAAAAACTGTTTGAGAGTTATTTAGAAGAACAAAATGAATTAAGAGCCATATGTGACATAGCACCTGCGGACCTAAACAATTATTTGAGCCAGTTTCTAGTCTCTGTTCGCCAACAAAATGGTGATTAATATGAACCAGTTACATTGAGAAGTATTGTTGGGAGTTTAGAGAGGTATCTTAAAAGACATAGTTATGGTTGCAGTTTGATATCAGGTAATGAATTTTCAAAATCAAGAGAAAAGCTGAAATGTAAGCAGAAGGATTTGAAAAAACAGGGGCGTGGAAACAAACCTAAAGCTGCAGATGCCATTAGTGATGAGCAAATTAACATTCTTTACGAATATGGCCAGCTGGGTCCCAATACCCCAACATCAATGCTAAACACTTTGTGGTTCAACAATTGTCTCTATTTTGGAATGCGTGGAGGAGGAGCAGCGCATCAACAGCTTCGATGGGGTGACCTGAACCTCTGCTATGATTATGACCTAAAGCAGGAATACATTGACTTTAATGAAAGGCAGACAAAAATTTGAACCGGAGAGGATGTTAGTAATATGCGCAAAGACAAACCCAAAATGTATGCCAGACCCAATAGCGAAAGGTGTCCAGTAATGTTGTATAAAAAATATGCTGACAAAAGGCCTGAACTCATGTGTCAAAATGACAGCCCTTTTTACCTAGCTACAATAACCAATAAGTCTAGGCATACAGAAAATGAACGCTGGTTTTTAAGTCAGCCGATAGGTGTGAATAAACTGAATGGGTTGTTGAAAACTATGGCTTTGAAAGCCCATTTACCTGATTTGCCATACATGCGTATTACTAGCACCAGTGTTAGGAAGCATTTGTGCCAGAAGCTTTTGACAGTAACATTCCTGACACACATGCTATACATATTATCGGCCATAAAAACCCTCAGTCCCTGAACAATTATAGAAAACTCTCAAATAAGCAAAAACAACATGTGTCGACGCTTTTGTCAAAATGAAAACCAAGAATTCAGAAAGCCCCAATATTTGCCAAATATACCAGATGATGTTTCTGGAAATCAGAGACTCACTCCAACTAATCCATCTTCTGTACAAAATGTACATGTACCTGAGGTTCAGAGACTCATTCCATCAAATCCAATTTCTGAACCTCATGTACATGTACCTGAGGTTCAGAGACTTATTCCATCAAATCCAATTTCTGAACCTCATGTACATATACCTGAGGTTCAGAGACTTATTCCATCAAATCCAATTTCTGAACCTCTTGTACATGTACCTGAGGTTCAGAGACTTATTCCATCAAATCCAATTTCTGAACCTCATGTACATGTACCTGAGGTTCAGAGACTTATTCCATCAAATCCAATTTCTGAACCTCTTGTACATGTACCTGAGGTTCAGAGATTCATTCCATCAAATCCTATTTCTGAACCAAATGTACATGTACCTGAGGTTCAGAGACTCACTAAAAAAAACCGATTTCAGTCAACCCAGTTAAAACAGCTGAAAATGCAGCCGGCCACCAAAGTCTGCAATTTTCTGAAGCAACATCATCACTGAATATTGATGCCAACAGTGCTTTAAAGTCTATTTTTCAGGGCTCTCACATCTATGGTGGGATTTTCAACATTTCAGTAAACTTTCAGTTGCTTCCTGCAGCAAAGAGACCACGAATGGAAAATGAAAGTTAATTATTGTGGAATTTTGTGAACCTTAGGAATGTTTTAAATGATTTTCAGTTGTGGTATAAACGGCCATAAACTGAGAATGAGTTGAGAAACTGAACTGGGCAAGTTTTCTTCTAGGTTCTACAGAGCATTAGGAAGCTGTAATTATAAAAATTGAAATTGTTCACATACACAGTGTAAACATTATTATGTTGTGGTGCTAAAAAGAACCATCACATTGAGACGGTTCTTTTGAGTATCACCAACTTATTATATTTTGTTGTTGGAAGAGAAATAAGAAGAAAACTTTTCAATCTCGAGTCGAAACATGGATGCTGAAACTAATGGACCTAGTTTTTTTTTCGTTCAAAGGCACCGGTGGTGGCTTTGCGTTGAAAGAACCTTGTTGTTCGACTTTGGCACTTGACATACAACTCTACTTACTGTTATTTTTAATTGTAAATCCGTTTTGATGAATTAGCCACATGTTTATTGTTTAAATTGCTGTAAATCGGTGTAAAAATGCTGACCTCTTTACAACGTTATCAGCTTTAAACTTGCACTTCATAATATAGTGACGTCAACAAATTATTGTACAGTACGTCGCCAATTGTATTGTTATCATTATAAAATTGGTGGTATGTGAGAAATAGAATCCATCATTGGTGTTGAGTGTTGACAGGAAAATCCCAACCCTCAGGCCCAACGTTCCAGTGGGAAACTCGGCTAGCCTCGTTTCCCACTGGAACGTTGGGCCCTCGGTTGGGATTTTCCTGTCTCCACTCAACACCAATGATGATTCTATTTATCTCACATACCCCTGCCAGCACATGGGAAAGATCAAAAACGAACAGCTGCATGTCGGCCACACATCAATCTGTGACGTCATTGTAATGTTAAAATGATGTCACCATGTCTCATCTCAGCGAATTCAGGATTTTCTGGAAGCCTTTTTCCTGTTGTTTTTTTTTTCAATATAAAATGTGGTACCTAGTGGTGAGTAAGAAAAAGAATCCATTATTTGTGTGCTGATGGGATAGAAAAATCTGTCCCTCGCAATCAACGTTTGTCATCACTCAGCAAGCCTCATGATGCAAATCGGTAGTCCTTGAGATGGATTTCTCTAACCCATCCTCTCACTAATGATGGATTCTTATATTACAAACTTGAGTGTCTATGTTTACAGATAAATCAGGAGCTTGCTTTAAGACCAGGAGAGTTTGTGTTCAATCCTAATGCACCTTGGTGGGGTATCTTAAATAAGAAATTAGAACAGAATAGAATCAGTGTACAGGTAAGTTCCAAGCTTTGAGACATTTGAGGAAGGGAAAACAAGTTCAAGCCCGAGGGTATAAAACTTTTTTCATACTCAACTCAGCTGAGCACGAAAT
The DNA here is from genome assembly GCA_964019695.1 of Loripinus fragilis. Lineage (NCBI taxonomy): Eukaryota > Metazoa > Mollusca > Bivalvia > Lucinida > Lucinidae > Loripinus > Loripinus fragilis. Next base: position 71,379,524 of record OZ026527.1, on the reverse strand, counting down.
TTTTCCTGCTCATCAATGTTAAAATGACAGCAATTGTTGGCATTTTAACATTTATTAGCATGATAAATACAACATCTGAGAGACTTAAAGCAAGAAACGTCTTTATTTGTCCGTATTTTCGTTTTTATGAGCAGTTGAAATTTCATGCTCAGTTGAGTTGAGCATGAAAAATGGTTTATAACCTCGGGGCCAGTTCAAACATGATGAATTTGTATTTCCAGAGTCCATATTTAGATTTTTTTTATGCCAACGGCTGATTATAAAGTCACAGAGGTCAAGGTCAGATTATCCTAATTGACCAGTGGTGGTTTCTCCTTCCATCAGAGGGTCAGTTAAGCAAAAATGATTTGCGTACAATTGTGATTATTTTCTCATCCACCAGTTTAAACACACCGGGCCGCGTAGCGCAGTCGGTAACGTGTCTGGCTACAGATGCGTGTCTGACTGCAGATCCAGGGGTCGCGAGTTCGATCGTGGTCCGGTCCCATACTTTCGTGGAGATTGATCATGAAATAATTTCTACGGTCATTCTCCTCCCTTCCACTGATTCATTCAAGAAGGGTTGTTGTCAGTTACAAGCGAAAGTATGTGCACAAATTACTGGTTAACTGCTTGTTCAAGCCTGCCCAGGAAATGTGTGGTTAAGTGAACTGACCGTCCCGCAATGACCATAGCTGTTGACTTGGGACGTAAAGCAACAAAACAAACAAACAAAACCAGTTTAAACATGTGCTTTGGGTGCTCAAAAGAACCATCTCATCGAGACGGTTCTTTTGAGTACTCACAACATATGTTTTGGTTGAGAATAAGAAAACAAATTTTCAGTTAAGCACTCTTATCTTCAGGCCTGTTTCATATTTGAAAAAAATACTTCTAAATACACTTTTCATTTGACATTCCAACAACAAGAACTACTTCATATATTTAACATACACAAATTCGATTATAAAAATGTTACTGTTCATTTTGTATATATTAAATTATCATTTGCAATCGGCAAAAATAGATATTTGCTATCGTTTGAACTTTCTTAATTGTTATCCTCCATATTTATTTATTTGAATGTGTCACCTGTGCAATGAATTATTTGATGTGGAATTTGGTTTGGAAATGATGAGATGAAATAATTAAAGTGTTATATAAAGCTTTTTCTTCGCAAGATTCTGGACTACTTTAAAACCTGTGTAAAACGGCCACTCAAAATTAACTCAAAAATAGACAAAACAAATATTTTAATGACAAATGGTACCTTAATGAAGGTCGAAAGTATTGCAGAATGCTCCCCATGGAGCATTCTGCAATACTTTTGACCTACATTAAGCAATAATTGGTCTTCAAAAACCAATTTGAGGTCTTTTTGAGAGTGTGTTTAAACACAGGTTTTACTGTAGTTTTAACTGTTTTGGTGAAATCTGCATGTAGAAATGAACAAGTTTTAAATATTTCCTTATGAATGTGCAGGGTGATAAAGATTACAAATTTTATTTTATTGCCAGCCTGTTTTGAGATTTTTTATTTATCAGACATAAAACACTAAATTAGTGCTTATGTGGTTCTATTTTCAAGCTATACTGAGGATATATTTGTGTAATGCCATCAAAGTATTAAAGAGGGCAAAGATCATGAATCAATACAATCAAGCACCACACCTGACCCAGGATACCAATGGGAAAGTGACAACTTCACAATTAGACATCACAAACCCCTGATTGGATTTATGGTCATTCTAATAACAAGTTTATTTGCTAAATAGCAGTGATATAAGGCCATGCCTTAAAATTGATTAACCACTAGTGGTTTACAGATTTTGGTAATGTTATGAAATAAAGTCCATAATAACGTCACATATATTTGGCAAAAAGTTGACATTTTCACACCAAAAACTCGCTTATAAATGATTTTAACATCATATGATAAGCAGAATCTAACGTTTATGCTCTTGTGTTATTGAATTTATTAAACTCATTGTGAAAAAGTGTTAAAATGCTCGGCAAACCTCACATTTTACCACTTTTCCCCAATTTGTTGCATATATTCAATAAAACATGAGCACTCATGTAAGATCCTCTTTTTCTTTGAGAGGTGATATATTCACATTATATAGATTTCTAAAAGTCTGATCTATTTTTCAGAAAACTATTGATGACAAAACGTTACCTTTAAACTATTATGCTTCATTAGACACAGTAAGTACTATTACATGTTGTTGTGCAAGGCAATTATTCTAACTCATCTTACTTATTTCAAGCAATTTGATTGGCTGAGGATTTTTTTTTTTGCTTTACAATGAATTATCACATGATGTCACGTCTGGGAGTGATATAAGGCCATGCAATAAAATCTGTAAACCACCAGTGGTTTATAGATTTAGTAACGTAGCATAATGACGTCCATTATAACGTTGCATAAAAGAAGGCAAAATGTTAACATTTTCAGGATTTTAAGTAATGTAATGTCATGTGATAAATAGAATCTAACATTCGTGCTCCTGTATAACTCGTTGCGAAAAGCGACAAAATGCTCGACAAGCCTCAAATTTTATCGCTTTTTCTCAACTCGTTTATGAAATTCAATAAAACATGAGCACTCATGTAAGATCCTCTATTTCCACGAGCAGGAACTCAGAACTATTCTGCTATCATGAGTACCTAAGTTGTACAACTAATAATAGCATGCTGTTGAAGACCTGGCCTCGAGGTTATAAAAAAAATTTCATGCTCAACTCAACTGATATTCCGTGATATTCGTCTATTATTGAAATTGTTATTTTTGTTGTAACTTGTTTCATCTTCCGATAGGTGTGTTCGCTTAATGTAAACAGTGGTCAAGAATAAATCAAAGAATAAGAGACGATCAAATTAAAATCAATTTCAGCTCATTTATGCCCCTAATTAGACATTTAAAAAACATCTAACAAAACCATCATTGCAGACGACCTCAATTTAAAACACCATTTACTCACTTAACGGTTCATCACGTAATAGTGTGAAAGTTAATCCGGTGTCAATTACCTGTTACAACTTTGTTTGCTAAATCACTCGGGTGTGTAAATTGAAATCGACCAAACAAAGAAATCATAACCACCATGCCTGACATTTGGACTTCGAATCTTGAAGGGTAATTTAAAAGCAATTCCTTTAATCAGGACTGATGAATCACTTCGAAAAATTGAATTTTTCGGGTAATCCAAATTCAAATAATCGGTAGTTTTATTGCAATAGATAATAGAGAAAAAGTCGGGACTGTCCGTCGTCTTCGAATAACCCAGTAGTTTCGAATAATCGACATTCGGATAACTGAGATTTGACTGTATAGTCAATCTCTGACAACTGCAACAGAGAGCCAACTCTGACTCAGTGGTTAGAGCATTGGTCTCTCACCAGTATCATGCAGGGTTCATACGCGTCAGGGAAATTTAAATTTTTTCAAGGTCAGGGAATTGTCAGGGAATTTTATGTTGTGTCAGGGAAAAATGAATGTTTGCTAAAATGTCAGGGAAATGTCAGGGAATTTTACAATTTCCAATTTGTATCAAATGATGAGAAACAGAAAAAGGCTAGGGCAGTTTTCTAAACATATTGGATACAAACTAAATCATTTTGAAAGCTTTTGAATTGCTTTAAGTATAAGTGAGGTTTTGGTATGGAAATGGTCAGGCGTCACCAATTCATCAATCTGTTAACATTTTCAACGAAGCATATCTCTAATGTCAGATGGCCGAATGTTATGAAACCAAATTTCACGTAAATCATCATCAGGTAGGGGGACAGGATGTATAAAGTGTTTGGGCTGCTTGGGTTAGAAGTAAGTAGGGGTGCAGTTCAGGAATCGATACAATCAAGTACCACACCTGACCCAGGATACCAATTGGAAAGTGACAAACTCAAAGTTAGACACCACAAACGAGAGCCAAGAGGGGCAGCCCTTTCCCAGTAGGTGACCACAAGGCACGTATAAACAGAAGGGCACAAAGGCATAGCAAACACAAGACAGAAAAAACACAAAAGATCCACAAAAAGAAGTGCCGCCTTGGAACGGTCAGTAAAATATTTTACTGGGGGCTTAAACCAGTTTCATGGGGCCAACCTCACCCTTATGGATTATGGCATAACAGCTCCCATAGACATAATGGGAAAATCTTTAAAAAAAATCTTCACTGAAGCCATTAGGCCCACAGTTTATATATTTAGTATGTTGCAATGTCTAGAAGTCCTGCTAATCAAGTCCCTGTAGTCAAAACTTGCCACACCCTGGGGATCAATAGCTCCCATAGACTTTTTGTTTGGAAAAATTAAAAAAATCTTCTCAGAAACCATATATATTTAGTTAGACTGTTTTAAAACAGAGCCATCAGAGTTAGACTGGCTACAAGTATATGATAAGACACATTGATGAAAAATTGTTTTAAGGACTGGAGCCAGTCTAATATTTAGTATATAGCATCATCTAGTGCTTCCCAACATAAATCCTGCCAATCAATCCCCTGGGGTCCAAACTGGCCTGGCCATGAGGATCAATAACTCACATAGACTTGTAATGGGAAAAACATAAAAAATCTTCTGAAAACATGAGGCCCATAGCTTATATATTTAGTATGTAGCAATGTCTAGTGGTGCCTTACATAAATCCTTTTGATCCACGCCCCTGGGGATCAATAACTCTCAGACATATAATGGGAAAAACATTTAAAAAAAAATCTTTTCTATAACCATGAGGCCCACAGCTTATATATTTAGTATAAAGCAATGTCTGGTGGTCCTCTACATAGATTATGCCAACTATACCCATGGAGTCCAAATTGGCCATATACACCCTGAGTGTCATTAGCTTCCATAGACTTTTAATGGGGTAAACTTTAAAAAAAAAAACTTTTATGAACCCATGAAGCCCAAAGTATGTAGCAATGCATAGTGGTTCACTATGTAAATCCTGCCAACCATGTCACTGGGGTTCTAATTGGCCACCAGGGTGGAGGTTCATTTGCTCCCATAAAATAAACTTCTCTGAAACCATGAAGTCAACAGATCAGGAGTGCAGTTTAGACTCATTGAGCCTCTTGTTAGCTGACCTTAGCACTTTATGCTCAAAGTGAGCTGTTGTAAACACCTGTCATGCACCATCTGTTGTCAACAATTTGCTGTATTCAGGGTTTTAGTGGAATTTTATCGAAAACCTTTTCAGGTGTAGCTTTTACAGTGAAATATTCCACATCCAGCTTTCCTCTATATACTGGTTGCTTTATGGGTGGCTGTAGGAGAGGTTTAGAGGGGAATATCTAATTTTTTGAAAGATGACGGCTTAGATCACATTTTTATCATACAATAATTTGACAATCTGTAACACAATCTGTAAACTTCTATATTGAAAACATAGTAATTTACTATAAACATGCTAAAAGCTTGAATGAAAATTTGATATCAAAATTCAAAATAATCACTCTAAATTGTTATCACTTTCGCTGCCAAGCACCTCAAAAAACCAATACCTCAGTGCCAAGCATGTTTCAAGGACTCCTGAATATTGAGGGTTTATGGGTTCAACACAGAATATCTCCAAAACCATTCAACCTATCCCTGTGAAACTTTCACAGAATGTTGCTAATATATAAAACTTTTATTTGAACCAATAATACAAAAGATAGTCATGTGACCTTTGGTGGCCATTTTGGGAGCCATATTGAAAATATGAAAAATGCCTATAAGCAACTATATTATGCAAAAAAATAGATAAAACATCCATCGACATCAAGTATCAAACATCAGGATTTATTCTGATATATTGTTTCATCAGAAATAAATCAAAATATAGCAGTTGAAGGGCTTAATGTGACCTGTATATCATCCCCATGGACGCGTTTTTGATATTTTATATTTCCGCGAAATCTAATAACATTACAAAAACTTTTGTAATGTCCATTCTTGTACAGAATATTGCATATACCTCCATATACGATATTATTATGTCCCCTGAACATTTTGAAATAAAGAACAAAGAGTTGCGTTTCTTATAACGGTTAAAAATAGGCAGCTATCAACTGTGCCTTTAAAATTCGACTATAGTCTCGTTTGGCAGTGAACGGTAAAATTCGACTACAGTCGCGCGTTTGGCAGTGAAAGTGTTAACTGAGCTGTTCACTTCAGCTATATACACAAAGATTTGAATGAAACCCAAGTTTCTCCAGCAAGTAAGGTTATGTCAGGGAAATTTGGATTGCCGTCAGGGAAATGTCAGGGAATTTTGTTTTGTCCAGTCTGTATGAACCCTGTTATGGTCTGGGTTCAATTCACAACCAAGGCATTTGAAATCTTTCGGCTATGCTTCATACTTGCTGAAGCTTTCATGTCCTGAAATGGGATTGTATATAATAAAAAAAGAAAATTCTAGTTGTTGTCACGGATATGACATACAGTGAAACCTGTCTAAAGCAGACACTCAAAAAGAACACAAAAAATTGTTTTTCAATACCGATTATCGCTTAATGCATGTCAAAAGTAATGCAGAATGCTCCAAGGGGAGCATTCTGCAATACTTTTGACCTTCACTAAGCTACCATTTTCCATTAAGACCTTTGTTCTGTCTATTTCTAAGTGGCCGCTTAAAACAGGTTTTAATGTATTTCATCTTTTGCGGTGAAAACAGTAAATTAGGCAGTTCACAAGATTTTGGTACTTATTGCATATGGGAGCCCCAGGGGTTCAAAATTTTGAATTTCATTATTTTTTGGGGTTTTCAGAAAAATAAATATTTTTTGGGGTTATGAAGATTGTACATAGTTTTTTGGGTCATCATGAAATTGGACTATATTTAAGGGTCATTTCTATGCATTTTAGGGCATTTTCTTAAAGCTGCATAGTCTGTAACTTTTGATCTTCTTATTTTAAAAATAATGTTTTTATTTTTCAAGAACACAGTAAAAATACTCAAATTCAGGTAAACGTTTTAACATTATCGTAAATCTTAACAAGTTATCACTACCACAGCAACTGCATTTATGTTAAAATTCAACGGTCTAGAATTATTGGAGGGACGCAAATAATTACCAACAAGATAAAAATACACCTATTTGATAAGATAATTCACTTTTCCATGCAGTTTTCAGCTGTACTGAACATTTTTATTGTGAAAACATAGCTGAATTATACTTTTACAAATGATTTAAAAAGATAATAAAACTTTCGAAAAATGTTCATAGTTACAGAGTATGCAGCTTTAAGGTCAAAGTGCAGAATGGGGGATATTTTTGGGGTTGCTAAAATTATAATTTTTTTGGGGGGTGCTTGAAATTCTTGATATTTTTTGGGGGGTGAACGGTAGATGCTGGGCCCGAGCCTACGTATGAAGTAAAAATGAGAGTCCCCCCTCCAATCCCCCCGGATGGGAGCAGCAAAGACTAAGATGAGCCTGCACATCCACCCAGTTTTGCCAAGAGCCTTTGCAGACAAAATTGAGACTTCTAGCCACATTAGATAGCTCTGTATGCTTGTTAAAAACTCGGACCCAGTAAAAACGGACTGGTCACTGACAGAAATACAAAGTTATGTTGTTGAGGCCTTTATTTTAGTGCTATTACAAAGTACTACAGCCAATAAAATGATTCTGAACATACACAAGATTATAAGAGGTTACTCTGCTATGCAAACTAAGATATTACAAGTAAAAGTAAAAAAAAATGAAGTTTTCTCATCTTTTTATGTTCATTTCTGACTATTTTTGGCTAAAAGTTCCCAAAATAGCTAAAAAGGGTACCTAGGTTTCTTGCTGATGTTCATAGAAACGGATAAATGTTCAATAAATATAGCAATACAGCCTTAAAGATAGTATATTGAACCATTTTTTTTAAATTCAAAGATATGCATAGAAATAATGGAGATAAGATTATTTAATCTTCAGTATACATCAGTTTTGAATGCTCGGCCACTGTTGAGCCTCAACAACGTATTTCCAGTATATACATTTACCTGTGTGTAAGTGACCAGTCCGTGTTTATTGGGTCCAAGTTAAAAATGTTGCGGTCTAGTGTCAACTTTTGTTGTCTACTGATAAACTTTGCAAATGGTTTGGACCCAGATCCGATCAAGAAACGTTTTGCATACCTGATATGCAGGCCTTTAGTAAAGAGTGTGTACCAAAAAATTAAATTTCTTATTTCTCAACCAAATCATATGTTGTGGGTACTCAAAAGAACCGTCTCAATGAGACGGTTCTTTTGAGCACCCAAAACATATGTTATAAGTGATGGGTAAGAAAATATTTGCAATTTTACGCTCACAAATTTGGTTTATCTAAACAGTTGCTGATATGTTATGATTTCTTAAATGATTGGGTTTTTGAATTTCAAATTGAGTGAAATACGCAGTTACATATCTTATCTGTTCTCCTGCAAGAGTTAATGTTCTTTGATGTAATTTTCCAACAGGTTAATCAACAGATACCCAAAGACGCTATAGTGATAAGTGAAGGTGCCAATACCATGGATATCAGCCGAACTGTAGTACCTAACTCTTTACCCAGACACAGGTAATACTCCTTGCCCAGACACTGCTACTGTAAATTCGGAATTTTTCGCAAAGAGTGTTAAAGGACATGAGCAGCGACATGTGATTTCCAGCAATGTGGCATTTTAACAAGTGTAGACTCAGAGGAGCCTTGGCAGCCTCCTTTAAAGCTTAGAGATTCCAAATGATGTTCAGTCAGTAGCTTAACTCTCATAGGATATTCATGCGACTAGCCAAGGCTCTGATCAGACTGCACATATGCACAGGCTGATCTGAGGGTTTGCTGGTCGCACATAACACATTGTTTGAAATCTCATGTCATGACTCATATTATTTGCAACATTAAAAATTTAAGACTAGGGCATGATGTACTTATATCAGTAAATGACAGAGTGATTTAACCATTTTGCTTGGGTTTTATTTTCAAGAAACTTCGCTTATGCAAAGTTTCACAAAAATAAAACCCTCGAGAAAATTTCCGAATTTACAGTATAATCATTGCCAAGACATAGGCAATACTCCCTACCCAGACGCAGGTAATTCTCCTTGCCCTGACTCAGGCAATACTAATATTTAGACACCTGTAAAACTCCTTGCCTAGTCAGAGGCAATACTCCTTTCCTAGACACAAGTAATTCTCCTTGAGCTGACTCAGGCAATACTAATATTTAGACACCTGTAAAACTCCTTGCCAAGACATAGGCAATACTCCCTACCCAGACGCAGGTAATTCTCCTTGCCCTGACTCAGGCAATTCTAATATTTAGATACCTGTAAAACTCCTTGCCTAGTCAGAGGCAATACTCCTTTCCTAGACACAGGTAACAGTCATGAATTTGAGCATGGAAAAAGTTTATAACCTCGGGCCAGATTGTGAGTTTTGGAAGTCTGGTCTACACCATTGTTGTTTGCATGCATCAAACCAGCATTTTCTCGCAAAGTGGCCCAATATAATTCTTTATTATTCTTTCAGGTGAATTTCCCAAACAAAACTTCCATAGACGAACGACTGATATTTTACACTATTACCCGTTGCTATAGTGACTGTGAATACTGTCACTCGTTTGCCATAGTAGTGGGCGTTGAAAATATCAGTAATTTGTCTGATGCGCATTGCCGATGCGCATACAGTTGGTCAACGTCAGGAGATGTTCAACAGCAATGGCTGACATGAGGCATCATGATTTGGCCACTTTCAACTCCCAATAACTTTGTTGTTTATGGTCAGAAACCTTAAGTGTGCGTACTCGTTTTCTTAGTTAGGACAAGAGGAACACGAAACGTTGAGACCAAATTTGAGCGGATTTGGCGAAATTTTCTACAATATTCCATTTGAATGATGCTGCTTCGACTTTTTATGAAGTAATTTGTTTAACCGAACGTCATGATCAGTTCGAGCATTCGAACTGTTCAAAAGAACCATTTTTGTGAAAGATGTATTTTCATTCATGCATATAGATGAAGAGGATGTGCATTATTTTCCCTTTGGAACTCCCCTCACCATGGTAGGCCTAAGAAGGTAGAAAATTAAAGGATCTTATCTTCGGTATTATAAAATAAATATTACATTCCCTGATTGGGTGATAGTCCAAAATATCATCCCTTGAAACATGATTATCAACCTCAACTGCGCCTCAGTTTATAATCACATTCCTCGGGATGATATTTTTGACTATCACCCAATCAAGGAATGTAATATTCATATAATATTGAGTGATAGATTTCCCATTTTAAGGGCCACATGGCCTAAAAGAATAAAGGTAGATTAATCACTGCCCTGTCTAACTGTATTCTGGTTTTCACCTTTCTTTCAAATTTGCTGAATTGCGCTTTATTTCAGACTAGATGCTGGTACATTTGGTACAATGGGGGTAGGTGTAGGATTTGCTCTGGCAGCAGCGTTCTATTGCAGAGATCATGCTCCTGGTAAAAGGGTTGTGTGTATTCAGGGAGACAGTGCTTTTGGTTTCTCAGGATTTGAAGTAGAAACTGTTTGCAGGTAAAAAGTGTTAATAGAACTGAACCCTTTGTAGTCCAGAAACCCCTAAACAGGTACTTTGGCAAACAGTGAAGACCCGGATGAAATGCCACATTATGTGGCATTTCATCAGGGTCTACACTGTTTGCTAAGACCAAATGGATCTTCAGAGAAAGAAATATATTTTTTTGGAAATAATAGACTGTGACCCCTCAATATATATAATGGACCATCCTGACTTAACTATATCAAACTTTATAGAAAATTTCATTGGTCTAAAAGGGATGAAAGCAAGGCATCAATTAGGTAACCTGAAGATTGACCTAGGTATGTAGAGACATACCTAGGCAAAGAGTCACAAGTAGTCCTAATTTTTCATACTTCTAACTTTGTAAGAAAATAAAAACATTTGTTTTGGGGGACTCGAACCCCCTGCACTAAAAATAAGTGTTTTGTTTACCCTTCTATCAGAATTGCTAAAATTGTGTTCGTTAAATAGAACAAGGCAGTCCCTTTATAACACTCCTCCTTCTGCTGATATTAGTAGGGTTGGTGTCAGTACCAAGCGAAAGTATGTGCACAAAATACTGGCTAACGGCTTAGTCAAGCTTGCCCAGGAAAAAAAGTGTTGTTAGGTGACCTGACTGTCTCAACATGACCATAGCTGTTGACTAGGATGTGAAGCCTCAAACAAAACAAACAAACAAAACTAGATTTGCGGTCCTTAGTATAGACTGTGATGTAAAAGAATTGTGTTATAAAGGAACATTTTTACAAAAAGTAATTATAGTAAAATCACTTCAAGTTATCTTATCTTGGGTTGGTTTTCAATTCATTGTATTCCCTTTATAACACACTTATTTCTATCTCAGATTTGAATACCACTTTGTAGTTTAAACATATTTTATTGCCAAATATATACAGCAACGGGGTTGGGTCACAAGTTCTCACAACATTAGCTACGACCCTTCCCCTACATTTTAAACATACATAATAGCTAATAAACATGGCTATCTATATACAAATGCATTTGTGTTATACACACCTAATTAACAAAGCAAATAAGTTAGGAACATATATTGGAAACATATCAGAATAAATAAATAAATAAAAAAAAAAAATAAAAAAAGACAAATAAATAAATAAGTAAATAAATAAGTAAATAGTAGACAGAAAGAATAATATGAGTATACAGAAGTAAATAACAAAAAATAACTATGTATATTAAGTATACTAAAGACAAATGAAATAGGGTGATACAATAGTAAGTAGATAAGTATATATTAATGTAAGAAATATAATAATGACTATGAAAAAAACCCAAACAAGACTGCTATTATGACTACCCCATGGGCTCAACAATAAAACATAGTTTAGTTGGTATTCATGGTAATGATGTTTTCAAACAAGGAGTCTAAATATTATTGAAACGTTTAGTAACTTGTATGTACCTTTGGACTGCTCTGAACAAAACTATGTTGGTTTCCAAATTCCAGTTTTCATTGCCAAAAAGTATTAAATTAATGCTTAGGGGTTGTAACATTCCCACTGTATCGTTGAAAACCTGTCTTTCAATTGTGTATCTTCTACAACTAAATAAGTAGTGAATGGCGTCCTCTACCACACCACACAAGTCGCAAAGAGGGTTATCACGTATATGATTTATATAAAGGTCATTATTTAGGTTGCTACACCTATTTCTGAGTCATGCATGTAAGACTGATATATATATCTATTTCCAAAGGTAAAGTATGATGGAATGTATGACTTGTTGAACTTAGAGAATACATGTTTTTTGAAGGTAGTTAAAGTTGATAAGTTTTTAAAATCATCTTCAAGGCCATTCCATAATCTAATGGATGAAGGTATACATGATTTCTGTGAAATGGTCGTCCTATTATAAGGAAGAGAGATGTTTCTATTATTTCTCAAGGGATAATCTGAAATTTCATTGACTAATGGAGGGATTAAATCTGAGATATATGATGGCACTAAGCCAGCATTAACATTGTACATGAATGAAAGTTTATGTTGTTGTCTTCTTTGTGATAGAGTTAACCAACCACACTCTTTGTACAGGTTTTCTAACGATATAGGCCTAGTAAGTCCTTTTCAAGGCGTGCTGCTTCATTTTGTATCTTTTGAAGTGTTTGAGAGTCATAACCCTTTGTATACTGTAAACCCCTAAATGGGTAATTTGGCAAACAGCCAAGACCCAGATGAAATGCAACATAATGCTGCATTTCATCAGGGTCTGCACTGTTTGCTCAGATTAAACAACTTTCAGTGATAGAATTACATCATAATTAAGAAAATTCTACCTTTGACCCCCTAAAAGTACTCAATGGGCAGTTCCATACTTATTATATCATTATATATGGACAATTCCATCAGAATACAAAGGCTTAAGAGTCCATGATCAAAACTATGTTTTTTCTTATTTTTCAAACAAAATATATGTTGTGGGTACTCAAAGAACTGTCTCAATGAGACTTGTGGGTAAGAAGATATTATCAATTTTACGCTCAAATTTTTTGGTTATCTAAACCTATGTTTCATGCATTCGTTATAAGTACTACCATCTCATGGGATAGTCCCAATTTGTCACAAAACACAAACAATGAGTCAACACATGAGATTTTATAATTATCATATAAGAGAGCCGCCAAGGCTCAGAGAAACCTGACTATCCACACAGTTTCTGCAATGCCAAGACTGCTTGCACACACAATAAAAAGTAGGGACAAAGATTAATATTCAAACCAAATCCTAGACCTCTGTTTCCAGTGGGAAGCTGTACACACACACATTCAAAGACTGGCTTTAGGCTAATGTAATTACTGCCAAAATCCCGTGAGCTGGACGACTTGTCAGTTTGGAAGACTGTCGGGTAAAGTCGGGTAAATTCGGACAGTCGGCTAAATACGGACAGAGACCTTGTTCCTTTCATATTCACGTTATTGGAATAAAAATCAATTAACCAAGCAAACAGTGAAAATCCTGATGAGACGGCTCATAAGGAGCCGTCTCATCTGGATTTCCACTGTTTGCAAATGTATGTCCAAATTTACCTGATGTTCGAAGTTACCTGACTTAACCCTAGTACAGGGGAAGGAAGTTTTCAGGAACCTTCCCAAAGTCAGGACTTTGAGGTTTGTTATAAAATACGGAATTAGGCAGGTTATAATAGCTTCTCTGATTTATTTTCAGGTCATCTTATTCTATATGACAAGTGACCATTTATATTCAAATTTGAATTTATATATTGTTTTGAGGCATACTGCAAGTTTTGAATTCCCAAATTGGGACACTGGCACTTTACTGGGCACTAGTGTAAAATCTGTTCTGTAACTTATTATTAAATCTTATTATTAATGGGGGCTAGTGCCCCCATACCCCTTCAACTGTCTTCAGGTAAAGGTTTGTATCATATTGAAATATGCAAGAAATTCTTTAGATGCAAACAAATCCATGAATCTTAGATAGAATCAGTAGTGCCTGGTAAAGTGCATTCTAGCCCCCAAATTTCCGGATTTCGGGACTAAACTCAGCTTTTACCTCTGATAATCGCTTTATGATCTCTTATACATATATTGCAGGTATCAGTTACCGATTGTGTTTGTAGTTATCAATAATAAAGGAATTACGAAGAGTTTCAGTGAAGAAGTTTGGAAGTCATTTGAAGGCTCTGATAGAACTCTAACGTAAGTTTTAATACCATATTTAGTCTTAATACATTGTATTTGGGACACCTTAACTTCATATTGGCCTCATTGCTGAACAGTAAAAACAAATTATTATCACATGATGTCCCCTCTGGGAGTGAAATAATGCCAAGTAATAAAATCGATAAACCACTAGTGTTTTACAGAATAGTGCTTAATGTAATGAGGTCTATTATATGTTGCGTAAAAGATGGCAAAAATCTTGATGTTTCACGGCAAAAATCTGATAAATAAAATCTAACATTCGTGCTACTCTTTATTTAATTTATTCAACTCATTGGGAAAAAGAGATAAATGCTTGGCAAGCCTCACATTTTATCTCTTTTGCTACTTTTATTGAATTTATTCAACTCATTGGGAAAAAGAGATAAAATGCTTGACAAGCCTCACATTTTATCTTATTTCAACTTGTTTAATAAATTCAATAAAACATGAGCACTCATTTAAGATCCACTATGTAAAATTTTTCATACATCCACCCTCTTCTTTGAATCCTTTGTATCTCAAATTTAACGTGAATAAGCAGGTTCATTGAACTATTGGAGTTTGAATTATCAACTTTTAACTGCATTATGAATTGCATCTGTTCCAGGGGTATAGTGTTTCATATACCTAGGTTGGAGGTTATAAAACTTTTATATGTGCAACCCTACTGAGCATAAAATTTCAATTGCGCATAAAAACTGAAATGCTGAAAAATACTTGTCTTTATTTAAACCCATAAGATGTTGTCTGTAGCTATTAAATGTTTAGTTGCCAACAATGATTGGCAGTTTAAAATTTATGAGCACAATAAAGTTCATGCTCAGTTGAGTTGAGCCTGAAAACAGCTTTATAACCTCTGGTCCGCTGTATCTTAGAATTAAGATTTGTAAGCATACATTGCAGGCAACTTGGGTGAGAACTAGTCTATTGATTTATCAATGATATTTGAGACTTTGCATGAGATTTCCAACAATATGGTATGTGCGAACAGCAAAGGCTCAGACCAGCCTGCGCATATGCACAGTCTGATCTATTTGCTTAAATATTCTATAACTGTTAAACTACTGACCAAACCTCATTTGAGGTTTCTAAGTTTAAAAGGCGGCTGCACAGGCTCGTTTGAGTCTTCACATGTCAAAATGCCACATTGTTGGAAATTGCATGTCACGGCTCAATTTTCTATTTTTCAGTAATCCACCAACAGTATTAATGCCAAATGCAAGATATGAGAAGGTTCTTGAGGCATTTGGAGGTAATGGTTACTACTGCAATACACCTGATGAAATCCAGAAAGCTATGAAAGAGTCCATGGCCAATACTACACAAGCATCAATGGTTAATGTTATGATTGATCCCATGGCAGACCGGAGAGCACAGGTAGATGATCATATTTACAGATGTTATTCACTATTTACATCCATGTACCAAAGGAGACAAATCCCTGTAGTGACCCTTTTTAGACCAATGCAGGCCTCCAGGTAAGAGTGCGTAACTTAAAATTATTTTTCTTATTTCTCAACCAAAATATATGTTGATAAGACGGTTCTTTTGAACACCCAAAACACATTTTTAAACTGATGCATAAGAAAATAATCTCAATTTTACGTAAAATATTTTTGCTTAACTGGTCCTATGCCAATGGAATTTCCTATAGTGTCATACAATAATTTCTGGATGGCCCATTGTATATATTGAGAGATCATAATTTCCATGAAAGTATTGAATTACTTTCTCTGGAGATTGTGTTTTTCGTAGCAAACAGTACAGACCTTGATTTTATCTTGGTCTTCACTGTTTGCCAAAGTATCTGTTAACTAGTATCCAGAATGAAAAGGAGTAATGATGCCTTTTACTTGCTGTGAATGACAACTTCTGGCATGCTCAACCCAGACCACTTAATTTTACAACAACTGATCTGTAAATCGCTCTGACATATGTCCCTTGGTGTTGGATATAGAGGCCCTTACATGAGTGCTCATGTTTTATTGAGTTTATTAAACAAGTTGGGAAAAAGTGATAAAATGTGAGACTTGCTGAGCATTTAAAATCACTTTTTCCCAACAAGTATAATATTCAATAATACAAGAGCACAAATGTAAGATTCTTCTTATCATATGACATTAATATTACTCTGGAATCTCATATCTGGCGTAAATTTTGTCATTATGTAAGCAAGATTATTTCACTCACGAAGTCATATGATAAATCAATTTAAACATCACTCTTGATTTGAACATCTCACTTCACCTAGTTGTGAAATAGTAAACTAGTAAACAGTATCACCCTCACAGTAAAACCACCCTCACAGGCAAGTATATGATTGGTTGCATTGTAATTTATTTAACTGGCACAATATCTAATTTCTATAAAATGTTGTTGGACAATCACTTTAAGATAATGATGTAATATTTAACCTATTTCTCTTACCTAAAACTTTGATCATTATGAGTACATTTAACTTTTTCCTCATGGTAGGCTACTTATGTTGACTGCTGATAACACTTGCAAACAGTTTTGACCCAGATCAGGACAAATAATATGTCTGTCCTGATCTGGATCTAAGCTGTTGGATATTCTGTTAGTGTTCCTTAAAGAAAAAGTATATTTTTGAAAAAAGAAGTGATCAGTTAAACCCCAAAACCATTAACAGTAATCAGCATGCAACGAGTTAAAGTATCCAAATGAAACATAAGACCAAAATGAAAATTTTACATAAATATATGGGCCAGCATATGAGGTTTCGATAATTATTGCATATATGCACAAAAGACTCTTTTACTTTAACCCTTTGCTACATAATAAGGCTTTTTGAAGCCTTTGAAATATCTTGCACAGATTCGAAAATATCATGGAAAATTTACCATTTACTCCAAAAAGCAAATGCTCTATTTTCCATAATATTTTCAAAAGTATTCAAAACTTAACTTATTTTTTTCTTTATTATTTTCAATGTTGTCTAAAAATAGAAAATGGTGTCATGATCTAAAAGTAGCCTATGGAGTAAAGAGTTAAACATCCATGCTGACATATCTAGTGGGGCTAGAGATCTCACGTTTGGTCTGAGCCTTCATCTGCATCCATACTTTGGATATGCGAGCATATGCGCAAACCCACCTGAGTCTTTGTTGTTTGAAAATGTTACAAATACCAAAACAACATGAGCATGGCTCTTTTTTTTCAGGCCTTCTCCTGGTTAGAATCTATACAGCCCAGCAAGATGTAGAATTGACTGAACATTGATAAGCAAAGTCTGTGTTCCAGGTAGTTCAGTTGGATTTTATCTTGAAAATATGTCAATGACATCAAAGATGAATACAGTGCAGTCCCTTTATTATGCTATATTAAGAGTCCATAGCAAGGAACAGTGTTATAAGTGAACCATATTATAAAGAGACAATTTTAGAAAGAATTTTAGAATTCATGGTATAAAGAGGCTGCACTATACTTATCTTTGAGCAAACCATGCTCATGAGAACATTTGTCAATTAGCATGGTGCATGCTCTAATCATCTAATTATCCATCACACACCTACAACATTTTCAATGTTTTTGAACCCTTTTGATTACCAGCCAATACAGTGGTTCACTTTCATTGTTATTTCCGATTCCTTTGTATGAACAACAGCGTGGATCCTGATCAGCTTGTTCACTTTAATTACTATTTATGATTCATGCAGATAAAAAACAGTGTGAATCCTGATCAAAGCCAGCTGATCTGGATCTACACTGTTTTAAAATAAGGTATATAATTTTCTTTACAGTGACTGTGTGCTTATTATGTTGGATATACAATTGGCATTTGGAAACTTCGTAGCATGATCTTTTATCTCAGTACCTATCATGTTTGGTATCATTTTAATGAGCTATCTTTCCTCTATGTTATGGCACAAATTTCATGAGGATGTTATAATGCAGACATGAAATATTATTGTGAAAACATGTACTGTTTGTATACTGGAAAACGCAAAATTACAGTGGGGCAGAGTGAGTTTAGCTAAGAGTTGACGTTCTGGTTCATTTCAACTGAAAACAGTGGCAAACAAACTTATAAAAGTACATTGTACCTTGAGAGTAGAAATCAATGAATTTTGTGGTGGTTAATTAGAAGTTCTTATGCCATCAACAAAATATGAGGGGTTGAGTTACTCCACCCACTTCTTGAAAAGTAGGGGAAGTGTTATTAGGAATAATTTTCTTGAATACAGACTTTTTGCCGGACGAAATTATTTTTATGCATTGTTCGCTACAAATAAAGCAAAATATATACTCAATAAACATTTTTCTTGCTCCTGTAGTGACACAATTTATAGTAATAGTATAAAGAAGAAAAAAAAGTCCCATTTTTGAAAGTTACCATTTCTCAATTAGTCAACATTTTCTAAATGTAAAGGTGTAAGTCTTGCAAGCAGTGATCGCATAATATATTTTAATTAAATCTAAGTTGGCACCAAATGCTTTATTTATCAAATCATGATCATAAATAAGGTGCCAAATTTACCTTCGTTTTTTCCCAAATATTTTGATTAAAATTTCACCCAGTGTATAAACTCGTGTATAAACTCGTCTCATTTTGAGTAGGCGCTGCACGTGCACTCCGGGTCCTTTTTGACAAAAAAATAAAATATCAAGTAGCCGTTGAATTCTAGTTCCAAAAAATGCATTATTTGATAGCACTTTTTCAAAGCATTGTGGAGTTATCATGCCATGCTACGAATTTTCCAAACGCCCCTCATAGGGGATCTTACATGATTGCTCATGTTTTATTGAGTTTATTAAAGGAGTTGGGGAAAAGTGATCAAATGTGAGGCTTGCTAAGCTCTTTTTTCACTTTTTTGCAACAAGTTTAATAAATCCAATAACACAGGAGCATGAATGTAAAATTCTATTTATCATATGATGTAAAAAATATTTTGTGCGCATGTTTTTGGTGTGAAAATGTCTATATTTTACCATAAGTATGGAACGTTGTTATGGACATCATTTCATAACGTCACAGGTACCCAAAAATCTGTACTGTAAACCACTAGTGATTTATTGATTTTAATGTGTGGCGTTATTTCACTCCCAGACGCGATGTCATATGATAAATTGTAAAAGGACTTCTTGTTTTTGTGAATTATATCAGTAAATCATTCAAACTGAGCATAAAGCCTAAATACTCAGTTTTCTGAGTTAGCTCAATTGGTAGAGTGTAGGACTTGTGATCAAGAGGTCGCAGGTTTGAATCCCACAATTGTTATGGTGTTGTAACCTTGAGGGAAACACTTGTTAAGTACTGGTTTAACCAAGGAAAATGTTCCAACACCACTGAAAAAATGTTGACTGGGACATAATGCATCAACTCAACTTGGACGTTGTACATCAACTCATACAAAAGACTGATTATTGTCTTGTATTTTAGTTTTATACAAGATGACTCACTACCTCTAATAAGTTGTTTATTATTTTTAGAAGAAAATTATGCTACTGGTAGTTCCCATCACATACCGTCATCAGTGTCATTGCTTTTTTTTGTATGTATTTATTCCAGTTTTGGAACACAAGACGAATGTAACAAGAATTTTAAGTGGATTAAGTTTACGTTTACATTAGAGCAAGTGTATGTGACATTTACTTGACATAATTTTATGCCCTGGATATTGAAAATCAGGGAGGCAAATTTGTTTTATTTTGTCTCTGAATGAAAGCAGTAAACTTTAACATTGACAAATTGCATTTTTTCTGGGGGATGCCTTGTATAAGGTCTCATTTTTAACAGTCTTGATATTTACGATATGGGCCTTGTTGCCAGGGGGTTTGTGGCCAGGTAAGGCTGAAACCTGCCTGCTCAGCTATAGAGACTAGCTAGAATATTGGTCTTTAACTATAGCAAGTTTAGCTTAATTTGCTACATGCTAAAGATGAATATTCTAGCTAGTCTGTATAGCTGAGCAGGCTTATAATACTTTCTAGAGTGAATTAAAGCACTGACCAGACTATGTGGATGTACAGTGTGGTCTTGGCCTATGTTGTTTCCATGCTACAAAATCAGGTCTTAAGGTTATAAAACATTTTTCCATGCTCACCTGAACTGAGCACAATTATCCTGCTCATAAATGTTAAAATGCCAACAATTGTTGGCATTTTAACATTTATTTACAGAATAAATACATCTGAGAGTTTTCAAGCAAGTCCAGCATTTAAATTTTTATGAGATGAAATTTCATGCTCAGCTCAGTTCAGCATGAACGTTTTATAACCTCCGGGCTGGGCTTTCTTGCCACAGGGCATGTATGAAGCCTGTGAGGATTACAGGTGATGGAATATAATTATGTACATGGTATAATTGATTCTTCTGTGATTGCTGCTAAGCAAAAACGTAATCAGTGTTGTGTCTATAATGCATTTAGATTAATTTATGATTGTTGATTGTTATTTTTATAATGATATTGAATACATATTTGAATAAATATTGATTTTTGATTATGCTCTGCTTGTCTGTTCTTACTTACATAGATGTATACATAACACCCAAGCCTTTAAGGGGCACTTCTGATAGCAATGTAGCAATGTCCAAAAAAAAGTCTACTTTCAAATGTGCTAAGAAATACCAAAATGCCAATCAGCCCAATGTTTAAAACGTCATCTTGTGTTTGCTAATAATGGAAAAATTTAGAACAATAAATCTGGCATGTCATATTTGTCCAAAATATTTGGATGTATTGCTGTACTTTCTTTCTACAAGCTCCATAATAAGTTTGAGCATGTGTTCAAATTATAAAATGATATTACAGACAAAAATTTAAATATGTAAGCCCACGTTGTATACCATTTGTCGTAGCATAAATGTGAAGAAAGTTATAAAGCTTCTTGCATTCATATTTGAACATCCCTTGTTTTTCAACATCTATTTTGCTTGGTTTTAATGCAAAACCTTGCAGCCAAAACAAGCAAAAACTATATTTTAAGCTCACTAAATATCTGTGGTGTTAAGGAAATGTAAATATTGAGGTAGGTACAAAAACTAGAGTTATCTCTGCCTGTTGACATTTATGTACCGGTCCATTCATGGAAAATCTGCTTCAGGAGTTGTCCTATGCTCACATATCAGCGCTTACAATTTCCACTCTCGTTTCATATTACTCCAAAAAATTGTATTTTGATACTATATAAATTGTTCGAAAGCTTGCTAGCCTCCAGTTTAAATCTGGTTTGCATAACAAAAGGTGACCTTGAGTTTAACTATCCCCAGTCTAACTATCCGAGGGTAAATTATGACATGTTAGTCTAAGAGTAGGACAAAATAGGTTATTTTCTTTAATGCACCGATTGTTGTCATGACAATTCCAGCCTAACACGTTTTGTATTATAGCAACTGGACAAGACCATTTCCAATTATAGGGATGTACGGTGATTTTTTTATTCAAATAATAATAGATTATTATTGTAAAAGCAAACAGTAGAATTCCTGATCAGACGCCACAATATATGGCATCTGATCTGGGTCTGCACTGTATGTATACATGCGCATGCGTACATCCGCATGTGTGTGTATGGGTATAAATGTGTGTCTGTGTGTGGGTACAAGTGTGCATACATGTATGTGCGTGCTTGTGTGCGTGTGTCTGTCCGTTTAGTATGTGTGTGTATATGTATACGTCCGTGACTATCTTTATGTCTTACTTCAAATGTTGGCGTGCATGCGTTCACATGTACGCCATTTGACAAACATAGATGTTAGATTCTAGATGTAATAGCTTAAAGGTTAGAAAAAAAGTAACGGACATACCTATATACATACACACAGACACACGCACGCACATGCATGCATAAATAGAAACACACATACAAAAATTACATACAAACAGACGGACAGACAAGCACATGGGCGCCTTCACGCTCGTACGCACACATCATACGTACATTCTTACATGCATACACACTCATACATACATGCATGTATATACAGTCAGATATACGCATTGGTGCCTGCACGCGCATACACACGAACTCATACGCATGCGCGACCGTATGCACAACAAAAAATTATCACATTTAGATGTAAGAAAAGTCAGGGACGTTTAAATATACACACATGTATGCAGGCATGTACCCAACACAGACATACACTTATACCCATACATACGCGAACGGATGCACGCATGCAAGAGCATGCAAACAGACAGACGCACGGCTGCCTGCGCGCATGCCAAATGCAGGACTACATTCATACCTACAGACAGACAGGTGCAAGGCGGACTGCCTGCACACACACACGCACAAATGCATACATACGTACGCACGTACATAATACATACATATCTTTTGTTTGTTTGATTTTTTACGTTCCGGTCAACAGTTTTTCAGTTATGTCGGACGGACGGATCTTCCTTGGTTGAATCAGTACTAAGCAAAGATTAATTGGTCTAGCTCAAGGACACAACGCAGTTGGTTTAAAGACTTAACCTGAGACTTGTTAAACTTGCTTCATGCAATCAACGGCCAGTAACCTGGAGTTTAAGCTTAACGTTAACCTGAGACTGAGTTTAAGCTTAATGTTAACCTGAGACTTGTTAAACCTGACTTTATGCAATGGACGGCTGTTAACCTGGAGTTTAAATTCAAGGTTATCTTTAAAATATTGTCATGCAATCGACCCATATAGTATAAAAATACAATTTTCGCAGTAGTTATGTTAAGCGGCAAGCCGCATTTATCTTCCCTTTTCTCTTGGTTTGAACATCAGTAAATATGTTTTTGAATAATTCATGTGTATGCCCATTCATTGTCACAAAAATTATAGCAAACCTCAAAAGTTTGAAAGTTTGACTTTTTCACAAATTACTTTTAGGGAGATGTCACGCCTTAACAGGACAACTCCTTAACATGTTTTGAAATTGACCCCATTGTTTTAGACTTTTAAGGAGAATCCTCTGCTTATCGGTAGATTTCCTTCAAAACATCAAGCTTAGCTTCTCAGCCAAAAATCATTGAGAAGTGGTTCATGCTGGCAAATTGCACCTCTTGATATGGGCCTCGTCGCGAGAAAACCTGTATTGGGGGATTTGTGAACAACACAGGTGCAGACCAGCCTGCGCATCCCCGCAGTCTGATCAGCAACTTTGTTATTCGCTTTTTGGAAAGTGTCATATATAAACTTGCTACAGATGAAATTTCAAGTTTCTAGCTAGTCTCTGTAGCTGAGGAGACTGGTTTGAAACTCGCTTTGTCGAACACCCCGAAGACAGGTTTTCTCACGACGAGGCCCATATAATTTCAACACACAAAGGGCTGCTACTATGCCAAAAATCATTGAAGTGAAGCAGACAGTGGAGCAGCAATAAATGAATGTCTACCCACTGTTGTGGGAGACATAACTGGACACGCTAGTAAAACAACAGAACATTGTTTGTTGTATGATTGCACATCTTTATTATAGCACAAAGACTGTAACATCAACAAATGAGCCAGATCACAAGTTATTGGTACTTATTGCATATGCTAAATGAGCAGTGGCATGGGATTTCCAACAATGTGGCATTTTGACAAGTGTAGACTCAGACGAGCCAGTGCAGACTCCTTTTAAGCTTAGAAACTCCAAATGATATTCGGTCAGTAGCTTAACAGTCATAGAATATTTAAGTGACTAGCAAAGGCTCTGATCAGTCTGCTCGTATGCGCAGGCTGGTCTGAGCCTTTGCTGATCGCACATACCACATTATTAGATATCGCATGTCACAGCTCAAATTCAGGGTGCCCACTCTTAGTCTGAAATGAAATTCCCTGACTTTTCACTGACTTTTCCCTGACCAAAATTCATTTTTCCCTGACTATTATACGTGTTTTACAGCCTCCTTCCCCTGTTCCACCTCTGTTATATTAGTTCTGACATCAGTCAAACTAAATCTTTAAAATGTATGATCTTTACATCAGAAATATGTTTAGTTATAAAAGGACAAACAACAGGCAGCATGTAAGAATAGAAAATAAGAATTACATACCTTTGTGTTGCTTAAAATAGTTTGAATAAAATTGTGTTCTAAAGTTTGTGCTCATTAAACTCAAAGCAATTTAAATATAATAATGCACACCCAACCCTACGCACTTATAAATATAATACATCAGTTCAAAGTAGCTCTGAAGATAAGGTTATTTCAATCTTCTGGTAACTACATAAGTCACAATGAAAGTTGAAAAAAAGGTGATCAAAACATTGGTCTTTTGTTGCCTTTCAATGTTTAAAATCATCTACTTTATAGGTTATAATCAATCGAAAGCTGTTATAAAGTCATAATCTCCTATCTGTTTTTTCTTTTCTTCATATTTTGAGGGGCTTGAACAAAAATGATCTTAAAATTCCCTGACCTTTCCCTGACTTTTGAAAAATTTTCTAATTTCCCTGACCATTTAAAGAATTCCCTGACTTTTCCCTGACCTTAATGAAAAAATAAGTTTCCCTGACTTTTCCCTGACCAGTGGGCACCCTGAAATTTCATTCTTCAACCATTTGCCTACTGGGTAATTTTTCATGCTTTTTTATCGTCTGCTGATTTTTTTCAAAATCAACTTTTTAAAAAAAAAATTTCAGGAATACCATCAGAGTGTCAAACAGTTTGGATCCAGATCAGGTCCAACATTTTGTTGGGCCTGATCTGGGTCCAAACTATTTGCAAAGGTTATCAGTAGACGACACTAGTAGGCAATGAGTTAACCTTTTGTATACCAATGGAATTTCCATAAAGTTTGATACAGTTAAGACAGGATTGTCCATTGAATATAATGATGAGTCACAGGATATAATTGTCTAAATAATATTGTATTTCTTTAAAGATCTATTTTCTCTTACCAAACAGTGAAGACACTGATGAAATACTGCACAAAGCAGCATTTCCTTTGGGTCTGTACTGTTTATTAAAGTTCGTGATTAAAGGTTTCGGTCTACAAATGGTTAAACATGAAATGAAGGCTCTGGCAAGACTGTGAATTTTTGCAAACTTGTCAGAGGCTTTGCTGCCTGCATATTCAATAAGTACTTAAATCTAATGTGCTGACCCAAATATACATACAAAACTTATAAACTAACAATAAGTTGGCCTCAATGTGAGAAAACCGGTCATCGGGGATTACGATCAACAAAGGCGCAGACCAGCCTGTGCATCCGCGCAGACTGATCAGCGCCTTTGTTATTCGCTTTTTGGAACATATTTGATATAAATTTGCTACAGGTGAAATTTCAATTTTCTAGCTAGTCTCTGTACCTTAGGAGACTGCTTTGAGTCTCACTTTGTCGAAAACCCCGAAAACAGGTTTTGTCGCGACTAGGCCCATTTATAATGCTGCGGACACAGGTACAAAATACAGTAAAACCTGTCTTAAGCGGCCACTCAAAAATAGACAAAACAAAGATCTTAATGACAGATGTTAGCTTAATGATGGTTGAAAGTATTGCAGAATGCTCCCGTTGGAGCATTCTGCAATACTTCTGACCTGCATTAAGCAGTAATCTGTCTTGAAAACCAATTTCGGTCTTCTTTTTGAGTGACTGCTTAAGACAGGTTTTACTGTAGTACTAAAACTTTTGTGATTTGTTGTGAGAATGCTTATCTACAGAGTTTAGGAACAGGTAATGTTTCTGTCTACTTGCTCAGCTACAGGGACTAGCTAGGATCTTGAAAATTTTAACTCTGCATGCTGGATAATTTTTCATGTTTCTGGTGTCATCTGCTGACTTTTTTCAAAATTAACTTTTTCAAAAAATTATTTCAGGAACACTGACAGAGTGTCGAAAGGTATTCTGTCGATCCTGATCTTGAGTTATCAGCAGAGGAAAAATTCGCAGCTAGCAAGGAAAGAGTTAATGTTCATGTTTTGCCATTATATTTGCCTCGTCGCAGCAAAACCTGTCTTCGGCCTTTCCGACAAAGTGAGATTCAAACCAGCCTCCTCAGCTACACAGACTAGCTAGAGAGTTGAAATTTCGCTTGTAGCAAGTTTGGATATGACACTTTCAAAAAAGCGAATAACAAAGGCGCTGATCAGTCTGCGCGGATGTGCAGGCTGGTCTGCGTCTTTGTTGTTCGCAAACCTCCGAAGACAGAGAGCCATATTTTCTAGACTGAATAACAAAGATGATGATCAGATTGTGTGGATGCACATACTGGTCTGCACCTTTGTTCTTTACATGTACTAGACATTTATATCAGGTTTTTTTTAAAAAAAAGGTTAACCCATTTAAGCCTAGCGTCCTTTTTGTGGGACATAGGAAAACAGCGCAAACCCGGATCAGACGGCCACAGAATGCGGCGTCTGATCAGGGTCTCCACTGTTTGCTTACAGAATGTTCTATTGAAATTTGAATAATGTAAAATACCACCCAACACCCCTTAAAACAGAAATTGACTGGTCCAATTGATAACAGTGGGAAATTCAAATCGGCTTAAATGGGTTAATGTATCATGTTTAGCTATTATACTTCTACACATGAATAACAAAGGTGCAGATCAGACTGCACATGCATGGGCTTATCATTCTGCACCTTTGTTCCTCACATGAAAATTGGCCCCAGAGGATATCAAATAAATACATTCATGCTCAACTAAACTGAGTATGAAATTTCAGTTGCTCATAAAAGGTTAAATGGTGAAAAATAAAAGGTTAAATGGTGAAAAATAAACATTTTTCTTGCTTTAAGCTCAGATGCTATTATTAATTCTGCCGATAAATGTTAAAATGCCAATACTTGTTGGCATTTAAATATTTATCAGCAGTATAAAATGCCAATACTTGTTGGCATTTAAATATTTATCAGCAGTATAAAGGAGCTCTAGCGATAAGGCGTATATTTTCCCTAGTTGACATGATTACAAAACCTAAATTTTCAAATTGCTCTTATGTTTTTAAAATTGGACTGTTTCGGTAGTAAAATATGCATAAAAAACATCAAAATAGGTTTCA
The DNA here is from genome assembly GCA_964019695.1 of Loripinus fragilis. Lineage (NCBI taxonomy): Eukaryota > Metazoa > Mollusca > Bivalvia > Lucinida > Lucinidae > Loripinus > Loripinus fragilis. The sequence goes on along the minus strand of OZ026527.1, from coordinate 71,352,408 downwards.
AAGGGATTCATCATTTACAACGCGGTTAAAACTTGTGCCTTCTACTCCCACCCCTCATTTTATGTCTTTAGACTGGGTGCCGTTTAGACGAGAGTTTTTGTAAATCCTTTGCAGGTTTTCAAAAAGTAAAAGTTCTAAAATATTAAGGATATAAGTGCCCTTCGTTTCCAAAAAATTGCGGTATTCCTTCTGCGCATGCATACGAAATATACTTAAAATTGTGACGTTTGTCATTGAAAAGATAAAACTGGCGTCTTTCAGTTTGTTTTTAGATGCTTTCCCCCCTAGACCCAAGATGCCCTTTGGACAATTAAATGTCGCTATACAAATATATAACATATGTAAAGGGCGTCTTGGGTCTAGGGTGGGGAAAGGGGTTGTATAAGCGAAAGAAGACATCAAATATCTAACAAAAATAGACCACTTTGCAAGATGGTCGTTTTTATTGTACATCAACTGTATAAATAGTTTTACTGTGCATAGCGTGGTTCCTTGTTCAACGGTCTAGTTCCCATATATGTTACTGAATAACAAGTACAGTTGATGATCGAAATAAATTCTCATTCAATAAGAAGTAGTTATTACATACATGAAGGAAACCCTGTTTTAAATATTCAAATTGGGGGGCAATGGTGCATCGACGGCTCTTCTATATACAGTCTACTCTCGATACCTCGAATTTCAAAGGACTGAGCAAAATATGTCGAGATATCAGTAGTTCGAGGTAACCAAATCATGACGTATAGCCACCATTTTGGGGCGAAATAAATCGCGTTCAACTCGTCCATTAATAGATCGTTATTGAGAGCTTACATTAATGAACTGTGGAATGAATTAATACAAAATCAATTCTAATTCACATTTGGAATTGAAATAAAAAAAAAGAATAAAAAGGGGAAAAATAGAATAGTTTTTCAGGTACCACTGCAGTCCTGACATTATGGCTATTTTTTTTTCACTTTCTAAGACAAAATAAAATTAACAAATCATTTTCAGTTTGTTTATATTGGCGACTGGTCCGGCGGTCGCAGGTTTTACCCTAAATATTGTTGTTGGCATCCCAACAATGAGAAGTTGCTAGCTAGGTGATCTGTGATGGCGGATTGAGTTATTTCTGGCGATTTTATAGAGGATGCTACTTTTTAATCATATATGTATCAAATCTGAACATATGTTGATCTATGCTCTACGAGAGTTCGGCTTATTCTACATTCTGGAGCTCCTAGTGGTCCGCGATCGTAGTACAATTATGGGTTAATCCCACAATAATTTTCAACCCCGTAAGGCCAAGCTACCCAGACCATAATCTAATATTCACACGCAGAACCGGTTTTATTCCCATAATGTTACATTGCAATGTATCAGCGGATGGACAACGCCAAATAACTCCTCAAACTTTTCGGAGGATAAAATAAACAAGAATGTTTAAGAATGAACTTTAAAACGCATGACATATTTTCCTTTTTCAGTATAAATGGGTTAGCACACGAGATCTTGGCGTGAAGCTATATTTAATACATGCATGTATAGCTATCTAATGAGAATAGGCCTGTATTTGGGATCATACCTGCTTTGAGTATGCGAGCAGTGAATGCTTGGATTCACCGGCTCGCATGAGCCTCGGTTGATCGTCCATAATCTCCTGTGCTATCTTAGTGCCAGAAGAATTTGTAATTAGCCTGCGAATACCCAGCAAGCTCGTAAAAGCGGGCCACTATTGGCCCGCAAGCAAAGCACCATCCGAAAGTCGTTTCGCTGGCAGGCCGATAGTGGCTCGAGATTGGATACTGGCTGAGCATATCATCTGCCGAGGTCGACCGTTAAATAGTTTTGCTGCCAGTAGAGCGGAAAACAGCATAAATCCAGATCAGACTGAGCCTACACTGTTTGCAAAAATATTTCTAAAATGTTCCAGCAGAAGCCAAAACAAACAAGTTTTATTGCGATTATCGTTTTTTTCAGCCTTAGAGTTTTTGTTTATTTCCAAAATGTAATGTTTTCTCTGAAAAGTGCGCAGACCCTGATGAAAAGTCGTATTATGCTTAGGCGGCAATTCATCGCGTCCTTCACTTTTTGCCAAAGTGCCTCTTTTAGGAGAGACAAAATTACTTTAGCTTGCTGTCGACTGCAAAAGTGGTCGTAAGTTACATCATATACCCAACACGTATCATCTTGTTCCAAATATAGCAACTTTTTTGTCTTAACTCTTTGCATGCTGAGTAACGTTTTTATTGTCTAAACATTTCTTAAATCTTACGGACCTTTCTCCTTCGTGTCCCGTCAGACGTTTTGCTGAGCCTGATCTGGTTCTATACTGTTTGTATGATCTATCTCAGACATTTTAAAATGCTTCCAGAAACACACTATTGACGTTTTGCATGCTGATTCTTTCTTTTTTTCGCATACTATTTTGTCATCATAACCAGATTACAGCTATATCGAGCCAACATCCCATCAGGGGCCACTATCGGCCCGCCAGCGAAACGCCAGTTGCCTATTTCTAATCATTGATAATAGGTGCTTACTGGGTACAGGCTCGGACAGTTTAGATCACAGATCAGGCTCCAAGTTTTGTCAAAATAGTGAGTATGATCAGAAAATACCACAATCACAAACCGAAGACAAACCCATGGCACCCGAGGAAGAGCCACACAACCATCAAGAGACACCAGGAAGACAAACTAAGCAAAGCAACCAGTACTCTCTTCCCCACCAAGATGATTGAAAAACTAGAATGGACATAAAGCCTGTTCTCAAAGCCCCCGGAGCAATCTGATACCAAAATCGACTCCCACCCGCTAGTGTCAAATAGTTTGATCCAGATCTGGTTGACATTTCAAGCTTTCGTCCGACCATCCGTTTATTCGCAGATCGGCCATCTATTGGCCTCTTTTTTATTCTACGTGGTAAGCATATGGCTAAATATGACATCCACATAATGGAGTCCATTCCAGGTGTTTTAAGAAACAGGGGAAATGACATTTATTCCAGGGGAACAGGGAACAAAGGTCAAATTTTGAGTGGAACAGGGTACAAATGCAATATAGGGGAACATGGATCATAAGAAAACAGTTCTCAATTCTTGAGGCACAGGGAAACAAGCCTATTTATTTCAGGTGAACAAGGGAACGGTTATCCCCTAGGAGGGTCTCATAAGCGTTCCAATTTTCAAACCATCCACCAGTTTGTGTGTCTGTTCATCCGTCTGTCCGCATGTCATATTAAATTGTGTCTCTGAAGCACTGACAGCTGTGAACGTCAAAACATGCATAATAATTGTCCCTTGCATACTCTTCAAACATACACTGTAAGTTGTGACCCCATACCATGATCAACACCACATTTGCAGTAGAGTATGCAGCAAAGATATATGAAGTGTAATTGTTGTCCTGGGCATACTCCTCAAGCACGCACTATGCCATAAATCGTATGTTTCGTTGATTTTTATGATTCTGTAAACAGAATAACAGAATAACATAACTTTATTTGAGAAAACATCTCAGGCCACACGCAGGTGGCATATGAGAATAGTTATGCATTTGTAGAATACATGAAGTCAGATGTAAAGCGAATTATCTTTTTTTTTATGAAATCCGTAAAATTTTAACCTTGATCTACTTATCACTCGCCAGTGACCCTGGTTATTTTATGCACTAAAATGCATGTCTTGCCCAGCAGTGATAATTTAAGTAGCAAACTTTGCAATGGTTACTTTGCAATGGTTATAAGAGAGTGTGGCACAGCTTGTTTTATGTATTGGCATTGTTTTGAAATTGTTGCCGAGACGGTTTGGCATCGCTGGAGACAAATAAACAGCAGTTCAATCGCTCTGGCTTTGTTAAAACCGCTCGTGCTCCCATCGACTGTGTCCAGATACAGCTTGACGAATACGTACAAATTAAATATTTAGGCACTCGACATATGGGACAGTCCACTTGACTACTCAAAATTTGCGTACAGAAGAAAAATGGCTTGCCACTTCGCAAATAATAAACAGAAACATTTCAAACTTTCTAGTCCTCCACTTATATGTATGCTTCATTATGTGATGACATAACATGATAATTGATGACTTTAATAGCACATTTGTAAGTCATTAATCACATTTCAGGCACATAAAATCCAATTGGCTAGCCAGAAACTGACTGCTACTCTGCTGGTTTTAAAATTTAAAGGCTCTTATTGGACTAGCATGGACATAAGCAATAATTCCAAATAAAAAAAAAAACATCGTGAAAATTAAAAGCTGTCAAGTAATTGCTCATAGAACGGATCACAGTAAACCAAAATAGTATATTTTGTGCACCCGTCAACTGCGAACACCACGCGATGACTGCGCTGTTCGAGTACAGAGGTTCTCTAGTGTTACCCACGGGATTCAATCTGCAGGGAGAAAGGGGAAAACAATTTAAAAGAGAGGTACACGCTTCACGTGTTAATTCTTTTAATTCCGGAAATCAACAACCGGAAGTTTTCCTTTCACCACGTAATAGCTTTTCCAAAAAAAATCGGTACACCTCGCCTTCAGCTGCAGGGTGCCTCTCCCCTAGCTGCACCGGACCTCTCGCATCCGAGACACTTGGGTACCCTAAAACCCACTTTGCTACACTCTCCCCCACAAAACAAATGTCGCCTCGACATTGCCAACAATATTGAAAACATTTTTTACAATAATAACATGACAAAAATACAAATTTTTTCAAATATGAAACATACTACTTATTGAAAAATGCTAAGCCGGAATTAATAGAACCAAGTCTACATATTTTGGTTGCTTACACGAAGAGAATGAAAATGCGCCTAAAAGATAAACAAATATCTTCAATTTACTGCAAGCTTCTCATACTTGAAGTAATAAGGTTAACATATTTGGCAAGATGGCCAATCTTTCAAATATTAAGTCATTTAGACACACCCATGGCACAATTCCATACCTTAAACAGGCATTTATGTAAAAAAAAAAAAGAATTTTACAAAAAATTGCAGTGTAAATATCCTTTGAAGTACTATTTCTATAGTTTAACCACAAGAACCCCAAATCCTATTTGTTTCCTGGAAAACTCTTTGTTCCCTGAAATATCTTCACATATTTACCACTGAACGCAACACTATGTTTGAACCTAAGTATACTGTACAGTGTTATGCACAGGAACCCTGAAATTCTGTGTCCTGTAGTACTTACTATTTTGCTGACAAGGAGAAAACCTCAGCCATTGCACATTAGGCTCATATGATGGATTCCCCAATGAATCATATGTAAGTGTGCGTGGTGCAGTTCTGACCCGACTGGATCTCCTTACCTGCTCAGAATCAATGTCAGATTCTGTACTACTCACCTCACTACTTGGCACAAACTCTTCAGCCTCTGGGTTCAGTATATCAGATTCTGTACTACTCACCTCACTACTTGGCACAAACTCTTCAGCATCTGGGTTCAGTCCTGATCCAGGGCTAGCTGTGTCAAATTCCCCCGAAGAGTTAAGACTTACCTCCTTATCTTGATGAATTATTACATCCTCCGAAGAGCTGCTGCTCGGGGGTGGAATTGGTGCATGCAATCTTGATTTCCTTACCCTGTTAGCTCTTGTTGATTGTATAGGTACCGTTTCAAAGGGTAAATTATCACATGGAAGTAGAAGATTCCTGTGTAGAACACGGCACTTCTTATCACCCCGTTCTGACTTTACCTCATACACTGGAGAGTTCTCAGCAACTCGTCTGACAACCACATGAATATCAGATTCCCAATATGATCTTAATTTACCTGGGCCACCTCTTTCTGAGAGATTTCTCACCAAGACCCTGTCACCTGGATTGAGAACCACACTGCTTAATCCACGATCATGATGCCTCTTACCCTTTAATGCCGCTCTGTCAGCATTTTGATTGGCTATTTTGTATGCTTCTTGCAGACATTCAGTCCACTTTTTCACATACATTCTATGAGAACTACCTTCTGCAGCATCTGTATTACCAAATACAATGTCTATTGGCAATCTAGGCGACCGGCCAAAGAGCAAGAAAAAGGGTGAATACCCTGTTGACTCATGTTTTGTGCAGTTATAAGCATGAACTACTTTGTTCACATGGCTTTTCCAATCAGATTTGTGTTCTTTTGGCAAGGTTCTGAGCATAGACAGTAGAGTTCTATTAAAACGCTCTACCTGGCCGTTACCTTCGGGGTGGTAAGGCGTTGTACGCGAGTGGATTACTCCACAATGTTTCTGTAGCTGTTTAAATAACTCATTCTCAAATTCCTTACCTTGGTCATGGTGCAGGCGACATGGAAAACCGAATCTCAGTACAAAGTCATTAAAGATTTTGTCGGCAGCAGTTTTACCTGATTTGTTCTTTGTCGGGTAGACTTGACAAAACCTCGTAAAATGGTCCATCACGACTAACATGTACTCGTAGCCTCCAATAGAGCGTTCTAGATGTAAATAATCTATAGATACCAACTCAAAAGGGCATGTAGTACTGATTGGTTTCAAAGGGGCTCTCCTATGCAAATTTGGGTGTCTGTCCTTTAAACATGTGCAAACATTAGCCACATAATGGGCTATATCTTTGCTCATGAAAGGCCAGTAAAATCTTTCCCTCGCCAAAGATAAGACCCTTTCTGCACCCAGGTGACCCATTTTCTGATGCAACTCAGTGTATATTAACTCTTTATATTTAACGGGAAGGGCTAACTGCTGTATTTCTGGTCCACCTGGTTCCCTTAATCTCCTTCTCAAGATTCCCTCAGAATCTATATAAAGTCTTGGCCATTCTCTGATCCATGCTCTCAAAAATTTATCTTTCACCTGACTTACTTTAGGCTTTTCTCCCTTCTGGAGAAGCGGAATCAGTTTCCCAAGCTCCAAGTCCTCTCTCTGGTCTTTTCTGATCTGACATTTACTCAATACCTCAATACTTGGTAGATCTTTCAATTCAAAAGCATCTATTACCTCTGGGTCAGCAGACAAAGATGAAATCCAAGCAGTCTGTATATCTGCTGGAGATTGACTTAGCTGAAAAACTGCTTGAAACTCTTCAGGACTTACTGTTGCAGTACAAGATTCCATGTACTTACCTATATCAAGTGGCATTCTAGATAATCCATCAGCCCCTTTGTTTGAGACCCCAGGTTTGTACTGAATAGAAAAGTTATAATCTGCTAATTCAGAAACCCATCTATGGCGGGTGGCATCAAGTCTGGCACTTGTCAAGATATATGTCAGGGGATTATTATCACTAAATACTTGAAATGAAGGGGCATAATAAAGGTAGTCCCTAAACCGGTCTGTAATAGCCCACTTTAAGGCCAAAAATTCCAGTTTTCCAGAATGCAAGTGATAATTTTGTTCTGCTGGAGACAAAGTGCGAGACCCATAGCCTATTACTACCATCTTACCATCCTCTCTCTTCTGATACAATATTCCTCCTAATCCATCTTGTGATGCGTCCACATGTAGCACAAACGGCTGTTCAAAATCAGGATATGCCATTACCTGAGAACTAGTAAGCACATCTACTAGATCATCCAGACAATTCTGGTGTTCCACAGTCCAATTAATGGACTGCTTAGAAGGTGCTTGACCCTTTTTCTTCTTTACACCCTTTTTCTTACATCTCTTCTTACCTTTCTCTGTAGGTGTCTCCTCTACTTTCAATAGATCATACAGGGGCTTGGCTCTTCTTGAAAAGTCTGGAACATACTTCCTGAAAAATCCTAAAAACCCTAGGAGTTGCCGCAACTCACCTATGTTTGTAGGAATCTTGTCCTTGAGTGCCAAAACTGCCTCCTTATCTGAACTATCCATAGAGTAGCCTTCTTTTGACACCAGATGTCCCAGGTACCTACACTGTGGACGGAAAAAGTTACACTTTGAAGATTTCAATTTAACCCCACTACCTCTTAACCTTTGAAGTACTGTCCTAACATTTTCTAAATGCTGACTGAAAGATTTGCTAAAAACAATTACATCATCAAGGTATGGTATGCATATCTTGTCTCTCAAATCAGACAAGGTACTCTCCATAAAAGTCTGGAAACAACCAGGAGCCCCAGAAAGACCAAACGGGATGCGCAGCCATTCATAAAGACCCCAGGGTGTTATGAATGCTGTATAAGGCCTACACTCCTCTTTCACAAACCCCTGATGATATGCTTTACCTTGATCTAACAAGGTGAACCATGCATTACCTTTCAGACAGTTTAGTGCATCCTGTATTCTGGGAATGGGTCGTCTGTCCTTCATAGATCTCTCATTCAGCTGCCTATAATCAATGCATAGCCTCAACGTACCGTCACGTTTCCGTACACAAACTACTGGACTTGAGTAAGAAGAGGTAGACTTCTGCACCCAACCCCTGTTAATCAAGTCATAGATGTAATCTTTAACTTCATTATACAGTGGAGGTGGGATAGAAGAGTATGTCCTCTTAACTGGCTCAGGATTACTTAGCTTTATATCTAACTCTAGATCAGGTGCACATCCCACATCAGTGTCATCCTTTGCAAATGAGGCACATTCTTCTCTGAGCATTTGCCTTACCTGTTCAATCTGTTCTGTGGACAAATGTTCAGAATCAAGTTCTACTGGTGGGTCCCATAACTGATCATCTATCTGTTCACCTGAAACAAAGTCTGGCTTACCAAGTGTTTTCTCCGGTGATGGATGACTAGACTCATGCTCATTTGTCACATCCTTCTTGAGGCTATCAGCTCTTTTACCTGCATGTCCCTTCAGATCAACTGGTAAAGTTATAATTGACTGAACTGTTTCCAAAGTACCCAACAGACTACCTTTTTTAATAGTAATATCATGACTGCTTGAATTACTAACAGGTATTGACACTGAACAACATGACCCCTTACTGACCATAAGCAATGCCTCTTGAATTTCCAGACCCTCTTCCCATTGATTTTCTAGCTTGGGTACAAAATTTGCTGGTTGCTGTTTTTGATCAATTACCCCAGAATGTACAAAACATTTGACAAAAGTAGTAACCCCCTTTGGAATTAAAACATTTTGTTTCCCTGTTCTTACAGACCCAATAATTTCATGATCATTTAGCAAAATTGTGGCTATTGTGTCCGCCAATGAAGCTTTGCCTTTAGGTAATGCATACTGCAGTTTAGTAGTTAAACTAATTTCATCAGTCTTTTGACCCAAATGCTTTATGACATTATAACCAATTATTGGTCTCTCAACCTCAACAGTATTGGTAACCAAAAATGGAACTTCCAAAATTTTACTATCAAGTGACAGTTGAAAGTCAAGTTCTACATAACCCTCAAACTCAATTGAGTCACCGCTAGCTGACTTTATTGTAATATCACCTTCAAACAATTCCTGTACAGGCTTTACAGAAGCTGTTGGAAAGTGATTTTGAAGCCACCAAGCCGACAAAATTGAAACTTGAGCACCTGTATCCCATAAAATTTCTCCCTTAAGCTCATTCAAATAGCAGTTTAAAACACACTTCTCCCCTACTAACTTCACAAGTTTTGTTCTTGATTTTGGGGATAACTCATAAACTGTTCCCTTCAACTGGTTTATTGTAATTTCTTCAGTGGTCTTTTTCTTCTCCAGTTTCTGTATTACCTGACATACAAGCTTATGTTTCGGCCAGTCCATTTTCTGACAATCTTTTGAACAATAGGAAGCACTTTTACACCCTGAACAAACTTGATAAGTTGTTATTTGCCTAACACAATGAACACACTGAACATGTCCATCAATTATATTAGTTGAAACTTCTGCGTAGTTCGAAGAGGTATTTTCAGGGGTTTCCAGGGTCACTGATCCTCTCCCCTTCTCAGAGACCCTCGGATGTTTTCCGGACAGCGTCGTTGTAAGTGGTCGCTGCCTCCACACTTCCAACAATGGACACATCTTCTATCAGTTCCAGCACAGTTGGGACAAGATTTCCGCTTTCGTGGCTCAGATGATTTTCCCTCCGCTGCTGAGCGTTCCGTTTTAGTGTCAGTTTTCTTCAGAGCATTAACCTCAGCTCTTAATGTTTTGAGTTCTTTCATAATCTTATTCTCTAGAGTTTCAGTAGATTCTTCTGCACTTAATTTGGATACTTTCTTTGCTTTAAATTTATTATTTCTTTCTTCTTGCTGTCTTTCAAGTTCATTTACTTTTTCAATCAGTTCTTCATCTTTATCATAATGATCAAGAAGTGACTTAAACTCTAACCTAATTGATTCTTCCCGAATACCAGTTGTTAAACTGTGTTTAAACTGTTTATCAACCAAAGTATTGTCATATTTAATGGCACCACTCTCCTTTGATGAGAATCTGATTTTCTGCCTCAGTTCAAGTGATCTGAATAGGAATTCCTGGGTTGATTCTTGACCATTTTGTTTTAAACTACATAATTCTTGATACAGTTCAGTGGAGCTTTTCTCACGATAAAATCCTCTGATTATCGCTTGTACTACAGATAGAGTCAAATCATCCCTCCCTTCGAGGTAACCACGTAGTTTTGAACCTGCTTGTATGGCTCGGATTATTGCATCAATGATGTCCCTATCAGTGTATCCCTTTGCTGTACCACTTTCTACTTGACGTAGGAAACTCATGTATCCTATACAGTTAGCTGATTCACTGATATTTCCGCTTATCTTAAAATCTTTCTTTAGACTATACAGAGTAGGGTCTACTTTGATCTTGGGTTTTACTTTAAGTAAGTCACATAATTCAGTCAATACTCCGACACCTTTGTCTGGTTCTTTATCCAGGTTTACCAAATACTTCTCGATTACTGACAAAACTTCAGCTCGTGACTTTCCTTCTGAATCGAAGACTGGTGCTACTTTTTTCACCACTTCCTTCAGCTCGGACTCAGTCCCCACATACAGTTTTGACCGTAAATCGGCAAGAAGTTCAATGACGTCCCCCATGGTGAAGATCTCATCAGTTGTTCACCGCATCAACCATTTAGCAGATCCCGGACGAGCCCCCAAAATGTTACCCACGGGATTCAATCTGCAGGGAGAAAGGGGAAAACAATTTAAAAGAGAGGTACACGCTTCACGTGTTAATTCTTTTAATTCCGGAAATCAACAACCGGAAGTTTTCCTTTCACCACGTAATAGCTTTTCCAAAAAAAATCGGTACACCTCGCCTTCAGCTGCAGGGTGCCTCTCCCCTAGCTGCACCGGACCTCTCGCATCCGAGACACTTGGGTACCCTAAAACCCACTTTGCTACATCTAGCGTGATATTGGTGACTGGTCCCGCGGTCGCAGGTTTTACCCTTTCGTACATTGTCATATTTTTAAGCCCCAACAGACAGTGTACATGCACGTTTTAATTTCCGTCGGCTCTTCCCAATCTATTTTTGTCATGACATGACCAATGTCTGAAAATAGCCTTACACGCACAACTGTCCAGTGCCTGAAATAAAACGCTGCATAAAAAATGGCCCGAGAAACAATTAAATTATACTTTGGCCTTATTTAAAATGAGCCTCCTTTGAAGTTGTAAACAATAGATGAATAGAATTCGCCGACCACGGTCAATTATGTAATTTTACAACACACTAATTTACAACTGCATGTGTCACACACGTGGACCAAGTGATCAAACAAATTAAATGGGGATAATTAACGTTCAAAACGGTGGATTAATTGGAGACACATTCAGATAAAAAGGTAAGTTAATGACTGTCTTTTTCTAATGAAATGGAATCGAGTTAGGCGTTGTAAAATACACTAAAATTGATCAGCGGGACCAGTTTTTCGTAACGAGTTATCAGTTTTATTGACTTAGCTGTTGTCGAGATAAACGTTGTGGAATTGCAATAATATATAGGGGAAAATACCGGGACCGGGCCATCGAGTCGAGATAAGTGATAGTATTGAGTTATGCATAGTTGAGTTAACGAGAGTCGACTGTATATTTGTTGAATGTGCCTAGTTTCTCCAGTTGTTATTTCAACAAAATAAAATTAACGTCTCGTTTAGGGAGATTGCTCGCCATACCGCTAGAAATTCCTTCATGTTCAGTTCATTTCAACAATTTTTTTTTATATACTCTGGACCAGGTTCTTTTATAATTATTCTTTGTGCCAGAAATCCCATAATATATCATAATGTATATAAAAAAAATAATATTTTGATAGTTTTGTTTGTTTGATTTGATTCTTTACGTCCCATCAACAATCTTTCAGTTAAACAGGGACGGATCTTCCTGGGTTGAACCAGTACTAAGCTAGGATAAATGTGTCTTGCTCAAGGACCACAAGGCAGTGACGCCGGTAAGGCTAAAACCTGTGTCCCCTTGGTCTTGAGTCAAGCCATCTACCACTGAGCCACTGCGCTCCCACATGAAATGGTCATTTTCTTATTATTCCTTTGTAAAAATTCCATGGTTAAAATATTTGGGAGTCAGAACATAACCATGTTATATCCAAATCTGTGTTATAACAAGGTGTGTTGTAAAGGGACTGTACTGTATCCTCTATGGAGGTAATGATTTGAACAGTAGGAGAAAAATCTAATATCCATTATAATATCAATTAATATCTATCAAAGTTACGGTAATTGTTCTAAACTTTTGAACACCAGTTGCCTGTCAGAAAGGCCTGGACAAACAGTGCAGACCCAGACCAGACTGCTTCTGAAGAAGCAGTCTGATCAGGGTCTTCCCTTTTTTGATATTCTGACAAGCATTTGGTGCATTGCAGCCTTGAAAACCAATATTTTGCTTGAGAACAGAGCAAGAAAAGTGTTCCAAATTTTAGATCATTTACCGTAAATGAGACATTCTCTTAAATTTCTACTGACTTTACTATTGTAAGTATCTACTGTCAGAAATAAGTAGCTATTCAACAAGTGTATTTTTGTTGCTATGCTTTCTCAATAAACTTTCATTCTACAATATCAAATCTGCACTGAGCAAACATAAAACTAACATAGAAGAGATTCCTTGAATGTCACCGTGTAAACAAGAATTCTGGGGAAGACACCATCTACCGGGGTAAAATATGCTCAAAGAAATTGCAGAGGACAATTACTATGCCAGGTCTGACACAGCTATAACTGTTTCAAAGACACACACTTTAATGTACTAGGGGTGTTTAGACATTTAGGGCCGATTGCATGACAAAAGTTTAAAGATAACCTTGAGTTGAAACTCCAGGTTAACAGCCGTCGATTGCATAAAGTCAGGTTTAACAAGTCTCAGGTTAAGCCCTTAAAACTGATGGATTGCATAAAACCAGTTTTGGCTAACCTTGGGTTTAAATTATCCAAAAACCTCGAGAAATTTAAACCTGCCAGGGGGTAGTTTAAGCGAAAGAATAGGGTGAATTTTAATGAAACTCTTGAATATGGCAGCACATATACTAGGCCAAAAAAGAAACGCCGCATACAATATATAAAAATATTATGTGTTAAATGAGAGTGGCAAAATTTCATCATCTGTCTATGTTTTGCTATTTGTTCTTCCGCACATTTTCCCCATTAATTTATTGAGGAGAGTCAATCAAAACCAGTGTACTGACCGATTTTCCATTTTCCTGTTTTTCACGTGTACACTCAGTCCATTCAGATTTACATGCGTACTAACCACTGAAATCTCTAGTCGAACATCCCAAACTTCTAAAAACATTTAAAAAATTTGGAATTTAAGATAACACATTGCTAATTTACGGTGACAAAATTAGTAGATGTGGAACGTGAAAGTGCAATAGGAACGTTAAAAGCTAACGCGACGCCATCGATAGTAGCCAAACGAATTCGCTGCCATGTTAGGACGATTGGACGGCTTAGGAATCGTTTCCAACAAATTGGGACAACGTCACATTGTTCGCGTCCAGGGCGTCGACCTGTGTCGATGCGACGTCAAGATCGAGCTACCCAGACGTCTCATTTGTGCAATCGATTTCATCTGGAGTCAGTCACAGCTAGGACATTCCAAGAAACTCGTAATCCAAAAATCAGGGCTCAAACTGTGAGAACTCATTTCAAGAGATTTGTTTAAGACCCCCACCTCCCAACGTTTGACGGAACTTAACTTGGGTGCGGTATTTACGCCAAATTAAGAAACCTGCGGTAGCACCAACGTCTTCATGAATTCAGAAACTGGCAAAGAGCATTCTCTAACACCATTTTGCTCTTATTTCTCTAATTACTGCATGTTTTTTTAATGAAAAAAGCAACTGGTACAGTAAGCATTTTTCATACATAGCGGCGTTTCTTTTTTGGCCTAGTATATTTGCTTCCATATTACCGTCGTTCCCTTGAATTTGATATGCAACATGACCATATTCGGAAAAAATTGAATCTTGGCCTCAGCTCTACCCCCTATGTTCACCCGGAGGATCAAACCAAGGGCGTCAAACTAAAATCCCATCTAATATGTTTCATATCTATTGTTCCTCTGCCTGCTAAATGGCTTGATAGATTCGGTAAAAATATTGAAAATTGACTAAGTTATTGAGAAATTTAAATGATTGACATCTGAACCTGACTAAGGAGTCGGGGATGGGGTAGACTTTGAAACTGCCATGCTTATTTTTAAGCATTGGCAACAATTGCCTATAGTGAGAAGTTGTGAAATATAATAGCATTGGAGAAATGTGAAATTCGTTACTTCAAATACTTTCGTGGAGATTGATCATTAAATGATTTCTACGGTCATTCTCCTCCCTTCCGCTGATTCATTCAAGAAGGGTTGTTGTCAGTTACAAGCGAAAGTATGTGCACGAATTACTGGTTAACCGCTTGTTCAAGCCTGCCCAGGAAAAAGTGTGGTTAGGTTAACTGACCGTCCCGCAATGACCATAGCTGTTGACTTGGGACGTAAAGCAACAAAACAAACAAACAAAACTCCAAAAAAGCCAATATAGTAGCTAATGAATTATGATGGCCTATTCTAAGTCAAGGGCAATAACTCAAGTGTTAGCCAGTCGATTTTGACGACACTTATATAATATCGACTGTCTATGGTACTTATCATCTATACCAAGAATGCATCAAATATGGGCAATGGATACTGAGATCTGGATCCGGACGAACCAAAGCTGGGATGTCGCTCAAACCCCCCACTTTGTCGGGGGATAAATTTATGAAACTAGATATGTAACACAGATGCCTCCACCCAAGGACATTGTATCAGATCCTTTCAATATCAATGCATATGCAAAATATTAATTTAAAGTCGAACTCCGTCTGTGACCTTGACTTAAATATCATGACCTGAGGTAAGTATGGTACTGTTTTAAACTAGACCTTTATCTACTATCACAGTTCTACTCATAGGCGTAGGAAGCTTTTCAATATTGGAGGGGGGGGCAAAGCCAGCTAGGCCAACTTCAATAGTTAGGGGGGATTGCAAAATGTACATACACGCATGCATGCAAACACACACACATGTATGCATTCATGCACATGCATGCATCCATGTACATGCATATACATGCATACATTTATATATTTACATCCTGATATGGAAATCATTAAAATCCAAGCAAGCGATTTCTATGTAAAAATGTAATTTTACTTCAAGTGAGCGAAGTGAACTAGGAAAGTTTCTGGTTATTATTTGAATCTTCAATCAAACTAAGCAATGGATCTCCATTTATAAGAAACCAAATTTATAATTTGAGTACGAACGAGAGAGAAATATTTTTGGTAAGGTATTTCAGAGTAAAATGCTAAGAGGGATAAAAAAACAGAACCCAAAAACAAATATAAATATTATAACATTTTACTCCGAGCGAGCGAGGAAAATTTTAAGTTGAAGCCTATTGCCTGAAAGGTATTTCAGAGCAAGATGCAAAGAGGGATAAAAGGTTAGAGAAAAATTGGAGCTATTTTAAATTTAGGATAAAAAATAGGAATAATAGGAAAAGCTTGAAAAGCCGGTTCCTCTGAAAAAATGGTACATAATATACATACATATACATACAGGGTGATAACAGTCTGCTGACGTAAAGAAATTAAAACATATTAAAATCTGAGTGAATTGTCTACTCTTAGAGAATTTTAAACCAAATCCAAAAACTCCGAGCGAGCTTAGCGAACGAGGAAAATTTTACTTATAATAATGTTTGGAATTTGCCTTATTTTACCCTCAGCGACACGCAATTATATGTCAATTTAGACATATTAATGGGGGAGGGGCTAAAGGTTATTCTGGCCCCCTAAAAAATTATTAGGGGGTGGCCCCCCTGCCCCCCCTGTTCCTATGCCTATGCTAATATAAATACTTTTCATCAAATTACCTTTATGCTATAATTTGTAAACCCAAAATCGTTGCCCCTATGGCCAGTGCAAATGGACAAACAATCAAACGTTAATGGGGACAAACGGAACAGGGAAAACTATATGAGGGACGTTCAATACGCTATGGAAATCCAAAAGTTTTATATTTGCACGCATCGCATTTATATTTTCATAAAATATCTGCTTCTTGGCAATGCAAGTGTAAAATTATAATTGTCCCGCTCATTTCCTAATTGACACAATCTGCTTTTCAAGATATGGTTCTGAAATACAGTGCGATCTGAAATGAAACGGTGTTTTCAAAAGCAGAAAACTACATGCGGTAAATATATTTTCAGCCTGGTTCTTCGTGCGGTGACTATCGATATATTGGTGTTTAATAACTTCAAAAACCAAAGATATCGCGTTTTATTCTACGAAATAATGGGGCCGCCAATTTGGTTGAATTCCTCCTTGATGTCACATTCTCTAGCGTTCAGTTCACTTGGTTGTTTTAGCGTGAACGATTACAATGCGAAAATGAAGACGAGAATCGCTTGTAACAATTCTTCTTCGTTCGCAAGTAACACAGCCATTTTCGAAATTTGAGTATTTGTTCCAGTCACTCAAAAATAACATCTAAATACGTCATTTAAATTATATATAAAAAGTCACTTGAAAGAATACCATCTCTGGCTTACACTGAAATAAAGTAGACAAAACACAGCTTCTTCACCGATGTTTGCATTTTTTTTGGGGGGGGGGGGTGGAGGGGGGGCTTAAATACATGTTACATAAGTCAGAACGATAAAAGAAGAAAATAAGTGTTAATGCACCATTTGAAAGGTGATGCTTTGATATCTTGTTTCACATATGGTATAGAATCCTTACGCGTTTGTGCATGGAGTTTTGAATGTGTTTTCATTACATATTTGAGCCCCCCTCCTTCCACCCCCACCCCCGTGAAGACCCCAGCATACATCGTATGTACGGATATTATAAACACCTTGAAGCTGACAATTTGTTAACCCAACATTCATAACTGGACCTTCTTGGCAGATCATGCTTCACTTCACTACTTGCGGGCATCTTGATGTGTTCACAGGATGCAAAATCGTGTTAGGCTGGAATTGTCATGACAACAATCGGTGCATTAAAGAAAATAACCTATTTTGTCCTACTCTTAGACTAACACTTCTGGACTAATTTAACCTCAAGGATAATTTACCCTCGGATAGTTAGACTGGGGATAGTTAAACTCAAGGTCACCTTTCGTTATGCAAACCAGATTTAAACTGGAGGCTAGCAAACACCGTGTTAGGCCTTAGTCGAGACTAAAATAAACTTTCGTCATGCAATCGGCCCTTAATGTTAATTGGTGACAAACAGAATGACAAATGAACGGAAACTATATCCTATGGCACACTTCATATGAAATTTGAGTTTAATTGGCCCAGTGGTTTCAGAGGAGATGTTTGAAAATGTTGATGAACGCTGGAGTAACTGGTATACTATTAGCTCTCCCATGAGCCTTCGGCTCAGGTGAGCTAAAAATTACAACTTGCAGTGCATTCTCTGGCCATATTTGATCACAATCTCATGATTTCCAGATTAGCATAATACTTTAGCCCAGTCTGGACCCAATGTTTCGTGCTTAATCATATTTCACACGACAAATGGCTCCTCTCAACATCTCTACAGTCATATTTTATTTGTTTCTCGACCGTAGAGATACTAAAAATTATTTCACTATGCTTTTGTAATGACATTGTGTTAAGTATAAGAATATATTATATTTTTGAGTTAGTTTTCATTTTATTGAGATCTTTAAAAAATGCAATGAAAATCATAAAGGCCAACCAACTTATTATATTGGCCTCGTCACGAGAAAAACTGTCTTTGGGGTTAGCGACAAGGTCATGCTCAAACCTGCCTACTCAGCTATAGAGACTACCTAGAATAATAACATTTTGTATGTAGCAAGCTTTACTATTACAATTTGCACTGAGCAAAAAAAGTAGGCGCTGATCAGACTACACAGGCTTGTCTGTACCTATGTTTTTCACATGAAACAAAGTCAGGTTTTCTCACGTCGAGGCCCATATGTTGCACCTAGAAGTGCAATAAAGTCCTGTGTTAAAATCGATAACACACTTGTATAAATGATAACATTATGAAATGACACCCATAACAGCATCAATAATATACCGAGGGAAAAAAGTTTAGCAATTAGTTATAATGGGTGATCATGATCTACACTGTTTTATAAAGTGGATATATCTAGATGTAACAGTTCAATGGTTAATATTTGTCACTATCATTGGTCGCTCTATCATCATCTTGGTCCCTTTCATCTAAACCAATTCAACCCTTTTGCACTCAGAAAGACCAAAATACTGAGCAGTTTTTGTCAAGCTGAGTGCAATAGGTTCCAGAATCAACAAACTCTGGTTTAATCTCATATAACTGATCTGACTAACTTGGATGGACCATAATAAGGCCATGATAAATTGCTAGATTTTCATCCATTTTTCTTATAAAAATTGGGGTGGTGGTGATATTTAATTTTAAATTTCCATTTTTCACCCATGGTGGCAAGATATATCCCACAAAAAAAGAAACACACCACATAGAACTGTCCAAATCTAAGGAAGATCCAGTTTCATTTATATCGGTGCAAAGGTATGCCAGGTACTGCTGCATTGCACATCTTTTGCAATTAGGGGTCAAAAAGAAAATGGGTCATGAACCAAGTGGGGTCATAAGCGTTTTTATACTGCTCTCTTGCAGGATTAGATTTAAGCAATGGGAATTGTCTAAGTAGACCAAATTGTACTTAGACACCTATTCTTTGCAAATTCTATCTTTAAATTCATCACATGGGATTATTGAACGCTTAGTAGCCGATGTATTGTGACTACCCTTTGGATACCGATTCCATACTGGAGATAAACCCTACAAAACATGTAAAGATTTAAACATTGTTTTAATCAATTTAAACAGTCCTAACTGATGTAAATGGATTTTGGAGTAGTAAAATAGCATCAATAAACATATTAAATGTCTCGTATAACGACAACATACCTTTTTCATACTTTACAAATGTAAAGCATACTTTGAATTTCATATAGACAGTAGCAATGAATAAACGCTTCCTAAACCCGTTTACTTTTGGCTTGATGAGTGTTGTTCTTTCACAGGGAAGGTACAGATACTCATCTTGGCCATGCTCAAGTTTAATTAAGATTTGATAAAATATAAATATTTCATTGTAACTTAGATTTTTGTATCAAAAGGATAACTTAATGGGGAAAAAAGGTAGTGG
The DNA here is from genome assembly GCA_964019695.1 of Loripinus fragilis. Lineage (NCBI taxonomy): Eukaryota > Metazoa > Mollusca > Bivalvia > Lucinida > Lucinidae > Loripinus > Loripinus fragilis. Next base: position 71,332,874 of record OZ026527.1, on the reverse strand, counting down.
TGTGTTTCATATTTTGTCGGGTATATCTGAAAACACTTCGTCTTACTGTGTTTGTTTTATTTCAGAACACTGACCGTGACATGAAAACATTGCAAAATCAAGCAAATTGTCCATATCAGAGCAATTGAACACAAACCAGTCCTTTACAATGCCTAAATTTGCCACATTCTTGGCGATCAAAAACACAATGATTGTGATGGTGGAAAAATTCAAATCAAAAGCAGATCTCCATTATTTTGTAATAGTTATCATGTATTTCATTGGTTTCAGTGATGCACATCAAAAGCAGGTAGTCAGAATAAAGGACAGACCTCGTATACATGAACATGAACAGTGTGTAGATAGGCGTGCATGCCACAGAGAGAAACTGAAAAATATTGGTCATTTGATAAACAATTGAACCTTGGCATAAGTATATGACCGGAACTAGTCACAAACTTTTAGAAAAAAATGTAGACGTGTATCTCTAAAAATAGACAAAAAGTATATATAGGTCTATTTTTTTTTATCCTAAGGGTTTGTGACTAGCTCCTATGAAGTATATGCACTCTAAAAGAGAATAAGTATTTGTACTTTAAAAAAAAAGGAGAAATGAAAATATTTTTGGGCTGGCAGGTCTGAGGGGGCGGGTGGGTATGAAAATCTAGCAATTAAGTTATCATGGCCTATCCAAGTCTTTAGATAAGGTTGATACTGGTTTTCTTCACTTACAGATGTCTTTCAGCGGCATCTCATCTGGATGCATGGGTGAAAGTTTAAAATTTCCAAAATCTTTAACTTTAGAAAATTGCATCTTTAAACGTGCAGTATGCCTACAAAATAGAAACAATTTCAAGTTTAAAAGGTCAACTGTCTTCAGATAAATAACAAATAAATCAGAGAAGCTATCATAATATGGAAAGTCAGCCTCAAAATCCTGAATTCAGGAATATTCCTGAAAACTCAGGATTATTCATTATTCCTGAAGCTTTCACAATCGAGCCATGACACATGCTTTCCAACAATGTGGCATTTTGATATGTGTAGACTCAGACGAGCCTGTGCAGCCTCCTTTTAAGCTTAGAAACTCCAAATTAAGTTCCGTCAGTAGCTTTATAAAGGGACTAGCAAAGGCTCTGATTAGACTGTGCTTATGTGCAGGCTGATATGAGGCTTTGCTGGTCGCACATACCACATTGTTGGAAATCTCATGTCGCTGCTCATATGTGGATGTACTCTGTAAATGTATCCTTCTTCTAGTATAAACTAGGTAAACTCTTTGCATGCTGGTTAATTTTGCATGCTTTTTGTCATCAGACGTTTTTATATTTTGTAAAATATCCTTTTGTAAAAAAATCTCTCTGGAATACCATCAGTGTCAAACAGTTTAGACCCAGATCAGGCCTGACATGTTGTATCAGCAGGTGATAAAAGTCACTACTTAGCAGGGTTCCCACAGAAATTCAAAAACACAATTCAATGATTTTTCCATGATTTTCCATGCTCAGCATGCAATTTCCATGACTATTTAATGCACTGCCTCCAGTCTCCTGTTTTAGCTGCATTTTTATCACTCTGAGCATAAACTCAGAATGCAGCAACAACAGCATGCTTGTAGACAGACCATGCATACATTTTGAACTAATTAAAACTTGAAACCACCAGTAGCCAGGAAACTAGCTGTCGGACACATGTCCGACAGCTAGTTTTCTGACAACTGGTGGTTTCATCAAATTATTTCACAAAATTCCATGATTTTTCCATGATTATTCAGTTGTTTTTTCAAATTTCATGATTTTTCCATCTATGGAACTTTTTTAGTGATTTTCCAGGTTTTCCATGATTTCCAGAGCTTGTGGGAACCCTGCTACTACATGTATTAGAGAAGGAGCTGCACTAGGTGAACAACGGTTACAATAAACTAGTTTTCAACCAGATTCTTCTCGCCCTTTCTCTTCTTGCCATCTCCTGGGTCTTCCAGGGTTCATACAGGCAAGTTCATGTAAAATTCAAGGACTTTTCAAGGACCTCTAAAAAAACTTTCCTACTGTTTTCAAGGAATGAAAATTTATGAAAAATACTGATTTCACATTAAAATTCTACTTCTGAAATGCTAGAGACCATTACAAAAGATATTAGTTTTAGAAAATCAGTGTAAAATTATGGTGTCTTTATTTGGTGCAGCATTATACTGCACCAAATAAAGGCACCACAATTTTATACTGATTTAGGCCTCCAAAAATCAGTGTTAAAACCACTTGCAAATGGTAAAATTCAAGGACTTTTCAAGGCCTTTGTGTTTTTTTCAAGTACTTTTCAAGGCAAATTTTATTTTCAAGGACTTTTTAAGATAGTACTGTATATTCAAGTACTTTTCAAGCCTGTGCAAACCCTGTTTTCACTGTCAGCTAATGAACCAATTTATGGGTTTACAGTATAAAGGGCTTTTCAATTCAATGAAGGTATAGTTTCTGCTGTCCATTTTAAGTCTATTGTCGGCCATTTCGTCAATAAAACCATCTTCATTGGGGAAACATCGGTGAGAATCTGAACCTCCAGCTCGTCTTGTAGCACAGCTTTTCCATTTAAGTATTTCACCTAAAATCATATACATATTTTATCATAAGATGTTCGGCCGACCTTAAAAAAATGTTGGTTTGCCTTGCTCTTACCTACCCACCCAAAACAGGTCCTACCCAAAAAGTTTTATTGCCTTTCTGAGAATCTTTTTTTAAAATTTTTCCCTAATTGCTGTTAACAAATACTTCTTTAAAATCATTAAAAGCTGTAGGAAGGTTACAGAGACTGTTATTATATGCATTCTTACCTTATAAACAGCATTTGTAGACCTCTAAAAGTGATAGTAAGGTCATAAAATTATGCTGAATTTCTAAAAAAAAAGCCTACCTACCTACCCAAACTGAAATTGATGGATAGGAGCACAGCAAGCAAATATATTTTTAAGAATGGCCTTGCTCCTGGGAATGTTAAAGCATTGTGTATTAAAATAGATATTACATTTATTTGTATTACATAATTAGTTACATGGTTTATATTGAGTGCCAAAATCTGGCATGCATATGGCAAAATCTTGACGTTTTGATGCTAAAATATTCTCAACTTTTTTTAAGGGATCGCTTAAAAATTATGTCGCTCAATAAATATTTGTTGCCAATGGTTAACAAACTTAAACCTTTGTGACAGAATATGCCCAGTGGTATGATGTCAAACTCTTGCATAACACTGTGCATGTGAGTCAGGCTATAGTGAGAAATTTTACAATTATGGCCATACACCTTCATTCAAGAGAGAAAAAAGCTGTGACGTGATTTCCAACAATGTGGCATTTTAACAAGTATAGACTAAGACGAGCCTGTGAAGCCTCCTTTTAGGCTTAGAAACTCCAAATGGTGTTCAGTCAGTAGCTTAACACTCATAGAATATTCAAGCGACTAGCAAAGGCTCTGATCAGACTGTGCGTATGCGCAGGCTGGTCTGAGCCTTTGCTGGTCGCACATACCACATTGTTGGAAATCTCATGACGCGGCTCAAAATATGTTGCACTTTTCTTGCCAAAACAATGTTTTTCTGCAATAAATTATACAATGTTAAAAATGGTCCAATCACTGGTACATTCAAAACTGGTGGTGTGACATGTTTTCATTTTCTTGGGGCAAAAGTTTATAACAGGATATTTGCTCTGAAAAAGCCAAAGGGCCAAGTATTGCTGGCCAATGAGCACTGGCAACTAATGTTTAACCCATTTATGCCGAATGGACTTTCCCATCTCTATCAATTGGACCAGTCCATTTCCAATTATATGGGTGTTGGATGTTTTTTTTTCATTTTTTCTCTCTCCAAATTTCAGTTGAAGATACTGTTAGCAAACAGTGAAGATCCTATTCAGACACTGCATTATGCAGTGTCTGATCTGAATCTGCACTGTTTGTCTATGTCACACAAAAAGAATGCTAGGCTTATATGGGTTGATATGTTTTTTTTTTCAGAGATTGTTGGTCAATCATGCAAAATGCTGCTACAAAAGGCAGACGAGCGTTTGATTTCTAAGTTTTTTAGCAATCTATTTGCGGGAGCACAGTGGCTCAGTGGTAGAGTGCTTGACTCGAGACCGAGGGTTCGAGCCTCACCGGCGTCACTGCGTTGTGGTCCTTGAGCAAGACACATTTATCCTAGCTTAGTACTGGTTCAACCCAGGAAGACACGTCCCTGTTTAACTGAAAGATAGTTGATGGGACATAAAGAATCAAATCAAACAAACAAACAAACTTATTTTAGCAATCTATTTGCAGCAATCTTTTTGCTCACCTTATTACCAGGGCAAGACCTGGCTAGACCATTATAATGATATAAGATAAATGACTTGGGTATCTCTGGAGTTGTTTCCCCTGGATAAAACTCTTCCAAGAAGCTACTTCTTGTGATGATGCCAAGATTCTCTGAGTCAAGTTTATCTTTCATTATTGCAACACTGAAATATAAAGATACAGCTTTTACCCATAAAGCGCCACCTATAGTTTGCAGCAGACGACAATTCAAATTTTGTCGCTTTTTCAAAAATATCAAATAAGGCATGATATTTCTTTTTCGAAAATTAGGAAAAATGCCACAAAATTTGTCGTCATCTGCAGTTGAACTATAAAGAAGATACAGCTTTAACCCATAAAGCACCACCTATAATTTGCAGCAGACGACAATTCAAATTTTGCCGCTTTTTCAAAAATAACAAATAAGGCATGATATTTCGTGAGAATCGTCTGCTGGCAGACGATTCTCATGAAATATCATACCTTATTTTTTTCGAAAATTAAGAAAAATGTCGTGATTGGTGCTTTAAGGGTTAACTGATTACATGCTGGGTAATACTTTTGCTGTCATCTGCTGACTTTTTTCAAAATTAACTTTTTCAAAAAATTCTTTTCAGAGCACTATCAGAGCGTCAAAAGTTTGTTTCAAGATTCTGATCTTTTTGGGGGTTTGATTTAAATGCTTTACGTCTCAGTCAACAGCTATGGTCATGTCGTTCACCTAACCACACTTTATTCCTGAGCAAGCTTGACTAAGCACTTTACCAGTGCTTCAAGCACATACTTTCGCTTTTAACTGACATCAACCATTCTTTAATTAGCGGAAGGGAGGAGAAAGGCTGTAGAAATTATTTCATGATCAATTTCTATGAAAGTTTTATCTTTTCAGTCTTTTGGATTATGCAACTCTTTGAATGTATCTGAACAATTTTGAATGACCTATTCAAAAGTGAGAATTAAGTTTTCTAACTTACAAGTTTGTGGGGTGGGGAAAGACTAGGACTGCCCATTCTTTACCCCCCCTCCATAATGTTTGGATCTTTCAATTTATTGTTTAGTCTTTCGGTTTATGTTACTCTTTGACTGTATCTGAACAATTTTGAATGACCTATTCCAAAGAGAGATCAAGTTTTTAAACCAACAAGTTAATTGGTACTTCTACATTGTGGGGTGGGGAAAAACTGGGCCGGCCCATTCTTTCCCCCTCCAAAATGTTGGGATCCATCTATTTATCCTCTAGACTTTCGGATTATGTTATTCTTTTGTATCTGAACTCTCTTGACTAATTATACCAAGCAGAGAATCAAGTTTTCAAACCAACAAGTTTATTCGTAATTGTAGGGTGGGGAAAGACTGGGCCAGCCCATTCTTTCCCCCCTCCTAAATTTTTTGATCTTCTATTGATTGTTTCGTCTTTCGGTTTATGTTACTCTTACACTCTATTTTAACATTTATGAAAGACCTACACCAAAGTGAGAATCAAGTTTACAATCCAACAAGATTATTGGTACTTCTACATTGTTGGGTGGGGAAAGACTGGGCCGGCCCATTCTTTCCCCCCTCCAAAATCTTTTGATCTTTCTATTGATCAGTTAGTCTTTCGGTTTATATTACACTTTCACTGTATGAATGACCGATTCCAAAGAGAGAATCAAGTTTTCAAACCAAACATTTTATTTGTACTGCTACATCGTGGGGTGGGGAAAGACTGGGCCGGCCCATTATTTCCTCCCCCCCCCTCCAAAATGTTCTGATCTTTCCATTTATCTTTCAGTCTTTCAGTTTATGTTATTCTTTTACTGTATCTGAAGACTAATGAATGACTCATTCCAAAGAGATAATCAAATTTTCAAACCAAAAAGTTTATTGGTTATCTCCCTCCAAAGTGTTCCAACCTTTGTATTTTATCTTAGTGAATTGATTCTTCCAAATGGTTGGGGAAAGACTGGGCCGATTTTCCTTTAACCCATTCAAATAACCATTTTGAATTAAGAACATACTCATTTCGTTTTTTGAATAGGCTAACCATTTATAATCAAATCCTTCTACACCCTCTGCACTTTTGTGCTGTGTTGAGGGTGTTAAGAGTTATAATACAGCTATTTCAGAATGATATTTAATTTGATTTAACTACACAATGACACATATATCATTTTCAAGCCTTTTCCGAAAAAATAACATGGGGGGGGGGAAAACTGACTGGGTGGGGAAAAAACTGACTAGTCAAATCTTTCCCCGGGGAAAAAACTGACTGGGAAAAAAACTGACCGTTACACCGGGCCGGGATTGAACTTGCGACCCCTGGATCTGCAGTCAGGCACGATACGGACTGCCCTACGCAGCCCGGTATGATCCTGAACTGGGTTCAAGCTTTTTGCAAAGGTTATCAGTAGTCAGCAAAAGAGGCTGCTAGCATGGAAAGAGATAAGATGACATATTCATGGGTGAGAGTTCAAAATTTCAAAATTCCTGAACTATACTCTGGGCAGCCCTTTTGTTTTGTGGAGTGGAACCATTTGTATAATTTTAGTAGAAGGGATCATGAGGAACAATTCTGTGAAATTATTTTTATTTGGGCCACTGGTTCATAAGGAAATGCCATTTGAAGATATTTCTTATCTAGAGCTCTGGTAGCCCTTTTTATTATCAGAGCAGAATCATTTATGCAATTTTGGTAGAGGGCATTATGAGGAACAATTCTGTGAAATTATTTTTAATTTGGGCCAGTGGTTCAGGATAAGATGTCCTTTAAAAGATTTCTTATCTGAAGCTCTGGCGGCCTTCCTGTTCAGTGGAGCGGAACCGTTTATGCAAAATTAGAAGAGGGCATCATGGGGAACTTTCATGTGAAGTTATTTTAAATTTAGACCAGTGGTTCAGGAGGAGATATCGTTTAAAAAAGTTTACGGACCTCGGACGAAGATCAATCACAATAGTTCACCATGAGCCTTCACTTCAGGTGAGCTAAAGACAATACAACTTTCTCATCTAAAACATATTTGGTGGGTACTTAAAGGAAATCAATGAGACGGTTCTTTTAAGCATATATGTTTATATTGACATATAGGAAAAATAATCACAATTTTATGCTCGGAAATTTGCTTATCTGGAACTATAAGACTGTACTAAAAGAATAAAATTTTGTCATAATCAATTATTTATGGTTTGATAACAGAAAGGAACTGACTTACTATTCTTTTTCTGAGACTAGATCTAAAGCACTTAAAATATCACCTAGCAACGAGGAATCTATAAAACCATTTCCTGAAAGAAAGAAAAACAGTAAAACATAGTTTGTTTCATTTTACGTTGGGCTATAAAGTCCATGTTTGGACATAATCTTACAAATATATGCTTGTTTGTGTAGAAGCTTTACGTCCCAGTTAACAATTTTTCAGTCATGCTGGGAGGATTTCCTGTCTTCCTGGGTTGAACCTGGTTACCAGTACTAAGCAGAGGATAAAGTGTCTTGCTCAAGGACAAAAAGCAATGTCTCTGGTGAGTCTTTAACCAGTGATCCTTCAATTTCATATCCACCACTCTACCACCGATACATTGCACTCCTCAACAAATATAGGATTGCAATATGTACACAAATGATAGAGAACCACTCTCAGTACACGCATACAATGAAATATATCTTACTGTACAGTTTTCTATCCAGCATGTGCATGACAAGTCTATCATGCCTACCACATGTCTTGCATTGACAACTCTGCTATAAGTGTACACCATTGTCCAGTTTTTCAGCCCAGAGGAATAATGGTAATTTTTCTGACATTTCAAACACTAGTTGCAGGCCTCCAGATAAGAGTGCATTTTCTAAAACTATTTTCTTTATTTTTCATCCAAAACATATGTTTTGGGTACTCAAAAGAACCGTCTCAATGAGACAGTTCTTTTGAGCACCCAAAACACATGTTAAAATTGATGGATAAGAACATAATTACAATTTTATGCTCATAAAATTTCCTCATCTGGAGCTATGTAGTTGCCTGCCAAAAGGGCATGAACAGACAGGTCTCCACATTGGCATCATTTCTAACTATAATCTTTGCATGCAAGCTCTATTTGGTTTAAATTTTACCTACATGGGTAAAAGTTCAAAATTTCCAAAATCCTGAACTTTTGAAATTCATGTCTTAAAACGTGTTGTATTTCTACGAATCATTAATACTTTCAAATAAAACGGTCAATTGTCCTTAGAAGAACTAAAATTAAATCAGAGAAGCTATAATAATCTGATTAATTCAGAATTTTTGAGGCTGACTTTCTATAGAAAGTCAGCCTCAAAATATCTGAATTATAGAAAATCAGCCTCAAAATCCTGAATTATAGAAAGTCAGCCTCAAAATCCTGAATTATAGAAAGTCAGCCTCAAAATCCTGAACTCAGGACTAAACCTGAAAACTTTCACCCATGAACCTATGTGGCTCTGCTGTCTGTTATCAAAACCTAATCAAGTCTCCATCATGCACAAAGAGTATATCCATGCAAATTTGGTTCCAATCTATCCTCACTAGTTCATGAGACACTAATGCTGACGGGATCCACACCAAAAACAATATGCCCACTTGCCTTCAGTGGGTGGATTTAAATAGTTTCCACCATTCACAGGCCTTTAGTTAAGAGTGCCTACCAAAAAATTAACTTTCTTATTTCTCAACCAAAACAGATATTGTCACTTGTGGGTACTCAAAAGAATCATCACAATGAGACATAAACATATGTTCAAACTGATGGATTTAATAGAAAATATTAACAATTTATGCTCAAAAATTTTGTTTATCTAAACCTATGATTCATTTACATCTGTGACTCTGCATAAAAACAAAATTAAAACTTGATATCTTACATGAATCATCAGCAGCATAAAAGTTTACTTATCTAGACCTATGATTCATAATAAAAGATTGCTCCCTGTTAAATATCTTACCTTCTGGGTCAAATCTACTAAACATATGTCTTGCATTGGATTCTAATGTTTCTGAGATAACTAAATGTGGGTCCTGAAAATATATAAAAACAAACATTTTCATCCAATGAAACAAATATCCAGTCCCCCGAAAATGTTCCTAATTGCATAGTTATCTAATATATATATATAACCTTTTTGTACTGAATACCCAAATGCCGGGTATTTTGGCAAACAGTGAAGACCAAGATGAAATACAGCATGAAGCGACATTTCATCTAGGTCTACACTATTTGCAAAAATAAAACAAATTAAAAAATTCTTCAGGGACAGACGTACATAATAATATAGAAAGTTTGACCTGTGACCCCTTAAACTACAAAATGGACATTCCCTGAGTTATTTCACCAATAGGTATGGGAAAATCCATTATATGGAAAGAGTTAAATATACATGCACAGCTACCCAGTGGGGATACATGCTTTTGGATGGTAACTTGATCTATTTTGAAACTGTGTTAGCCAGCAGTGAAGGCTCTGATTGGACTTAGATCTTCATGCTGATGAAATGTTAAAAATGTTACAGGCCTCGAGATAAAGAGTGCGTATTGGAAAATTATTTTTTTTTATTTCTCATCCAAAACATATGTTGTGGGTACTCAAAAGAACCGTCTCAATGAGACGATTCTTTTGAGCACCCAAAACATACGTTTAAATTGATGGGTAAGAAAATATTTACAATTTTATGCACATAAAATTTCCTTATCTGAATCTATGATGTTATGACAGAGACAGAATGGCGGGTAGTTTAGACTCAGATCAAACGTGTGAAGACACAGTTTGATACTGTTTTGGAGCTGCTTTGATTACAAAAGACGATACACAGGGTACTTATTTAGCAAAATATAGCAGGTGAGTTATGGTACCTGAAATTAATAGATATAGACACAGTTTGATGCTGTTTTCAATCTGCTCTGATTACATAAGACAATAAGTAATGCACACAGGGTACTTACTTATTTGGTAGAATATATGGTACCCTGAAATTAATATGGATTAATTGTGTGGATGATTTGTTTGATTTGATTCTTTACGTCCCATCAACAATCTTTCAATTAAACAGGGACGGGGTCTTCTTGGGTTGAACCAGTACTAAGCCAGGATAAATGTGTCTTGTTCAAGGACCACAACGCAGTGACGCTGGTGAGGCTCAAACCCGCGACCCCTCGGTCTCGAGCAAAGCACTCTACCACTGAGCCACTGCGCTCCCTTTGTGTGGATGAAAAAGTGTGGTTCCTGATCAGCTGACTTCTGGATCTGCACCATTGCTATAAGAGGATGTAGAATTTTGAAAAAGTTCTGCACAGTGGGCTTATTATGTAGAACATGGTAGATAACTTACCCTAGAAAACAAGACTTTTAGATGTGTTTCACTACCAACCAGGGTAATGAGGATTCTTTCAATACCAGTCTACCTCTCAGTTTATGAGTTACAGTACAGTAAAAATGGTCTTAAGCAGTCACTCAAAAAGAAGACCAAAAAGTGTTTTTCAAGACCGATTATCGCTTAATGAAGGTCAGAAGTATTGCAGAATGCTCCCAGTGGAGCATTCTGCAATACTTTCGCCCTTCATTAATCTACCATTTGTCATTAAGACCTTTCTTTTGTCTATTTTTGAGTGGCTGCTGATGACAGGTTTTACTGTATAGTAGAGGACTTACCCTAGAAAACAATACTGTTAGATGTGTTTCACTACCGATCAGCCATACAGGATAGTGAGGATTCTTTAAATACCAGCCTACCTGAAATAAACGCAAGAATTAAGTTTAACTCTGCACAGAGTTTCAGATCAATATAAACTGGTCAAAACAAATTAAGCCCCACCGAAAACTTTTCCATAGACTTAATGTAAATGCATTCATATTTGATTTATCATAACATTATACTGAATATAGATTTTTCAAAACAAATTTCAGCAAAGTGGCAGCAAAATTTCCTCTCAACATGTGCTAGGTTTCAGATGTATTAATTAGTTTTCCATAGAGCTCCGCACATTCCAGTAAATGTCCCGTTTCGTTCCCTATCATTCCTATGTAAAATTGTCAAAAAATTTGGATACTCTTGGATAATTTAACACATACCCAAGGAAAATTGGTATTTTCATTTGAAACTTTGTGTCATTACACTTAAGATATTAAGATGTCTAACATGGGATAATTTTTAATTTTAAACTACCTTCAATAGTTTTCAAATAAACAACTTAATTTTGGAAATTTAACATTATGGCTACGGAAAAAAGTGACATGGGGCTTAACTTATTTTAACCAGTTTATTAAATGTGCAAGAAATATTTTCAGAATCTGACCACAGGTTCAGGAGCAGACACCAATTCTGTACAAATGACCTTTGACCCGACACACTGACAAAATGTGGGCATCTACTTCCTTAATTTAGATCATACAAAACATTTGAGCTGCGATATGAAATTTCCAACAATGTGGTATGTGCCACCTGCAAAGCCTCAGATCTGCGAGTATCAGCCTGCGCGCAAAGTCCGATCAGAGTCTTTGCTAGTTGCTTGTATATTCTATGATTGCTAAGCTATGATTGGAGTTTCTATGCTTAAAAGGAGGCTGAACAGGCTCATCTGAGTCTATATCCTTGTCAAAATGCCACATTGTTGGAAATCACATGTTATCGCTCATTTTATCACCAATGTAATCTTGGGCTTATTCTGTATCTCCAGCATATGCTCCTGCAGTTTCAATGTTGGAAGACACCCAAGCAAAGACATCATAATAGATCTAGATAAAGAAATTTTATGAGCATAAGATTTGAAAATTTGTTTTCAAATTAGAATTTTAAGAGTAAACAATACCTACCTAACATACACAATGGATTTTAATCCGGGTCGGAGAAGTCCTGGCTTTTAGCTCGCTCTCACTTCCGGAGAAGACTTTTTACCTACGTGCCCTGCGGTGTCTTCTTCCGGCAAACCCCACAAAGTTATGTCACTTCCATTTCGGCGCAATGAAGTCGCCTTAGGAAGGACATTTGAAAAAGAGGGGTTGGTGGGAGGGTTTGTTGTATGTTAGGTAGGTATTGTTTACTCTTAAAATTCTAATTTGAAAACAAATTTTCAAATTTCACTTCGTAAACAAACCTACCTAACATACACTATGGATTTATTTAGATTAAAAAGCAGTACCATAGGAGGAGGGTTTTTCAAATGTATTAATACCTCCTGGTAATATTATTATAGAAATAAAACAACACACCCTGGTGAAAAAAAATTATCTGTGTGTTTTTTTTAGAAATTCTATTTCCTCCACAGTTTAATAAAAACCATTCAGTTGGTTTCATATCTGATTAAATAACTATAGTCTGTACAAAATAGTTAACACCAAAAACTGTACACATAGTTTTCATTATGCAAATATAATCATTTACTCATCCAAGTGTTAATTTATATTCAACTGAATCATATTATGTAACACTGTACTGTATATCTAAATACATGTACTTATCCAAGTATTATTTTCATTGGAACTATCATTCCAGTGTTATATTCTGTACTTAACCACTGAATGTCTATATACACATACGAAGAACCTGGCAATATCACAGCCATATAAGTCTTAATACAGTATATCCTAATCGCAGCTCGCCGAAAAGTGATTTCTATTATTATTATTTTTTTTTTTTTTTTATATTCTATACTCTAAAATGGGCATAGTAAATAATGCTGAATGTATCTGGTCTCTATGGTCTAGACTGCATTATATAACCCCAATGCATCTTTGATTGATGCTACTTCAAAAAAGGGTACACATTAACCACCAAAGCATTTATACATCTAGTATGATGACTCTTATTAACTCTGTTAATAACTCCTTTTTCACCTTATATATTAGATTTGCAATCTATTTTTAGATATACTGAGCTGTAACTGGTTGTGGAATTGTTTAGTAACCCAAACACAAATTTGCATCATTTAATATTTCCCTATCTGTGTTTTTAGTGTTATTGATACATGTATACTGCATACTAAATACACCTCTTGGGATCAGAATGCTTATCTTCTTGATGCCATGGAATTAAGATATGACTACTGTCAAGATTAAGATAATTCTGCTTCGACAAACTTGTGCGAATGAAAGTTATGGTTCCTTATCAATGCTGATAATGTCTTTGAATATTTGTAGAGAATAATGAGCACTTACTCTACAGAATGATGTACAAATGTAAATGGTAACACTTACACGTGTCTTTTATGTCATATGTGACAACAGGGAAAAACATCCATTTGTTTAAAATAGAGATTCTTTCAGACCTTTTAAATCGACAAACAGATACCATTGTGTATGGTAATCTATCATAAATAGGAACCTTCAATAAACATCATAATACATGTATATTAATACTGTCCAATTGGCCAGTTGTCATTTGCATGGTGATACATGTAACAAGAACAACATAGATAAAATAGTTATAACACTATTATGTTTTTGTATTGCATATCCTTTTCAAAAAAGGGATATCAGAAAACCAACACATTCATTTAAAGAGGCATGACAGAGATCAGAATTCCATTCCGCACAGCAAACACAGAGCTGCCTGGGCTTACATAATTTTTATGTCTTTCCTTCATTGGGATCTCAAAAACTTAATAGCTCTGTCTGCAAATCTTTTCATAGAGAAAAATCTAGCAGTCATACAAACATACAACAGATTCTTCAAAAATGGCAGCTTCACTGGAAAAACATTTCGTTATATAACATTTTCCAAGGCTGAGAAAATAATGTTATGAGTATGACTAGACAATGCCATACTCACAAACCACAGACCAATTCAAGACACCATGAGGAAATTGTTGAGAAAACGACCAATGCCATGACCACCAGAAGACAATAAAAGCAAACAAGTGCTTTCCTTTCCAGCGGAGTGATTGCAAAACTAGAGGATACTGCATAACAAAACACTGGCTAATCCAAAACCCTCACACACAATGGAGGTTACTATTGTTTGATATGATTCTGAACATCTGAGTCAACAATTTTTCAGTTAACTTGACATGTCTTCCTGGGCTGAAATTAAATATTAAGCAACGATTAATGTGTGCTCAATGACACAAAGCAGTGACACTGGTGAGTCTCAACCACAATCCCTCGGTCGAGAGTCAGGCACTCTACAATCGAGCCACTGCGCTCCCTAAAATGAAAGTTAGTAGTACCGTGTCACAACAAACGATGAATAAACGACCTAAGAATCAGTACTGTCCTTGAACAAAATGATGATGTGATAACTATCTTGCAACAAGACTGTTTAATATACTGTTTAATATACTGCAATCTGTTTTTTGAGGTAATGTATACTCATTTGTAGGCTTTCTGAATTATTCTACACACACAATAACACCTTTATGATCACAAATGGAGCTACTTTTGGCCCATTTTTGTTTTGTTTTTCCCGCTAGGAAACTGGTACCATTACCCCTGAAATTGAACCACAAAATGATTTGATTTGAAAATCAAGAGATAGAATAATACATTTGGCAAAACTAGAATAAATTGACCAGTTACTTTTTTTTTTTTTTTAACTAACCAAATCACTTTTAGTTAATTTGAATCTAAATATTACCGTCAAATGTTGCTGGTTGAATCATTTAGCGCTCAACTTGCAAATAATGGATGTCTTTAACAGCCCTAAGAAATATGCAAACTATATACATTTTTACTTTTATGCCATCGTCACCGTATTCATTGCTTGAATACTAGAATCTAAAAATTGTATTTCAAAGTTTTAATCAAAATGTTTTAATGTTCCTTGAGTCCCGACATAGCTTGAAGATGAAATAGACTTACATGAAACAACTTTCTTTTACTTCATGGCAGAAAGGTTAAGACATGTTCAAACATTTTATCCTAGTATTGTCAGTTTAAAGTACTGCATAGAATGTACAATTGGTTTATAAATTAAATACAAGTACATTTCAGGTCAGGGATTGTACATTTTAGACATGGACAGGCACATTTCTTAAAGTCCTCGTCCAACCTGGCTAGTAGATTAAACAGTTAGTTTAAAACTGTGTACCAAGCCTATATATTATGAAAATACACCTGTCTGCTAAAGTACATCACTTTCCAAAAAACAACAAAGGATCATGCTAATATGCTGTATATATTCCTCAAAACTGTAGTTTTGTTTGCTGTTTGATGTCCAAGTTATTAGATATGATCATGTCAAACCCGTCAGTTCCCCTAACCACACCTTTACCTGCATGAGCTTGACTAAGAGGATAACCAGTCAAATACGTATGCTTATACATGCTGCCAATAACCCTTCTAGATTCAGCAAAAGCAGGAGAATTACTGTATAAATTTGTACATAACAGATCTCCAAGAAAATATATTTTTGTATGGGTACAGACTGGGATAAACTCTTGATCCCTGGATCTGCTGTCAGTCTTGGTACCAACTGCGCTACCAGCAAACCAAAATTGTGTTATGAACTATCTGTCTTTAGAGACGTCAAATCATCTTTGATATGCAAACCATAATAAAATTGATTATTATAGTTTTAGCGTAATAACAGAATTATTTTCTGCATTAAAATTTCAAAGCCATATTTCTTTCTAATTCTTATACATGGTCAGGTCAGAGAAGAGTTCCAGTGACAATGTAGATAAATACTACATTAAAATGACCAGACTGGGAAACAACATATGACGCATAAGGTGACCAAACTTCACGTATCTTTTACCATATGCTCAAGTCAGATAGGTCACTATGTGAAGAAAACAACCTATTGGAAGATAAAGTTAGTAGCATCAAGTCTATGTCATGTTCGTGTAAACATTTGACTATTTCTTTTCCCTAAATACCCTAAAATAGAGGATAGTATTTGAATAATATTCTATTCTTATACCATTCGTGACCACAAAACTGATTGATTGATGACTTATAGGAAACTGGGCTGTAAAAGCATTTAGTTTTTTTACTAAGCTTTCGAGACAGATGCCCTCCGATCAAAAAACGTTTAACTAGACAACCGTCAGCTAAAATATCTCTCAAAATTGAAATCTTGCAGATATGTCTTTGCTATAACATTCAAAGAAAAATGTAATTTTTTTTTTTTTTTGGTCATACTTCTGATCACATTTTTAACCTTATAGATAGATCTACTATCCTGTATACTAGTCCCGGTTTCCAGCCTATTACAGTAAGCCACATTCGTTCTCTACATATACAGTTTTACCAAAGTAAACAAAAGGCTACGTCTACTGAGGGCTAGTTTGTGTACCAGATTAATAAAATGTTTATCTATTTCTTCTGATACTACCCACGCCCTCGCCAGCATTTCTGGCAGGCACTGCGCGTCAGGGTTATGAAAAACTAGATCGAGAATGAGGCATTTACCTTTCTCTTTGAACTTTCTGACAAGTTCTACGAATGTTCAGATGTCTCACTGTTATTTGCATCAACATGAACAGAAACCTGCTCAGCGAAAAAATACTTACCCCTTGCATTATGCCATAAATATCCAAATTCTTAGAAACTGTACTTGAGAAGAAAGATTCAATGTTCAACGCCTTTTGTGGCGTGCTCATATACCAAAGTCTGCATTATCGCAAGTCAGGAATTCATGTCTCTGCGACTTTTTTCCATGACTCCTGCAAACTATCATATCTCAAAACGCCTTCTTGCTTTGCTTTTGGGCGTATACCCCACCTCACGTGGTTTGTCCACATGAAGTTTAGAAATCGTCTTGACAAAGCTTATCCGACTTTCAAGTCATGTTTTGCCACAGAAAAACTAGAAAGCAGCTCGGAATTGAGCAACATCCGATAGACGAACTATATCACTAGAGGACTTATTCAAATAAGCTCGATGAAGAACTTCTTGAGAGCTCTAAACAGCGTCCAACTTCAATGCGCCGAAATGTGAAAGTGACATAACTTTGTGGGGTTTGCCGGAAGAAGACACCGCACAGTGCGTAGGTAAAAAGTCTTCTCCGGAAGTGAGAGCGAGCTAAAAGCCAGGACTTCTCCGACCTGGATTAAAATCCATAGTGTATGTTAGGTAGGTTTGTTTACGAAGTGAAATTGTAATTATTTTCTTAACCATCAATTTAAAAATGTGTTTTGGGTGCTAAAAAGAACCATCTCAATGAGACGGTTCTCACGAGTACCCACAACATATGTTTTGGATGAGAAATAAAGAAAACAGTTTTCCAATACGCACTCTTATCTGGAGGCCTGCAACATGCATATTAATATGCACATAATGTACATATGGGCCTTGTCACCAGAAAATCTGTCTTTGGGGTTTCAGAGTAAGACTCAAACCATTCTGCTCAGCTACAAAGCTTAGCTTAAATATTGAAATTTTGCATGAAGAAAGTTTAGATTTTATATTTTCCAATGCACTGATGGTACAGCGTGAATGCGCGTACTGGTCTGCACTCTGTTGTTCATATTCAACAAAGTTAGATTTTCTTGCGGCAGGGCCCATATAGTTTTCATTTTGGTGAAGAAGAAAAAAAATCCATATATAAGAATTAAATTTTGGGGATAAGGCAAATTTATTTGGGTCAGTCACGCAAGGGGTAATGAAACAAAATATTTAGGCCAGCACATGAGACTTTGGTACTAATCACATTATAAAGTGACTAGCAAAGGCTAGGCTTCCTTGCTCGTACACACACAGCGAGGATGTAGGTGAAGACTCAGACCAAATCTTAGTCCTCTTGTCTCATTGGACTGCTGCACACACATTTAAAGAGTGACTTTCT
The DNA here is from genome assembly GCA_964019695.1 of Loripinus fragilis. NCBI lineage: Eukaryota > Metazoa > Mollusca > Bivalvia > Lucinida > Lucinidae > Loripinus > Loripinus fragilis. Next base: position 71,314,862 of record OZ026527.1, on the reverse strand, counting down.
CATGAAGTTAAAAAAAAAATCAAAAACCTGAACTTTTGAAATTCAAATGAATACTTATAAAATATTATTAATTTCAAGTTTAAATGATGACTTCTCTTTAAATAAACTGAAACAAAATCAGAGAAAATATTATAATCTGCCTATCAAATTTAGCGTTTTGATGCTGACTTTCTATGGAAAGTCAGCCTTAAAATCCTGAATTCAGGAATAATCCTGAAAACGTTCACCCATGCTTTCTTCATATGCCATTAGTACCACTATCTCATGCGCTAGCCCACTGATTGTTTTGTTACTCACTTCACAATATCGTAAATGTTCCATGAAAGTTAAAAATCCTATATTAGCTCTTCTAGAAACACCACATAATTCTGAAACAGAACAAAAGATAAGTGAGCCATGACATGTGATTTCCAACAATACGGCATTTTGATATGTGTAGACTCAGACGAGCCTGTACACCTTCCTTTTAGGCGTAGAAACTCCAAATGATGTTCAGTCAGTAGCTTAACAGTCATAGAATATTCAAGCGACAAGCAAAGGCTCTGATCAGACTGCACATATGCGCAGGCTGACCCAAGGCTTTGCTGGTCGCACATACCACATTGTTGGAAATCTCATGCACTGGCTCATATGTTTAATTATCGTGCCAGGCCTTCAGATTTATGGTGGGCCCGGGTCATTGTCCCATTATTTCAAAATATGGCCCATCACTTTCCTAGGCAGTGAGCCCAGTGGAATGGAATTATCCTTTTTAGTTGTGAAAAAAATCGTACTTCATATAAAAATATTTATCTTACAGCGAGTCTACGATCTCAAAACAGACAGCACATGAATGTTATTAATATTGTAAAACATGTCTTAAGCAGCCACTCAAAAAAGACAAAACAACGATCTCATTGACAAATGGTAGCCTAATGAAGGTCGAAAGGATTGCAGAATGCTCCCCTTGGAGCATTCTGCAATACTTTTGACCTGCATTGAGCGATAATTGGTCTTCTTTTTGAGTGGCGGCTTAAGACAGGTTTTACTGCATAATCAGCTGTCAATATACATACATGCATACAAGTGTCTGTACATGTGTCAGTGTGTAGGTAAAGTATACTACCCAAATATCAACTGTGTTTAGTTTGATATGCTTGGGCCCATCATTTCAGAAAATGACCCACCATTTTTTGCTCCATGGGTCACTACGACCCTCCAATCTTGAAAAAAATCTGAAGCCCTGTTGTGCATATTGTACTATAAGCTGAGTGCAGTGGCTCAGCTGGTAGAGTGTTAGACTGGGGATCGAAGGGATGCTAGTTTGAGCCTCAATGTCGGCAGAGTCACTGTGTTGTGTCCTTCAGCAAAACACTTTTCTCGCTGCTTAGTACCGGTTCGACCCAGGAAAACCCATCCCAATATGATAGAAAAATTGTTGATTGGGACGTAAAGAAGCAAAACAAACATAATATTGTACTATTGTGCCCCTCAAACCTCAAACAAAGGCAAATCACAGTATAGGTATACAATAAAACATCTGAACCGGCTACTCAAAATCGAGATGCCAATCGGTGATCCTGGGGACAGATTTTTCTATCCCACCCTCACACTCATGATGAATTCTTATATTCTAGTACTGGTCAGCTTCAGTGATGATCGAGAATCTTAAAAACTAGGACAAGTCAGTGTTTACACCAGTTTATCTCCACCATATAAGAATCTTGCCGAGTGATGGCAAACGGTGATCCCGAGGGACGGATTTTCTATTCTACCCTCACACGAATAATGGAGTCTTTTTCTTGCTCACCACTGTTTTTTTTTTAAATTCTAAAATAAGCTTCCAGAAGTACGCTAAGATGCAATTTCACATTATGACGTTACTAAAACATAATAATGACGTCAGTTGACGACCATGTGCGCTAGTTCCAATACAACCAATGTATGAAGCCCTCACGTGACAGCCTGGGTAAGATAGCATGTGTAAGATAAGATTTTCTATCCCAGGGTAAATTCTCAGATATTCTTATCCGGCGTGCAAGAAATTGTGTTCTGTAATGCCATTTGAATGTATGTAGTTGTATTACATAATAACAGTGTTGATAAAAGTAGAATGACTGTGTTTCAGGATTGGAAAAATCACCTCAATCCCTCGTATTTAGGAGTTCCACAGGCTGCAGGGCAAGGTAAATTTAAATAACATTTTAGTATAATTACTTTGATGCAGAGCCAGAGATTTTAAGATACTTCAAGGAATAAAATATTGTTGTTGTGTTTTGTGTTTAACGTCCAACCAACAGCTAAGGTCATATGGAGACAGGACCATGGCTTAGTCTTATGCAACAGATTGGTGAAACCAAGAAAATGTGCAACCCCTGGTTTAAAAGGCAAGCAGTTTATCCACTTCACCACGGCCGCCCCTACCAAAGACTTTAAATACTGTAACTTTAGAAGGGGCAGTCCTCCAGATAAGAGTGCGTATTGGAAAATTATTTTCTTTATTTCTCACCCAAAACATATGTTGTGGGTACTCAAAAGAACCGTCGCAATGAGACGGTTCTTTTTAGCACCCAAAACACATGTTTAAATTAATGGGTAAGAAAATAATTAAACTTTTACGCAAATAAAATTTCCTTATCTGGACCTATGAAGGGGTATCCCTCTATCTTATTGCTGAGTACAGGTGATACTTACTTAAACCACAAACCTCTTTATCATTATCCCATACATTCGAGACAGCTTTACCCGTAATTAATAAATTGATCAAACTCTGACTGAAAATAAACAAGAAATATTTTTAACTCATATTCTGAAATAAAACAACATATTAGCATTAGCAAACAGTGTAAACCCTGATCAGATTGCTCCTGAAGGAGCAGTCTGATCAGGGTTTACACTTTTTGCCATTCCATTACTGCTGTACCCTTTATACACTTCACTATGTTGTAAAAGAGTTCGAATTTTAAAACTGATAGAAATCTGAATATTTAGTGTAAAGGCTGTACATTTGAATCTTGAAAATTCGAAGTCCTCAGGACTAGAGGTTTTGTTTAAAAAAAATCAATAGTTTGAATCATAGGGATGTAGACATAAAAATATACAACCCCGAAAAATGATTACTACACTGTATCAGTCTTTTCAAACAAACATTAACCATAAACGCCCTAATTAAGTATGTAAGGAAGGTCATATCAAGGCTACACCAATGGTATCAAATGATCCCCCTCTCCCTCTGTAAAATAAGTTGAGGACTAGTCCTATTGAACAGCGGAAAAAAATAAGTATTTTGAGTGTTCGAAATTTTATAACATTTACTGTATTCAGTATACAAAGAATTAAGATTGGCCATGCAGGATGGATGAAAGGATGATCAGTGCAGGACTTTAGTTCAGAGTGCGTAACGAAAATTTATTTTTCTTATTTCTCAATCAAAACATATGTTGTGGGTACTCAAAAGAACCGTCTCAATGAGATGGTACTTTTGAGCACCCAAAACATCTGTTAAAATTGATGGGTAATAAAATATTGACAATTTTTCGCTGACAATTTTTGCTTAGCCATCAACTTACCTGCCGTGGCCATGTATACCATCTATAAGAGCTGTACCTGGGTCTTCTACCTCATTCTTGATTTGTTCTACCCCCTGTTACACCAAGGAATGACCAATAATTGCGGACAATCAGTGAGCCATCAACTTACCTGCCGTGGCCATGTATACCATCTATAAGAGCTGTACCTGGGTCTTCTACCTCATTCTTGATTTGTTCTACCCCCTGTAACACCAAGGAATTACCAATAATTACAATAGTACCAGATTTACAACAAGTTTTACACTGATTATATTTTAACCACAAGGAATAACAGCCAATTGCAATAGCAAACAGGCTTTCAGATAAGAATGCGTAATTGAAAACTAGTTCTTTTCATTTCACAACCAAGACACATGTTGTGGGTACACAAAAGAACCGTCTCAATGAGACGGTTCTTTTGAGTACCTAAAACATACCATAATATCTCTATTAGAACCCCATGCTCTAATAGACACCCATTCCCCAGTTTGGACGCAAAAAACGCCGATTTTTCAAGCAAATTTCCCAAAAAAATGGAGCCTCTAATAAAGGTCCACCCACAAATATTAAAAAATAATCCGTCCTGCGGTATGCAGAAACATCTCTAATTTGTTATAAGCAGCAAATTTCTAGTCGTCCGCCTCAAACGAATTGTCCCTCTAAATAAGGTGCACAGTTTTTGACCCTACAGAAATACAAGCCCTCGCTAGCAAGTTGTGAACCCCATACTGTGTTATGCCCTTGACAGTGCAAATTTAAAGTTTTATCGATACATAGCACGGAAATAATTGTTTATCATGTCAATAGTCTACTACCTACTGATTTTGCGACACCAGCATTTCAAAATGGCGACCCTTATCGATAAATTAGAGCTACAGACTTTTCTCGCACTTGTAGCCTCTATTAGAGGCCCACCCCCCTCTCCGTGAAAGGTTATGATTCTAATAGATGCCCGGGCCTGTAATAGAGATAGTACGGCATACATGTTTAGTTTGATTGTTGAGTAAATGATAACAATTGAATGCTAAAAACTTATGATTATCTGGACATATGGCAACAGATAAAAACCTGGGATTTCAGAGAAAACAGATGGGCCTCTACACTCCCCATAGGTTTAGGTAAACAAAAATTTTGAGCGTAAAGGTGTAAATATTTTCTTAACCATCAGTTTTAACATATGTTTTGGGCGCTCAAAAGAACCATCTCATTGAGACAGTTCTTTTGAGTACCCACAACGTGTGTTTTGGTTGAAAAATAAATTTAATTTTTTGGTACGCAGTCTTAACCTAAGTCCTGACTCCCTGTCCTGACATCCAAATCACTGTATGATGGTCATTAATTAAATTAACAATGACTTTGAAATTTGGGTCAAGGTCACCAGACTGTTATCAATTCTTCATCATGGCTCCATGATGTATCCATGCAAAGTAAGAAAAGTGGCAAAGATCAGGAATCAATACAAAATCAAGTACCACACCTTACCCAGGATACCACATGAGAAAGTGACAAAAATACAACATCACAAACGAGAGCCAATAGGTCAGCCCTTTCCCAGCAGGTGACCAAAAGGCAGCAATGAACAGACACAAAACATGAAAGCATGACAAACACAAGACATAAATAACACAAATGATCCACAAACGAAGTGCCGTCTTGAAATGGTCAGTAAAAATATTTTACTGGAGGGCTTAAACCGGTTTAATGGCGCCAACCTTATCCTTATAGAAATCCATCAAGTAGTTCAGGAGATAAGGTAATTACAGGCAAGTTTGGCAGTACAGTAAAACCTGTCTAAAATGGCCACTCTCAAAGACAAAAAACTGGTTTTCAAGACCAATTATGGCTTAATACAGGTCAAAAGTATTGCAGAATGCTCCTAGAGAGCATTCTGCAGAACTTTCGACCTTCATTAAGCTACCATTTGTCATTAAGATCTTTGTTTGGTATAGTTATGAATGGCGGCTTAAGACAGATTTTACTGTATGTGCAACAGTGACCTTGAATGAAAGTTGGGCTAGTCACCCACATGTAAACTTTAGCAAGACCAGAATTTTTGGGGGTCATTGGCAGATTTAGAGGGTCAGAACTTTTTTAATGTATAATTACTTTTTGTCTGAGCATGTGTCAATATTAAAGGTATTTGAAGAATGTCCCCTATCGTAAGATAAAAGTTCTCGAAATTCCGTGCATGTTTTACTATCAATAGGCTTGTGATCGACAGCTTTTGTTACATTTTCTATTTCATGGGAAATATTCAATGTTGTGTTGCTTGTAGTTAAAGCCCTATCCTCCAGAGGACAAGAAATAAAAGCGTCTGTTACGGGGCAGCCATTGTTGTTTAACAGTAGAGCGCTTTACCCATGCGCAGACAGTCAGTCTAAAAATAGACGTGATGCATTGGTTTCATTTCTTTTAAAATCGTTGTTTTATAGATTTTGGTGTATTGGAGCGATGAAAACTTTCTTTTCTAGACTACTTTTTTTTTAAATTTATGCTGCATAATGCCCCAAAATAGCAGTGAGAGCAGAACAAGCCAAAATTATTTGGAACGAAATCCCATCTGTGCGATTCGCAAATGACTTTTGACATGCGCAGTCGTCGTTTTTGAAATAAATCAGATACGTCATGGAAATACCCACCAAAGATATTTGTGCGCAGGTCTATTTTCCACAGGAACACTATTTATAGAAGCGTTAACATCGAGGTAAATTGAAGTCCTCAGATCTCGGCACATAAAGAAGATGGAGTTTTGTTCTTGCTGCTGTTTTTGAGTGCGTCACGAAAAACGCACAGACAAACTGTCAGTGCGTCAGCAGTCAAATTATTGCATCAAAAACGCAAGAAACACACTCTCGCGGAAACACTAAGAGTTGTCATTTTAAGCTATCGCTGATGGCTGGACACCAATAGACAGGCATTCAATGGTCAAAAAATCTCACAAAAGCATGTTAATCTCAAATGACCATTAAAGAAATGCATAGATGCTTGTTGAAATGTTCAGATACAACAATTTCTTCTCTGTGCTGAAGGAAATTCCATAACATTTTTCACACAATGCAACAGCTTTATTGCCAACTTATTGATGTCAAAATCTCTTCCCTTCTTCAGTTTGTGCATCATTTAACCAATTTAAGCCTAGCGTCCTTTTTGGGACATTTGCAAACAGTGAATAACCAGATCAGACGCCGCAAAATGCTTCGTCTGATCAGGTTCTACACTGTTTGCTTACACAATGTACTTTTAAAATTTGAATAAAAAAGAAAAATACATCCAAACAACCCTTAAAACTGAAATGGATTAGTCCAATTGATAAGGATAGGAAATTCCATTAGGCATATTTGGATAATGTTTTCCATTACTGGCACATGTACTTGTCAGGTAGAAAAGTAAAACTGACACGTAACTTCCCCTAGGGGTTAGAGAACACTCACCTTTGTTAAGATAATTGAGTATAAATAAAGAAGAACGCCTGAAGCTTGCTGATAGTGTGACATTTTAGATTTTATATTTCTTCTCATAGATTCTGCATCCTCACATTGAACACATCTGAAATAAAGGTCAAGACAAAGGAAATATTTGAGCGTAAAATTGTCCATAGTTTGTTACTCATTTTGAACACTTTTATTGCAAATTGAGGCTTTGGAAAATCATTTTATTAGATAGAGGAAAACGAAATAAAGAGCCTCCAGCGATTTTCCTAACTTTCTGAAGTCCAGGCCAGGGGCATATTGAATTTGGGGGAAAAGCATTTGGACCATCAGAATTGGGAAAATTTGACGCAGTCTAAAAAAAAACTGGTATGTCATTTTAAATGGATTAAAAACCATATGAGTAATTAGCAGTATATAGCTGTAACATATTTGTTTCTTTAATTGCCCTTCAAAAAACTCATGAAAATTTGCTTAAAAAGGTGAAACATGTTTTCATTCACATTTTTATGCAATTTGTCATGGATCTGTGACTTTGCTATTTTTGTTTGGATTTTCATTAAATGTTCACCATCATGTAGAACTAAGAAATTTGGAATGATATACACCATATTGGGAAGTGTTTGCTCATTTTTGAATTGAGAAGGGGCCAATATTCGAACCCAAATTGGGCCTAGGAAAATCCCTCATGTACTGTTTACAAATCTATAGGAATGGAAATGAAGGATTCTTTGATGATCTTGACATGGTTGCAGTGGAGTTAGCACTGAGGCAATGCAATAAATTTTCATGAAGGGATATCTAGGTCAGCAAACCAGAAAAGCGAATCAATTTTTTTCAGGATCTGTAACAAAATCTTTAGGGTTGGGAGAAAATTTATGGTAGGAGAGTATTATCAAAACCAGAAACACACATAATATTTGTTTTGGCCTAAGTGCCATTATAACATGCGCTGTCTTAATAAGTTGGCCTTGACATGAGAAAACCTGTCTTTAGGGATTCTGGCCAAGTGAAGCTCAAACCAGCCTGCTCAACTACTGACACTAGGTAGGAAATTGAAATTTTGCATGTAAACAGTTTGACTACTATACTTTCCTGATAGGAAATAACAAAGGCGATGAACAGACTGAGCAGATGCACAGGCTGGTCTGAGCCTTTGTTGTTCACATGCAACAAAGTAAGTAAAGGTGCAAAGATCAGGTATCGATACAATCAAGTACCACACCTGACCCAGGATACCAAAGGGAAAGTGACAAACTCACAGTTAGACACCACAAATGAGAGCCAAGAGGTCAGCCCTTTCCTAGCAGGTGACCACAAGGCAGATTTTCTCGCATCAAGGCCCAAGTGACCTAGTTCTCACCTTAATTGAGAATGAAACAGTTCCTGATCTAATCTTAGCCGTTTACAAGAACTCTCTCCTGTGTCAGAGTTATTGTCATTATTTGAAGAATTCTGCTCGTTATTGCTGGTTCGAAATTCCTCATCAAGGGAGACAACTGAGAAACTACCCGATGACACATCATGAAGTATGTCGCCAAGGGCTTTTGACAAGAACTCGTAAGCTTCTTCACCTAAAGAAATGAGCCGAAAAAAACTCACTGTTAAAAACATAATTTGACCATTTATAGTGACCCATACCAGATCTTTACTACAAAATGGTAATTACCACAATAAACCTATAGCTAATAGGCAAACATCTTTTCAAAACTCTATACCTCTTTTGAAAACAGTGTAGTTCCTGATCAGCCGGCTTCTGATGAAGCTAGCTGATCAGGATCCACACAGTTTTTCACCCACAAAATAATTTCATATTGGAAATAATAGTGCACCACTGGAGTGTCTGGGCAAATGATACTGATTCACTTAAGAAATTAATTCAATTTTTGAATGTTCAGGAATTATAAATACTTCGGGTCTCTTGCAAAGTAAGTGAAGCCCTTTTGGCTTCAGGTTAACTTTGCAAGAGACCCAAAGTATTCATGATTCCATGAACATTCCAAAAATTGAATTTACTGCTTACATTTACATTTTATTATAAATATCTAACATATAAAAAATATATTTAATTATAAAGGAATTAAAACAGTTTTGTATTTAAAATATAATTGTATTAATGGTTTCTTCCGACTGTAAAATGGAAAAGCGGAACAGCCAGCTTGAGCACGGACAGCCAATGGAACAAACAAGAGGCTTGCTTTGCGCGTGTGACTCATGTGTGGCTTGCTGTTAATCACAGCACCAGTGTCACTTCTGGCAAATGAGTTTGATGTTCGAAGCATATTGCACATGCAAGTGAGCTTGGCAGCTGTCAGTCAAATTTTGTGTAATTCATGAGGCTATGAACGGTTGCAAAAATCTAAAGATTCATTAAAGGATTGCTTCTTTCGAAAATATAAATATTAACTACTATATTCAGGATTCTATCGGGAGAAAGATAGAAATGAAATGAGAAAAAATGGTCTCTATCATAGCTCTTGATAATCAAGTTTCTCAATTATCTTTTTTTTTATTACTCCACAAAAACAATTTGCTTCTAATGAGCACCCACAGCACATGAAGAAAAATATCAGTTTTCTAAAGAAAAAGGACCTTATCTAGCACTTTGACATGTTCAGGTTTCAGAGTTTTTAGTTTCCTATATACATTTTCGATTGTACTATCCATAATCAATTACATGTAGGCTCTCTCATAAGCTAAAGCCGAATTTGGGGTCCAATACCCATCACTAATTTAGTGTAGAGTGTAGACAGGGTTAAGGTTACCTATTTCTTTGCCTAATAGGGTCGTCTACTGATAAACTTTGCAAACAGTTTGGACCCAGAGCCAAACTGTTTGGCACCCTGATTTTATTCCAACGTCCTGAAAGAATTTAAAAAAAAAAATGATTTGTAAAATTTCCCAGGAGTCAACAAGTTAAACACCCACCCACCTGTAACTGTTGACAAATCTTCTTTTACATTATCACCAAACACTGCATTTTTGACGATAAATCCCTGGACAGGGGCGATAACTGCACATGGACCACCTTCATACTGCACCAATGCTGTCTTTTCATGCTCACTGAATACAAACCCTGAAGTACACAATACACAAACATTTACCTAGTACCTTTTTTTGGCTAGGGCCAGAATTTTTTTATAAGTTGATTTATAAGATTTTTTTTCAGATTTAGGGTCCGGGGGACGGAAAAAAAGCAAATAAAAAAGCTCTGAAAATGATCAGTTAACTGGTCATTTTCAGAGCTTTTTTTTTTATTCAGAGCTTTTTTTTGTTTTTTAATATCTCCAGAAAAAAAAAAACAGTAAAACTAGTATTAGGTAAACCAACAGTCTGCATTAAATATTTAAATATTTTATCATTTTCCTAAAAATCTGGACAGGACAATCACTTTTAACAGTGTCACTCTCAAAAATACACAGACAGAACCTCAAAAATATATTATTTTTTTCAACGAAACAAATAATATTTAGAGTCGGGGGATAAAATAAAAAAAAAAAAATAGAAATTTAAAAAAAAAATTCAACTTTCCGGAAAATTACAGTAGAAGGGTTTGTAAATCAACTAATAAAAAAATTCTGGCCTAAATTGGGACCAGAAACCCCCAATTTGGACCCAAATAAGAAAAAATTTCAAAAAAATGAAGTATAACTACATGAGTAAATCCTTTATTTCAGTGTTTTACATGTATATGTATGTTGTTTTCAACAATCAACAGTCATTATCATCACTATGAGATCTCAATCTTTAAAAGTGTTTATTCTGATTATTCAAAGAAGACAAAGCTGAGGTCCAGATGCCGGATGGGGTATATCAATTTGGGATTAATGGTCTTATTTTATACATAGGAAATAGTGATTAATTCCTTTATTCTTTAACGGTAAGTGATTGGTGTGACCTAAAGTCTTATGAATTGAAAAGCTAAACAATTAAAAAAAAGTTGATTTTTGGGGAAATGACTTGAAAAGCAAAAATATTTGAAAATAAGCTGGCTTTTTTGGGAATGACTTAATATCAAGTAGTGATTAAGGGGAAAAATATTTAGATTTTTGTGAAAATCTCTTAATCAAGAAGTGATCAAGGAGCAACATTAAGATTTTTGTGAAAATGTCTTTATCAAGTAGTGTTTTTAGAAGGGGCAAATATTTTAGTGATAAGCTCTATTGGTTTGATTGATTTGATTCTTTACGTCCCTTATCAACATTTCAGTCATGTCGAGATGGGTCTTCCTGGTCTGAACCAGTACTAAGCAGGAATTAATGTGTCTTGCTCAAGGACACAACACAGTGCCCCTGGTGAGGCTCGAACTCCCAAATCCCACCCCACCAAAGCCTACCTTGTGTCCATCTAGAGAAAACATCATCTTTTAGATTGTTGCCCCAAAGTAACTTCTTCACTTCTTCCAGAGTACCTTCATCTATCTTACTAGCTGAGGAAGCCATTAGTCTGGAAAAAATTACACATTATTATCTCATAGATCAAGAAAACAAAACTTCTGAGCTTAAATATATGAGCCGTGACACGTGATTTCCAACAATATGGCATTTTGACAATTGTAGACTCAGACGAGCCTGTGCAGCCTCCTTTTAAGCTTAGATCTCCTTGTTCAGTCAGTAGTCTAACAGTCATAGAATAGTCAAACAACAAGCAAAGACTCTTGATCAGACTGCGCGTATGCGCAGGCTGATCTGAGGCTTTGCTGGTCGCACATACCACATTGTTGGAAATCTCATGTCACGGCTCATATGGTTATTTTCTTATCAATCAGCTTAAACATATGTTTTGGATGCTCAAAAGAAGGGTCTCATTGAGACGGTTCTCTTGAGTACCTATAACATATGTTTTGGTTGAGAAATAATAAAATGAATTTTTAATTGCAGATTCTTAACTGACTGTGGTTAATCCACAGCAGCACTTTCAGTTTCGTCACCTCAAACAGTTTTAGGGTAAACATACTCTGTCTCCAAATTTCAGGATAATTTGAATTACAAATTATTTTTTCTTTTAATCCAATGTCGTTTATTTTGAGGGGCTAAAAGGCCAAATATCATTCAATTTCAATTACAAAGCCAATTTCATTTTTTTTAAACCAAACTTTGTGTGTCTACTCACAAATGAAAGATATAAAACATATTAGACTGGATTTTCATTCTGTGGCCTGAGTCACGCCCCAGGGGTGGGACTTGAGGGGGCACATGGGGGGTTGAGGGGGGGTCAACAAAATTTGGTGTATGAGTTATTTACATGAATGGCACATGCAACAGCACAATTAGTCCCCGCCCCCTGGCGCCATGGAGAGGGGACCAAAAGGTCAAATATCATTAAATTTCAATTACTAACTCAATTTCAAATATTTTTATACCAAAATTTGTGTCTTCTCACAAATGAAAGATATAAAACATATCAGACTGTATTTTCATTCTGTTACCTGGGTCAGGCCCCAGGGGTTGTACTTGGGGGGTACAGGGGGTTGGGGGTAAAAACAAATTTTTCTCCTTAATTCAACCAAATTTGGTGACACAGTGTGTGAGTTTATCACATGAATGGCACATTTTTTTTGTCCCTGCCCCCTGGGGCCTTGGGAGGGACCAAAAGGTCAAATATCAGTAAATTTCAATTACAAAGTCAGTTTCAAAGATTTTTAAACCAAACTTTGTGTGTCTTTTCATAAACGAAAGATACAAAATATTTTAGACCGGATTTTCATTTGGTCGCCTGGGTCATGCCCCAGGGGTGGTACTTGGGGGATACCAGGATACACTGAAAATTTTTATCCTAGGATCAAACTGGTGAACTTGGGGTGGAGTCAAATACCATTAGATTTCTTTGAGAGTGTGGGGATTTGAGAGTGCACACCATCGAAGGAGTTCTAGTTTATATATGAAGTGGGCATAGAGTTATGAGGACTTTGTTATTTTTGGATTATATGTGTGTATTTTAATCTTTATACATCAACAATTGCCGAGTTTTACCAGAGGAAAGTTCTGTAATGTCCGTGAATCCGTGAGATTATCAGTTAGTGTGAATCAGTGAAAGACAAGTTCCGTGAATCAGTGAAAGATATCCATGATATGCTAAAAAAGTTCATTGACTTGTCCATTATTCCGTACTAAATCCGTGAAAATCAAGGGAAAATGCAAAAACAGTTGCCAGATGAATAATAATTGCATTGAATAAGATTCTGAAATAATAAAATATTACATCATACATGTGTTTAGGCCAACCTTAAAAATATTTTTGTTTCCCCTTACCCAATCCTGTTTTCCCGGTATGGGTCGTCGGTTGGAAAATTATTTTTTTAACTACTCAAATTAGATACCCATTAAACTTAATTGTATACAGTAAAACCTGTCTTAAGAGACTACCAAATAAATGACAAAAATAGTTTGTTTTATCAAGACAGATTATCCCATAATGCAGGTCAAAAGTATTGCAGAATGCTCCCAGAGGGCATTCTGCAATACTTTGGACCTGCATTTAGAGCTCATTTGCCTTAACGATCTCAAAGTGGATACCCAATAAACTTAAAAGTATACAGTAAAACCTGTCTTAAGAGGCCACTCAAAAAAAGAGTGCATCCAAAAAAGGGAGCATTCTGCAATACTTTCGACCTGCATTTAGAACCCATTTGTCTAAATGACCTTTGTGTATATCTTTGAGTGGCCGTTTTAGGCAGGTTTTACTGCGTAGTCCTACTATAGGCAATAAAATTAAATACAAAAATAATGTGCTAAGATAACACTGCTTACATTGGACAATTGTCTAAGTTTGCAAAGAAATATAAAAAAATTGAGATAATTTTTTTTGAGTAGGGGCTTTTTCTCAGGGTAGGTCGGGTAAGGGGAAACAAATAAAATTTTAATTAAGGCCTTAGCATTTACATTTCATTTTGATCAGCATTCCAGACAATATATAGTTCTTGAATGCTTCAACTGATGAGCATTTAATTTGATCTCTTGACAGTCTGGATGGAACCAACATTGACATTTTGTACATTGGAACATAAAATGGTTCTCTGGCATTCTGCAATAGCAGTATAGCCAATTTCATAGGTCTTCCATACTTTTCAGGATTTCTTTCGAGATTCAAGTCACATGCACTTATATCACATGACTAACTCAGCCTGTCAAAATTCATCCTGTAACCGCGAGGCAGAGCACATGGCCAGCATCAAAATACCAACAGCAATTCTTATTTTGTAAGCATAGGCTTGTAAATATTGCATATGAACTGTGGATTAGTTGTAAAGGACCATTCAGTGCCGTTTTGTATATTTTGTACATTTTTTGTTACCTCGAAAGCCAATTTTAGGTATTTCAGACAGCATTTATTGTAGCCATTTGCTACTAAAAATGTAGAGTGGCTACAAATATAAGTCATTGGCTAAAAGTACAGTCTACATGGTCAAGGTGGTTCAAAAATTACATATTTGCGAAAAAGTATATTTTGATCAGCTTTTGATTTTTCAAATAATGCTTTTATATTCCCTTCATACTTTATTATTGTGCCATATTTTACTCTTTGGGCGCTGGATTTTTTCAATACCATCCGGGTGTCAAACAGCTTGGATCCAGATCAGGTCCGACATTTTGTTGGGCCTGACCTGGGTCCAACCTGTTTGCAAAGGTTATCAGCAGACAACAAAAGTCACCACTAGCGGGCAAAGATTTAAATGCAAATCAACTTGTTGATACTACTTTCTGGCTTAAGTTAATTTCATTTGGCTCCAACTTTTTCCATTTGGCACAAGTGTTGGCTACAACAAATTCTGAGCCAGGGTAAGCCCTGTCAGGTCAGCATTTAGGGTTTCAGCTGAACTGATATTTACTTCGGAAGCAGCCAATATATTTGGAGTTTTGGAAATTTTTTAGGACAAGTGGCTGTCCAGGTAAAGATGGAGCAGGAAAAGTGTTTTGGGGCATAAAAAACTTGAATTCCTGGCCTCGAGGTTATAAAGCTTGAGTATATTCTCAGACTCAAAATAAAGCGCAATGATTGGCTCTTTGCGGACACGTGTCCGCAAGCAGCCAATCATTGCGCTTTATTTTGAGTCTGAGCTTGTTGTTTCTTGGTGGCAATTAAATTGAAGAATGACTCAAAATCTCAGCAAAAACACCAGTGGCTCTGTGACATTGTGATATCAAGCCAATCTAGCAATAGATATTCTGATCATTTTAAACCGAAAATTACATAAACTCACACTTTTTCACTTGTCATCATTGGGTATCTGAAATGCTTATTTAAATATGGGCCACATTGTTGGGAGTTTTTTTTTTATTTGTCAGATTATTCCTCTCTGGAAATGCTCGGAGCTAATTGGGACATGTCTGTAACACTTGGTATGAAATTGGCTATAGTGGGACTGTGTGGGCCTTTATAAAAAGACCTTTTCTTGGTGCTGGCTTGGTTGGAAATTTGGTGAGAACACTGCTATGAAAGTACTTCAGAAGGCGTGACCTCATTTTCAAGTTATCATATTGCAAATAAGCAGGCTCCTTGCAAAATGCCAGAGAGACAGCAAATGCTATGGCATAAATACCAGTCATTTGTGTTGCCTTGAATGTCATTTTTCATAAGTTTAATGTTGATTAAACTCTCTGGGAAACAAAGCATATTACATACACTAATCTCTATGCTGGTGGAAACCCCCTAAACTAGGCCGCTGTCATACAACCTGACAGCGCCAGAAACACCTTTTACATGGTTCTGTGGCGACACTGACAAAATGTAAACTCCATCTTTTGGGCGTGTATTCAAGAACTGGATGAATGTGTCAGTGGTTGGTTGGAAGCATGTTTCTGGGCATTAATGTGCCAATCCCGATCAATTTAATCTTCCCTGTACCTTCACATGAAAATATATGTCCATCAGATACCCAGTCTTTATCTCCGATTGATTGTCAGGCCAGAATACATAAATTTCACCACCTTTTGGCCTAAATGGAACAGTCTAGCAGTCTTGAGGCATTTAGAATAGAATAGAATACTTTTATTAATCCAATCATGGGCCATTTCTGGCATATTCAACAATAATAATAATACATATATACAACAACCAAAATACATTAGACAGAGTAAACAATTCATCATTTATAAGACAAATCAAATACATCGAGTCAAACTTTTTTTTCCTAGTACTAAAATGGACAAACCTTTGGTGATTAGGCAGTACATTATGTAAAATTGTCTCTTAACTTGAAACAATCATAGATATATCTAGAGAATAAATTAATAATGTCTTCTGACTCATTATTCATTAACCAAATAAGTTGGGCATCTTGTGATAAAATTGAAAAGTTTTTGCATGACTGCCCCACTTTCTCCATAAAAGAATACCGTAGTGAATGATAAGCACTGCAATTAAACAATAGATGTTGCTCATCTTCAATGGCTCCAGTGTTGCATATTTTGCAAAGCCTATCCTTTACATTCAACTTTTTGTACCTACCTCTTTCTATTTCTAATTTATGTGAACTGATACGGAAAGACATAAAACATTTGTTAAGTTCGGTATCTTTGATTACAGAAAGATATTTCTCTTTTTGAAAATGTGTTTTAAAAAGGGCATATGTCCTTAACTTCCCTTCATTTGTGTCTTTGTACTAAACTAAGGTACTGTTTAAATTATTTTTAAATTGATTTATAAGGCTAGTTTTTACTATTGAGGAAAAATGTTGGTGATAAGCCAACTTGGAAGAAACACCAATATGTTTTAATATAAATTCGACACATGCCACCCAACTCATTTTCTCATTAGTTGCGATTAAACTACTTTCTTTATATGCACCTTGCAGTAACACTGAATCAGTAGTAAGTAGTCTCTGCAAAAATTTGCATGTGTTTGTAATAACTTTGATACACAAAGGATATCTACCGAACTCACTTAGCACAGCTAGATTCGCAGACTTTTTATTAATTTTGGATATGTATTTCAAAAATATTATTTGCAGTTTATCACATAGGAAGTTTTCAAATAAATGTTCAAGGGAGAAGTCTGCCTTTTTAATTTTTGATGATAAAATGTTAACTGTTCCCCATATTTCACTACCATAAAGTACCACTGGCTCAACTGTATGTTCAAACAAGTGCATTAAGGTATCTAGTTAGGGGTCATATTAGAGAAACACTTAGTTAGTTTAAACTGAGCTCTTAAAGCCCTCTTATATAAATCTGACTGACAATATGAAAATGTGCCAGAAGAGGAAAATAAGATCCCTAGATATTTATGGGAAGAACTATTTTGTATTTCCGTGCCTTTAAAATAAAATATTTCTTTTGATAATTTGCCACTTTTACAAACGACCACAATTTTTGTTTTCTTTAAGTTGACAGTTAAACAATTATCTTCACTTTATGAAGCTAGTTTGTCAATATATCTCTGAAGTCCAGCTTTAGAAGTTGATAATAACATGAGATCATCAGCGTACAGCAATGAACTGATGAAATTATTATCAAGCTGGACTTGGTCATCTCCTTTATCAAAAATATCTGGCAGATCATTGAGAGATATTTTGAAAAAATTAGGGCTTATATTATCCCCTTGCCGGACACCAATTTTAGGCATGAAAGCACATGTCAACTTGTCTTGTATGGGAACATATAATATATTGTCTTGATACATATGTTGAATAATGTTTCGAAAAGGACCATTTATATCTAGTTTTGCTAATTTATATAACAAGGCAGAATGTAAGATAGAATCAAATGCCTTTTGAAAATCAACAAAACAAACATACAATTTTGATCTGTTATTTGTATATTTTTCTATTAACGTTCGTAAGATGAACATATGATCCACAGTCCTAGCTTTAGGTTGGAAACCTATCTGGCAATGATTTATCGTCTTATTTGTGTCTAGAAATTTCTGTAACCTAGTGTTCAAAATACTATAAAAAAGTTTGGCCAAGCATGGCATTACTGTAATCCCTCTATAGTTTTCGGGCAAGTTTGGATCATCTCATTTATAAAGAGGTTTTATATAACCGATTTTCCATTTAGATGGGTATGAACCAGATGACAAAATAAGGTTAAATAACTTTACATTACAAGGTAACATATGTAACTGACTATGTTTATACATTTCGTTTTTAATTCCATCTAACCCACAAGATTTATTGTTTTTTAAGCTTTTAATTGCGGAAAAAACTTCTTTACCAGTAATGAGTATGTCCAAATCTGAAAATGTCTTTAAATGTGTAATTGAATCAAGATCTTTTTCAAATTGCTCATTTTTATTTATAAAGCTTTGCTTTATATTATAAAGATTTGAGAAATGTTGTAACCAGTCATCAGCTGCGATTGACTGAGATGGGTCACTAACATTTGATTCTTCCTTTAATCTTTTATAAGTTTCCAATAGGCTTCTGGGTCATTTTCATACAAGTTGTTAATTTGTGTAATCAAAGTCGTTTTAAATTTTTTGCACTTCCTTTTACAACAGCGGCTATATAATTTTCTATATTTAAAAAAGACCCGCGAATTGCAGGGTCATTAGGATATCTAGAATAAAGTGCGCTTTTTCTCAGACACTCCCTCCTCATTTTAATCAAATCATAGTCAAACTACTTTTTATTTTTTGATTTTCGATTAGAGACACCTTTAACTTGTTTTAGGGATTTTGAGCATGCTGTATAAATAATGCTGTTGAAATTGTCTACAGCCTGATCTGTTGATAAGACATCATTGTCAACAACAAAAGGTGAGTCCATGAACGTTCTTACCATTTGCTTGACTTCGTCTGTATCAAATGCCTTTTGAAAAAGATAAGGTGAATCTTTGAACCATTTATAGGAGTTTGGCATTGGTTGACATGCATTATTTTCAAATATTTTATTTGATTCTGAAAACGAAGCTGAAAGTTTCACTGAAAGTTTAGCGTGGTCAGACAAATGAGGTATCTGATCATGTACATGGAAGTATAAGACATATTCAATTAGCCCTTCTGAAGCTATACAATAATCGACAACACTATTGCCATTGTACTGAAACGAAGTATATTTACCAAACCTATCACCAAAGGTTTTTCCATTTAAAATACTCAAATTTGCTTGAATACAAAGCTCTAGTAATTCTTTACCACGAGGACAAACATGCAAGTCTTGACTTATTCTTTCCTTTGTAAACCTAGATTTAAATGTATCAGGCAGTATGGGAATATGTTTATCATCATATATGTTTATTATCATTTATTATAAAGACCATTGTTACTATGAAAATGACGCGATGTCAGTTAACTTACATCTGTTTCCAGAAGTAGTCAGTTAACTTACATCTGTTTTCAGAAGTAGTTTTCTGTGACAGCGCCAACATAAATTTCCTTGTTTTGTTGATATTTCACAGAATTCTCAGTGTGGTGATTAAATTGGTGCCCTGTTTTCATTTCAAATTGACTAGATAGGTCTTGGGGAGGGATGCAGACTAGGTGGCATTGGGCCATTTCCGTAGTCAGCCTGTGGTTTGTCAAAAGAATCTGAATGTTTCGTGTTTTGTACGGATATTTCTTGTTAAAAATGTCATGAATAACCGGTCAGTCTGATTACCGCAGGATACCGCAGGATCCCTAAAATGCTATAATTTATATCATTTTACTCTATAAAAAGCTCAATATATTTGATTTGGTGACATTTAATTTGAAATTTAGCAATCAATACTAAAAACTGCCTAAAAATAGCATGTACGAAAAAGTTTTAATGAGTTCAAACCAGCATTATACAGCACAGGTAGGCTACCGCAGGATCCCTCAGAGTGCTACTATATAGTTTGAGAAATCCTGCGGTATATGGATCCTACTATTTAGTCATTTTTCTTCAATGAAAAGCTGGATACATCATTCAAGACATATTTTTTAAATATTTTTTCCAACAAGAATAACTCTTAACTAAAGATATAATGGGGGAATCTATTTTATATTGTCACACATGTGATATTGCATGACAGGATACTGCAGGATTTGTCCAAAAATATTTCAAAAATCATCTTAATCTAGGAAAACCTTAAATCATGATTTATAGTTATAAAAAATATATCAAATATAAAAATAGGAAATAATCAAATAATTGTCGATTTAGTACTTGAAATAGTAACACCAAATTGTGTTATCCTTAGGCTAATGTGAAAGGGTGTCTTTTTAATCAGTTGCAGGGTTTTCCATTCAAAAAAATTTTCAGGGGTCATTATGACCCCCAGGTAGTTGACTTTGGGGGTCATTTTCAATTTGAGAGGGTCACATACTGATCTCTGTGTGAGCACTGTTTTTTTGGTGCCTTACGAGAGTAGAGTTTCTAAAGTTCGTGCAACCCGAACCTGCTGAAAATGGGTTATTCTGTCGAGTGTTTACGCACGGATGACATTTCATTTTGCCAATTTCTAAATACAACCAGTCGTATTTCACGAGCCAGTCATCACAAAACCCCCTTGGTCTTGATGTTTTCTTAGGCGTGCTCGGCCCAGGTTGCGATTCGTCAGAGTCATCGCTATCTCTTTTTCGTTTTTCGGTTGCAGACGAGAAAAACGACATCAATTTTGACTGCGACATTTTCGTAGACTGGTTTATCGCATATCAATAGTGTAATGCACAAAGTCTGTCGTTTAGAAGCGAAGAATTGGACGCTGACACAGTCTACAGTTTCGTCCCCAATATCGGCGATTCGGACCCAAGTTCGCGTTGTACTTACTCGAAGATAACAAATGGCGCCGACGTCGATCTGAATCATTCGTTTTAAAAGCAAGTGCTGCGCACACAGCTTTGCGTCCACCATGACACAGTAGTGATAGTTATTTGGGTCATTTGGTCCAAATGTGCGTCAAAACGCACAAAAATGCGCGTCATGGAAAACCCTGAGTTGGTTTATTGCATGGCCATTTTCACCAACAAAAACCAAAACAAGTGAAGATATTTACAGATATTTATTATAAAATGCCTATTCCATGTAATAATATGGTAAATTTCTTTGAAACGCCCATATCAATGGATCCTGCGGTATCCTGTGGTAATCAGACTGACCAGGTCTGGGGAATCTCGGAAACACGCGATCGTAAATTATCGCTCAAATGCGCGATAGCAGACTGCCCATGTAAAGGGAAATCAATCTAAATGTCATCAGGGGAAATAAGTTTGGATGATTTTTCAGTTATTGTGACGGTGTGCCGCGGTCCCTGCGCACTAAGCATATATAGAAATAAGTTTGGTGGTCAACTTCCGGTTTATATAGCTCATTCCCGCGACGACCTTCACCACATGTCTCGCCTTTTGCGAGTTGGTGCCCTAGATTCAGAAACATTACAACACACAAATAAAAGATTACAAATAAATATTTAACCATCAGAACCTCGGCCACAAATCAATGATAAAACTGATGTAAAAATGGTACGAAAAAAAAAATACAGGTTTCTGTCAGAAGAGGGTTCAATTTGGTGATTTTTTTCCAGAAAATTTCGTTTGATTACCGTTTAGCTTCTCACCCCTTGGTCCGAATGCATCCGAAAAAAGACCAATCGAATCAGCGGAAACGGGCCAAAATGATAAACCAATAATCGAATTTCTATCGCTCAGAACCGCAGCACAGTTGAAGGATAAGTACCTCTGTTAGCAAGTCTGCCAATCTCAAGCGTGGTCGCGCATTTGAGCGATAATTTTTGGTCCGTGTATTCACCGGATCGGGCCTAATCACCGGATCTGACAGGATCGGACCCGAAATTGGTCAAATAGCTTATTTTTTATATCTTTTTTGTATTATTCTGTTTGTTAAGTATGCATATGATTACAATAATGATGTCTGAATCATCGGGTTGGGCTTTTTAGTTCTCAGCGACCATTGGTACAATAAGCATAAGGGCTGAAAATGCACTTGACCAATCTTTCTGTTTTTCTTCTATCTTTCCTATCATATCTTTGTTTTTTTTTCACTTCCGAACTGTCCTATCAGCTACTACTTTCTCTTAAAAGACGCAACCCCCCGCGCTATAATAGTCAAGTGTGACGGACGGCGTGTAAACCATAGATGTAGATGTAGAGCATGTCTCGTTTCAAGGTTTCCATTGGGTGTGTCTTTGCCATCTTTAATAATAATCATTTCACTAAAATACATTATTCCAATGCATACAATTTTCATTAAGAACCATTACTTGCTTTCTAGTAAAAAAAAAACGTTCAGTAAGCAAAGAATATGCCTTTTCCAGGTCCGATTCGGAGCGTTGTAACATGCAATGTCGTTTTTATCAATAATGATATATTCAAAAGCATACAAATTGCACTAAATACATTATTCTTTCCTATGCATCATTCTTGTAAAGTAAAAAAATCAGTTAAGCAAAGGAATAGGCCAATTTCGGGCCCGATCCGGTGATTAGGCCCGATCCGGTGAATACATGGACCCATAATTTTGACCGCGTGTTTCCGAGATTCCCCGGACCTGCTGACCCATGAATAACAGTGTTTTGTCAACCTCTAAATTACTGGCGCGTGACTCACCCTACCCAAATATTTACAACTCAGCCGTACATGCCCACCAAGTCATTAAAAGTGGAATGGCAGTGGCTAGAGGTACGGATCCGTACCCCTAGCCTGGGAGGCTAGGGATACGGATCCGTACCCCTAGTCTCGGAGGCTAGGGGTACGGACCCGTACCCCTAGTATATTCTACCATGTCAGGCTACAGGTACAGACATATAACCCTGATGAGAAATTCTAAATTATCATGATGATAAGTGTTACAAAGTACCTTGTTGTTGTGTTATGAAATAGCAATCCAGTAAGTCGCCTTTTGCAATGTGGGATATCTCTGTATAGTAAATATAACGAGACACGAATTCGGAATTTGAACAAGTGGTGCGGGATTTATGTTGTGTTGTTGTTGTTGTTATTATTATTATCATTATTATTATTATTATTATTATTATTATTATTAAATCAAATTAAACTTGTTATTAATTTTGCTGTTTTCACTCAGTTTGTTCATTAGCGAGGGTGCGAACAACATTCTGTGATTAATTGGTCGGCATGACGCACTACAAAGGCATCTTTAAACTTAGAAGAATAAATTACAATGATTGGCTGAATATTTTAATGTCCAAAATCACAGACATCAGAAGAACGTCCTTTATTAGCCTAATTCTACAAACAGTATCTAGACCTATTATTATAGATATAATAATAACTATCTGATGTAACCGCCTAATTCTCGCTGCTCATTTATAAAACTCCCAAGAAAATTATGTTGAGTCTCACTTTGTCAAAATGGCTTAAATGCTAAACATATGGAAACAGTTTGAGGACTTTTCCTCTTTAGAAATTGCCATCCAGCAGTATCAGAAGGAAGAAAATATTCAATTCTTTAGGCGCCAAAAACTTACGTTAAAAGTGATAGAAAATACAATTTTACACACCGCCCGTCTGTCTGTCCGTTCGTCAGTCAGTACAATTTTATTATTTGTTTTCGTGCTTAGAAGTAACATAAGTACCTTAAGGATCTAAAAAATATTAAGTTTGTCCATAAATCTAAAGGTCCTAACAAATAAACCTGGCCAGCACACAATGTCGGACCAATATCGTTCCGCTAGCAAAACGCCATTCAAATGGTATTTCGCTGGCGGGCCGACCCTTGCCCGCTTTTTTATGTTTAGTTTTGATGTTAGTTTTGATATAATGCGTAAATCAACCTTATATTTTCATATACACATTTTTGGTGCGCAAAAGAGTCTTCACGATGAGACGGTTCTTTTGAGCACCAAAAACTTACGTTAAACGTGATAGAAAATACAATTTTACACACCACCCGTCCATATGTCCGTTCGTCAGTCCGTACAATTTTTTTTTTCGTGCTTAGAAGTAACTTAAGTACCTTAAGGATCTAAAAAATACTAAGTTTATCCATATGTCTAAAGGTCCTAACAAATAAACCTAGCCAGCACACTTACTTAGTAAAGTACAGGTGAGCTTAATTGACACTGCTCACTCATCTCACTCATCAGCTGCCAACGAGTAGTTAATTGGTTACTTTAATTGAAGATGAGAAGATAATTGCTGGTGAGAAGATAATTGGTTTGTTACAGGTGATTAATTTCCTTTACTCATGGTCTGTTAAGGATAAATAAAATATATATATAGAATTATGTTCTTTTTAACTTTACCGTTATTTTTTAACCCTTTTGTAGAAGCTTATACTTGTTTGAATTATATATATGACATATGACGTCACAGTAAATAGAGTAGCTTCCCTTAATCGATCAAAGCTGGCGGACAAAACAAATGTAAATCTGCAACACGAGTTTTTGTTTAATTAAGCTATATTAATCATGATAGCTTCTCATCAGGGTTATAAGTCTGTACCTGTAGCCTGACATGGTAGAATATACTAGGAGTACGGATCCGTACCTCTAGCCTCCCAGGCTAGGGGTACGGATCCGTATCCCTAGCCTCCCAAGCTAGGGGTACGGATCCGTACCTCTAGCCACTGCCAAGTGGAATCCGTACAAGAGTGTGAAAAAGACGTTCGCTTGTCTCACAGAAAAAAAACACACGAAAAGTCATGAATGTGCGTCTAAGAAAATAAATTCCGATACCCTGTAGACTTTTTGGTGAACATAATAATTAAACAGAATAAGATGAATATACTGACTATAATGAATACGGTGAGAAATGTATACAACAAGTACAAAAGCTGGAAATAACAAATTAAAATTTTAATAGCCAGTTGCAGTTGCCGCCATATTGTTTTTTCCTGGACTGGTTGCAAGTTAAATTCATGGGCTACCATAAAGTACGAAAGTTTATATTTCCGCTAAAATCCCCCTCCCATCTTTTCACGAAATGAACAAAAATTCGCGAAAAGGTGGATAGGGTAGTTTGATTTACCTTGAGTTAACTTGATAACCTTAATAAACTTTATACTGGAAAAGAGTGTGCCTCAAGGTCAGATGCGAAATAGGAAATTATCCAAGCACCAAAGAGGGCAAAGATCAGGAATCGATGCAAGTCACTCAGTTATGAACATTGTTGAGCGGTTTCATGAGAGATAACAGACAACAACAATGACCTCTGGTAGAATGTCTTGCTCAAGGGCAAAAAACGTTGGTGAGGCTAAATAAGTGACCAAATGATCTGAGGCGTTGTGGGGAGGGGGCTTGCGATGCAACCATTTTAACAAATAAAGGCACACAAGTACACAAAGACATAATTTTATTTGAAGATAATAAACTAATCAATGATCAGCAAGAAGTCTGTGGCATTTTTAATCACTTTTTTTGTAAATGTAGCCAAAAATATAGGTCAAAATTCTATACCTGTAAATGAAAATCATCCAAGTTTTTTGAAAATTAAGGATAATCTCACGGAGCCCTCATCATTTGAAATCAAACCCATTAAAGAAGAGTTTATAAGTAAGCAAATTAATAAATCAAATCTCAAGAAAGCAACAGGGTGTGATGGTATTTCAACCAAGATTCTTAAATTAGCCCAAACTACAGTTGTAAAGCCTATCACTAATATGATCAACTTGACTATTAAAAATCATAATTTCCAAATGATGCAAAAAAAGGCAGTAGTAGCGAAATAAGAAACCAGAATTACACACATAATTAGTCACCGAGCGCCCAGATGTGGTCTGTGGCACTGAGTCCTGGTTAACTCCAGACATTTCAAACAGTGAAATTCTACCTCCAGATTTAGGATATACCATGTTTAGGCAGGATAGGATAGGGAATATTGGGGGTGGGGTAGTCATTCTTGTTAAAGATGACATCATTGCATCAGAGCAGAAACAGTTCCAAACCGACTGTGAGATATTGTGGATCAAGATAGAGCTGGTAGGTACGAGGCCCTTACATATTGCTGCATACTACCGTCATAAAGAAAACGACGCATATAGCGCAGATGAATTTAGACGATCTTTAGAAATGGTAAGTAAAGAAAAGGGTGATATCTGGGTTCTTGGTGATCTCAATTATCCAAAGTTGAATTTGGATAAAGATGATGTCCCTTATATCAAAGCAGGATGTGCCCACACCAAGTTGTATGACAGTTTCATTGAGACTGTGTCAGACTTCAATTTTAGCCAGATGGTGCGTGAACCTACTAGACAGGGTAATATCTTGGATCTGTTCTTAACCACCAAACACACTTTAATAAATTCAGTCAAAATTTTAACAGGTCTGTCTGATCATGACATCGTTGAGGGTGTGGTTGATACAAAACCTGCTTCTACAAAGAAAGCACCTAGAAAAGTACATCTCTATAGGAAAGCGGACTGGGATTCTCTTAAAACATATATGAAAGACTTCTGTAACTCCTTTGTACTGAGTTACGAAGGTAAGTCAGTGGAAACTCTCTGGCTTGAGTTCAAAGAGGCACTCAATGCAGGAATTGGTAAGTTTATACCTACTAAATTTGTTGGTCAAAACAAGCATTTGCCCTGGATAACACAGCCTATCAGGAGGGAAATCAGAAAGAGAGACAGGTTATATAATAAATTTAAGAGACCAAAAGCTCCCAAGGACAGAAAAGCATTCCTGAATAGTAAGCACGGTGTTAAAACAAAAATTAAAATGGCCTATGACAAGTACCTGGAGGACATTCTCGGACTGAATGATGATACAGGTAATCAACCCTTTTGTAGGAAGAAGCTATTTGGTTTCCTAAGAAGCTCACGTGCAGATGCACAAGGAATAGCTGTACTAAAGAAAGGTGATGCAGCTTTTACAGGTAATGTGGATCAGGCTAATCTACCAAACTCACAATTTCAATCTGTCTTTTCAATCAGATCACCACTCAGTCTCGCAAAGTTATTTCACAGTAAACTTTTCAATGGCACTGCATCCGTGTTAAATCTATTACCGGAAAGAGTAAACTGCAAGTACCCTTCTATGCCTGACATTGATATCTCTACTTCAGGCATAGCTAAACTTCTTTCAAACCTGAATGTGTCCAAGGCAGCTGGCCCAGATTCCCTCAGACCTGTAGTCTTGAAAGAGCTCGGCCAAGTCATTGCACCTGCGATTTCCATAATATTCCAGGTTTCATTGGATAGTGGCACCATTCCCTCAGACTGGAAAAAGGCCCAAGTATGCCATCTTTTCAAAAAAGGTGATAAGACAGATCCTGCCAACTACCGTCCAATATCCCTGACATGTATATTGTGTAAAACGATGGAACACATAATTGCATCCAACTTATGCAAACACTTTAACCAACATAACATACTTTATGACCTCCAGCATGGCTTCCGTGAAAAAAGATCCTGTGAAACTCAACTAATTCAGCTTGTGGAAGACCTTGCTAGGGGCATGACTTCAGGTAAGCTGTCAGATCTTATCTTACTGGATTTTAGCAAGGCCTTTGATAAGGTGAACCATCTTAAATTGCTCTATAAACTTCAGCTGCATGGCATTCAGGGTAAGACTCTTGGGTGGATTGAATCCTTCTTAATCGGGAGAACACAATGTGTAGTCCTTGATGGTGACAGTTCGACTGAACTTCCAGTCTCATCTGGGGTTCCACAAGGATCAGTCTTGGGCCCGATACTTTTCCTGCTTTATATTGACGACCTGCCTGACAATATACAATCTAATGTCCGTCTATTTGCGGATGACACGCAGTGTACATGACAGTTCAAGGACGGGAAGATGCAGATATCCTCCAAGCTGACCTTAATGTTCTCCAAGAGTGGGAAAAAGCATGGGATATGGAATTTAATCCATCCAAGTGTCAAGTCCTGCATATATCCAGGTCTAGCAGGTCAATCAAACATCCTTACACCATGCACGGACAAGTCCTTGACTCTATAGACCATGCACGGTACCTTGGTGTCGACATATCATCTGACCTAAATTTTAACCTTCACATCAACCGCGTCACAGCAAATGCATCAAAAAGTTTAGGCTTTCTTAAAAGAAATATTAAAACAAAACATCCGGGTATACGCGAGGCAGCCTATAAAACTACAGTAAGACCGCAGGTTTAATATGCATCATCAGTTTGGAGTCCGTACACTAAAAAAGACACCCATAAGGTAGAGATGGTTCAGAGAAGGGCTACTCGCTGGATTCTCAGCTCCTACTCTCCTTACCAAAGTGTTACGGAACTCCAACAGCAACTAAATCTGAGAAAACTAGAACAGAGAAGAGTTGATGCTAAAGTCATTATGATGTTCAAAATTATACATGGCCTCGTTGCCATACCTGTGCCACCATACTTTGAACAACCAATGAGATCGACACGGCATAGCCACCCCCTTTCATTACGTCAGATTCATACAACAGCAAATTATTACAAATTTGCCTTTTTTCCCTCAACTGTTGTATTTTGGAATCAGCTTCCAGCCCAGATCGTACTTCTGCCCACTCTGGACCAGTTCAGTGTGGCAGTACGGGCGCATACCCATCTTATCCCATAACTCAACATAAACTGTTTTTATCCTGTTTTTATCTCTTCTTGTGCATTTACTTTTAACAACTATCTCTACCCTTTTTCTTTTTCATAAACTTAGTACCGTGACTGTAAGGCGTAATCAACCTGCACGTAATCCTCGCGAGGGGGTGTTGCAGAATCTAAAGAAAGAATCTAAAGAAAGTTGCCCCATTACATAAGAAAAACAGCTGTTTAGATAAGGAAAATTTCCGTGAGCATATTACCTATTTTATCCAAACTCTATGAAAAAGCATTAAATTCCCAATTGACTGAATATTTCAACCATCATTTTGATATCTTCCTTTCAGCTTTTCGGGCCCAGTATGGTTGTCAGAGCACACTTTTGAGGGTAATTGAAGATTGGAAGCAGGCTTTAGATCAAAATTAATATGTGGCAGCAATTTTAATGGACCTTTCGAAAGCATTTGACTGTTTACCTCATGACCTGCTTCTACTAAAACTTAAAACTTATGGTCTATCCGAAAATGCCCTAAAACTAATGGCAAGCTATTTAACCAATCGAAAACAATGCGTCAAACTTGGAAATTTCAAAAGTAATTTTCAATCAATCCTAAAAGTTGTGCCTCAGGGATCCATTCTGGGACCAGTCCTTTTCAACATCTTCATCAATGACATCTTTCATTTCATTAAAAACTGTAAGCTTTATAATTATGCAGATGATAATACGGTATCACACGCTAACACAGATTTGAAGAGACTCATTGATGAACTTGTTGAAGACAGCACTAGGCTTATCCAGTGGTTTGCAGACAACCAGATGAAAGCAAACCCTGGTAAGTTTCAGGCTATAGCTGTGGGCAAGCGTACACACAGTGAAAATATTTGTTTCAATCTTGAATTTATGATAAACGGGATGATTTTAATTTTGAAATAGTTAATTTCCCATTTCTTGATGGAGATGTTCCTCGCTCTCCTTCCTATGGTGTATATATTTCTCAGCTTATTCGTTTTGCTAGAGAATGTTCTAATGTTGATGACTTCAACAACAGAAACTTATTTTTAACTGCTAAATTATTAAAACAAGGTTATAGATATCATAAAATTCGAAAAGCATTTTCTAAATTCTACCACAGACACTCAGAGTTAATTGTTAAATACAACATTGGGTTAAAAACTCTTCTGCAACGAGGCATATCAGAACCTATATTTTATGGTGATTTAGTCTATAAATTCAAACGAATTGTTGGAAAACCTAATTTTAGTGATCAATTCAAAAAGATAGTTAAACGTTATATAAGGGTTGGATATAACTTGGATATCATGCGACAATCCGCATGCCTAGTTGTAAACCCAATCACGGTTTATAGCTATGGTTTCCTCTTTAATTGCACGATGGTGGGTCGGGCCTCAGACTCTATGACGGCTCTGACGTAAAGCTTTAATCGGTGGGTTGGTGCCTGATGCTTATCTGTAGCTGGACCCACCGTGGCTCAACTTGAGGTTTTCTTTAGCTCTGACTATCTGTGAGTCATGAGCCCTTTTCTTTGTTTCATCATG
Organism: Loripinus fragilis; assembly: GCA_964019695.1. Lineage (NCBI taxonomy): Eukaryota > Metazoa > Mollusca > Bivalvia > Lucinida > Lucinidae > Loripinus > Loripinus fragilis. The sequence continues at coordinate 71,284,969 of OZ026527.1, read as the reverse complement.
GTGTAGTAATTTGATTAGAGTGTTTTTCCATGATGATACATTGCATTAGTTAGATGGCCTCCATGCGAGCTGAACATTTTTTGTACTTCAACAACAGCAGAATCTAGGGCGAAGATTTGGTACCAGTAAAATGCATTTAAGCCCCCCCCGGTGGCTTAGGCTGCTGTCCGTTCTAAGGCGGTGGTTCTGTTGTTGTTGACTTTCTGTTTATTGTTACCCCCATTGTGGGAGTCTGTTATTGTTCTATGTTTTGTTGTACGTTACTTTATGTTCATTTTAGTATTGCAATCATCTTGATGGGGAAGAGAGAGCTGATTGCTTTGCTTAATTTGTCTTTCTGGTGTCTCGTGGTGGTTGGGCGGCTCTTCCTCACGGTGCCACGGGGTTGTCTGCAGTTTGTGATTGTGGTATTTCCTGATCATACTCATTTACTATTTTTGGTGTGAATATTGTTAATTGTGAAGACAGTGTAAAGCTACTTGGTGTAACAATTGCTTTTAAACTAGATTTTGATGAGCATATTTCAAATGTATGTAAAAAGCTTTACGTCAACTAAATGTTTTAAAGAGAATAGGTGGTCACTTATGTAAACTGGGAAAACTAAATGTATATTATTCTTTTATTATTTCAAATTTTAATTATTGCCCTCTAACCTGGCATTTTTGTGGTGAAAAAATGCGAAAAAGATTGAGAAAATACAAGAAAAGGCCCTTCGGTTTATCTATAGAGATTATGACTCTAGCTATGAATCATTGCTTTTAAAATCTCAGTTACCTTCCTTAAAGGTCAGGCGTCTGCGGGCAATTGCATTAGAAGCATTTAAGATTTTAAACAATTTATCCCCAGTCTATTTGAATGATCTATTAACTTTTAAAAATCTTTCTTATTCTTTTAGGTATACACAGACTGTAGAAATCCCCCAGGTGAGAACAAGCAGATACGGCACTAGGTCTTTCCGCTCCACTGCTGCTAAAATGTGGAACAACCTCCCACAACATTTCAGAGACATTACAAGTTACAATGTTTTCAAAAACCAGGTTAATTCATCGAGCGGAGAGGCCTGTGTGTGTTCGTTTTGTTCAGACGTTTAAGTTTTGCTTGTTTATGCTTGTTTTATGCTTCATGCTTGTTTTATGCTTCATTTTCATTTTTATTTATAATTAATACGCTTTGTTTTAACCTGCAGGTTTAAATGTAGCTGGTTCTACTAAAACATTTTATGGAAGACAATTCTATCAATACTTTAGATTTGAAACACTGATTAGAATCAATTGTTTTAAGATTTAAAGTACTTTAAAAGCTGTGATAAAGTAAGTAAAATATGCCGTTTTAAACATGCTCCTATCTTAACTTATTATATATGTGTTGTGCTTGTATGTATGGATACTTGTCTTAATTTGTAAGTCGGTAAATAGCTATTCATAGCTAATGTTATACTGTTTGTATCTCCGACTATATAAATAAATTTTGTATCGTATTGTATTGTATTGTATTGCACTCATTATCAAAATGGGAAGTGAGTTGCAATAGGATCCCTGGACAGGCACCCTGGGACCCATAGTCGTGTGACTAGTTTCAGGGTTGGGGGGAACATTATGACCCGATCGTAGGGCTAGATGACCTAGGATCTCCTTAATTATGTTAAAATAGGTCAAGGTCGACTTAAAGTGACCTAAATATATTCATATATATGATTTCTCCTTAAACAGTCATAGAAAAATGAACATTTCGAGATTTTTCTTATATACACGTGCATGCATTAGGAATCAAATTTGACCTTGGTGTAAAAAAGGTCAAGGTCAACCCAGACTCATCATTTATGTAAATCTGGTGGGGCTCACATTCCCAATGCTACATTCCAAGTCCCAATACCATTGACCTCTAAGATCCAGAGAAGATATTTATAGGGTTTTTACCTTATATGGGAATTGTGGCCATCTTTGTCATGTGACCATTAACATTTGTTACTCCCCTCAACTTAAGGAGTCTCCATATAAAATTTGAAATCGCCCAGTGTTGTCAGAGAAAGCTATGTTTTAATCTATTAATGGGACTCCAATATAGAGCTACATTGTCTGAAAGGCCGAAGGTCTGTTTTGACATCTGGAACTTATTTATAGCCATTGTCTCATCAGGTTTAACATATCAAGTGAGAATAATGAATTTGACTTCAATAGTATTCAAAAGATTAATTTTTCAAAAAATATCCAATTTAAATGCATTAAAGGGCAATTTTGACCTTGATGTTAAGTAGGTCATGGTCAACCTAGGAACATCATTTGAATAAGCTTGGTAGGCCCCACATTCCCTATGCTACATACCAAGTCTCAATGTCATCCGCCTTCTGGTTCTGGAGAAGAAGATTTTTTAAAGGGTTTTACCATATATGGGTATGTCGGCCATCTTGGTCATGTGACTAAAAGAATCTGTGAAAAATTGGTAAGTTTATCGTAATAAGTCTTCATATGAAATCTGAGTTCAATTAGCCTAATGGTTTCTGAATGAACTATGTTTTAATATATTGATGGGACTCCAACATGAAAGTAAGTAAGGGTGCAAAGATCAGGAATCGATACAATCAAGTACCACACCTGACCCAGGATACCAATGGGAAAATGACAAATTCACAGTTATACACCACAAACGAGAGCCAAGAGGTCAGCCCTTTCCCAGCAGGTGTCCACAAGGCACATATAAACAGACGCGCACTAAGACATAGCAAACACAAGACAGAAAAAACATAAAAGATCCACAAAAGAATTTACGCCTTGGAACGGTCAGTAAAATATTTTACTGGAGGGCTTAAACCGGTTTAACGGCGCCAACCTCACCCTTAATTCAGATGTGGATCAAGACACACAGATATTTGGTTTGCATGAAAGACCCCTAACTTATCAATGCATCATCTCCTAAAACAGATAAATCAAGGTATAACAAGGAGTTAAAGCAAAGATAAGGACTCAACAGTAAATAAAATTGTATACCGGAGCAAAAGAAATCCAACAGGTAAGCCCCGGTTGGCCCGACAAACAGCCAAAGCATCAGGCCCCACCATTTCATCAATAGATAAGTCTTTAAGTCGGAACCATTATAGAGTCTGAAGTCCGACCCACCGGCGTGCAATTAAAGAGGAAAGCAAAGTTGCCAACCGTGATTGGGTTGACCACCAAGCATGCAGTCTGTTGAAATACATTAATGTTATAGCCAATCTTTTTATAATGGGAAATTATTTTAATGAACTGCGCTGAAAAAGTATTAGAGCCAACAATCTTCTTCGACTTTTACACTAAGTCACCATAGAAATCAGGTTCAGAAAGTCAATGGCGCAAGAGTGACTTAAAAGTAAGTAAGGGTGCAAAGATCAGGAATCGATACAATCAAGTACCACACCTGACCCAGGATACCAAGAGGAAAGTGACAAACTCACAGTTAGACACCACAAACGAGAGCCAAGAGGTCAGCCCTTTCACAGCAGGTGACCACAAAGACATAGCAAACACAAAGCACATATAAACAGACGCGTACAAAGAAATAGCAAACACAAGACAGAACAAAAACACAAAAGATACACAAAAGAAGTACCGCCTTGGAACGGTCAGTAAAATATTTTACTGGAGGGCTTAAACCGGTTTAACGGCGCCAACCTCACCCTTAATTCAGATGTGGATCAAGACACATTCCAACTTGGAATTTAGAAATCAAATCATAGTATCGTCTATAAAATTTAGAAAAGGTTTTGCGAAGTTTATGATACCGAGTGCTTTGTTTAAGAAGTTTCTGAGTTAACAATTTATTGCGAGTGTTGAGGTCAGCAACACAGCTAGATGCTCTAGCAAAACGAATGAGTTGAGAGATATAGACTCCATAGGGTGTAGAGCGAGGAACATCACAATCTAAAAATGGAAAATTGACAATTTCAAAATCAAAGTCGTCACGTTCATCATACATTTTGGTAGAAACAATATCATTAGAAATAGACAAATGCAAGCCCAGAAATGCGGCTACGGTATCGGAGGTATTGGCTTTATTAAGTTGGAGCTCTGAAGGGTATATTTGACTTACCATAGTATCAAAATAAACATGATTAATGTTTAAAGTATCGTCCAAATATCTGGATGTAGTGTTAAACGCATCGATGACATCAGCCTGATTATCATCAGATAGAGACAACATAAAGTCCCTCTTATAACAAAACAGGAATAAATCTGCAACCAGGGGAGCACAATTAGTTCCCTAGGAATCCCAACTACTTGTCTATACAGCTTGGTGCCAAATCGAATAAAACTTTTGTCCAGCAAAAAGGTCAGTGCATCACATACATTTTGACAAGACCATGCATGATATTTTTTAGGTTTTTCTGAAGTAAAAAATGCATTTCTGTCATTACATGCAAGGGAAGGAGAGCCTTCTCTCTGGAAGGTCCTTTTAATAAGATCAATAAGTCTATCTTTAATTAAATTATGAGGTAAAGTAATGTAAAGAGTAGAAAAATCATAAGTAGACAAACTGGTCGCATTGGAATCTCTAGCTTTAAGTTTATCTAAAATTTCACCTGAGTTTTTAACAGACCAAAATAAGTTTTTACCAGATCTCTCATATACCTTTTTTACAATACTTGATAACATGTTTTTTTAACAGCTGTAAGACACGAGGTTAACAATTTAGAAAGTTCTGTTGTCGTACAAGAACTAGAATTAGCAATTAATCTTGCTTTATAGGTTTTTATGGAGTTTAGGTAACCAGTACAACGTTGGAACTTTGTCTTGATTTTCTTTAGCTTTGACACCGAACAGTAGGGCTGTATGACAAAGGTCAACCTTGACCTTTGGAACTTATTTATATTCACTGTCTCATACGATTGAACATATCTAGTGATTATAATGACTTTGGCTTCAACAGTTTTCAAAAAATCATCTTTAAAAAAATCAAATTTAAATGCATTGGGAAGCGAATTTGACCTTGACGTTAAGTAGGTCAATGTCAACCTAGAACCATCATTTAAACAAATTTGGTGGGCCCACATCCCCAATGCTACATACTAAGTCCAAAGTCATCGGCCTTCTGGTTTTGGAGATTTTGAAGGTTTTTTTACCATATGGGCGTGGCGACCATCTTGGTCATGTGACCAGGACCATTTGAACAAACTTTTGTTCCCCCAGCCTAAGGAGTCTCTATATGAAATTTGAGTTCAAATGGCCCAGTGGTTTCAGAGGAGAAGACGTTTGAAAATGTTGACGGAAGTCAGACAGACGACAGACGCCGGAGTCATTGGTATACTTATAGCTCATCTCAGAGCCATCAGCTCAGGTGAGCTAAAACAATATAGCTTGACTTTTGATCTCATTGGAGATCTAATCTGCTTTCTGTACCCGCACCTTTTGAAAAAAGTCTCACTCGGTTTGGCTTGTAATGTGAACTTCATTTGTTGACAGAGAATGCTCATATTTGAAACAATGATTGCCTATGCAGTGAAGAGATTACAATAGGCTGTTCACATCACCGATATGACATTGGAGTCCAAGGTCAAGGTCGCATATACTAAAATCTGTCTTACTGCTCGTAACGCAAGGTCATCTTTATTATTTTGTCAGATGGTGTTCACATTTGGAACAATGATTGCCTAAGGGGTGTAGATTAGAATAGCCTAGGCTATTAATGTATATTCAACAAACTTCCAAGCTTTACACTAATATTTATTGCTTGATTGAACAGCCTCAATCTGGGTTAATCCTGAACTTTATCACCCCTGATAACACAAATTCCTCTTTCAATTTTTGATGGAGGGTGTTCATATTTAGCACAATAATTGCTTATGGTGCGTTGATTAATACCAAGGTTTCTAATTGCCGTTATGAACTTAAAGTCAAAGGTAAAGGTCACATATATTTAAAACTGCATACAGCTCCTAATGGGAACTCCCCTTTCATTTTTTGACCAAGTGTGTTCATATTTTTCACAATGATTGCATAATGCTCATAGATTTCAAAGACAGTTCCAGATCACTGCTATGACATTGGAGTCAAAGGTCATGGCAAACTATGTTTAAAATCTGTCTTACAGTTCATAACATGAATTCCTCTTTCATTGTTTATGGAGGGTGTTCATATTAATCACAATGATTGCTTATGATGCATAATTTTCAACGAAGGTTTCAGATCACCAAAACGATATTGGGAGTCAAAGGTCAAGGTCCTATATACTTAAAATCTGTCTTACGGCGGGCTCATAGCCCTAACCCCTCTTTATTTTTTTATGGAAGATGTTCATATTTGGCACAATGAATGCCTATCACTGGTAGATAACAACAAAGGTTTCAAATCACCAATATGGCATTGGAGTCAAAAGTCAAGGTCAAGTACACTCAAAATCTATAATGGGGATGTAACCTGATCTCTTTTTCCAATTTTTGATGGAGGGTGTTCATATTTGGCATACTGATCGCCTATGGTGTGTAAATAACAGCATAGGTTTCAGATCACTAATATGACATTGGAAACAAAGGTCAAGGTCAAATATACTTTAAACCTGCATTATGGCTCACAATGCGAACTCTTATTTCGTTTTTGGAATACAGATATGACTTTGGAGTCAAGGGTCAAGGTCAAATATACTTTAAACCTGCATTATGGCTCACAATGCGGACTCCTATTTCGTTTTTGGAATACAGATATGAATTTGGAGTCAAAGGTCAAGATCACATATACTTAAAACCTGTCTGCAGCTCGTAATGCCAATGCCTATTTCATATTTGACCGAGGATGTTCATATTTGGCACAAAATTGCCCATGATGTGTAGATGACAGTGAAAGTTCCAGATAACTGGAATGACCTTAGAGTCAAAGATCAAGGTCAAATATGTTTAAAAACTGTCTAACACGTAGAAACACAAACTCCTATTTCATTGTTTGATGGAGGGTGTTCATATCTAGCACAGTGATTGCTTATGGCATGTAGAATACCGATAATAGCGGGGAGTCGAAAGTCGAGGTAAAATACTTCAAACCTTTCTTACACGGTTGGCAACTTTGCTTTCCTCTTTAATTGCACGCCGGTGGGTCGGACTTCAGACTCTATGATGGTTCCAACTTAAAGACTTATCTATTGATGAGATGGTAGGGGCTTGATGCTTTGGCTGTTTGTCGGGCCCACCGGGTTTACCTGTTGGATTTCTTTTGCTCGGGTATTCAGTTTTATTTACTGTTGAGTCCTTATCCTTGCTTTATCTCCTTGTTATATCTTGATTTATATGTTCTAGGAGATGATACATTGATAAGTTAGGGGTCTTTCATGCAAACCAAACATCTTTGTGTCTTGATCCACATCTGAATTAAGGGTGAGGTTGGCGCCGTTAAATGGTTTAAGCCCTCCAGTAAAATATTTTACTGACCGTTCCAAGGCGGTACTTCTTTTGTGGATCTTTTATGTTTTTGTTCTGTCTTGTGTTTGCTATGTCTTTGTGCGTGTCTGTTTATATGTGCTTTGTGGTCACCTGCTGGAAAAGGGCTGACCTCTTGGCTCTCGTTTGTGGTGTCTAACTGTGAGTTTGTCACTTTCCCATTGGTATCCTGGGTCAGGTGTGGTACTTGATTGTATCGATTCCTGATCTTTGCACCCTTACTTACTTACAACTCCTTAAGCAAACTATTCTTTCGTTGTTATGTAGGATGTTCATATTTACCATAGTATTTGCTTATGGTGTGTAGATAACAAAGAATGTTTAAAGATCACCGATTTTATCTTGGAGTAAAAGATCAAGGTCAAATATACTTGAATTCTGTGGTATGGCTTGTAACGCCAACCCCTCTTTAATTTCCATGGGCAGATAGTGTTTATATTTGGCACAATTATGGCCTATGTTGTGTGGATAGCAATTTTAAAAGGTTTCAGATCACTGACTTGACCTTTGGGTCAAAGATCGAGGTCAAATATACATAAGATCTGTATTAAGGCTTGTAAATCGAACATGGTGGAAGTTATCCATATTTTGCAGTGATTGCATATGGTGTGTGACAATGAAGGATTACGATCAAGGCTATGCCCTTGGAGGAAAAAGGTCAAGGTCAAATATTCTTAAATTCTGTCTTACAGCTCATAACGGGAACTCAATCCTCTTTCATATTGATGGTTGGAGATTTATTCAGCACAATAGTTTATGACAATGAAGGTTTCAGATTTACTTTAAATCTGCTTACGACTCTTTAGTCTTAATGTGAACTCCTCTTACATTTTTAATGGAGGGTGTTCGTCTTTGACATAATTGTCTATGGTGTGTAGATACCAGGGAAGGTTTCAAATCATCTACATGACCTTGGAGACAAAGGTCAGGGTCAAATATGCTTAAAATGTGACTTGAACTCCTCTTAAATTTTTGACAGAGGGTGTTCGTCTTTGACATAATTGTCTATGGCGTGTAGATTACAGCGAAGGTTTCAAATCATCCACATGACCTTAGAGACAATGATCAAGGTCAAATATGCTTAAAATTGACTTGAACTTCTCTTACATATTTGACAGAGGGTGTTCATCCCCCAGGGGGGTGGGGTACTCTGAAATTTTCATACATACGTAGGCTTGGGTCATTTTTTGGGGTTCAAATTTTTGAATTTCAATATTTTTTGGGGTTTTCAGAAAAATGAATATTTTTGGGGTATGAAAATTTTGTGGATATTTTATTGGGGTCATCCCAAAATTGGACTAGTTTTTGGGCTTATTTCAATGTTTTTAGGGCCTTTTCTTAAGGTAAATATACAGAATTGGGATTTTTTTGGGGGGGTTGCAAAGATTTCAAATATTTTTTTGGGGCGCTTGAAATTTCAGATATTTTTTTTGGTGAACGGTAGATGCTGGGCACGAGCCTACGTATGAAGAAAAAATTAGAGTACCCCCCCCCCCCCTGGGGTTCATCCTTGGCACAATGATTGCCTATGGTGTGTCATTTACAGAAGTTTCAGATCACCAAGGTCAAGTATACTTAAACTCTGTTTTATGGATTGTAATGTGAAATCCTCTTTCATGTTTTTCATGAAGGGTGTTCATATTTAGCACAATGATTGATTATGGTGTGCAGATGACAACAGTTTCAGATTATCAATTTGACCCTTGAATCCAAGATCCTTGGACCTTTGAAACAAAGGTCTTGGAATAAGGATATGACCTTGGAGTCAAAGGACAAATATACTTAAAATCAGTGTCAATGCTCGTAATGTGAGTTTATTTGTTCTGCTTGATTTGATTCTTTATGTCCAATCAACAATCTTTCAGTCAAACAGGGATGGGTCTTCCTGGGTTTAACCAGTACTAAGCTAGGATATATGTGTCTTGCTCAAGGACCTAAACGCAGCAACGCCAGTGAGGCTCGAACCCGCGGCTCCTCGGTCTCGAGTCAAACACTCTGCCACTGAGCCACTGCGCTCCCTGTAATGTGAGTTCATAATTAGCATGATTGCCTACGGTGTGTAGATGACAGCAAATGTTTCAAAATCACCAATAATGTGATTAAGGTCACATAAACTTAAAATCTGTGCTACAGCTCGTAATGGAGCCTCCTTTTTCATTTTTTGTCTGAGGGTGTTCATATACGACACAATGATTGCCTATGATGAAAGCTTCAGAACACCATTAAGACCTTAAAGTAAAAGTTCAAGCATACATAACTGTGTTGCAGCCTGTATCACATACTCCTCTTTCATGTTTTGATGCAGAGTGTTCATATTTATCACAGATTTGTTATGGTGTGTAGATGACAATGAGGGTTTCAGATCTCTAATATGGCCTTTAATTCAAAGATCAAGATCAAAATACTTTAATAATCTGTCTATATGGCTTGTAATGCCAAAATGTTTAGACTTAAGTGGCTTATATTTGGGACAGTGATTGCCTATGGTTTGTATATAACAACAAAGGTTTTGAATTGCTAATTATATTATGAAGTTGGAGACAAAATTCAAGGTCAAAAGAATGTCATACATGTACTATGCACAATGAAATTAACATGTGGATATTTGTGATCGACCTGCCTATCAATTTACCCCATTCTCATTGTATTCTTGCTTTTGTGTGAATTTCTTTGCTTCTTCCTCGCAGTGCTTTGCATGATCTGTGATCTGTGGTATTTCTAGGTCATTCTCACTTTTTTAAGTCAATCAGTGGCAGATCCAGAGGAGGTTCAGTGGGTTCAATTGAACCCCATTCCCATTCCAAGTTCTTGGAAAAAAATATCCATTGAAAATGAAATAATTTGGTCTCAGTGAGACCAAATTATTTCATTTTCATTGGATATTTAAGAAAAATGAGATGAAATCAGCAAAGCGAACCCCTAACATCTTTATAGATACGAAACCCCTTTCCAGAAATCCTGGATCCCCAGTCAATGGCCTTGACCCTTGCTAAACTCGTGTTATGATAGTTAGACATGATCAATGTTGTACTCTGTGTCAGAAATAAAATTAGATTTTCCTAAAAATTATGTGTGATTTTCAAGTCTGCGGCATACATTCAAATGCACTGCAGATTATTTTTATCGTGGAAGCAAAGAGTATGAACGCTGATCAGACTGCCTGATCTGGGTCCATAGTGTTTGCAACATAGACCAACAAAGTGTATCAGCAGATGTTGAAGCAGCCAGCTTTTGTCAAGAATGGCGGTTAAAAGGGTTAAAATATAAACAGAAAAATCAAATGTAGAATATCCTATTGGACTTTCCCCTCACTAAGCCTGCAAAAATAAATCAAAGAAGAACTTAATGAATGACCATTGTACACTTGTCTTGAAGTACAGAGGAAACTTCAATGGCTCGAACAGGCTAAGGACCATGAAAAATAGTTCTAGCCAAGGGTTGTTCCAGCCATCCAGGGTGGATTAAGCATAAAATGACATGCAGGGACAATAATGACAGTTCTAGCCAGCCCTGGTGAATGAGCCATCAGAGTTCGAGCCATTGAAGTTCTACTGTACATATTTAAATTTGACTCAAAGAGAAGAGGACTTCCATATCTAACCCTTTGTCTAATGGGTAATTTTGCATGCTTTTTTGTTGTCTGCTGATATTTTTCAAAATCAACTTTTTGAGAAAAATCAGGAATACCATCAGTGTCAAACAGTTTGGATCCAGATCAGGTCGGACAAGATGTCAGACCTGATCTGGGTCCAAACTGTTTGCTTATGTTATCAGCAGACGACACTAGTTGGCAAAGAGGTCACACATAATGACCCAGCCTCATGGAATATATATGAAATGCATTAAACCTATCTTTCCCTTGTCATACTTGTTTGCAAACAACAGAACAGAATTGATTTGTAATACTTTTTATTTCAATATATAATGGTTTGCTAAGATGAATAAATTTAAGCTACATGTAAATTAAATACACTAAAATAATATTTTTATCACAGATAAAGGTTTACAATGACAGCCTGACATTTAAACAAATAAAGTCACCCATCTAGTTTTTTGATTTTTAAAATTTCTGGCATTTTTCTCTTTCTGTTCTCAAATACATTGCTGGTCATCATGGCTGGAATTCACAAAATGCTTGTCAGAAAAGCAAATAGGGAAGACCCTGATCAGACCAGAAGCGGTCTGAACTGGGTCTGCCTTGTGTGTAGGCCTTTTTGGCAGACCACTAGTGTTTTAAATTTTAGAGCATTTACTGTACTTAATAATTAAGAGATTATCACATAGTTTTGGTTATTGCCTGAAGTATCAACCTCAGATGCCATTAAAAGCCAGAGAGCTTTAGCTTGAGTGCATACAATGGCCAAAGGCTGATACTGAGGGCTATAACCAAAACCATGTCTGTCACATTATTCAAATTCATTGCTTGTTTTTGCATTAGACATACAGAAATGTAAGTAAAGTAAAAGACTTTGATGTAAACTTTGTGTGACATCATGCCACTTGAGTACATCAGAAGTCAACTTATGAACAAAGTCTCTCGTGGGCGTGATAACCTATCTGTTTCAAATTACATGACTTACAGTTATCAGCCCAAGAGGTTATCACATATGTACATTTTTGGTATCACAGCATGCCCAAATGTATAATAAAATACAGTAAAATTGAAGAATAAAAGCAAAACAGAATGCTTGAATACATCTGGGTCAAACTATGACATAATGTCACGCTTCCAATAGGCTTAAAAACATAACAGGCCAGCTAATAAGATTTTGTACCTACACAGGTTTAGATAAACAAAAATTTTGAGCGTAAAATTGTAAATATTTTCTTACCCATCATTTTTAGCATAAGTTTATATTGAGACATTTTTTTGAGTACCCACAACATACGTTTTCGTTGAAAAATAAAAAAGTTCTTTTTGTGTTACCCACTCTTAAAGCTGCATAGTCTGTAACTTTTGATATTTTCGAATTTTTTTATTATCTTTCTAAATCATTTGTAAAAGTAGAATTAAGTTATGCTATCACAATAAATCTGTTCACTATAGCTGAAAACTGCACGGAAAAGTGAATTGTCTTATAAAACAGGTGTGTTTTTCTCTTGTTGGTAATTATTTGTGTCCCTCCAATAATTATAGACAGTTAATTTTAACATAAATGCTGTTGTTTTGATACTGATAATTTGTTAAGATTTACGAAATTGGTAAAATCTTTACCTGAATTTTAGATATTTTACTGTGTTCTTGAAAAATAGAAACATTAGTTCTAAAATTAAAAGATCAAAAGTTACAGACTATGCAGCTTTAACTTAAGCCCTGTACCTATCACATAAGCTAAGAATGAATGTATAAACATAAATGCACAACTATGTAGTGGGGATATACTCCAATTTTTTGTCTGGGCCTTCATTCTTACCATGCCTTGTGTGTGGTAGCAGCTACGGATGAAGCGAGGCTGTGCAATTGTACATGCTCATCTGAGCCATCGATTATTCCATATGTTATATAAGTACAAAAATCTCACAAGCTGGTCATATTTTACATCCATGCTTCACTACAGCAGTAGAGATTTGGATCTAAACTTTAGTTTGAGCCTTCATCTGATCCAATACATAACATACTGTAAATTTGGATATTATCACGAAGGTTTTATTTTCACAAACCTTCGCATATGTGAAGTTTCGTGAAAATACAACCCTCCTGAATTGTGAAAATAACTCTTTCGTTTACTGATATAGGTAGATTATGGCCTTGTCGCTAATCTTTAAAGTCGCAAATATGCCTTTTAACAATATTTGCAAAAATTTCTGAATTTACAGTAAATGTACGTGTGGAGTCAAGGCTCTGGCAAGACTGTGAGTATGCCTAGGATTGTCAGAGCTTATATTGGTAGCATATAGGATAATTACCAAAATCTCATGTGCTGGCTCATATAAGCATTTTTAAAAACTCTTACATGATTAGTCTAATTACATTCTTTAAAGTGTCAATCAAGACTACAGCAAAACAATCTGCCATATTTTCTGGCAGAACTAAGCTTGGTTTTTCACATGGACCTTTACTATTGCAAGGCATATTTCACATGAAATATTGGCATTCAGTTGCTCTTTATATGCATTTTTTCAATATGTTGACAGCTGCAAATTGACACTTTATGGTCTGTTATACATTATACAGTAAATGTTCTAAAATTTCGAACACCAGTTGCTTGCCAAAAAGGCCTAGACAAACAGGACAGACCCCGGGTCTTCCCTGTTTTCTATTCCAAAAAGCATGTTGTGAATTCCAGACCTGAAAACCAACATTTAATTTAAATACAGAAATAGAAAAGTGTTGGAAATTTTAAATTATTTACCATACTGTTTATGAGGTCAAATAAAAAAATAAGTGTGTTTCAGGTAATGGGTCTGAAAATTTTAGGCAGGGTAGGCACACAATTTTTTTTCTGGATAAAAATATAATTTTATGCATTTTGAAAGGTATCTCGCCTTTAAAAATGCATAAAAAATATATTTTTTTTCCCAGAAAACCTGAAACAATTCTCGGTTTCAACATTAAATTTAGGTAGGGTCGGGTCACCCTAAACACAGGTACTTTTTTTATTTGACCTGATTGGTTCTGATGAGATATTACGCTCTCTTTACTCCCAGTGATTCAGTACACAAAATGTTCATGTAATGGTGATGACTTAGGGTTTAACCTTAGTGAACCAATAGCAACAAAAGTCATCTGCTTTTCTTGTCTGCTGAAATGTTTAAGAAGTCTCTATGGCAAACAGTATGGACCCAGATGAGCAGTCTGTTCTGGGTCCATGCTGTTTGCTTCTATACTTAATTTGTCAGTAACGTTAGGCAATTATTTGCAGCAGACAACTTCAGCAGACGATATTCTCAGATGTATTTTTTTCTTGGCGCTTTAAGGGTTAATGATGCATCAGCCCATTTGTGCCCATATGGGTCATTAGCATCTTCGAGATTAAAACAGTAAAAGTATCTTTTACAACAGTTATAATGCAATAACTGGCCTAAAAATGTGGAGTTTCATAACAATATACAGTAAAACCTGTATAAAACAGCCACTCAAAAATAGACAAAACAAAGATCTTAATAACAATTGGTAGCTTAATGAAGGTCGAAAGTATTGCAGAATGCTCCACTTGGAGCATTCTCCAATACTTTTGACCTGCATTAAGCGATAATTGGTCTTGGAAACCAATTTTCAGTTTTTTGAGAGTGGCTGTTTTACACGGGTTTTACTGTATATGAATTTATGTTAAATTTCAATGCATGATTATTAATATGAAAGACCTTGTACAATATTTGACAACATAGGCTAATCAGGTGATGGTACATGCTCTTTGTCTGAACAGAGAAACAAAGACATGTTGAAAACAAGTTAAAAATTTAAACGTTTTTATGGATAAATTCATAAATTATCAAAAGAAAGATCTCTCTCAAGAATAAACATATTGTATCATATGACGTCGCATCTGGGAGTGATATAACGCCATGCATTAAAATCTTTAAATAACTAGTGGTTTACAGATTTTGGAAATGTTATGTATTGACAGCCGTAATAACGTCGTATATATGGCAATCTTAGCATTTTTACGCAAAAAAAAACATGATTTAAAAGTCATTTTAATGTCACATGATAAATTGATTTAAAAGTCATTTTAATGTCACATGATAATAGAATCTAACACTTATGCTCCTGTATTACTGAATTTATTAAACTTGTTGCTAAAAAGCAATAAAATGCTCGGCAAGCCTCACATTTTATCGCTTTTCCTCAACTTGTTTAATAAATTAAATAAAATATGAGCACTCATGTAAGATCCTCTAAAAACTATATTAATAGGTACATTGTTAAACAATTGTTAAATAATATCCATTAAACCTATTGGTTTCTTAACATGAGAAAAGTCATCACGATCAAGAAGAGTGTGGCGCAATGTAAAAGATGTATCACATCCAATGCCCTGTGGCTGTTCTTCTTGTATTAACCAGTAAAAGTGTGCGATCCTTAACATAATTGGTTTCATTTAATAAACAGATAAAACAAAAATATAATTGCTCTAAATATCATATGATTAAAAATGCTTTAAGAACATGTGTGCTGATATGACTTTCTATTGGAACAGTTATCACTTGAATCATTGTCTGTGCAGGCGCGATACTCAACAGATCGACCTGTCTGCTATGGGACATTACGACTGAAAAATCAGGTTTGTGTTGTTACGCGGTATGCATTACTCAAAACACCTATGTTAAAAAGTAACAAGCACTGAATGCCTATAAACAATCCTTCGGTGGAGACATCTAGTCAGCTTTGATAGCCAAACCATAAAAATAATAGGTATTACGGTATTTAGCCAAAGACATATTATATTTTATGCACTGAAACATTTTTGAAAACATTCTCCGCATGGCCACTTCATGGAAACGACTTCAGTGACACGTGATGACGCGCTTGAAAAACAATATTGAATCAGCCAATCGGGCGAATCACATGACTCTGTGACGCATTTGGTAAACAAATATGTCACATGTACCCACAATGCTCAAATCAGACAGGTCAGTAGTGAAAAAATGCTTCCGATCAATTACAATGTCACTTGAAAAACGCCAACATGTTGCTGTCATAATTCCTTGTTTAACACTTAGCCAATCAAAAACGCAGCAAAACACATTTTGTTTTGTTCTATATTTATCTTTGGGTATAATAAGACTTGGTATTTCATGTGAATTATCTGCTGGCAGATGATTCATATGAAATATCAAGTGTTATCTAGTTGCAATTATCAAAAATGTCATCTGCAAATTATAGGTTGCACTTCAAGGGAAAAGACAATGGCCGAGTTTGCTTGTGGCTATCGCCTGTCTATAGATGCTGTTCTATTGTATGGTATTCTCTCTCTGATAAAACCAACCAATTAAATGGCAGAAGGCTATTCAGATTTTCCTGAATGGTTTTGATTCAGCCTTGCTGTTTGGTCAATATCATGGTCGCAGGTATAGCTGAGCTACAGCCATTTGGTTGAGGCTATTGCTGGCCATGAGCAAACTGGGCCAATACTGAACATCCATCATGTCAGGAAATTAATTTTGATTACTCTTTTACACTATAATATCTCATTTTTAGAATACATCAAACATCTCTAGGCTCAATATCATAAAAGTAGTATCTAATTCTGGAAGCTCTTCTTGATATCAACATTAGGAAACAGGGACTTCCACGTCCCCACTATGTAGTTGTCTATATCAGAACAGAAGGACACATCAAAGAATCTCAATTTCTTACACTTCTCTAAAACCCTGAAAAAAGAGAAAGAAAATGGTTTCAAAGTTCAAGATACACACAATTTAAGAGCTTTAAATAGTAAATGTTTGCTAACCCATCAGTTTTAACAAATGTTATGAGTAATCAAAACAACCGTCTCATTGAGATGGTTCCTCTGAGTACCCACAACATATGATTTGGTTGAAAACTATGAAAATTAATGTGTTCACATACTCTTATCTATAGGCCTGGGTTTTCAGAGAAAAACTTGCCCCTCCAACAACTGAGCCCAAAACGACCTTATCTTGTTTCAAGACAGTTATAATACCTCTGACTGGTTCATACAGGCAATGTTATGGAAAAAGCAAGGACTTTTTAAGGATATTCCATAGAGCCAGTTAAGAAAAAACTAGAGGACCTGACCGTCCTGAAGCGCTCACCTGATCTCCTTAATAATGTTAAAAGTAGGTCATGATCAACTACGGCTTATAATGAAACATATTTTGTTTTATGGGGGTTACGGCCATTTTGGTCAAGTGACCTAAAACAATCTAATGAATACTCCATCAAACAGCCCAGTGATTTCTGAGTAAAGATGTTTAGATAGGTATGTGGCAGCCCAAATGAGTGGCCTTGGATAAAAGGTCACAGGCCAGTGGAACATTTGGTACTTATATAAAACCGTTGTCTCATTAGGTTAAACATTTCTTGAAAGTATTATAATTTCCGCCTAAACAGTTATAGAAAATGAACACTTCAAGATTTTTCCCAAATAAATGCATTAGGAATCCAATTTGACCTTGCCATAAAGTAGATCAAGGTCAACCTAGATTCATCATTTGTGCAAATCTGGTAGGGCCCACATCCCCAATGCTACATACCAAGTCCCAAGGCCATTGGCCTTTTGGTTTCAGAGTAGAAGATATTTAAAGGCTTTTACAATATATAGGCATGGTGGACATCGTGGTCATGTGACCAGTACAATTGGTATAGATTTTGGCTTTCCTATCATAAGGAGTCTTCATGTGAAATTGGCCTAGTGGTTTCTGAAGAAACTGTTTTAATGTGTTGATGAGACTCCAATATTAGCGACCTTGGCTGAAAAGTTAAAGGTCAACCTTGACCTTTGAAACTTATTTATAGCCATTGTCACATTAGGTTTAACATATCAAGTGAGAATAATGACTTTGGCCTCAACAGTATTTAAAAAATGAACTTTTCAAAAACAAATCCCATTTAAATGCATTAGGAAGCAAATTTGACCTTGACGTTAAGTAGGTCAAGGTCAACTAAGGTTCATCATTTGAACACACTTGGTAGGCCCCACATCCCCAATGCTACATACCAATTCCCAAGGTCACCGGCCTTCTGGTTCTGGAGAAGAAGATTTTTAAAGGGTTTTTACCATATATGGGCATGGCGGTCTTCTTAATCATGTGACCTAAATATTTTCAATAAATTTTGGCTAACTGAGCATAAAGAGTCTTCGCATGAAATTTGAGTTCAATTGGGCCAATGGTTTGAGAGAAAACTATGTTTTAATATATTGATGGGACTCCAGTATGAGAGACTTAGCTGAAAGGTCAACCTTGACCTTTGGAACTTATTTTAAGCCATTGTCTCATTAGGTTAAACATATCAAGTGAGAATAATGACTAAGGCTTCTACAGTTTTCAAAAAATCAACTTTTCGAAAAATTTCCCATTTAAATGCATTAGGAAGCAAATTTGACCTTGATGTTAAGTAGGTCAAGGTCAACCTAGGATCATCATTTGAACAAACTTGGTAAGCCCCATATCCCCAATGCTACATACCAAGTCCCAAGGTCATCAGGCTTCTGCTTTTGGAGAAGAAGATATTTGAAAATGTTGACAGACGATGGACGGACGGCCGGATGGAGTCACTGGTATACTATTAGCTCACTTATGAGCCTTCGGCTCAGGAGAGCAAAAAATTCAGCGTAAAAGTGTGATTATTTTCTTATCCATCAGTTTAACATATGTTTTGGGTGCTTAAAAGAATGGTCCCATCGAGATGGTTCTTTGGAGTACCCAACAACATATGTTTTGATTGAGAAATAAGAAAATAATTTTCAGTTATGCACTCATATCTGGGGGCCTGATATTCATGGTATATCTTCATGTACCTGGAAACCTACAAATTTTCATAACAAAGAGCCCTTGGGCCCTGGGTCGCTCAACTGAGAATGACTGATCAGTGTGAACCATTTTTGAAATTATGGTAGAGTGCATCATGAGGAACAATTCTGTGAAATAATATTGAATTCAGGTCAATGATTCAGGAAGAAATGTCATTTAAAAGATTTCTTATCTGGAGCTCTGGCAGTCCTCCTGTTTGGTGGAGCAGAACCATTTATGCAATTTTGAAAGAGAGCATCATTGGGAACGTTCATGTGAAATTATATGGAATTTATTCCAGTGGTTCAGGAGATGTTGTTTAAAGACATTTCTTATCTAGAGCTCTGGCAGCCCCTTTGTTCAGTGGACCGGAACCATTTGTGTAATTTTGGTAGAAGGTATCAAAAGGAACCATTCTATAAAATTATTCTGAATTTTGACCAATGGTTCAGGAGGAAATTCGGTTTAAAGGTATTTCTTATCTGGAGCTCTGGCAGCCTTTTTGTTCAGCCTAGCGTAACCATTGTCCAATTTTGGTAGATAGTATTATGAGGAACAATTCTGTGAAATTATTTTGAATTTGGCTCAGTGGTTCAGAAGGAGATATCATTTAAAGTATTTCTTATCTGGAGCTCAGGCCGCCCTCCTGTGTGGTGGAGCGGAACCATTTATGCAATTTGAAAGAGGGCATCATGGGGAAAATCATGTGAAGTTATATGAAATTTGGACCAGTGGTTCAGTTGGAGATGTTGTTTAAAGACATTCATTATCTGGAGCTCTGACAGCCATTTTGTTCAGTGGAGCATAACCATTTGTGCAATTTTGATAAAGGGGAATGACGAGGAATGATTCTGTGAAATTATTTTGAATTTGGGTCAGTGGTTCAGGAGATGTTGTTTAAAAGATTTCTTATCTGGAGCTCTGGCAGCCCTCCTGTTCAGTGGAGCAAAACCATTTATGCAATTTTGAGAGAGGGAGTCATGGGGAACATGTGAAGTCATATGATATTTGGACCAGTGGTTCAGGAGGAGATGTTGTTTAAAGACATTTCTTATCTAGAGCTCTGGCAGCCCCTTTGTTCAGTGGACTGAAACTATTTGTGCAATTTTGGAAGAAGGCATCATGAGTAACAATCCTGTGAAATTATTTTGAATTTGGACCAATGGTTCAGGAGGAAATGCCGTTTAAAGGTATATCTTATCTGGAGCTCTGACAGCCCTTTTGTTCAGTGGAGTCAACCATTTGTGCAATTTGGTAGAGAGTATAATGAGAAACAAATCTGTGAAATTATTTTGAATTTGGGTCAGTGGTTCAGTACGAGATGTTGTTTAGATTCTTATCTGGAGCTCTGGCGGCCCTCCTGTTCGGTGAAGCAGAACAATTTTATATGCAATTTTGAAAGAGGGCATCATGGGGAACATTCATGTGAAGTTATATGAAATTTGGATCAGTGGTTCAGATGGAGATGTCCTTTAAAGAAAAAGTTTTTACATGCACGGACGATGGACAAAGACGGATCACAATAGCTCACCTTGAGCCTTCGGCTCAGGTGAGCTAAAAAGGTATAGAATTTTTAAAGAATGTCATGTGCAAAGTGCCCTAATTGAAGCCAATATGGTGACCCTTGTCCTGCTGAACACAAACATGTATCCTCTTTTAAAACCAGTGTAGATCCTGATCAGCTGGCTTCTACAGAAGATCAAGATCCACACTGTGTGTTCAATGCACTGTGAATCCTTCTTACAAAATGTTGTCACACAACTGAATCGACTGAAAACAAAAGTGGACTTGGCATATCAATTATTTTTATCAGTAACCTCTAATATTAACTGCATTGCTGCACGTTGCCTGATAAACGTAGTCTATCTCACGGCATGTGTCTTTATCAGGTCATGATGACGTTGCACTTTTTGAATGACGTCACTAATGATGCATGTTCAAGGCAAAAATCGAAAATTACGTCATGATCGCTAGTTTGAAGAGAGAAACAATGGGTAAACTGATAAATAGAATACCAGGTTTGCATCTTTTGATCTGAAGTTTACAAGGCTCGGCTTTGAGAATGCATGTTGAATCACTCGGCAAGCCTCGCGATGTCAACAAGTGTTCTCAAAGCCTTGCCTGGTAAACTTGATATCAAAAGACACTCACCTAGTATTCTCTATCAGCAGGACAAAGGTTTTAAAATGTATAAGCCAGACATGACATTCAGGAACTTATGGCATAAATGTAAATGCACATAGAAAGCATGCAGCAAAGCTATCTTATAGGGCTAGAGGACTCAATTTCTCACTGAGTCTTCATCTACATCCCTTTTTGGGGTATGCAAGCAGAGAACGCTCCTGTGCAACTGCCCGTATGCCCATGCTCATCTGAGCCCTGACTGCTCGCTGATGCAATAAGTACAAAAATCTCATGTGCTGCTCATATTTAAACAAAATAAAAATAGAAAGCTTACAATTGCGCAACATCAGCAGTCACCTGCCTCGTTCCCAGTATATCTAATTGCTCCAAATCGGAACTATGTTTTGCTATGGCTATCAAGTCTTTATCACAGATGGTTCTGTTGGCAGTAAGAAATAACTTCTTCATTTTTCTACACTGTCTTACCAGGTCTATTATACATTCAGAGACAGACTTTACTTCTGGGCTGAAATACAAATACATGTACAACCACTATTGGTTAACACTTTTATTAGGATCTTTTTAGCAAGAAACAAGGTAAGTCTCACATCTATCTACTCTGCTACAGATAGCCAGTTGCCTCTCGTCATGAGAAAACCTGAATGTTGCATGTAAACAACAATGACACAGACCTTGCTGCACATTGGTGCAGTCTGATCAGTGCCTTTGTTGGTTGCTTATTGGAAAGAATAATATATGAACTTGCAAGATGCAAAATTTCAATATTCTAGCTAGTCTCAGTAGCTCAGCAGGCCGGGTTTAGCTTTACTTGATCAAAAACCTAGAAGATTGGTTTTCTCTTGATGAGGCTCATACAAGATCACAATAATTCAAAACCTTAAATAACATGACTATAATCCGTTTCTTGTTTACTGTCGTGAGTTGGTTCCCAGTACCGTTAGTTAAACAGGTGACCGGGCCCAGGGCAACGACAGTAAACATGATT
Organism: Loripinus fragilis; assembly: GCA_964019695.1. Taxonomy (NCBI): domain Eukaryota; kingdom Metazoa; phylum Mollusca; class Bivalvia; order Lucinida; family Lucinidae; genus Loripinus; species Loripinus fragilis. The sequence goes on along the minus strand of OZ026527.1, from coordinate 71,263,025 downwards.
CGCACTATACTCTTTTTGCATCCCATAATAACCAGATGTGTCATTTACTCTAGATAGTGTAGAGATATTGACAAATGTTCAACAATATATTTGTACATGCAGGATGCCCCTTTGAATATTGGTACCCCCATTTTCAAAATGTCTAACCTTACCTCACCATCTATGGCAAATTCTTGTAATTTTGAAAATGAGAGAAGCTTTAGTTGTCAAAGCATCCTGAGTACAATTTCACGAATTCTGCTTCACTGTTTTGTGGTAGTGTTTACTGATATGCTGGCCTATTCGGGAATGCAAAAGGAGTTGATATAGTGGCTTAAGCTTTGCAAATAAGCAATAAATAGAGAATACTAGGTGAGTGTCTTTTGATATCAAGTTTACCAGGCAAGGCTTTGAGAACGCTTGTTGACATCGCGAGGCTTGCCTAGTGATTCAACGTGCATTCTCAAAGCCGAGCCTAGTAAACTTGATATCAAAAGATGCGAACCTGACATTCTATTTTTCAGTTTACCCATTGTTTCACTCTTCAGTTTACCCATTGTTTCACTCTTCAAACTAGTGATTATGGCGTAATTTTTTATTTTTGTGTTGATTCAGTGTCATTAGCGACGTCATTCAAAAAGTGCAACATCATCATGGCCCGATAATGGCACATGCTGTGAGATAGACAACGTTTATCAGGCAACGTGCAACACTGCAGTTAATATGAATGGTATTTGATAAAAACTGGTTAGAAACCTATCTTAGAAACCTATCATATGAAGTTTAAACTGCTGAAAAATGTAAAATTTCTCGAACCATTAGAGAAAAATTCAAAATTTCACACAATAACTTTTGGCTTACCTGGAGCACTTGATCAAAATGGAAATGATTGTTCGACCTTTTTTGTTTCATATATAACTGTTTTTCTTTCTCTGAAGGTCATTTTGGTCTAAGCAAAAAATGTAGACCCTGATCAAATGCCACATTATGTGGCATTTGATCTGGGTCTACATTGTTTGCCAAAGTACCCATTTAGGAGTTACTAGTTAATAATAGAGGGTTAAATATATTTTTAATACTCTGTATAAAACTGTAGATGCTCTCACCAGGGTACACTTTCTATAATGAGTGAGCGAGTGAGGTTGTGTTTCACATTCCACCAACAACTAAGGTTATATGGATATGGGGCTATGATTAAGAGTCTCATTCAACAGACTGTAGGAGCCAGGGATCAAACTCAAGTCCCCTGGATACAAAGCGATTGGTTTATCCACTACATTAAGGCGATTGTTTCATAGTAACCAACTCCAAAAACTGATTAAAGTTTGAAATACTAAAATAGTGTCAAAGTTAATCTGGGGATTAAAAAATAAAACATGCACATCTCCAGACCATGCTGAAAACACATCTGCAAAAATTCAAAAAGTTTGGCAATTTTTTTTTAAACCGTTAATGCTTTATACTGGGGAAACCCCTAAAAAACTACTTTAGTAAACAGTAATGACCCAGATGAAATGCAAAATAATGCTGCATTGCATCATGGTCTACATGATCTATAAAAAAGATCTTCAGACAAAACACTACAATATTTTTGAAATTATAACCTAACACCCCTAGATATGCATAATGGACTATCCCAAGTTTATTGTTTCAAACCAGGTGGAAGAATCCATTAGTATACAAATGGTTAAAACCATGAAAGCTGGTACTATGAGAACACTTACCACCATCCTATGTCCAGTTCCTGTAAATCTGGGCAATCAGTGGCCAGGGCACTCACTCCAATATGTGACACAGTCCGGCTACGCCACAGGTCAAGAGATATCAAACCCCTAAAATTCATCAAAAGAGTTGTTTTAGCCAAGGGATTTTCCAGATTAGAATTACCCATTAGGAAGAACATTTTTTTTTGTGACAGCTTCTACAAAAGAGTTTTAGTCACACTAAGAAATGGTGATATTTTCTAAGTATTCAGCCTCCAAAACTGTTTTTTACCCCTATTTGCATAAGACCAATGAAATTTACCATGAAGTTTGATACAACAAGAATTGGGCTGCAAGCAAGGCTTTAAGTATACCCCCGCAACATTATATTCCTCCTTAGATTGGCCTAAACCTTTAATTGATCAAAATAATAAAGCAGTGTTAGATTTAGGCTTGATTTCTATTGCGTCCCTGGGACCCAGGGCATTAACAAAACTTGAGTCCCATGTAAATTTTACTGAGTCCCGAAAAGTTTAGTTTCCAAACTTATATTTTTTATTTTGCAATGTTAAACACAAAGAAGTTAGCTTAAACTATTAATTTACTTTATCTAAAACACTTTCAGTTAACACTTAGTGACAAACGATCAATTAAAAAAAGCAAGAGAAAAGCATACTTAGCAGTGATGGAGTCTTTGACTATTAAACTTCTTTGCTTTTAGAAAGTCTTTACTTGTTGTTCTAGATCAAGATTAATTTACATGTGCCTGTTGAAAATCGCTGAACCTGTCTGTGAGCGCATTTTTGAACAGACAAAACATCGAATTGCGATAGTATTGGCTTCAGAATTAAGGACATATGCTACTAAATACTTCCCATATTGAAATATTTTCAATACTTTGCATACAGTTTGTTTTATGCATGGGCTATCCATTCATGAAATAAAAAGGATATGTCACCGTGCTTATTTTTTCAGAATCTCATATTGAAGTTTACAGCATTTGACCAATTTTCTAGAAATATAAAATAATAACACTAGTCCTAATTATCGAGCTAAAATGGTTGCAATCTTCAGTCAGCTTCTTTCTTTTAATCTACATTACTCAAATGACCTCAAACTTTTAAGAAAATGTGCATGTTTACTTGTTATCCCATGCTGTGACAAGATACTGCTTGATATATTTTGGCAATTCGTCAAAAAAAAGGAATTTGTTTTTAGAATAAATCATGTATTAATAAATCTGATATTGAAAATCTTGAAAATTTGTTTTTAATTCATGGACTATTATAATACCTTTCAGAAAAAAGAATAAAAATCTGGGGTCACCGAGCTAATTCTCTTTCTAGAGGGCCAAAGTTAACCCCACCCCCATAGGTTTCATGCGTAATTCAATATAAAAAGTTCGGGGATGACCATTTCGTTCGTTTTGATGATGCCATTTTACTAGTATATGAAGTAATTTAGCATTAAAATGTTAAAAAAGAAAGAAAAAACACACTGAAAATATGTGCGCATCCGGAAATTGATCCTGGTTCTCTGGCTTTGTAGCCAGACACGCTAACCACTAGGCCACGAGGTCAGGTCGTGCGCCGCTCTAAATAACCATACAAATAGTATAGACTCGGCCACTATCGTATTCGTAACCAGGGTCATTGTGTACGTCGTTTGATTTCGACTGAGCTACATTTATCTGTCTTTAGTGCTGAGACGATCAGTTCTGAAAAGATGTCAATAGATATTTCGAACACACTTTAATTACTTATTTTGTGAAGAAAATGTCGGAACACCGATATGACATAAGAATATCTGAAGCTGTGTTGATCCGAATCCGTTAAGGGTCGAAAGACAGGACCCAGACAACTTTCCCCGTTTGCAGACGCAGGAAAGGTGCGCATTGGAAAAAGCCGCATATGTCTTCAATAAGTTATTTAAATATTTCTAGTGTGATTCCTCAAGGCAAACATCTTTTTTACCCAGCAAATTGATTTTGGGAAAACCATAAATCATTATTTATAGCAGAGCCTGGTTCTGATTTCAACCATTGCTATGAACAAAGGATCTCGGAAAACCACAACTGTATACTATTTATAGCAGTCTCTTTGTGATTTTGAAGCGTTGTAAAGTACAATAAACCAATATTCAAGGGTTTTAACTCCCTTTACTTTTGAGCTGGCTTAAATTTGTTGAAAGTCGACTGCTTTTGATCTTGCGTCCCATGTACGCAGACTACTTGTCTATTTTGCGTACCAACAATTTTCGTTGGCTATTTAGATATTATGACGGCGTAAACGCGAACACTGTAAAGGGCCAAAATAAAATTATGTAAAGTTTAAGATAAACAATGACAAGAAACTGTTACAATCAAAGCCATTGTCCTGTCCTCTAAACTGAAATGGAAAACAATTGAAACAAGGTATGCATTACAATGTCAGATCCAAAAATTGGCTAAGTTAATGATGCAAATTTATCAAAAAAATATTTTATCATCATTAAACTTCCACATCTTCGGCATGTCTGTAACACACATGCAAAGCATTAAAAAGATATAATGAAGGCTCTAGGAGGATTTTATTTCACAAAGTATACACTATCATCCATTATTCAATATGAGCAGTGGTCGAGAATTGGCTAACTTAAAAATGCTGTAAATTTATCAAAATATATTTGTTCGTTATTAAACTTCCACATGCACATTTTCAATATGTCTGTAACATACATGCAAAGTATTAAAAGGATAAACTGAATGCTCTAGGAGAAGTTGATTTCACAAAGTATGCACTATCAGCCGTTATTCAATATGTGCAGTGGTCCAGAATTTGCTGACTTAAAAAAGCTGTCAATTTATCAAAAAATATTTTTTCATCATTAAACTTCCACATACACATCTTCAATATGGTTGTAGCATACTTGCATAGTATTAAAAGGATACACTGAAGGCTCTAGGAGGAGTTGATTTCACAGAGTATGCATTATTAGCCATATTGCAAACACCATACATTTAGAACTACAAGGAGGCATTACTCTTGCAATACTGATCTCTCAGCCCCTTTTATCCTATAAAACATGCATTGTCAAATGGTTATGGTGTAGTGCAAATTTGATCAAAATCGGACTAAAGCTACATGAGATATTCAACAAAAACCTTGAAATGATGTATACTAGTCCTCACATTCTTTTCTTAATTAGCATTTCTTCCAAAATCAACCTCTTTTTGCAGGCAGGTAGGTAAACAGGCGGGTCAGCCAGCAGGACTGTGGGTGTGGACCAGGCAGGTAGGTAGGTATGTATGTATGAATATGAGATCTGTTCTGGTTATACATACATGGCAATGAATTTTTTTTTTATAACCTCAGAACAAGAGTTCCATTTAGGCTGAATAAAAAAAAATGTGTTTAGGGTAACCCTACCCTACTTAAATCAGGGATGAGAGCAGTCAGACATTCTCAATCCAGAAAACCTGTCTGTTGGATCCTGAATGGAGCCAAACAGATTTTTAGATCACTTATTAAAAGCTTCAATTAACATAATACCAATAGAAAGCACTCAGTTTATGCTTAATCTATCGTAAAATCAATTCAATAATGTTAAATCCAAATTTCAACAAAATTTACATTGACATTATACTCATCATATGCCAGTGCTCAATCAGGAAATCCTGATCAATCCAGAACTTTCTCATCCCTGTTAATTTCACTTGTGAAATCTAGAACTTTTTTCAGGTTCTCTGAGAAAAATATATAATTTTATGCATTTTGAAAGGGGAAATGCCTTTCAAAATGCATAAAATTAGCATTTTTTCCCAGATTTTTTTTTTTTTTTTAAAAATACCGGTATATAAGTGCCTACGTATACCATACCTAAAATTTTCGGACACTTTACTCTAAACACACTTATTCGTTGTTTGGCCTTATCAAGTGTAACTAAACAAGTTTACCTGCAATGTTTGGCCAATTCTATACAAACATCATCAAACTGTGCTATACAATTACAAGATCCCAGATTTAAATGTTTCAAATCGGGGCACGACCTGAAAGAGACATTAAAACAGACTTTTAACCCTTTTTATTCTGCTGTATAATATAAGAATCTATCATGAGCGTGAGGGTAAGATAGAAAAATCCGTCTCAGGGATCGCAGTTTGGCATCACGAGGCTTGCCGAGTGATGACAAATGGTGATCCTGAGGGACCGATTTTCTATCCTACCCTCACATGAGTAATGGATTCTTTTTCTTGCCCACTACTGTTTTTATTTATTTTAAAATAAGCTTCCAGTAGTCCCTGAATACCCTAACATGCAATTTCACATGATGACGTTACTTGATGTCCTGGGTAAGATAGCATGGATAAGATAAGATTTTCTATCCCAGGGTAAAATCTCAGATATCCTTATCCGGTGTGCAAGAATGTATCATCTCATACATATTGGTATAATAAGTATGGAATCGTCCATTTTGTACTTTAAGGGGTTGGCAGTCAAAATTTTTATAAAATGATTTATTTCTGTCCCTGAAGATTGTTTTTGTCTTAGCAAACAGTGCCGACCCAGATGAAATGCTGCATAATGCAGCAATTCATCGGGGTCTTCACTGTTTGCCAAAGTAACAGTTCCCTGATATACGGAATGAAAAGGGTCAGTGACTGTACATGAACAAGAAAAGTGCCAGTTCATGTGAGATTTTGGTACTTATCATATATGTGTGAAGTCCTTCTTCAAATCTGCTTGAACAGCCATTTTGTCATCATCATCATCATCATCATCATCATCATCATCATCATCATCATCATCATCATCATCATCATGATGTTATGATTAACATGCAGGTGCAGGAGCATCTTCCACATCAGTTGGCCCCTCTCCAGGTAACTGGCTAGCTGCACACAAAGCAGATCTTACTTCCATATCTATATTTGTAGCAAAGCTTTATGGCAGGATGTCCTTCCTTTCACCAACTGAGACACTTTCAACAGTCCAAGAGCTCCGTCTGTACTCTACTGACTTGGGCTGTGTGCTCAACCATTGGCACCATGAATAAGTAGTCCTCTTCCGCTGGACAACTGCTGCAGCACGGGGAAGTCAGTCTGTTGACTCCCTAAATGCCTAAATGTTTGCCTGAGCATTCATCAACTTTTCCGATGTGTGTATGAGCAGTGATGGCACTGGTGAGATTGCACTTTTACATTAGCTTATTTGAGCCTTTACTGCTCAAACATGTGATAAGTGCCAAAATCTCATGAGCCGGCGAAATTGACATGGATGCCCTGTTTCAACATATGGTAAAACCTGTCTAAAACAACCACTCTCAAAAAGACCAAAAATTGTTTTTCAAGACCAATTATTGCTTAATGCAGGTCAAAAGTATTGCAGAATGCTCCAAGGGGAGCATTCTGCAATACTTTCGACCTTCATTAAGATATCATTGTCATTAAGATCTTTGTTTTGTCTATTTTTGAGTGGCTGCTTAAGAAAGGTTTTACTGTATTTTAGCTTAAAAAGGGCAATAAGACTCAAAATAATTTGTCAGTGTTAACCACAAAAAAGACCTAACCAATATTATATGATTACATACCCCCGTATAAAATGTAAATCCATTCTAATCCACCCCTCAAGGGATTTTGCCAGATGGCCATCATTCTGTCCAAAATTAAGCTGAAAATGGGCAATAACTCCCATAATGACTGCTGGATTGTACTCAATAAAATAGCATAAAATCTCTGCCATACATTTCATGTGGGATCCAGAGGGGGGTGCACGGGATCCGGACCCCCCCCCCCCCCCCCCCCTGAAAAATCACAAAAATATAGGGTTTCTTAGCAATACTGGTCCGGATCCCCTGAAAAATTACAAAGCTACCAAGTCAGAATTCAATGTTGGGCAATCATCAGCATGCCAGCAAAACGCCATTTAAATGGCATTTCACTGGTGGGCCGATGATGGCCCCCTTTATATTGGTATTTTGGATCCTCTCTCCTCTCATTAACTAAAAAAAAAAGCCAGAGTTGGACCCCCTCTGACAAGACTTTATGGATCCCAGCATGCATTTTTAAAAGTCATGTTTCGACCAGCACAAACCCATGTTCTAAGAAGGAAATTTGGTATTTTAAATTTTCATCTTAAGTTTTTTTTCATACCTGACAATAGGTAAAATTCTGGAATCATCTATACTGGTTCTATACAAGTTGAGTCTTTGAAGTTTGGTCAGTTTTCTCAATGGCATAAATCCATTATGTTCTATATGCCTGCAACTATCCAGGTCTAATTCTGTCAAACAGAAAACATAAACATCAAACATCCAATTAATGCTAATTGAATTCTTACAATACTCAACAGCTATGGTCATGTTGAGACGGTCAATTCACCTAACTACACTTTTTCCTGAACAAGCTCGACTAAGCAGTCAACCACTGCTTCCTGCACATGCTTTCGCTTGTAACTGGAACTCTGCTTGAACCAGCTGAAGGAGAAGAATGACGATAGAAATTATTTCATGATCAATCTCAACGAAAGTATGTGAACGGACCGGTATTGAACTAGCGACCCCTGGATCTGCAGTCAGACTCCCTTGAGCAGTCTTCAGCTATGCCTTCTATTGATTGAGATTGCACATATTTACATACAGAGAGATATAAACTGTACCTCTGAGGCTTGAGCAGTATTCAGCTATAACATCTATTGATTGAGATTGCACATATTTATATAAAGACATCGGAAGATTGAGCAGTCTTCAGCTATGCCCTATATTGATTGAGATAACACATATTTACATAAAGAGCTATGTAAACTGTACCTCTGAGGCTTCAGCAGTATTCAGCTATAACATCTATTGATTGAGATTGCACATATTTACATAAAGAGCTATGTAAACTGTACCTCTGAGGCTTCAGCAGTATTCAGCTTTGCCCTCTATTGATTGAGATAGGACATATTTACATAAAAAGAGATGTAAACTGTACCTCTGAGGTTTGAGCAATCTTCAGCTATGCCCTCTATTGATTGAGATAGGACATATTTACATAAAGAGAGATGTAAACTGTACCTCTGAGGTTTGAGCAGTCTTCAGCTATGCCCTCTATTGATTGAGATTGCACATATTTACATAAAGAGAGATATAAACTGTACCGCTGAGGCTTGAGCAGTATTCAGCTATAATATCTATTGATTGAGATTGCACATATTTCATAAAGAGAGATAAACTGTACCTCAGAGGTTTGAGCAGCCTTCAGCTATGCCCTCTATTGATTGAGATTGGACATATTTACATAAAGAGAGATGTAAACTGTTCCTCTGAGGATTGAGCAGTTTTCAGCTATAAAATCTATCGATTGAGATTGCACATATTTACATAAAGAGATATATAAACTGTACCTCTGAGGCTTGAGCAGTATTCAGCTATAACATCTATTGATTGGGATTGCACATATTTACATAAAGAGAGATATAAACTGTACATCTGATGATTGAGCAGTATTCAGCTATAACATCTATTGATTTGGATTGCACATATTTACATAATGAGAGATATAAACTGTACCCCTGAGGCTTGAGCAGTATTCAGCTATGACATCTATTGACTGGGATTGCACAAATTTACATGAGGAGAGATATAGACATGTCAGAGTCTTTCCACACATTTCTATCAACCTGAAAATATAAAGCAGTATCAACCTGTTATATTAAAGTTACATCATCCTGTGCCACAGTGATATAGTTTGAAATATAGCAGTATCAACCTGTGATATAGCAATATCAATATGAAATATAGCAGATAAACCTGTGATATAGCAATATCAATATGAAATATAGCAGATAAACCTGTGATATAGCAATATCAATATGAAATATAGCAGATAAACCTGTGATATAGCAATATCAATATGAAATATAGCAGTATCAACCTGTGATATAGCAATATCAATATGAAATATAGCAGTATCAACCTGTGATATAGCAATATCAATATGAAATATAGCAGATAAACCTGTGATATAGCAATATCAATATGAAATATAGCAGATAAACCTGTGATATAGCAATATCAATATGAAATATAGCAGATAAACCTGTGATATGGCAATATAAATTGAAATAAAGTAGCATCAACCTGTGATATAGCAATTTCAGTTTGAAATAAAGCACCTGTGTTATAGCAATATCAAATTTGAAATATAGCCTAAATGTAGTGCCATAACGATAAACTTTATTATCTTTTTGGCAAAATATTTTATTTTTTCAAAACAAACAAAATAAAAAAGTTCCAAATATACAAGTACTACCTGTCTAACAGAATAAAGATAGAAAAAAGATACTTTTGATTAATGAAAAGCTTGCCTTTTTAGAATACAAATGGGGAAAAGTTTTAGATAAACTTAACTTGATATAATTCCTAAGAGCATGTGGTCGGCGTGGGATTTCACCTTTTCTTCTCATTTTTTAAAAAAAGTTATTGTTGCACTTTGTGTAAAGTTTTTATACATATTAAGACCATCACTATGTTAAAGTAAATTCAAGAATGTTTGTTAAGATATGTAAATGCTTTTCTTACCAATGTCACATGGAGTAATTTGTGTTTGTATTGATCTTTGCACATTGTGTGAAAATAATAAAAAAAAATAAATGATTTTTTTTTTTTGAAATATAGCAGTATCAACCTGTGGTATGGTCAGATTAATTTGTAAAATAGCTGAATCAACTTGTGATATAACTAGAATGGTCTGAAAAACTGACTATAGCCCTGCCTCAGCGTTTTTCATGCTGTATGTTAAAAGGCCACAAGTGCATAAAAAATCCAAATCAAGGGCCATTACTCTATTACAAATGTGAGAAAAAGGATGTGTAACAATACCAGTTTAAATCTTGTGAATATCAATAAATAGTTAAAATTTGGTGAAATTCTATTATTTTGTTCTCAAGGTATTGAGCGGAAACAAAATTATGACGGGCAGACAGAATGACGGACAACCCAAATCTAATATATCCCCCCTTTTTCAAAGTGGGGTTATAACTATATCAATATGTAATGTAGCAGTATTGATCTTTGATATAGAGATATCAAGTTGAATACAGCAATATCAACCTGTAATATCAAGTTGAACTATAGCAATACCAATCTGTGATATCAAGTTGAAATACAACAATATCAACCTGTGATATCAAGTTGAAATACAGCAATATCAACCTGTGGTATTAGGTTGAAATACAGCAATACCAACCTGTGGTATTAGGTTGAAATACAGCAATACCAACCTGTGGTATTAGGTTGAAATACAGCAATATCTACCTGTGATATCAAGTTGAAATACAGCAATATCAACCTGTGGTATTAGGTTGAAATACAGCAATATCAACATGCCATTTTAGGTTGAAATACAGCAATACAAACTTGTGATATCAATTTGAAATATAGCAATATCAACCTGTGAAATCAAGTTGAAATACAGCAATATCAACCTGTGCTATCAAGTTGAAATACAGCAATATCAACCTGTGATATTAGGTTGAAATACAGCAATATCAACATGTGAAATCAAGTTGAAATACAGCAATATCAACCTGTGGTATTAGGTTGAAATACAGCAATATCTACTGTGAAATCAAGTTGAAATACAGCAATATCAACCTGTGCTATCAAGTTGAAATACAGCAATATCAACCTGTGCTATCAAGTTGAAATACAGCAATACCAACCTTTGAGATTAGGTTGAAATACAGCAATATCTACCTGTGATATCAAGTTGAAATACAGCAATATCAACCTGTGATATTAGGTTGAAATACAGCAATATCAACCTGTGATATAGTTGTTTAAAGTGATCACTCACCTCTCATTACCAGTACTATAATAATGTGGCATTTAATTAATATGTGTGATTTATTTATCTGTGTAAAAAAAATCTCAATAAAATAAGGAGGGATAAATAATGCCTGATATTTCATGTGAGCCAACTGTAAGCACTGTGAAGAAGTGAGACGGTAGCTAAATGGTAGTAAGTTTTCTATGGTTTGTGGTTTTAAAACATCCCAGTCAACAGCTATGGTCATGTCAAGACAGTCATTTAACGTAACCACACCTTTTGGGGGTCAAGCTTATACTAAGGGGTTAACTAGTACTACAAGCGCATACATTCGCTTGTAACTGACAACAGCCCTTCTTGAATCAGCAGAGGGAGGAGAATGAGTACAGAAAATATTTCATGATCAATCTCCAAGGAAGTGGAGGCCCGGGCCAGGATTGAACTCACGACCCCTGGATCAGCAATTTGATTCGCTACCGTTTGCAACAAGACCCGGCTAAAATAAATGAGCCAGTGCATGAGATTTCCAACAATGTGGTATGTGCGACCAGCAAAGCCTCAGATCAGCCTGCGCATACGCGCAGTCTGATCAGAGCCTTTGCTTGTCGCTTGAGTATTCTATGATTGTTAAGCTACTGACTGAACACCATTTGGAGTTTCCAAGCTTAAAAGGAGGCTGCAGACGCTCGTCCGAGTCTACACATGTCAAAATGCCACATTGTTGGAAATCTCATGCACTGGCTCAAATAGTAGTAAGTGAAACTCACCTAGTGAAGCCAGCATGTGTTACTAGATCACGATGACACCAAGAGAGATTCAATCGTTGTAGATGTCGACTCCTGCTATGTAGTGAATCTAAAGCTATGTTTGATACCTGGAAAAAAGTTCACTCTCATTTATTCAAAGTCCAGGGAACCATGTTATTCACTTTGGTATTTCAATAGTTTCAGTTAAAATCATTAGAGCATATCAGGGATTCAGCTTTACCAAAATATACATAGGACCAGTTAAGCAAAATTTTTGTGCGTAAAATTTAAATTATTTTCTTACCAAGCAATCTAAACAATCTTACCAAGCAATCTAAACATATGTTTTGGGTACTCAAAAATACCGTCTCATTGAGACGGTTCTTTTGAGTAAAGAACCGTCTCATTGAGACGGTTCTTTTGAGTACCCACAAAATATGTTTGGGTGGAGAAATAAGAAAAATTATTTTCAGTTACGCACATTTATCTGGAGGCCTGAATATACTCCAGAAATTTTGTCCAAGCAGGCCACAAACTTATTCTGACATTGCAAAATTTAGTTGGAGTTTAGAAATATTCAAATAGTCTGTAAAAACAAAACACGAAAGGATAATTATGTTTTCTCGAAATGAAACTGATCAAATTCTTGACTTATTTTTTCACCATGGAATTTTACATAGGAATAAAAGAATTGTCATTTTCCTATAATTCCATTGAAAAATTGTCCCTATATAACATGGACCACTTACAGCATGGTCCAAATATAGCAAGAAGTGAGCAAAGTAGCCATCAGAGGTTGTAACACTTTCAGAGAAAAGACAAAGATTTCATGATCCTAAATCAAGTAGTTTCTGAGAAAACTTTGATGAAAAATGTCCATATGTGTTATATAAAGTGACAGAAGGAAAACTTGAAAATTCAAAAAAAAGAAGGCAATATGAGGATTAGCACCTTAATTTTCATTTACACAATACACTTTGCCTACCTGAAAGTGTACACAAAATTTCATAATCCTAAATCAACTAGTTGCTGAGAAAACTCTGACAAAAGACATCCATATGTTTTATATAGGAGTGACAGAAGGAAAAATTGAAAAAGAAGGCAAAATAAGCTTTGGCATCTTTATTTTAATTTACACATTACACTTAGCCTACCTGAAGGTGTACACTAAATTTGAAAACACTGGCTCCAATAAGAGGCGAGAGATCTGCGACAGAAATTTTCATTGGAGAGAAAGAAAAATGAATAAATAAAGGGACTGACAAGCAATGAATGGCTGTTCTTTCATTACACAATACAACTAATCACTATCAAGCTATGTACCAAATTTCAGAATCCTAACTCAAGTAGTTGCTGAGAAATCTTTGACGGAAAAAAAAGAAGGCAAAATGAGGATTAGCATCTTAATTTCCATTTACACAGTACACTTTACCTTCCTGAAGGTGTGCACAAAATTTGAAAACACTGGTTCCTATAGGAGCTGAGAAATCTGTGACAGAAATTTCCATTGGAGAGAAAGAAAAATGAACAAATAAAGGAACTGATAAGCAATATGCAGCTGTTCTTATGTTACACAATACAACTCATCACTATCAAGCTTTGTACCAAATTTCAGAATCCTAACCCATGTAGTTGCTGAGAAATCTTTGACGGAAAAAAAAATTTACAGACAGACAAACAGACAGACAGACAAACAAACATAATTATAGAAAAGGCAAAAACTATATACCCCCTATATACTTCGTACCGGGGGTATAAAGCAAAAAGTGAGCAAAGCTCACATACCCCCAGCGGTAGCCATCAGAGGTTGTAACACTTTCAGAGAAAAGACAAACTTGTCAAAGATTTCATGATCCTGAATCAAGTAGTTTCTGAGAAAACTCTGATGAAAAATGTCCATATGTGTTATATAAGAGTGACAGAAGGAAAAATTGAAAAATCAAAAAAAAGAAGGCAATATGAGGATTAGCACCTTAATTTTCATTTACACAATACACTTTGCCTACCTTAAGGTGTACACAAAATTTCATAATCCTAAATCAACTAGTTGCTGAGAAAACTCTGACAAAAGACATCCATATGTTTTATATAGGAGTGACAGAAGGAAAAATTGAAAAAGGCAAAATAAGCTTTGGCATCTTTATTTTCATTTACACAATACACTTAGCCTACCTGAAGGTGTACACTAAATTTGAACACTGGCTCCAATAAGAGGCGAGAGATCTGCGACAGAAATTTTCATTGGAGAGAAAGAAAAATGAATAAATAAAGGGACTGATAAGCAATGTGTGGCTGTTCTTTTGTTACAAAATACAACTAATCACTATCAAGCTTTGTACCAAATTTCAGAATCCTAACTCAAGTAGCTGCTGAGAAATCCTTGACAGAAAAAAATGTCTATATGTATTATATAAGAGTGAAAGAGGGAAAAATGAAAAATTGAAAAAAGAAGGCAAAATGAGGATTAGCATCTTAATTTCCATTTACACAGTACACTTTACCTTCCTGAAGGAGTACCCAATATCTGAAAACACTGGTTCCAATAGGAGCTTAGAAATCTGTGACAGAAATTTCCATTGGAGAGAAAGAAAAATGAACAAATAAAGGAACTGATAAGCAATATGCAGCTGTTCTTATAATACACAATACAACTCATCACTATCAAGCTTTGTACCAAATTTCAGAATCCTAAACCAAGCAGTTGCTGAGAAATCTTTGACGGAAAAAAAAGTTTACAGACAGACAAACAGACAGACAGACAGACAAACAAACATAATTACAGAAAAGGCAAAAACTATATACCCCCTATATACTTCGTACCAGGGGTATAATCACACGGACCCCAAACATTGCTACATAAATCCTGCACTATATGTAAGGCTTACCTGTGTCCAATGAGGCTGAAGGTCTAATTCTGTATACTGCAAGGCATCATAGCTGTGTTTGTGGAATAAACTGAAACACACAGAGCACAACAAGAATTGTCAGAGAATCCAACTAAATGACAGGTAACAATCCCAACCTGGAGCTGTCCATATCATAGCATATACAAAGTTTGGTCAAATTCTGTTCATTTGTTCTGAAGATATTGAGCAAAAACAAAATTCTGACATCAATCAAGGGCCGTAACTCTATTATGACTGAGCAAAAATTGACAGGTAACAAACCACACTTAAATCTTGTCTATATAAATGCATATATAAAATTTAATGAAATTCTGTCAATTTGTTCTCAAGATATTGAGCGGAAACGAAAATCTGGCATCAATCAAGGGCCATAACTTTATTACTAATTTTCGAAAAATGGCAGGTAGTAATCCCAACCTAGATCTTGGCAGTATCAAAGCATATACAAAATTTGGTCAAATTCTACCAATTCGTTCTCAAGATACTTAAAAAATCCTCACATCAGTGAAGGGTCAGACCTCCTTTACAAATACGTAAATATGATGTGTAACAGCTCCAAGCTAGATCTTGTCAAAATCAATGCACACACAAAATTAGGTAATATTCTGTCCATTTGTTCTCAAGATATTGAGTCAAAACTAAAATATAAAGGACAGAATGACAAACAGAATTATGGACAACCCAAATCAAGTGTAGCACCACTTTTTCAAGGCGGGGCTATATTAAAAAAACCTAGAGATTATAATGTTACTTGTTAGCACTGCAGTGCATGTATGTTGTTAGAATTATTGCTTAGCAACAAAGCGTCCTGTTATATTTGGGCCTCACCACAAGAGAAAACCTGGCTTCGGGGGGTTGCAAACAACACAGGCGAAGACAAGCCTGCGCAGATCAGCCTGCGCGGATGCACAGTCTGATCAGCGCCTTTGTTAATCGCTTTTTGGAAAGTATCACATCTAAACTTGCTACAAGAGAAGTTTCAATTTTCTAGCTAGTCTCTGTAGCTGAGGAGATGGGTTTGAATCTTGCTTTGATGGAAACCCCGAAGACATGTTTTCTCGCGACGAGGCCCATTTATTGTTATAGGGTTTCCTGGAGGGTAACCAGCACTAAACAAAGTTCCTCCAGGACACAAAATAATGCCTAGTGTGAGGTTTGAGTCTGAAATCTCTTTATTTCAAGTTGAGCACAGAATCACTGAGGTAATGCAGTCCCATTTAGTTCAAATTTTAACATGATGTGTAGGAATTTTTGCAATTTAGAGTCCAATGGGGCTAAGGATTTTTCTTTAAACTGCATGGTATCAAACCTCTGTTTGTTAAACAGACTGAAGCCCACAGATCAGTAGGACTGGAGTTTGATTCCTGGACTGCCATTTTATCAAACACATAGAGGATGTTCAAATTTTTGGAATGTATATGTGGCCACTCATGAAATATGCATTTTTCGCTTCACTTGATGAAATAAATGGCATATTCATGACAAAAATTGGTTTTACAATTTTAAGTGTGACAGATTTTTTTACACAAAATGAGATCATACATGCTCTTACCAAAATTTTCTTTGCGATCTAACTAAGAAAATGAATAGCCACATTTTGCGTTTTTGTCCACTAATAAGAAAGTTATTGGCGCTTGAAAATCTGAAGTGGGCTCAAGGAAGTCAAGAGAGAAAGCAGAGGACATCCAAATTCACCCGTGAAATACAACTTTTTATATTTTCATGGCTGTGAAATACAACTTTTTACTTTTTTATGGCTGTTTTTGTTTGTCAGATTTGATTCTTTACGTCCCAGTCAACAATTTGTCAGTTATTTTGAGATAGGTCTTCCTAGGTTGAACCAGTACTAAGCAAGAATAAATGTGTCTTTGAACAAGGACACAACGCAGTGATGCCGGTGAGATTCGAACCCACGGCCCCTTGGTCTCTAGTCAAGCACTCTACCACAGGCCCACTGTGCTCCCCATTTTCATGGTTGTGAAATTTAACTTTTTCAAATATACATTATATTTAATCAATATTTTCCTGTATTTCATTTCTTTGTATATAAAAATGTTACAATTATGCAACAGTTGAAAACTATCACTGGGGACCCAGTAGCAAATATAGTATAGCAGGTTAACTAAGATTTAACCCTTAATGCACTAATGGATTCTTCCTTCTGGTCTGATACAATAAATGTGGAATGGTTCATTGTATATATCAAGGGTCACAGGTTATATTTTACAAATAAAAGTGTGAATCTTTCTTGGAAGTTTGTTTTTGTCTTTAGCAAACATTGTAGACCCTTTTGAAATCCTGCATTATGTGACATTTCATCAGGGTCTTCAATATTTGCTAAAGTACATTGCCCCGCGACATGAGATTCCCAACAATGTGGTATGTGTGACCAGCAAAGGCTCAGACCAGCCTGGGCATATGCAGTCTGATCAGAGCCTTTGCTGGTTGCTTGAATATTCTATGAATATTAAGCTAATGACCAAACATCATTTGGACTTTGTAAGCTTAAAAGGAAGCTGCACAGGCTCATCTGAGTCTACACTTGTCAAAATGCCACATTGTTGGAAATCACATGTCATGGCTCATATTTAGGAATCACTAGTATACAAATGATTAAGCCAGGGCTCGTACAGGCAGTATGAGTAAAATTCAAGGACTTTGCAAGGACTTCTAAAAGCCTCTCCAACAGTTTTCAAGGACTTAAAGTTAATGAAAAATACTGATCTAAGTGTTAAAAGTCTACTTCAGAAGTGCTAGACTAAGATAATGGAGACATTAGTACAGGAAAATTAGTATAAAATTGTTGTGCCTATATTCGGTGCAGCATATGCTGCACCAAATAAAGGCGCAAAAATTTAATACTGATTTCGGTCTCTATCAACAGTGCTAAGTTCTTCAGAAAATAGTAGAATTCAAGGACTTTTCAAGGCTTTCGAGTGATTTTCCAGTACTTTTCAAGGCAGATTTAATTTTCAAGGACTTTCAAGAAAGCCCTCTAAATTCAAGTACTTTTCAAGCCTGTGTGAACCCTGTAAGCCGGTTCCTACTTACTTGCAGGTTCTAGCTACTCTACACAAGGACATGTGGTCAAGGAAACTTAGTATCAACTGAATCACTTCCTCCTGTCAAATTGAAGAAAAAAAAGTTTAATTCTTTATTCACCGACAAATTCTTCCTTCTGGTTTGATACAATGAATTCATGATGGTCCATTGTCCATGTGGCTGCCCAAACAGACAGACTGTACAGGGTGCCCACTCTTATTGTAAAATGAAATTCCCTGACTTTTCATAGACTTTTCCCTGACCAAAATTCATTTTTCCCTGACCATTGTAACATTCTTCACTGCCTCATCCCATTACTGCCACCGGCTCTGTCTGCGTTTGATTAATTCTGACATCCAACTAAATCCTTAAAATGTATGAGCTTTACATTCAAAATATGTTTTTTTAACAAAAAGACCAACAACATGCAAGCAGCAAGCATGTAAGATAAGAAAATAGAACACATTACATAACTTTGCATTGCTTAAAATAGTTTGAACAATATGCAAAATCATAAGTTTATGCTCATTCAACTCAAAAAATCATTTCAAACCTACTTATGCACAAACTTTACTATATAAGTGAAGGAGCTCTAAAGGTAAGGGTTGTGAGGACACAAGTCACAATGAAAGTTGAAATAAGTGTGATCGATAAATAGGTCTAAGCATACTTTTCAACATTAGAATATCAAGCAAAGAGAAATATCTTAATATATTAAAATAACTAGATTGCATAATCATTCTTATCACCTGAAAACTGTCAAAGTAATCATCTCAGATAAATCTGCTTGCTCAATTTTTTTTTGCATGATTTTAAAATTCCCTGACTTTTGAAGATTTTCTAATTTCCTTGACCATTTTACAGAATTCTCTGACTTGTCCCTGACCTTGAAGAAAAAACAAATTTCCCAGACTTTACCCTGACCAGTGGGCACCCTGAGACAGACCGATGGACAGACAACGTGAAAACAGTATGCCCCCTCAAACACAGTTTGCAGAGGGTATGAAAATGACCTATCATCAGGCATTCAACAGGATTACTTTCATTTTTAGATATAAATGAAAAGAACTTAAATCTTTCATTGCTGGGCAATGTTGAAGGCTTTTTGTCACCTGCTGACTTCAAACTTTTCACAGGGGTTTGCTGACATCTAGTACAATGGTCAGTCAGCCAGATGGACAGCACTCAATCACAATGCAGGCCTCGAGATTAAAGTGCATGATGGAAAATTATTTTCCATATTAGAATTGTTTTTCTACAAAAAACAGATGTCTCCCCCCTTTTGATGTCAAAAGCATGAGTCATTAAATACAATTTCAAACAGAAACCTTAAATACAATTTCTAACATAAATTCTAGTCATTTCATGCAGACAATCAGCTCATATCAAGTAAAGATATCTGTCAATGTAGTTAACTATTGCACAATCATAACCTGGTATAAAATAGACATAGATAATTTTCATTATGATCGAAATCCATTTTGAAACCAGAAGTTCTTTCTTTCTATATATCCTGCATCACCCTCTTAGAAAGTAATCTGGCATCATAAGAAAGCCTGCTCTCTGCAGATGGAAAAACAGACACTGATGAGCAGCGTGGATATAATGCAGACGGATGCTTGGGGAAAAACAATATTTCTCCCGACCCTGAAGGGGGGAGACTGCATGTCGACTCATGTTGAGTGATATTTGTATACAGTTCCGTGAATATAGCTTAAATGGTTGTTAAGTTATAGAGTGGACACAACTGTGACAAAATTTTGTGATGGACAAAGTTCCAAGGGAAATAACTCAAAGAGTATAAATGACAGAGTTACTATTCTTGCACTCTGCATGTCAACTCATGTTGGTTGATACTTGTATAAAGTTCGTGAATATAGCTTAAGCAGTTGTCAAGTTATAGAGCGGACACAATTTTTATGATGCACAAAGTTCCAAGGGAAATAACTCAAAAAGTATAAAAGGCAGAGTTACCATTCTTGCACTCTGTACGTCATCTCATGCTGATTGATATTTGTATAAAGTTTCGTGAATAAGCGGTTTTCAAGTTATAGAGCGGACACGATTTGTGACAGACAGACAGACGGACGCCCGGGGAAAACAATATGTCTCCATCCTAAAGGGGGGAGATACAATTTCTCAAAAGACCATGAGACATTTCTTTTGAGCACCCAAAACACATATTTACATTGATCAACAAGAAAATAATTACAATTTGACTGCAAAATTATTTCCTTATCTGGAACTATGGTAATATCTCCCCACTCCGTGCTGAGAGACATAATTATCCTTTTTTATCTGGAGACATAGGTCTTAAATACACTGAACATGCTGTTTGAGTTTACCTAACAACAAACACCGAATACTGGCCCGAGGTTATGAAACTTTTTTCATACTCAACTCAGCAAAGCACGAAATTTATCTCGCTCATTATTGTTAAAATGCCAACAATTGTGGCATTTTAACATTTATCAGCTTAATAAATACAACATCTGAGAGACTTAATGCAAGAAACTTATTTATTTGTCAGTCTTTTAGTTTTTATGAGCAGTTGAAATTTCGTGCTCAGTTGAGTTGAGCATGAAAAAAGTTTTATAACCTCAGGGGCCAGGTTTTCTTGTGATCAGTAACTCAGTGATTCATTTACAATTTTGGGCTTATGGGTCCTTAGACTCGCTGTTTCCCATATCCATGAGTCCTAACTGCAAACTTATGAGTCCAGAACGCTATTTTTAATGACAAGTCTGCAATACTATTGCATCCTGGGACTCATTGAAATAAAAACTTTGTATCCCAGAGACAAAATTATACGCAAAAGATGCAGGATGCGCAGGTAACAAAATCACTCACTAACTGTTTCAAATCCTAGCATGACAGAACCAACAAAATTACCAGGAGGCCCAACGAAAACTCAGATCAGACTAGGTAGAAACCATGTGCCCTTAGCTTAAGCTACCCATAGAGCAGGACTTTAGTTTAAGAGTGCGTACCAAACATTTAATTTTCTTGTTTCTAAACCAAAACATATCTTGTGGATACCCAAAAGAACCGTCTCAATGAGACGGTTCTTTTGAGCATCCTTAACATATGATCAAACTGATGGGTAAGAAAATATTTTAAAGTTTACACTCATTTATTTTGTTTACATAAACCTATGATAGAGTGCATAGTGAAAATTTGGACATGTCAGGGATGATGTCCTGGTCCAGGCTGATCTGTATCTTCGCTGGGAGCACAGATGGACCAGCATGCAAGATTTGGTACTTTTATCAGATATGCATGAATGCCTCTAATAAACGTCATGCCCAAGGTGCCTATAAGTCTAGATTTTGGTCTGAGTTTCATCTACATCCATACTTTGTGTATGCAAGCAACAAAGGCTCTGGTGAGTCTGCAAATATGCCCAGACTCGCCTAAGCCTTTGCTGCTGACTGATGCGATAAGAACCGTAATCCAGTGCACAGTGTTTTTTTCATCATTTCATGCACAGGTTCATTTCTCTTACCGGTAACAAATCAAAGAAGCCATTATCAGACGGTATAGTCTCTTCACTCTCTTGCCTAGCAATAACACCTTCTACTTGTCCGTTATTTTGGTCTCTTGTCACATGACCATGTACCTGGTCAGATGATCTATCATGACTTTTGTCAATGTCAAGTGAGAGCTTGTTTACACCATCTTGCAGAACCTCTATATCACTGCCTGGAGAATCCACATCCACATCATCTGTAGAATATACATAAAGATATTTGATACAATTCAAAGGGAGACATCAGTAACTGTTGTCTCCCTTTGAAGTGTTTCCAATTATGGCCAATATCTTCATGGATTCGAGGCTGATTTTTGCAAATAGTAACTGTACCTATTGTTTACAATAATCTCAGCCACCCAGATAAGAATGTGCAACAGAATTTTTTTTTTCTTATTTCTCAATCAAAACATATGTTGTGGGTACTCAAAAGAACCGTGTCGTTCCCATACCATGTACAGTGATACTTACTGGGGGAGATCTCACACCATTCACAGTGATATTGATTGGGGGAGTTCCTACACCATGCACAGTGATACTGACTTGGGAAGTTCCCAGACCATTGACAGTTATATTGAGTGGAGGAGTTCCCATTACGTGCACAGTGATATTGACTGAGGGAGTTTCCGCACCATGCACTGGTATATTGATTGAGGAGTTCCAACACCATGCAAAATGATATTGACTGACATAGCATATAGTATAGCCATATAAAACAACAGAGTCCAGCTCTGTGTAGTAATGTACATATCAAACCTGTATCTGAGTCATTCCCTCTCCAACTCTTCTTTTTAGTATAGCCATATAAAACTACAGAGTCCAGCTCTGTGTAGTAATGTACATATCATACCTGTATCTGAACTATTCCCTTTCCAGCTTTTCTTTTTAGTATAGCCATATAAAACTACAGAGTCCAGCTCTGTGTAGTAATGTACATTGGTATGGCACAGCTCCAGTCGTATCAAACTGAAACAAAGATAATCAAATACAGTAAAATCCACAGGTGTAAAAGGGACACTCTCAAAAAGACCAAAAAATGCTTTTCAAGACCGATTATCGCTTAATGCAGGTCAAAAGTAATGCAAAGGGAGCATTCTGCAATACTTAAGATGGCATTAAGCTACCAGTTGCCATTAAGACCTTTGTTTTGCTTATTTTTTGAATGGCCGTTTTACACAGGTTGTACATTATGTGTTCTCAAAGAAAACCATGTCCCTGTAAACATAATTGGTTGACACCTGCTTACCAAGATGTGACACATTACTTCTTCCCTATTTTAGAACACAATTCCATATTACAATTGTAATTTTGTGAAAGCTGTACTACTAAAATCTGACATGCTAATTGCTGCAGCAACTGTGTCATGAGGATGTCACGGTCAACCAAATCAAATCATTTCTTTTATATGTGCAAAATTGGTCAAAATTTACCTTTTGGTTAATTTTTATTTGATAATGCTTCATTTTTTCTGCAATGTTGGGACATTTTTCTGGGTCAAACCAGTTTTTAGCTGCGAGGACATACACCCGATATACTAGCGCTGAGCCACTACACTCCACATCTCTTGGTTAAACAGATAGAGGAAAAAATTAAGCTGTGACATGAGATTTCCAACAATGTGGTTTGTAAAGTTTTGTAATATTCAACTTGTGGTTTAAGAGGAAATGTTTGAAGCAATTGTTTATGGATGACAATAGACAATGGACATTCAACATTGCAAAAGCTCACCTTGAGCACTTTCGCTCAAATTGATAATAAGTAGAATGCAAAAGCAAAATAACTTCTTGTGTGCGTGCTTACTTTGTTGCAAAGGGACATTTCCTGAGTTTAGGTCTGAAGCATCTGGCTTCATTGTTGCCTGTAACACTAGGTCTACCTTCCCACAGTTTCTTCCAGCGATTCCTGCAATACATATTACATAGATATCTGTCTTTAACTCCCACAGTGTATTCAAGTGATTTATGCAATACATGTTACATAGATAACTGTCTTTAACTCCCATAGTGTATTCAAGTGATCTACGTAATACATGTTACATAGATATCTGTCTTTAACTCCCATAGTGTATTCAAGTGATCTACGTAATACATTTTACATAGATATCTGTCTTTAACTCCCATAGTGTATTCAAGTGATCTATGCAATACATGTTACATAGATAACTGTCTTTAACTCCCATAGTGTATTCAAGTGATCTATGCAATACATGTTACATAGATAACTGTCTTTAACTCTCATAGTGTATTCAAGTGATCTATGCAATACATGTAACATAGATAACTGTCTTTAACTCCCATAGTGTATTCAAGTGATCTATGCAATACATGTTCCATAGATAACTGTCTTTAACTCCCACAGTGTATTCAAGTGATTTATGCAATACATGTTACATAGATAACTGTCTTTAACTCCCATAGTGTATTCAAGTGATCTACGTACAGGTAATACATGTTACATAGATATCTGTCTTTAACTCCCATAGTGTATTCAAGTGATCTACGTAATACATTTTACATAGATATCTGTCTTTAACTCCCATAGTGTATTCAAGTGATCTATGCAATACATGTTACATAGATAACTGTCTTCAACTCTCATAGTGTATTCAAGTGATCTATGCAATACATGTTACATAGATAACTGTCTTTAACTCCCATAGTGTATTCAAGTGATCTATGTAATACATTTTACATAGATATCTGTCTTTAACTCCCATAGTGTATTCAAGTGATCTATGCAATACATGTTACATAGATAACTGTCTTTAACTCTCATAGTGTATTCAAGTGATCTATGCAATACATGTTACATAGATATCTTTCTTTAACTCCCACAGTGTATTCAAGTGATCTATGCAATACATGTTCCATAGATAACTGTCTTTAACTCCCACAGTGTATTCAAGTGATCTACGTAATACATTTTACATAGATATCTGTCTTTAACTCCCATAGTGTATTCAAGTGATCTATGCAATACATGTTACATAGATAACTGTCTTAAACTCTCATAGTGTATTCAATTGATCTATGCAATACATGTTACATAGATAACTGTCTTTAACTCTCATAGTGTATTCAAGTGATCTATGCAATACATGTTACATAGATGACTGTCTTTAACTCCCATAGTGTATTCAAGTGATCTATGCAATATATGTTCCATAGACAATCCTCCAGATAAGAGTGCATATTTGAAAGTTAGTTTTCTTATTTCTTTACCATAACATATGTTTTAGGTGCTCAAAAGAACCGTCTCAGTGAGAAGGTTCTTTCAAGCAACCCAAAATAATGTCTACTGTCCAAAAGTGTCTTCCAGCAATTTCTGCAACACATATTGAATACAAACATTTGTCTATAACCTTGAAGAACCCTCCCATAGTCATTTATCCTCCAAGGCACCAAAACCAGCTGAATTGGAAGAGTTAGCAAATCAAACAAATAGGCAATTAGTGCAATCTTGAGGTGACGGTCATAACGAGCATTGCTGTGGTGAACAGATGGCCGTATATCATAAGCGCAGAAATCATACTGTGACATTGTTTGAAAAGCACTTGAAAATAAGGTATCATTTGCGCGGCTTGCCTTAAGGCTAATTATCGATATAATAGCCCAGCTTACTTGTGTTCACAACCGTCTTGCTCAGGTATAACAGTTATCTTAGTCATATTTCAGAAGGATTTTAAAGGTTTTAGACGTTTTCGTATTTTGTTTTTAAACATGTATTTTTACCAGGAATTTTAAACTTAACCATGGATTTTAAAATCTCTGATAAAAATAAAGGAAAGAAAAGTTTGATTTATGATGGCTTTATAAATAGAATTGACGGTGTTCTGAAATGGGGAGATATATCATGGCGGTGTACAAATAAGAAATGTAAGGGCCGCTTAAGAACAGACAGTGCCATGTCAACAATGAACGCAATAAACCTAGAACACAATCATGAACAAGATGAAATGAAAAAAGTCAATAAGCAATGCTTATTAGATACCCCCGCACAGTAAGAGTCAGTGAAAAAAATTGGCAAGTTATAGTTCAAACCAGCAGACCTTAGTTTTGAAAAGAAGATTTCAGTAGAATCTGTGCAAACAAAAATTATAAACTACTTTATGCATATGTTCAATGTGTCTACATTGTATATGCAAAGTATCAAATTGCTCCATCAAAAGCTGTGGTAGGAGATGATTGGCCCATAAAGGCACTATCCATGCATATACAAAAGCCATATGAGGGAATAATTGTCTAAGTTCTCATAGCTATCATTTTGTCAAAAATTATTTTTTTCAACCAGACTCCTTCATGCATATGTTCAATATGCCTATATTGTATAGGCAAAGTATCAAATTGCTCCATTAAAAGCTGTGGTAGGAGTTGATCGGCCCATGAAGGCACCATCTATGCATATACAAAAGCCTTTGCATATACAAAAGCCTTATTAGCATAAAATTGTCTAAGTTCTCACAGCTGTCATCTTGTCAAAAATTATTTTTTCTAGACCAAACTCCTTCATGCATATGTTCAATGTGTTTACATTGTTAAGGCAAAGTATCTAATTGCTACATCAAAAGCTGTGGTAGGAGATGATCGGCCAATGAAGGCACCTTCTATGCATATACTAACACCTTATTAGGGAAAAAATGTCCAAGTTTTCACTGCTGTCATTTTGTCAAAAATTATTTTTTCTAGACCAAACTCCTTCATGCATATGTTCAATGTGTCTACATTGTATAGGCAAAGTATCAAATTGCTCCATCAAAAGCTGTTGTAGGAGTTGATCAGCCTTCAAAGCTGTGGTAGGAGTTGATCAGCCCATGAAGGCACCATCTATGCATATACAAACACCTTATTAGGGAAAAATTGTCTAAGTTCTCACTGCTGTCATTTTAAATAATTTTTTCTGAACCAAACTCCTTCATGCATATGTTCAATGTGTCTACATTGTATAGGCAAAGTATCAAATTGCTCAATCAAAAGCTGTGGTAGGAGTTGATCAGCCCATGAAGGCACCATCTATGCATATACAAACACCTTATTAGGGAAAAATTGTCTAAGTTCTCACTGCTGTCATTTTGTCAAAAATTATTTTTTCTAGACCAAACTCCTTCATGCATATGTTCAATGTGTCTACATTGTATAGGCAAAGTATCAAATTACCCCATCAAAAGCTGTGGTAGGAGTTGATCGGCCCATGAAGACACCATCTATGCATATACAAAAGCCCTATTAGGGAAAAATTGTCTAAGTTCTCACAGCTGTCATTTTGTCAAAAAATATTTTTTCTGAACAAAACTTCTTCATGCATATGTTCAATGTGTCTACATTGTATAGGCAAAGTATCAAATTGCTCCATCAAAAGCTGTGGTAGGAGTTGAATGGCCCATGAAGGCACCATCTATGCATATACAAAAGCCCTATTAGGGAAAAACTGTCTAAGTTCTCACAGCTGTCATTTTGTCAAAAAATATTTTTCTGAACCAAACTCCTTCATGCATATGATCAATGTGTCTACATTGTATAGGAATAGTATCAAATTGTTCCATCAAAAGGTGTGGTAGGAGTTGATTGGCCCGTGTATGGCCTATAATAGCATAAGCATAAATAGCATAAGCATAAAACCCTATATTAAAAGCCATTAAGAACTACAAAGGGAAAATAACTCTAATAGAATTGGCCCCTAGCCCTTACTTTTTTGTCTGAAGTATTTGTCTTGCATATATATATGAACATGTTTGTAAGGTTTGATGAAAATCCAGCAATGACTCTTCAAGATATTAAGGAAACAATAGCATAAGCATAAAACCCTATATTAAAAGCCATTTAGAACTACAAAGGGTAATAACTCTAATAGAATTGGCCCCTAGCCCTTAATTTTTTGTCTGAAGTATTTGTCTTGCATATATAAACATGTTTGCAAGGTTTGATGAAAATCCAGCAATGACTCTTCAAAACCCTATATTAATAGCCATTTAGAACTACAAAAGGAAATAACTCTAATAGAATTGGCCCCTAGCCCTTACTTTTTTGTCTAAAGTATTTGTCTTGCATATATGAACATGTTTGCAAGGTTTGATGAAAATCCAGCAGTGACTCTTCAAGATATTAAGGAAACAAAACATTACGGACGGACGGACGCACGGACAACGTGAAAACAGTATACCCACCACAAACAAAGTTTGCGGGGGTATAAAAAAAGTTGAAAGACAGCAACTGCGATCTCAAGTCAAAAGGAAAGCAACGGACGATCTCACCTCCCGACCTTCAAAAATCATTAGGACTGAGCTACATAAATTTGCTGATAAGCTTATAGGGTCAGGAGATGTGCGTTCTATAGACTGTTGCACTGACCTCGTAGGTAAACGAGAGACAGTCAAAAGCAAAATTTACCGGGGCGATTTCGCCCTGGTAATCCATATCACTGAATGCTTTATGTAAACCAAGCGTCTATTTATCATCTATAAATAGACGACTTTCTCTTATCTTATTTACATGAATTCTTCTGTGTTACGAAAAGAACGGAGGGTGTATTTTTCTCTAAACCTTCAGCTTGGTTCTTTCTTCCCATGATAACACAGTGTATTAAAGAAGTGAGCTACATGTACTGACATGTTTTTAGCCTCAGAATATATAATCTACGATATTTTGTGGATCCAAACTATTTCCAAAAATTATCAGCAGACGATGCTAAATAGGTTAAGTGTAATCTATGCAGGGTGGCTGTTAGACATGAGCGGATCTATAAATACACTGCCCGATTCTGAATACATCTATGACGTGTAGATACTCCGCTCATCTCAGTGGTTGAATAAATCATGTGACTACCGCTTTGCTACTGTCCCTAGTTCATACGAGGGGGCAGTGAAGCAGTCTATGCGTTCTATCGCCCAATCCTTCTACCGCGAGAGACCGAAAGTCTACCCAATTTTACCTATATCCCGAGAAGATGTGCACGCTGCCTTAGACTCCATGGCTACCCTACCCAGGTGACATATAAAGTAATTAAAACCGCGCAATTTAAACGTGCATATGATAGTACTTTTTCCGCGCTTTCATAGAATTAAAAACCCGCGCATATGATATTTCAATCCGCGCAAACGTAAATCGGCGGTACAGATCACCCAACTGAATTGGCTGGATTGTTATTTTAACCCATATGACCTAGTGTATTTCTGTGGGACATACTAAGGCAAACAGTGTAGACCCATATCAGACTCCGCATAATGCGGCTTCTGATCAGGGTCTCCACTGTTAGCTTAAAGAATGTTCCATTACAATTTGAATAAAAATTAAAAACCCACCTTACAACCCTTAAATTTGGAATGGACTCGTCCAATTGATAAGAGTGGGAAATTATTCAGCATGATTAAATGATTTAGCATGTAGGGAGGTGCAGTGGCTCAGTGGTAGAGTGCTTGACTCGAGACCAAGGGGCCGCGGGTTTGAGCCTCACCGGCCTCACTGCATTGTGGTCCCTGAGCAAGACACATTTATCCTAGCTTAGAACTGGTTCCATCCAGGAAGACCCGTCCCTGTTTAACTGAAATATTCTTCATGGGACGTCAAGAATCAAATCAAAATTCAGCATGACAAGGCTTAATACTTACGGTACATAACAAGCATCTACGTCAGATTCAGCATCTCTATCACAGGCAAGAATCCTCACCACACATCCAGGGTGATACGTCTCGTAAATCTCAAGTTTTAGAGGGAAAACCTTTCTTTCAAATGATATTTCTGCAAAATAAAATGGAAAAAAAATTATCTCAATTTCTTTTTTTTTCATATTGATTTTCCTTGAGAACTTTTTTATTTCTTATTTTAGCAAACTGCATTTGCCATGAAAGTTGTAGAGAAAAATTAGTGCCAACTTTTCCAAACAGTTCCAACATTCAAGATACTACAGTTAACTCTGCGAATAGATGCAGTCTTTGAGCGTTCTAATTTGCGCAAATCAATTAAGTCAAATATGTTTAATAAATTCAATAAAAGATGAGCACTTTATGTAAGATCCTCCATAAATTTGTTGTGAGCAGCAGTCTTGTTTGGTGCTTTAACTGTTTGCCTATCAGTGTTGTCTGTTGATAACTTTTGCAAATAGTTTGGGAGTCTTTGGACCCAGATCGAGCCTGATCTGGATCCAAACTGTTTGACACTGAAGGTATTCCTGATTTTGTTTGTTTGGTTTGATTCTTTACAGCAAAACCTGTGTAAACAAAGATCTTAATGACAAATGGTAGCTTAATCAGCAGCCTAGATAAGCAGCGTATTTGCGTAAATACGCAATTAAAATCATCAAAAAAGCATTTAAAATTAAATGTGTGCGTACAGAAAAGCAATTCGGAAGATCCGTATGCAATTACATGCGATGTCATTCGGTCCATTTTGTTTCGATTTGTGTAATATACAAATGCCAGTTGGGTATTGATTTTTTTTACTAGCGAGCGCACAGTATAATTCCAATTTTATGAATAAATATCGGCACCAGTCAAGTATTTTAGCGGAAAATGAAAGTTTGCAAAATAGATGCGAGCAACTAATGTCAACAAGGCGATGCGATTTGCTTCAGGTACAATAAAAATCCACTAGTTTGATACTCAGAAAGTCAGACAATGAGAGTAAATACGTAGGCACATTCGCGATGGCTTCACTCAATAAGAAAACGTATGTAATCACTGCCAAAAACGTGGCGTATTTTTTTTTAAAAATAAATACGCAGTTGTTTTTGCAAGTACGCAATTGAGGATAACCAGGTTGCGTAAATACCCAATTGACCCAAAATCTTATCTAGGGCGCTGTTAATAAAGGTTGAAAGTATTGCAGAATGCTCCCCTTTGGAATCCCAAATTTGGTGTGTGAATGCATCTTGGGATGGAGGAGTGTCCCATCTCAGTGTGGATCACTGTGACCTTGACCTCTGACCTAGTGTTTAGAATTGGCATCGAGTCTAGTGGATATCTACTATATCCTATAAGGTAGGAATTCCAAATTTGTTGTATGGATGCATCATTGGATGGTGATATGTTGTGTACCTTTTTTGGGTCACTGTGATCTTGACGTCTGACCTAGCTTCAAGAATCAGCATCGAGTCTGGTGGATATCTTCTATATTCTTTAAGGCAGGAATCCCAAATTTGGTGTTTGGATGCATCTTTGGGTGGTGAAATGTCGTGTACCATTTTTGGGTCACTGTACCCTGACATCTGACCCAGACTTCAGAATCATTGTGTCTGGAGCATTCACACATCAAATTTGGAATTCCTACCTCAAAGAATATAGGAGAAAATCCGATTCTAGAAATTAGGTCGGAGGTCAGGATCACAGTGACCCAAGGATGATATGCAGCACTATGTCATCCCAAGAATGGCCAAGATGCATCCACACACAAAATTTGGGATTCTTATCTCAAATAATATAGGAGATATGCTCCAGACACAAATATTCTAAACACAAGGTCAGAGGTCAAGGTCACGGTGACATGAAAATGGTATGTGACACTCGGCCATTCCAAGATGCATCCACACATCAAATTTGGGAGTCCTACCTCAACGAATATAGTAGATATGCACCGGACATGATGAGATTACTATATGCCCCACCAAAGTTCTTTTGGGGGCATAAAAACTTTCATTTAAAGGGTCATTTGGGAAAGATAGGGGTCATTTACAATATAAACAGGGGGTCAGGGAAATCCTTAGTCTTGAATACAAATTTTCAGTCTTTTTAAGAGTGGCTGTTTAACAAAATTTTCAGTCATGTTAGTACGGTTCTAACTGGGTTAGGTCTTGCTCAAGGACACAACACAGTACCTCCAGTGATGTTCGAACCCCCATAACCTGGATCTCAAGTCGAGCACTCTACCACTGAATCACTGCGCTCCTCATGGTATTCCTGAAGGAATTTTTTTTTAAAAAAGTCAGTGGACAACAAAAAAGTGTGCAAAATTATCCAGTAGGCAAAGAGTTAAGGTTTAAACAACAATACAAAGACACTTAGATGTTACCAATATAATCCTGACTGCAGAAAGAAGGTGGAGTTCTCAGGAAAGGATCCCTATGTGAAGGGGCTGTATCCCACCAAGGACCATAGGTTCTCTGTAACAAATTAACATTCAAAAAGTAAGTGAGTATGATCAGGAAATACCACAATCACATACTGCAGACTAACCCACGGCACTGTGAGGAAGAGCCACTGAACATTAATAGTAACAATACGTCTGCAAGACAACAATAGCAAAGCAACCAGCTTTCTCTTCCTCTTCAAAATGATTGCAAAACTAAAATGGACACAAAGAATTGCATAACAAAACAAAGACAAACACAGAACTCCCACAAACAATGGGAAGGACATTAAACAATAGATCAACAACACCAACAGAACCACTGCCTTAGAACGGACAACAGCCTAAGCTTAAATGGGGGGCTTAAATGCATTTTACTAGCGCTAAATCGTCGCCCTAGATTCTGTTGTTGTTAAAACATATAATTGTTTAGCTCGCATGGAGGCTTTCTTACTAATGCAATGTCATCACAGAGAAACAATCAAATCAAATTAACACATTATGATGATACAAAGAAAAGGGCTCATTACTCTCAGATAGTCATATTGAAGGGAACAACCAAACGTGTGTATTTATGATACCAAACCATACCTTAATTTTATGGTCATCTCTACAAGGATTTCCTTTTATGATTTTTTGTCATGGTTGGCAAAATGCTAGCAGATGATGTTTTGACATTTCATGATGTCTGCTGATTTTTTAAAAATTAAGCAGTCCTATCAGACTTTTCCCTGGTTGCTATTCTGACAAGCCTTTTATATATTCCAGCTATGATAACCAACATTTTCTGAGAACAAAAGGAGAGAAACATTCCAAATTTAAGATCATTTACTCTGTGATTTTGTGTTAGTGTCCCATCAACAGCTAAGGTCACATGGAGCTTTTAGTCTCATATGACAGACCGGAGAAGCAGGTCTCAAACTTGCAACCCCTGATTTACAAAATCAGTTTATACATTCGTCACTGCTGTTCCTAAACAGATTTACCAAAATCCATAAACCTAAGGGACTTTTATCATGGTTTTTGAGAGAAAAAAATATATTATACTATAAAAAATAAAGTATAATATATTATTTCACTTAAAAACCATGATACAAGCCCCTATGTCCTGAACAAGAGCCCTCTTATGTGGAGTTCTTATACTTACAAACACACAAGCTTGAGTAAAATCTCCATAGGAAGGAAATATCGAGCCTCTTCCAGCTAGGTTATATGCAGTGTAGGATATGCTGGTCTCGCTACCATACTGAGAGCTGAAATCTGTCACTTCCTGGGCATTAAACGTAACAATGTCAGCCTTCTTTCCTCCCGTACTCAAATACTCTTCATAAAGGTCCAACTCTTGAGATGCCAGTTTTGCTGGTTTACCATTCAAGCTGAGAGATTTCTTGAATATGTTCAGCATTCTGAAATACACATTTCACACTTTCACTGCTAAAGGCTGAATAAAAAAATACCTGTGTTTAGGGTAACCTGACCCTATCCAAATATACTGGTGAAACCTAGAATTTTTTCATGTTTTCTGGAAAAAATATATAATTTTATGCATTTTGAAAGGCATTTCAAAATGCATATAATTATATTTTTTTCATTTCACCTTCCAAAATGCATAAAATTGTATTTTTAAATGTCTGCCTGCATGCAGGTGAAAGAACCCTGTGTAATTTAGATGGTTACTTGGAGACTTTCATCCTACAGTCGATGTACTGGTAGGCTAATGCTTCAAATAATAAATATGTGCCAATATCGAAGGCTCTTGATATGCAGTCACGCCTAAGCCTTTGCTGGTCGCATATATCAATGGACATAAATTACCATGATAGGTTAATATTGGTTAACTGAACACAATTAAACTTGAAGTTAATCTTTTGGAGGTCCGTAATATTGTCAGGGATTTTTTTTGCAATTTTGGGATGGGGCCCTAGGGCCTTTCAGATTGGGAAAATTAGCGCAGTAAACCACTAATTTGGGAAATTTTCTAAACAAACAAGAACAGCATTTTTCGGTCAGTTTAAAAACAAATTAGCTATTACACATACTATTGCCATTAAATTGAAGGAAAATAGGATGCAATTGTAGTAGATTGTCATTATGTAGCTTGTGTGTGTGTGTGTGAAAATTCTAAAAAAAAAAAAAAAAAAAATTTTTTTTTTTTTTTTTTTTTTGAGATTGGGAATTTTTTTTCAAATTGGGAAAAAAGTCACCTAAATTCCATTGGGAAAGGGGCCGACTTTCGGCCCCTGAGGACACCAAAAAAAATCCCTGATTGTGAACACTTCAGAGTCTCCTGAGACAGATACATGTCTATTGTTGTTGGCAAAGTTCTCCTAAAGTGCTTGAAGACACTCTTTTACTCCTGTGCTCAGGGAGGATCTATTCTTCTGTGACAATTCCTGTGATCTGATATATAAAGACTACACAATAAAAGATGGCAATATCATTTGATGAATAATGATATTTTGAGTTAGATATAAAATTATTAAATGTACATGTTACTTGGTTACGTTGGCACAGTCACAGAGTTTTAACGAAGTAAACAAATGGCTACATCTACTGAAGGCTAGTTTGATTTGAACCTGCGCAGCTGAGATGTCGAATTAGTCAGGGCTAACACGCTACTGACTAAAGCAATTCCAAAGGGGAAAATCTTTGGGTCCACTAGGATTTGAACCCAGAAGTATAGCCCGCTACCCCTCTCACTCTCAGAGGTCGCCTCAGGCATTACCGAATTACTTCTGACACCGTTAAAGCAATTCCAAAGGGGAAAATCTTTGGGTCCCCAGGATTCGAACCCAGAACTCCTGCATGACAGTTGACAACTCTAACCATGTCCCTAAAGAGTTAACCCAACAGCAAGGCTGTTAGGAATGGCACTGTCACTATACTCTTCCCCCTTTTATTTTTTGAGAGCCGGGCATCAACCATTCCTACACATACAAGGGAGTATAGTCCGCTACAGCTCTCACACTCAGAGGCCACCCCAAGCGTTACAAAATTACAGGTACTTCTGACACCATTAAAGCAATTCCAAAGGGGAAAATCTTTGGGTCCAAGATACAACAACAAGATACAAGAAACTTTATTTTCCGTCGGTAATAGTACAGCAAATTAACTTTAGCTACAAAAGCTATTTCCGAGATAATAGATGTAAAAAAATTAATATGTAAAAGCAGCTGTAAAAAGAGGCATATGAGTAGATTAAATACATATTAGATTAGTATAAAGCTTTGGCAAGAATTCTGATTTTGAATTGCATGCATAAAACAAATTAAAAGCTATAAGCACATATTTACAGGTTCGGTTATAAATAAATTCTGCATTGTATGAGTTTACTCTAAAAACACCAATCACAATGAAAAAAGTCAATAAGCAATGCTTATTAGATACCCCCCGCACAGTAAGAGTCAGTGAAAAAACTCAGCACCAGCAGACCTTAGTTTTGAAAAGAAGATTTCAGTAGAATCTGTGCAAACAAAAATTATTTTTTCCAAATCAAACTCCTTCATGCATATGTTAAATGTGTCTACATTGTATCAGCAAAGTATGGAATCGCTTCATCAAAAGCTGTGGTAGGAGTAGATCGGCCCATGAAGGCACTATCAATGCCTATACAAAAGCCATATGAGGGAATAATTGTCTAAGTTCTCATAGCTGTCATTTTGTCAATTTTTTTTCTCAACCAGACTCCTTCATACATATGTTTAATGTGTCTATATTGTATAGGCAAAGTATCAAATTGCTCCATTAAAAGCTGTGGTAGGAGTTGATCGGCCCATGAAGGCTCCATCTATGCAAATACAAAAGCCTTATTAGGGAAAAATTCTCTAAGTTCTCACAGCTGTCATTTAGTCAAAAGTTATTTTTTTGAACCAAACTCCTTCATGCGTATGTTCAATGTGTCTACATTGTATAGGCAATGTATCAAATTGTTCCATCAAAAGCTGTTTTGGTAGTTAATTGGCCCATGAAGGCACTATCTATGCATATACAAAAGCCTTATTAGGGAAAAATTGTCTAAGTTCTCACAGCTGACAATTTGCCAAAAGTTATTTTTTCTGAACAAAACTCCTTCATACATATGTTCAATGTGTCTACATTGTATAGGCAAAGTATCAAATTAATCCATCAAAAGCTGTGGTAGGAGTTGATCGGCCCATGAAGGCACCATCAATGCATATACAAAAGCCCTATATAGGAAAAATTGTCTAAGTTCTCACAGCTGTCATGTTGTCAAAAATTATTTTTTCTGAACCAAACTCCTTCATGCATATGTTCAATGTGTCTAAATTGTACATGTATAGGCAAAGTATCAAATTGCTCCATCAAAAGTTGTGGTAGGAGTTGATCAGCCCATGAAGACACCATTTATGCATATACAAACACCTTATTAGGAAAATATTGTCTAAGTTCTCATAGCTGTCATTTTGTCAAAATTATACCTTGAAAATATTAACCTGATCCTGGCCTTTATCATTAACATAATTTCACAGCCGATTGAGCTTCTAAATATATCTTCGGCGTTCATGGTAAAACTAAGACGGAAAATGCATGTGGTACTTTTTAACATAATAGATATATACACCGCTATAATGCTCAATTGGCTATCAGTTGCCTGTGTGGCTCAGTGGGTAGAACACTTGAACATTACACACTTATATTTTTAAGCTCTGCGTTGTAAGTTCGAATCCCATGCGCCACATTTATTGTTGTGACTATTGAAAAGACTTTTGTTTTTATTTTTATTAAATTTTCTCCTTTTGCAATATCATTTCTCTATTTTGTTTAATTTGATCGCTTAGGTGACAACAACATTCTCTCGTCGAACCGTAACACTGTACTTCAACTATCGCCTGTCATCTCTTCCGTTTTTAATATGTGAGCTGCGACATGAGATTTCAAACAATGTGGCATTTTGACACGATTAGGCACAGGTGAGCCTGTGCACCCTCCTTTTAAGAATTGAAACTAAATACTGTTCATTCAGTGGCTTAATAGCCATTTAATATTCAAGTGACTAGCAAAGTCTCTGATCAGACTGTGCGTATGCGCATGCTGATCTGAGCCTTTGCTTGTCGCACATGCCACATTGTTGGAAATCTCATGTCGTGGCTCATATATGGACCTCCTTGCTGCTCTTTAGAGAAATGCTTCGACCCGCTATAACAGATTTATTTTGCTTTGGAGCCAAGAGCACGGATGTAGACCTGTATTCGCAAACTAAATTCTAACTCCAAGCATCAAGAAGTTGTCAGTTATTACAATTTCAAAGAAAGCGTGAACTTACATGTTTTGTGTTTATGTGCATTTCTTTGACATGAAAACAAAGAAAAATGAAATAAAAAGAGTTGGCTCGACCAGGATTCGAACCCATAAATTATGTATCTGGAGCTATTCTGACTAACCTCACGACTACCGTGGAAAGTACAACTTCATTGAATTATCAACGGATCTCATCGCAATTGTACCAAGGCGGTTATTTCCGTAATTGCTCGAAACATACCGTTTGCACACGATCCATCTCAAAAAGCTATACATTCAGTGTTAATACCGTAATAATTTATTCATGCATAAAGGTCAGGATCTGGTTAATTTTGTAGAGGTATATTTTTTCTTAATCAAGCTTCTTCATGCATATATTCAATGTGTCTACATTTTATAGGCAAAGTATCAAATTTTTCCATCAAAAGCTGTGGTAGGAGTTGATCGGCCAGTGTATGGACTACAATAGCATATGCATAAAACCCTACATAAAAAGCCATTTAGAATTACAAAGGGAAATACCTCTAATAGAATTGGCCCATACTCCTTTATGTTTTTTGTTTAAAGTATTTGCCTTGAATATATGAACATGTTTGCAAGGTTTGATGAAAATCCAGCAATGACTCTTCAAGATATTAAGGAAACAAAACGTTAAAGACGGACGCATACACAGACAGATGGATAACGTGAAAACAGTATACCACCACAAAGTTTGCGGGGGGTATAAAAAATGTTGTCTTTTTTTCTCGTCCACAGAAATGCTTCGAAGCCTCATCGCCAAACAGGGGAGACCCAGATCAGACTGCTCCTTTTGGAGCAGCCCGATCTGGGTCCACGATGCCTGCCCCATACACTCAAAATATGTCAACAATGTCAGGAAATCATATGCAGCAGACTTCAGCAGACGACATTTTGGGCTGCATTTTTTGTCTGCCGTAAAAGGGTAAGGTTTTTAATTTTTTTATGATGCACTGCTAGATAGAAAAAAGGTCACCCTTCGAGGTAAGACTAAGCCAGGATTCGAACCCAGAACTCCTGCGTGACAGTCAACCACTCTAACCATGTCCCTAAAGAGTAAACCCAACAGCGAGGCCGTTAGGAATGGCACTGTCACAACATGACTGAGCTATTCGGCCGACCGTTGTACTTGAAAAGTAGTAACAACCAGGTGTCTTGGTGGTGGAAGACTAGTGCAGGAATAATTGCAGAAACTGTGGCTTTAAACTTTTCATCTTTGACTTGATTAATATATGAAAACATAAAATAAAAGCTATCATATCGCCCTGAATTCAGTGATAGGGCAGGAAATGGTTTGGGCTTGTTTCATGTCATTTAGTTGTGTCCGGACACGGACAGCAGTGGGGCCCCCCAGGGGTTTTGGGGATCTGGGGAGAATGGCTATTTATTTTCAGGGAGCTGGGGAGCACTGGTAATTATTTTCAGGGATTTGGGGAGCAAGCTCATAGTTTTGGGGATCTAGGGAGCCAAGCAAAATAGTAAAAAAAATCTCACCTTAAAGGCTTCATTTCGTTTGATTTTTTCAAAAATTTTCTTCGGCTTCTGGGGGGGAAGCCCCCCAGACCCCCCTTGGATATCTAAATGTATTTACTTTTGTGCTAACATGCTGATCTTAATTGGTATTGATGACTCATAGGGCAAATATTTTTTACTATTGTGCAAAATTAGCCTTGAAAACTGTTGAATTTTAGGTTGATTATAACATATTATGGACCACTAAGTCCTGTATTGCACCATTTAATAAAAAAAATTCCGATCCCCTAGCATGAATCTGAATCCACATCATTACGCGATATATCTTCGCGCCTGGTGTGAAAAACGTAAAGCCTCCATTTTTTTACATTTCTTTAGCTTCTTGGGGCTATTGCCCCCCACCCCCCAGACCCTCCTTTAATGTGAATGCATTTTTTTGCGTGTCAAAGAGCGCGTCTGGATTGACCTTGGAGACAAATTTGGCACAAAATTTGGGCTGTTGATTTATAAAAAATGTTGATTTTTAGGTTGATAATAACTAACTTTGGAACACTCAGAATGCATCAGATCGCACCATTTTTATCAAAATTTTTCCAGGGGAGCATGCCCCCGGACCCCCAGCACAAGCGATAATTAAAAATCATAACAGGGCTACAAATGCATCTGGTATGTAACTATCTCTCTAAGTAATTAGATTTTGTTTTTTCTTTATTAAAACTTTGATCAATGTTGATCAGATATATTTTTGCTTGTTGAATCTGAAGTTAAACTTTTGTATAGGGCCTATAATAGCAATTATAACGTTAAAAATTCAGTAGTTATTATGTCATCTGCTCATGTATAGTAGCCTGGGTCCAGTCGTCAATATTTTCTAATGGTAATATTCTAAAAAATACAACATCAAAAGTAGTGGCTGTCTGTTATTGAATCGATTAATTTTAGGGAGAATTTGCTTATATTTTTGGGGATTTGGGGAGAAGCTTAATTAATTTTAAGGATTTGGGGAGCAAAGGAAAATATTTTCAGGGAGCAAAGGTACTATCTTTCAGGGAGCTGGGGAGATCAATGCATTATTTTCAGGGATCAAGGGAGCACAGACCCCCCCTGGGGGGGCCTCAGCAGTCCAAGTTGTCGTCTGTCTATCTCCATATAGCCTGGTTTGCCCTGCATTCGACCACCTTATCACAACTTTTGTGCATGCCCGTTATGGCTACTCCCTATATTTTTTTATCTAAGCAAAAGATATTAACTATACATTTGTAACAAAGAAAAAAACGAACTTAACATAGCCAGCAACACAAAATTTGTAAACAGTGGTCTTTCATCAACATGATGTCATCGCTCCGGATCACTTAAATGTTCCTGTTAAATCGATTGCTCTGATTGGTCGGTTGCTTAAACCACCAAGGTTAAGCGTGATATATGAATCTACAGTCCAGTTCAAATAATATGTTTCTTCTGAATGGTTCCTAAACTCTATTGCAGATTTTCACTTT
Source organism: Loripinus fragilis (assembly GCA_964019695.1). NCBI lineage: Eukaryota > Metazoa > Mollusca > Bivalvia > Lucinida > Lucinidae > Loripinus > Loripinus fragilis. Next base: position 71,223,032 of record OZ026527.1, on the reverse strand, counting down.
TTTATTATTTTTTTTAAAGGCTACAAACGATAGGGTCACTAAAAAAATTAGGAGACAAATTTACAACTGTAGGATGGACATTCCATGATAGCAATAGCTCACCATCAGTTAAATGGGTCAGGAGACACCAAAAATGTATATCACTTCATAGAAATGACTGTGGTCTTAGTTATTGGATTGTAGTCCCGCTATTTCCTGTCTAACCGCTTGGGATATGCTTGAAAAGAAGTCCAAATTCGATTTTTTCATTCAAAAAGTAGAGACAAAAGATCGATAAAGGTATAAACGAATATACCAATTCTTATTGGGCTAAAAACTTCTTATTGAGAAGGTATTTTGGAAATATTAGACATAAATTATTATTTCTTGGATGAAATAACAACTAGATTCTGCTTTTTCCGCATTTTATCTTTACTTTATGAACTCTCGCTTTGATACGTCCGGATTTTCCGACGTTCCAATACTCGTCACGAGCTAAAATTCCGATTCACCATGGTGCTCGAACTGACAGGACGGGTCGAATTGACAGGAAGCAAGCATACTGCCTCTCGCCCTCGCGGACATTATAGGCAGGGATGCGCGTCAAGCAAGAATGTTAGTAGAAATAAGAACAGGTAAAAGATGTGAGTGAGAAGGATAAAAGAGCATTATAGGTTAAAAATAGTTTTGTGAGATAAAATCAGGTAAAAACAACAACATTTGATCTAGGGCCTGGAGTGTTGCAGTCCCTTCAAATTAAAAGACTATGGATGCAGACAGCTACCTTTTAACTCTAATAACTAAGGTATCGTCTTGTCCTGGCGGATTTCAGCAATATAGTGCGATCATTTTGCCTCAAAAGTGAGAAAATAGACTAAATTAAAATTTCTTAAATGTTGTTGTTTTGGGCGTGCTTGGTTCACTGTTCAATGATCACAAGGGGCGGACTTGATTTGATAATTCTGGATGGGAACAAGACAGCTCACCGACACGGAGGGTATACAAGTGCAAAGTGTAAAGGTGGGGGTAGTTAAATAAAGGGGTGAAAGCTCGAAAATATAATGGATTCATTCTGAATAGATTTAACTAGAGCAAATAGGGGTATTATCGACACCTTAAGGCGGTTTCGATGTTTTGAGCCTTTCTATTGGCTGGAACAACTTTTCTCTCAATGATGATATGATATGCACCATTTGATTGGTCGAAAAAAGATGACTATTTATACAAACTGCCGTATATGATTCCAGAACTGAATGTTGTAGCACCTAGGGTAAAGGGGTGCGTTATCGACACCCCCAGAGAGTTATCGACACCTTAAAGCTTTTTTTAAAAAAAAATACAAGCATGAATTAGAGATAACCATTCTATCTCACTAGAATTACATTTAATCAAATTCAAACAACATTTTTAAAAGATCTGAAGGTCTATATTTCATTGTCTGGCCATTTAAATTCAATCGGATGCAATAGACCCACCCACTCGCCCACCCATCACAAAAATAATCGTGGTATTCTAGCTCATCTACAGTGAGTGATTGAAAACGAGATTTTATGGGCATATCACGTATCATTTATTCCACAGATGGCGCAAGATGCCCAGTCAAGCGGTATATCTAGTCTACAATGGCATGTGTCGATAACTGCCTTTGCATCAAATTCTGTAAGTGTATTATCGACACCCCTTATAAAATACACTGTATACAGATATTCTGGCTTAGACGGATAAAAACAAGAAGGCAATTGTGTTCCAAGCACGAGGTATCAAACAGAAATGGGTTATCTTAGAATCTGTACAAGTGAAACTTCGACACATTTTATCGGTGCTTTTATAGGAACGCATAAGAATGCTTGGATTTTCGTATGTCTCTGATTTTCGTATCCTGTGAACCTTCAAAAAAGTGTTGTGTAGCTGGAAATGAATATTTCTATGACGTATTCATGATACAATCAAAATAAACCAATCAATAAACAACGGGTATCAGATTACAGGGGGAGTGTCGATAACATACAGGTGTCGAAATTACCCTGGTTTGCTCTAGTAGATATAATACCTGAAATCTGGATACAAACCTGAAATGGAATCTCGTTGGGGCGGGGGGAACTTTGGTATAATTTTGGTACTGAAACCTACCCCAATCATATACTTGGTCTTCAAAAAAATAATCTTTTCATATACTTGATTGAACAAAATTATTATATATTCATATAATGTTCTTTGAGTTTATATACTGTTTTTGTGGTGTCTGTAAACAAAGTTTACAAATAAATATTACAATTTAGCTGTCTTGGACCCTCACACTACGGAAAATCACTTCAGCTTGTAAAGGTCCAAAGAAGAGCTGCATGCTTGAGCACCAGTGACTATGATTACAGGTCAAGTGTGACATCCATGTTTGACCAACTAAATTGGAGATCCCTTCAGCAATGACGGGCAGATGCCCAAAATTGACTCTTTTACAAAATGGTTCATAGACTAGTGGCAGTACCCCTCACAGACTATGCCCAGTCCACACATAGAGTGTCCGATTACTGCCACTCAATGACTATTTACCAGATCCACATGAATAATTTAAATTATGCCTTCTTCTCACTGGTCATAGTCCAGTGGTATGCCCTTCCAGATTATGTTGCTAGTTTGCTAGACCTTGAATCATTCAATGTCGCAGTGAGCAAACTGCAACACTCCAGACATTAGATCCAGACATTGTAGTTTTTTTACCTGACTTTAATCTCCACTAACTATTTTAACATATCATCTTTTATCCCCTTCACTATCATGATTTTATCTTTTTCTCTTTTTTTCAACTAACATTGCTCGAGAGTGTACAACTGCCTAAAATGTCCTCGAGGGTGTAAGGCAGAATGTATGGATATATAGATACAATAGCCTACCGATGATGTTATTTTATTGTACATTTGAAAGTTGACTTTAATTAAGGTTTCCTGTATCTTGTATTTTGTACAATGAACGCACACCTCAATCCATTCTGTCCAAGCACCATGAGGATCCGGAATCAGCTGGCCCCCAGAAGTCATCTCGTCAACCAGTCTCCAAATGTTCAAGCAGGGACTGCAAATCATCACCTCCATGTAAGCTCGGGGTCCAAGATGTAAAAAGTACAAAAAAATCCTTTGTGTTAGCCTATCTGCTTTCAATTTAAAATAGAGAAAGAGCGCGTCAAGGTATTAAAAAATGAATCAATATATGTAAACAAATTTTGGAGTTTGTTTATTGTTATTTGCTTTCCGTTTAGTTCCATGCAACAGTTGTTTTGGGAAAACATTTTATATTAAAGTGTTTCTCTGCAACAGTGATAGCTTAATTGTGTGTTAAGACCTGCACCTCCCCTGTATAATTTTCAGCATACACAATGACCCCGTGACCTTGATCTGAATTTTATGCTCCAGTGACCTTGATATTAATCTACAATGTAAGTGTTTTTCTGTGCAGCAGAGATACTCAATGTGCCAAGCCTTGTGCATATAGTAATTGTGCTTGGCATACTTTTCAATGCGTACTGTGGCCTAGTGATCTTGGCTTATATTGCATGTTTCATTGATTTTGATATGCTTCAATAAAGAAAATTCTTCAGTAATCAGTAAAATTGTTGGACTTATACACCCAACTGTGTATTTGTACTATTACACTTCATGTTAAAAACACGTTGGAAATGCAAGCAATATGCCCTGTGTTTCAATGCGAATTTGGAATGGCTACTCAAAACTCGTTACTCATAGCACATTGTACTGTGCTGTGACGCATGCACCTGTCTACTAATCAATCCAGTTGCTATATGAATGCGCACCATAGCGTATTGATTGATTATCTCGTATCAATGCAGTTCGACACCGTTCTGCGTTGAATTGCATTGCTGCAAAGCCAATCAAAGCTGGAATGATAAAAGACATTTAAAATTTTTTGAGCAAGATAAATATTGAGGTAAGAAAATAATATTGTTTTACATGTTATAATAATTCGATTTAACAATTATCAAAAGTCAACACATTTCAATATCTATTTTTAAAAGCAATTTGATTGGTTAACGCGTCAATACATCTCGACGCTTATAAATATTTATTAATACATGTATTACATTGCATTGATATGCGTTGATTTGACTTGTCAATGTACATTAAATCCAACATACATCAACACATTGGAAACGCGAATGTAACACACTTTTTGTAATACAAAGATGTAGTTAGCATGTCTTCAGGCCCTGTATTAAGACATCACACTTAAAGTTCTACAACAACTACAGAGATAAATTTATGATACTTTATTACTTCCCCATCGCTCAGAATACAGTAAATAAGACAGTCAGTGATTTTTTCAGAGATGCATATGCTTGTATGTATATGTGCACATATTTTACTATTTTTCTATTTACTGGTCTGATAACAGTCTAAGATGTTGTGTATGTGACTTTATCCTGGTAGATGTGACAATACTGTATATTAAAGTGTTTCAATGCATCATAATTATACTATGTAAGTTTTGACTCTCGCAGCTATCACAGCTGCGAAAGTCAAAACTTACATAGTATAATTATCCTTTGCATACCCTACTAGAACACAATGTGACCCAATGACCTTGACCTACATTTTACTATTCAATGACTATGATATTAACATACCCTGTAAAGTGTGTTTCTGTGCAGCAGAGATAGATTAAAAGCCCTAGGTATCAATGACTATTAGAGCGCACACCATGACCTAGTGACATTGACCTATATTGCATGTTTCATTGATTTTGTCATTTTTATGTTGAGAGTATTTATTTTCAAAACGACATCAGTAAATTGTTGCTTCAAAACAAAGTTTGGCTTATATGTAACAGAGTGACATGGCTTTTAGCTGAATTTTTGTTTTGTCAGTGCTTTGCAATCGTTATTGAGTTGGTCAACGCTAAAACAATAAGGGCAAAACAGCTGTGGCATTGTAAAACACCACTCGTGCTCCCATTGACTGCGTCCACCAACAGCTTGAAGACTGCATAAAAATTGCATATTTAGACTCTACGACTGGTATAGTGTTCTTGACTACTAAATATCTGCATACAGCTACAATATGGCATGCAACTTCACAAACAATAAACAGAAATGCGTTAAACTTTATTTGTGTTTTTCATTGTTTGATGTCATTGACCTTAATAGCACACGTATTAGTCTGTGAAACACATAAAATCCCACGGGCTAGCCAGATATTTGTTGGTTCTTTCTTAGATAGTTTCAGAAAGGCTCCAATAGAGCCAGAAAGGATTAATAAACCTAAGTTATAATTGGGGCCCCCAAGGGTTTTAGGGATCTGGGGAGAATGGCTATTCATTTTCAGGGAGCTGGGGAGCACTGGTAATTATTTTCAGGATTTTAGGGAGCAAGCTCATAGTTTTGGGGATATAGGGAGCCCTGCAAAAAAGTAAAAAATATATTAAAAAAAATCTCACCTTAAAGGAAAAGCATTCATTTCTTTTGATTTAAAAAAATCTTCAGCTTCTGGGGGGGGGGGGGGGGGACTTTCTATGGTTACAAAAATAAATGCTTTCACTTTGTCTAAGAAAATCTAGTTTCATCTATTGGAAAACCCCCCAGCCCCTCCCCACCTGAAAACCAAATGGTCTAGCTGCCCCTAATAAAAAAATCAAATCTAGAGAGCATTCCTCCATACCCACTCTACCAAATACAGCAATAGAATTTAAAGAATTTTAAGGATGGCCTCATACTTTGAGCTATATCATGTATTCCGTGGCTAAGCCCTATCTTTAAATATATAATGTAAAATATCATGTCAATATTAAGTCATCCGCTCGTGTATAGCTTCATAGTTTTTAAGTATGTGAATTAAATCCTATGGAAAGAAAAATTCATTTAGGGAGAAATGTCTTTTATTTTGGAGGATTTTGGGAGAAGCTGAATTAATTTTAAGGATTTGGGGAGCAAAGGAAAAATACTTTCAGGGAGCTGAGGAATTTTCTTTCAGGAATTTGGGGAGATCAATGCATTATTTTCAGGGATCAAGGGGAGCACAGACCCCCCCCCCCCCCTGGTGGGGCCACATTTTTCCAAATGAAATTATCACCGTGAGAATTAATAGTTGTAAATAACTTACACAAATATTGGATCACAGTAAACCAAAACAGTATATTTTTGCCCTCGTTGACTGCAGCCAATCCACGATGACTGCGCTTTTTGGGTACAGCGGTAACTTGCGAAATTTGCAACGTGAGTAACAGTTTTCCTACATGCAACAGGAGAAGAGTAACAATTTTTCACGACAACAACGGATGCCTGGGGGAATTTTGTAGACTATGTTTTTCATAAAGCGTATCATCTAACGAGTTTTTGAAACATGTTAGCCTTCTGGCGGCTGGGGCGTTTGGGTGTTACAGCATGTTAATTACGTTACCCATCATTTTTTTTAAAAAACAAAATTATGTAATTAAGGCTGTTAAGGTAGTACTTGAACAGTTCAAATTGGCTAAATATACATGTCATTTACATGAACAGTTAATTCCCTGCAGATATTGATTTTTGTCAATGTTATTTAGGCCCATTGTGGTGTCATTTACGTTACATTTTCAACTACACCCTGTAAAATCATTAAAATTTTGTTAAATAGTTTCATTTGGTAATTTTTTCAAAACATATTTTAGATTAAAATAACATGTCTCTAAAAGGCAATTTAATGACCATTCCAAAACTGCAAACAGCTTGCTTCTATCACAAAAACAAAAAAAGTTATTAGCTGTTGAATATGACGACCCTGTAGAAAACGTTATGTAAAGTAAGAATCTTTTCATTTTAAAATACAGCATGCAATCCTATCTGTATGCTTTTAAAGAGCATATATTAGCATTCTATTGATAAGCAAGACTGAAAGGGGATATTAAACATTGTTTCTGGAGTAAAATTCTATTTTGATGTTTGATTGCCAACATGTTATATATGTTACATTAACTTCAGTGCATTCAATATATTGATTTATACCCTAAATGATACATTAAATGGGCATTTTAATTTATTTCAAAACTTTTTTGTGTGTTTAATAGATATTAAGATAATAATCTGTCTGAAATGGAATTTATCAGCGTATATTAAGAGACTATATCAAATTGTCAAAGCATATTAGCTTTTGTGAAATAATATATTTTTGATTTTTTTAACCAACTTGGCAAAATTTATAGATTTTAAACTTCATTAAAAAAGAATATTAGAGCTCTCAAGTGATAGCTGAATTGAAAAATATATCCCAAAGTTTTGTCAAAGTGTTAAAGTAACGTATATTACCATATTAAACATATCGTAAGGTACTATGTGTGTCCAGAATGATGTCAAAGACAGTATAAATTGAGTCTGAAATGGTAATTAAAGGTGGATTTAGATTTTTTATACTTATCTGAAGACTTTTGGTACTAAGTTTAATTCAATTACTTATTTTGACAGCAACCAAATAATTTTAGTGCAACTACTTAACTGTTGTTCATATTATACGAACATAGTCAGTAACACGATATAGGCTAGTATTCCTTCTTGTATATGTATGCTCATCTACAGTAATAAAAAAAAGTAAGTGAGTATGATCAGGAAATACCACAATCACAAACCGCAGACAACCTCGTGGCACCGCGAGGAAGAGCCGCTCAACCATCACGAGACACCAGGAAGACAAATTAAGCAAAGCATCCAGCTCTCTCTTCCCCATCAAGATGATTGCAATACTAGAATGGAAATAAAGTAACGTACAACAAAACATAGAACAATTACAGACTCCCACAATGGGAGTTACAATAAACAAAAAGTCAACAACAGTCAGCCACTGGGGGGGGGGGGGGGGCTTAAATGCATTTTACTGGTACCAAATCTTCGCCCTAGATTATGCTGTTGTTGAAGTGCAAGAAATTTTCAGCTCTAACTAATGCAATGTATCATCATGGAGAAACACTCTAATCAAATAACACACCATGATGAAACAAAGAAAAGGGCTCATAACTCACAGATAGTCAGAGCTAAAGAAAACCTCAAGTTGAGCGGCGGTGGGTCTAGCTACAGATAAGCATCAGGCACCAACTCACCGATTAAAGCTTTGCGTCAGAGCCGTCATAGAGTCTGGGGCCTGAGCCACCGTCATTACTTTTTAACTAAATGTTGTGTTGGATGTGGTAGCATACAAATGTGTGTCCTAACGATCCAGATAGAATCAAGCAATTTAAGTTGGTACGATAAAATTTGATATGTGTTACATTAGATACTATGCATTATAAGTGAATGTATTCAGAAACTGTTTAAAGAATTTGTCTCCAAATAAAATTTTGAACTGACATCTCATTTGCATATGCAGGTTGTGACACAATTCTTTTTTTAGCTTTTAAATGGACTTTGTTATCTTCAGCATATCTTTCACTGTTTAATGAATGAAAATGTTAATGAAATCAACATAGTATTTCTGTTCATTTGCTCAAGCAATGTAAACTTTATATAAATAAGTAAATGATTTACAAAGAACAAATACTTTCATGAAAATGGGAAAAAATAAGTATTAATAATGGGTTTTTGCGTGACAATGATCGTATTTGATAGGATCATATCCACAGAATCAGGCCAGTTGTTACTTACGATACCAAATTAAATTTATAAGACTTTATTGGCCAAATTAAGGGCCCACCAAATTTGGCCAGCTGACATTCAAGTTAATGTAAAATAGATTTAACAATGTTCTTTTAGCATGTGGGATAGAAAAGTAAAACATATAAAACAGTGCTGAGATCTTACTTAATTTTATAAATTAATGGCAAAACAACTGATGCTAATTTTCCCTATACATAATGTGGCATGACCAAAGTATTGCAGGAATTCTCAATAGCAAAGTTTTATATGAATATTAAACTAATAGAATGAGTTGTAAACATACCAGAGATTTGAAAAAGGACACATACAAAAAAGTCAACTGTTCTGACAAAAATAGTATTGAAAGGCCACCCTAGTCACTATCAACAGTGTTACCATGATAAACTTACATGCAATGTTAACAAAGTATACATGATTTTGTTGATAAGTATCTATGTATTTCTGATTTCGATGGGTCTTTTTCCTCAATTATCTCCAAAAGAAATCATATTTCTTTCAGAATGAAAAAGATATCATAAATATCAGATATATTGCAGTGTATTTATTGCCGTATGTGTTACATGTGAGTATGATATGGTATACCAAATATTGAAACCTTATCTCAGATTTGTTCTTTGACAGTAGCAAAAGTATGAAAATTATTGCATTTGGGTCTTTTTCCTCAATTATCTCCAAAAGAAATCATATTTCTTTCAGAATGAAAAAGACATAATAAATATCAGATATATTGCAGTGTATTTATTGTCGTATGTGTTACATGTGTGTATGATATGGTATACCAAATATTGAAACCTTATCTCAGATTTGTTCTTTGACAGTAGCAAAAGTATGAAAATTATTACATTTAGATGGAAACAATAATTTCTGATCTTATTTAATGTAAAATATAAAGTGCTCAAATGAAGATTTGACCAGCATGTGAGATTTTGGTACTTATCGCATAATGACAAAAGCCAGCATTAATCGTCCATGCTGACGCAGTGGAGCCAGCTGTCTTAATTCTGATCTACATCTATATTTAGTGTATGCAGGCAGCAAAGGCTCTGGTGAGTCTACACATTTACACAGGCTAACATGTGCCTTCATTTCTTGAAACTGTGATAAGTACATGTGCCAAAATCAAATGTGCTGGCTCATTTGATTTATTCTTTGTGTTTCTAGTTATAATCTATTTATATTGATTTGAATTATAGAAATGATTAGAAGGATGTAATTTTGTAACCATGAACATATTTTCATTTGGCATGCGAAATAGGAGTAAAATAAAATTTCACTGTTAGACTAAGTATAATTGACAGAAATAAGTCAAAGCAAAATTACCAATGAATTTATTTAAGTCCATTCAATTAGTCATGTCTACAATACAATACTAACAATGCAAGGGAGCTTTTCTGTGTATTGTCCCTTGTAAATTTAATTTGTCACTAACAAAGAACCTTAAGAACAAAATTTATGCTGCCATGTTTCATTACTTCACAAAATTGTATAACCAGATGAAACAGATGACAAGTGTTATATTCTCCTAAAATATTTGTGTTATGCATGTTACCGAGATACAGTGTATACTGGACACGCTTTAGATATAGAGGGATTCATTACCATAGGGGATATAATCATAGGTTTGGCATGGTGGGTGCCAAATATGGGTCAGAAACAACTATGATTTAAAAAAAACTTTAGTTTTTGTTCAAAAGATAAACAACTGTTTTAATTCTTCATTTCTCGATTGTGACCATGCTTAAAAGACTTACAATTTTAGAAATTGTAAGGTAGCTCCCCTTGATTGTTATCAATATAGTTGTTGTAATCAATAGCTGATAAGCTATATATGTATTTTGTTGGCTTACAAAATGGTCAAGTGATCATACTAAACTACTACATGCTTAATAGAATGATTCATCTAAATTAAACTATAGACAGTGAGGATAATGTCTTGCATGTACAATGTATCATTTCATGTATAAAAATAATTAAACATATATAAGTGTAAGACAGTTAAGTGGTATTATTTTAGCATTTAAGAAACATTATTTGATCATTGAATTAAGCATTTTCTGTAAGTGATATTTACATATATTCGATAAAACACTCTTAATTGAAATGGCATTTTATGTGCTTTGAGTTCAAGTTGCTTCCTTTTCATCACCCATACTTTTGTCAGAGTTTAATCGCACTTAAATTTTATGTTAAAAGGTAATATTTATTGTTTCTCTCATCTAATTGAGCCCTCAAATGGCAATTATCTACATCCTCTAGCAGTTTAACCACAAATGATGCTAATATTGCACAAAAATAATGTATTTAATGAAATGTAACGCATGTAACAGTAATAAAGGTGCCTAAATGTATTAAACTTATACTGATGGTCATTTAATTTCAATTACAAGATAATATTGATAGGTAAGAATAAGAAACAGCTTGATATATATACTATAGGATTTCCTATTATCTTAGGGTAACGTATTAAACCCTGCTTTTGCAGGGTAACGCCCCAACCCATAAAGAGGTAACATGCATTTTTTGTGACTTATGTTATGTGGTTTTAGAAAATTATAGTGTATAAAACTCCCCCTCAGATATATTTTGGCAGTTCATGGTCTAGTGGAAATCACCACACTAAATAGTAGTATATTTGAAAGTAAGTAACGTATATAACTGCAATACAATAGACTTAAGTTGTATTGATGCATACCAGCTGTTTGCTGCGTTTGATTTAGTGATTTAAGGCCACAAGCATGTTGATAAATAAGATTTAGGTATATAGGTTTGTATTTGCACAAGAGGATTGGAAGCTGTTATAGGGTAACGTAGTTAACTAGGTTGTAACACAGTGACGCCCAAACTGCCAGAGGCTAACATATGTCATTTTGCTTCATATAAAGTATAGTTTTAGAAAATCATAGCGTACAAAATTCCCCCTGGGGGATGGGGATAAGCAGCTCACGGTCTAATACATTTGCTTGCTTGTATCGCCTGATGATAAATTGCAATTAGTTTGAACCCAGACAAGGTCTGGAAAACAGCGTCGTGCATGTTTGTCGGATAAAAATGTTAGGCATTCTGATCTTAATTCTGAATTATTCTTTTTTAAAAGTTAATATTTGAATAAAAAAGCCTGCAGACGACAACTGAAAAACTTGAAAATTACCCAGCATGTAAGGCCATTGTCGCAAACAGGAAGCATGCTAGCACACACTTACCAGTCGCCTTTCGCTCGGTGCACACTGAGATTGAACCGCCATTTCTATTAAAAATATATTAGGCGATCACTGCTTGTATGACTCAGGGCTTTACTTTCCGAAAATGTTAACTAAAAGAGAAACTGTCAAAAATTTTACTTTTTGCTATTTTTAACAATAAATTCTGCCACTACAGGAGTGTGAGCATTGAACGTGACTAGCCAAATATCGCTAGTTACCCATGATGCAAAGGGCGAAATGCGAGAGATCTAGATGAGGTATCGGCAGGTCTCGCGAGAATGGGCGCAGAGTTTGACTAACACTTTGCATACTGGGTTGGCTAATTTTTCATGCTTTTGTCATATACTCTTTTTTACAAAATTAACTTTTAAAAACCTGTCACGATTACCATCAGTGACAAACCGTTTCGAACCAAATCAGGCCCAACAACAAAACGCCGGGTCTGAACTGGGCCCTTTCTGTTTGCAAATGTTATAAGGAAACGACATTGACAGGGAAAGTTAAATTAGTGAATTAGTGATTTCGACCATTTCAGTCCCGTTATCTGTCCTCCCAATACTTTTCATCTTCTTCGTTAAATCGCGTTATTAACATCTTGGCACTTTGATTAAGAATTTTATGGACAGAAATAAAGGCAGATTCCTCCGCGTTCGTCAGAATACCTCGACGATAATAAGAAATGATTGGGGAGCGATATTTGGCAGCTATTAAATAGAGAGGTCATTATTTTCACTATTTTTACTAGAAGTGTCAAATTATTTGCATGATATGCGCAGGGTCATATCTGCCCATGACGATAAAGGAATCGGATCCTTATGTTCACGTGCTAACCGCATCATTAGGGATCATTTTGTATTCTAATATCCCCTCCGATGACACGATTACTTCATTATTGCGAAAGATACGGTGGTCAGGTTTATGGCTTTCCCATATTGCACGAGTTATACTTGATGAAATTTTCAAACTTACTCAAGCCGAGTTGACAGAATTCATAAAATTCGCGAGCTTGTCGTCGTAACTTCTCCATATATCTCAGTAGGAGTCGATCTCAAGAACCCGGAAAGTTCACAATGCCCCGGAATTACAATGCCTCCTTAAAGTTAAGGAAGGCTTAAGTTAAGTATTAATATTTCAACATGCTATATTAAATGCTAAATAAATTGCCTGGATCGATGCGCTAATTGTGATCTTCAGAAAAAATGAAACTATTTTGATTTTGATCAGTTTGAAACGTTAATTTTCGCATCCTGAAAAATCAATACTTAACTTAAGTCTTCCTTAACTTTAAGGAGGCATTGTAATTCCGGGCTCAGGTTCTTTAAATATTCTCAATAAATTGGGTCATTCTACGAGAAAAAAAGATCATTTGTCTCTGAGGGGGGTTCTTAACCCTTTCTACACTAATGAGTTCTTCCTTCTGGTTTGATACTATAGACATGGGCAGGTCCATTGTACACATACCGGGGTCACAGGTTATAATTTTCAAATAAAAATTGTATGTCATACCCGTTTTTGTCTTAGCAAATAGTGTAGACCCTAATGAAATGCCGCATCATGTGTCATTTGATCTGGGTCTTCACTGTTTGCCAAAGTACAGCATTATACAAAAGGTTAAAAAAAATCAACCGTCAAGTCAATGTGCCTCTCTGATAATTTAAAGAAATGAATAGGTTTGTGTGCTTCCATTACTGGGTCCGAAGCAGTGTGTAGTACTGAACATGGATACATTTTGAAATAGAGCAGCTGGAACTGAACGTTCTGTTCTATAACTTGAAAACCGTTAAAGATATTTTTTTGGAACTCCAAACATTTTTATATGTGATAAGACAACTTGACATATACAAGATCTTTAACTCTGGCTTGTCCATTTTCGGTTTATGTCCCTTTGATAGTACTCTCTAAAACTTGAAAACTATTGCAGATATTTTGATGAAGCTTGTACTATGTGGTAATGTACATTTTGTATCATGTACAATAACTTTGACGCTAGCTAAATTGCATTAATTAGTGACATTGGCGTAGCTCTCATTACGCAGTTACGCACGTGCGTGATGAAAATAGTAACATTCAAGGGAGGTGACCTAATGTGGTACTATATGGAACTGCTCATAAAGGGAAGGATTCGCTTCCTTTGGGAGCAAATTCGTTCCTTTAAGAGAAGTTCACATTTTGAAAAGAGACGCAATTGACGAGAATCTTTTCTTAACCCAGTAGTCTCCCTTTGATGTGCGTAACGTTTTCAGCGTTCTGGCTACGCCATTGAGTGATATTTCGATCCTTCTGGCACCAACAGGTAGCCATCTGTTTTTGAGGGGGTCGAAAGTCAAGTTCTAGTTTGAGACTGGCATTCTGGATCATTCTGTGGAAAGCCATCCTCAAAATCTAGGAATAATCCTGGAAACTTCTACCCATGCATGTTATGTACATGAACATGCAATTTCGTTCAAAAGCGATTCCGTGAGATTGGCTTTCTCATGACCGGTGTACATTTGTAACCAATATATCAATCCATATCATGAAATGATGGCCAAAGAGCCTTCAGCTAAACTTTGATGCTGTATTATATGTTTTGGTAAGATTTTCACTTTATGATCATTAGGCTTACTGTTTCTTCACTCCCAGAATTTATGACTCTTAGCTTAGTTTACACTTTCATGCGCGGATCCAGAAAGTTTGTCAGAGGGGGTCCAACTTTGACAATTTTTTTAAGTTTGATGAGGGGAGGAAGGATTCAAATACCACTATTAGCGGACCATTAACGGCCCGCCAGCGAAACGCCATTTAAATGGCGTTTCGCTGGTGGGCCGATGCTGGCCCAAAATTGAATGCTGGATCGATAGCTTTGTGATTTTAAGGGGATCCGGACCAGTATTGCTAAGAAACACTATATTTTTGTAATTTCCAGGGGGGTCCGGACCCCCTGTCCCCCTCTGGATCCGCACATGACCTTGAATGAATTTTTGATATGTTCCTTGCGAAAAAAGCATTATACGAAATAAGATGAACAAAATTGTTACTTACTCGAAGGTTGATATACAGCACGTACCCTTGTTGAACCGCAGATGAAACACTTCGTAAATTTCACACAATGTGAAGAATTGGTACCAATACGTCACTTTTGGCAATGTCAAATGAACATATGGTCAATTTCGCTAATTTTTGTGGGGGAAAATATGTGCTCAAATTTCCAATATTTTATTTTTTAACATGTGAAGTTCTCAAGTTTCCACAAAGGTGAAGAATCGGTACCAAATCCTCACATCTGTAAAAACTGGTATCAAATCGTCACATGTGAAAAATTTGAACCAAATCCTCACATCTGTAAAAATTGGTATCAAATCGTCATATGGGAAATTTTGTACCAAATCCTCACACTTGTGAGGAACTGGTACCAACTCCCCACACAGTGAAACGTTGGTACCAAATATGCAAATGCAACAGCTTTGGGGTTATTTTATCAATGTGAGGAATATGCATGTATGCTACATGAAAGACTTCCTGCGTATTTTTCACAAAATGTGGGGTATTGGTACGAAATATGTGACCGTATTGGTACCAATTTTTCACGTGCTGTGAGGAATTGGTACCATTTCTCCACATTGTGAAATTTACGAAGTCGTGGAAGTGTGAAATTACAAATACTTGCAAAAGATTTGTGAAGTTATCCCCTAGAGAGTTTGTGAAGATATAGTTTTTTAGGCAGACTGATATTCAGTCTCTAATGCCAATTGACACGTGATTTCCAACAATGTGGCATTTTGACAAAGTAGACTCAGATGAGCCTGTGCAGCCTCTCTTTAAGCTTAGATACTCTAAAGGATGTTCAGTCAGTAGCTTAAAACTCATAGAATATTGAAGCGACTAGCAAAGGCTCTGATCAGTCTGCGCGTATGCGCGGGCTGATCTGAGGCTTTGCTGGTCGTACATACCACATTGTTGGAAATCTCATGTCGCGTCTCTTTTTACTTCATATAATGTACATGTAGTACAAAATCACATTCAGTCCTCTCTAATAGCACTGGCATTAATTTAGCCTTAAAGAACTCAAATACATGAAGTGAAATATATTTCATAAATATCTTTCAAATAAAAAATATTAGAAGGAGACTTGCATAAGTCTATTTTTCAGGCAGTTTGTGAAGAATTTACCAAAAGGAGTAGCTATACCAGTCGCAGTAGCTGTGAGGTCTATACTTTTTAGTTAGTTCTGTCGACGACAGGTTCACCCCGCGAAGAACTGGGAATTTAAGAACCAAAACATCTGACGTGGGAAATCCTGAAGTTTTTGGCTTGAACCGGAAACATAGAATTCGGCATCACTTTTTAATGTCAATTTCGGTTATGTTCCATACTGCGCGATATACTTGGAATATAGAGTGTTTTAGTAAATAAAGTTTCAAGAGAGTTTATAAATAAGATGCAGAAAAAAAATCCTTTAGGAAAAGAGCTTTATGAGACGACGCACTGCATTAGCGCACTTTGGTTTATCTTTTCCGCACTTTTTCTTGCATCATTAGCGCACATTTTTGCATATTATTTGCGCATTTGCAGTACATATATGACGCAATGTGATGCTTTCATCCATTAACTGGGCTAACATATAATATTTCGGTTACTTATCGCATCGGCCTCATTCGGCGAGCAGCAAAACCAGAAATTGTGCAAACTCGTCAGAGCCTGCATACATTAAGTTTGAATGTAGATGAGAACTCAGGACCAGGAGTCAAACCTCTAGTCGCGTTAGATACATCAACACGGGCGTTTAACTTGTTTAATGGAGGCGTTTGTGCATATGCAGTGGCGGATCCAGAGGGGGTTCAGAGGGTTCGAGTGAAGAACTCACCTCCCCACCCCCTGTTTTTGAATATCCTATGAAAATGAAATAAGTTGGTCTCAGTGAGACCAAATTATTTCAATTTTCATGGGATATTTAAGAAAAATGAGATAAAATCAGCAAAGCGAACCCATTCCCCCCACACACACCATTATAATATGACACACCTTTTTTAGAAATGCTTGAACCGCCCCTAATATGCGATATGGAACAAAATTATCCTGGCCTATGCATAGGGACTTCGTCACACAGGAAACATGTCTTTCTGAATTTGTGACTAGATACACGCAAACACGACTTTTATCGCCTGCTCCTCTCATTTGTTTAGGTTCTTAAGTATCTTATATTATTGTTAACTATATGGACCCAGGTCATACTGCTACCAAGGGAGCAGTCAGTTCAGTGTTCAGTGTGTTGCTTCCATAAAAAATCCAGTCTGAAGTGACGTAGAGTGTAGACGACATTTTCAGGACAAACAACAACAACAACAACAACAAGTGGCGGCATAAGGGCGAAAACCTTTGATGTTTGGATGCCTGCTTGATTCGAACCTACAATGTAATTAGGACAGTGTAAGAAATTGATGGAGAACCACATCTTCCCCAGCGAAGTTTTGTTGGTATTTAACTCTCAACGAACGTTAAGATACTGTAAAATAGGAATTTTTCGCGAGAATTTCACGAAAAAAATATTTATTTAAAGATCCGCATATTTGTTGATTTACACCAAATAAAATGTTTCATATTCATTCAAACCTGGATGCGATATTAAAATCCTTGCTAAACTTATGTTGAGTAGTATGTGTGCTATATAACAAAACTACCCATATTCAACCCAGACCAGACTGGTCTCACGCAGGCTGTTCTGCGTCTTTGTATCCTACATTCTACAAAAATCGTTTTCTTATGACTTGAGTCAATCATCAGTGGCGGATCCAGAGGGGGCTCAGGGAGTTCGTTTGAACCCCGCTCCTCGCCCCTCCCCCGCCCTCCTGTTTAAATATCCTATGATTAATTTGGTCTCAGTGAGACCAGGGATATTTAAGAAAAAGGAGATAAAACTAGCAAAGCAAACCCCCACATATTTATACATATGAACCCCATTTCCAGAAATCCTGGATCCGACCCTGATCAATGCCTGATCAATGCCTAACAGCAGCAACATAAACAATTTTTCAAAACTTATGAGAAATCGACCTCTATATTTTGTTGTTTTCTTGTTTGCTGCGTTCGGTACCGTTTTGTAGACTCCCTTTCGGGTGTAATAAATGTTGATTCTAGGGACCATAAATTCCAAATTTAACAGAAGCAGCGCAACCAATAATTTGCAGCAGACGACAGTTTCAAAGTTTGCCGCTTTTTCAAAAATAACAAATTAAGGATGCTATTTCATGAGAATCGTCTGCTGGCAGACGATTCTCATGAAATATCATACCTTATTTTTGTTCGGAAATTGGGAAAGATGTCGCAAAATTTGTTGTCTGCTGCAGTCGTGATTGGTGCTTTAAGGACTAGCAGACCCAGCGCTATATTCGCGCCAACGCTAATGTTTCCAAATCAAATAACGCTACCGACTCATAAATCTCGAAACTCGACACGAGATGAATCGCTGCGAACCAAACGCACAAAAACAAACACTTTGCATCACTAATTCTATTAAATCATTAACGACCTGTTGAAAATCTTTCTTTATTTCTTAAGTAAGTGTAGCATATCTGTTAGTTTTCACACCTAGCTGTTAATATCTGGCGGGTTTAGAAAACAGAATTATATTTTCAAGTACCCATAGCGCGTAAGTGCATCCGGCCACCGCTGAGTCAAGCGGTCTAAGTTATGCAATGCAGTCGTGGGGTACCAGATTCCGGAAGGAAATATACTTACTTCATATTGTTTGTTTGTCTATTTATTTTTTGTTCAAACTTTATGATATATGCCAACTTAAACAGGACACTTTGAAGTAGATCTAGCTATAAGACGTACATGTTCAAGATAGTTTCAAATATCCCCAATGTTAATAAAATCTTACGTTTTCATCCAGATTTCGTACGTACTCTAGAGAAAACCTAAAACTTTTCGGATTGAAAGACACCCATATTAATATTTCAGTATTTTTTTCAAAACTAGCATGGCATTCACTCATAATTTGACTTTACAATTTACCCAGCGGTGGGTGTCACTTCAGTGATTTTCGTTTATAGATGCATCCCACCTCCTTGACCCAAGATGCACTTTGGACAACGAAATGTCGCTACATACACAACACTATATGCAAATGGCTATTATTATTATTATTATTATTATTATTATTATTATGTATCAGCATTTAAACATCTAAAATGGTGTTAGATTAACGAATATGAGGTTGTGTGCATACCGTAAACACGGTAAGAGTTCCACTCAAGAATTTGGGAGATAAATTCGTCTAGAATTCGCAATCATACATGTGCATAGTTAAGTTTGGTCCTTAAACCCTCCAAAACACATATAGCTATATCACAATGGCATCGTGAGTTTTCGGTTTTAGGCTATTGAAGTGATCTAAGGACCGAACTTCAAGCTATTATTTTGTAAACGATGGAGCTAGTGCGGTCTTAGTTTTACTTTTTATTCATTTATCTATTTTAATTGATTAAAAGAATGCCCTGCATTGATGAACCCTTGATCTTACCACGATCCGCCCAGCACCAATTCAAATATAATTTAATACGAAAAAATGTATATATTCTGAGCATAAACCATCTCCTCCTTCCAAAATCAAAGAGATCGAACACGCCTCCTCATAAAATTATGGAAATTTGATAAATTTCAGTGGAAATAATTGGCCGACTTTGAGCTATCTGTTCCAACACGTTCCAGACATAAATAAAACTGACTATGAGACCGAAGCTACAGCCCGCTTTCGATATTTTTGTCTTTGTTTTGATTCTTTATGTCCCAGTCAACAATTTTTAGTCATGCCGGGACGGGTCCCGGGTTGAACCAGTACTAAGCAGAGGATAAAGAGAATAAGCCCGCTCCTAAGAACATAGCACACAAGATTTCGGTACTTATCGTGCTGTCGAGCAACGATGGCTCATGAAGTACACAAAGTATGGATGTGCAGTTAAACCTGTCTAAACAACCACTCTCAAAAAGACCAAAAATTGATTTTCCAGACCAATTATCGCTTAATGCATGTCAAAAGTATTGCAGAATGCTCCAATGGGAGCATTCTGCAATACTTTTGACCTTCATTAAGCTACACATTGTCATTAAGATCTTTTTTTTCTATTTTTGAATGGTCGCTTAAGACAAGTTTTATTGTAGATGTAGACTTAGACCAAAGTTTGGATACGACAGCATGGTATATGCGCAAATGCGATAAATGTTACGTTATTTACTGTGTATAAAGCTCGTGAATTGGCTTGTGGTACATGTATCACATTCGCCACTCTGAGCAATGACGTAGCCAGAACTCGGAAAAGGTTACGCACATCAAAGGGAGAGTACTGGAACCAGCAGTGATTCTATTAAATTGCGTTCCTTTTCAAAATGGGAACTTCACTTAAATGAAATGCACTGGAAGGGCTAAGTGATCAATTTATCAATCCATCATTTTTGTCAATAAATGATTTATTGAAGACAGCAAACAAAAAGTCCCTGATCAGACTGCTCATAGAATAGCAGTCTGATCTTGTACTTCTTTAATCGCACGTGATTTTTCTGCCCAAGTAATTTAGTTTAAGTGCTTGTCTCGAGATTGAGGAGTTGCGCGTTCGAGCCTCATCGGCGTCACTGCGATGTGTCATTGAGCAATACACATTAATCCTTGCTCAGTACTGCGGTTCATCCCAGGAAAACCCGTCCCGACGTAGCTGAATTTTTTTTTTTTAGTGGGACATAAAGAATCAAATCAAACAAACATGAATAACATGTGCAAACTCGCTTCAAAAGCGGCGAAAAATAGAAATTGCAATTTATATATTTCGCGCATTTCGAAAAACCCAGCTATTCTTTTTGTCCACAACGTTGGGTCTGATATGGGTCTGATCAACAGACCCAGACATACAGAAAGAAGTGCCACTTTCCGTTGCGGTGTAGACGTAGAAAATAAATGAGTATAACACAAAGTATACTGCGCAAAATCAAGAAATATTTTCTTAGCAATATTTGACACCGAATTGGGCATAAATGTCGTTACCGGAGAGCGTTTCTTATTGACGGGCGTGTCGTTGTGACGTCGTAAATTCTAGGAATGGAATGGGGGTCAGTGGATTACTTTTGGCCGACAGACTGAGATATTCTCACGACATTTACAGCCTTCCATGACAGGTTGTTAGCTGTGTAAAAATTCCCAGCATTCACGCAAGAGAACGAAGAATGCTGGACTGGAATCTATCTCCCTTCTCTCTCTCTCTCTCTCTCTTAGAATGATATGGACATCATCAAACACGTTAGACCAAAGAGCGGGCTACATTTTAGAATTTTAGTTTGACCAATCATCTAAAATCATAAACCTCTCTCTCTCTCTCTCTCTCTCTCATGGAATGATATGGACACCATCAAACCCGTTAGACCAAAGAGCGGGCTACATTTTAGAATTTTAGTTTGGCCAATAATCTAAAATCATAAACCGCTCTCTCTCTCTCTCTCTCTCTCTCTCTCTCTCTCTCTCTCATGGAATGAAATGATCATCATCAAACACGCTAGACCAAAGAGCGGGCTACATTTTAGAATTTCAGCTTGCCCAATAATCTAAAATCATTAACCGCAGAAAAAAACAAACAAAAAACAACAACAAACAAAAAAAAAAAAAAAAAAAAAAAAAAAGTACAAATAAAAAACAACGTTACCTATTAAGATTTTTTATCTTCGCAAATATTGCGGACCTTGATAAGATTTTTATAAGAAGTTTCTGGGTCTACACTGTTTATCTTTATTTTTGTTTTTCTTATTGACGAACGATTTGATAACCTGTTTACAGGCAGCTAAATCTGTACTTTTGGCAAACAGTGACGATCCAGATGAAATGTCACTGAACATGCGCGGATCCAGGAAATTTTGTGAGTGGGGGTCCAACTTTGACAACGGTATTTTTTTAGTTTGATGAAAATACCATTATTAGCAGACCATCAACGGCCCGCCAGCGAAACGCCATTTGATGATGGCTCAACATTGAATGCTGGATTGGTAGCTTTGTGATTTTAAGGAGATCCGGACCAGTATTGCTAAGGAACCCTATATTTTAGTAATTTTCCAGGGGTCCGGACGCCATGTCCCCCCTCTGGATCCGCACATGACAGAACGTGACATTTCAATTCAGGGTCAGCACTGCAACAATCTGCAGGGACTGAAGTAAACAACAGTTCAAACAAAATTATTTACTAGAATAAATATCTTTATTATATTCTAAATTTTTCTTTTGATAAATTTAGCCCGCATTTTCATAACACATAAAATACAGCATATTTTGGCTGAACATTTAATAAAATATTATAATGTTATTCAAAATAGTTTCTTATCTGGATCCGATCGCTACAGAGCTTCAGTAATTCGATCTTCTTTCTGGCATGCGCAAACACTCTTCTGATGTGATTGGCTAAGCTACGCAGCACGTGGTCAAACATCCTGCGAATAAGAAAAGTAAATAGTCTTGAAACCGGCTTAAGCCCCGCCCACTGTTCTATGACTTGCAGGAGATATATATCTCTGAGAATAAATTGGTTCCATACCATGTTACATGTGTGTGCAATGTTGAGCTAACACTTGGCACAAGTTAACAGTTAAACACTTAGTATTCGCACGTGGAGAAAAACAATCATATTTTCTGACAGTTTTCAAGGATTTTACCAAGTTTGATCATTAAAACTTTTATTTGTTTACGTACCAAACGTTTGAAGATTCACTTTGACTTGGAGTATACTGGAAATCCTACAACTGCTTGACAATTGAATGCTTCAAGCATTCTGTGTTTCCATTCTTTGAAATGGTTCCCGAACAACAAACGATGATGGATAACAATGTGTTAAATCTAGAGTCGCTACCCAAGTTGACAAAATTTCAGAGTCAACAACTGTCGCCAGAGATGCAACAATACCAGATCTCACAACAGCAGATGGAGTTAAACTTTACTATCAAACAAGAGCTCAGTGAAGACAGTGATTCTCAGTGTGGTATGAGAATAGACACACGGACAAAACCGCAGAAACGAAAAATGTCGCGGCGAAGTGATAGTTTGGAGAATCTGTCTTCCCCGGATGGATCTCTGGAAGGATTTGATGCCGCTAACAAGAAGAGGCGGAAAAGTCCGCAGTCATTCGAAGATCTTCAAACTCAGCGTTGTATGGCTAACGTACGTGAACGTCAGCGAACGCAGTCTCTTAACGACGCGTTCACGCAACTCAGGACAATTATTCCTACATTACCGTCAGACAAACTTAGCAAAATCCAAACATTGAAACTAGCAACACGTTATATTGACTTTTTGTATCAAGTGCTAAGGAATGATGACGCTACACAGGACTCTAAAATGTCCAGTTGTAATTATGTGGCACATGAAAGACTCAGTTATGCTTTTTCCGTATGGCGAATGGAGGGTGCGTGGACGCTACCAGGTCACTGATAAAAGTTTGAATTTGTAGACAATAAATGGTGAGTAAGCGTACATGTAGCAGTCTTTATCCCCTTTCATCCTGATGGACTATCCCTTACATATTGATACAATAAGTATGCAGGGGCGGATCCAGGATTTCTAGAAAGGGGGTTGATATGTATAAAGGGGTGGGGGTTCATTTTGCTGATTTTAACTCATTTTTCTTAAATATCCCATGAAAATGAAATAATTTGGTCTCATTGCGACCAAATTATTTCATTTTCATAGGATATTTAAAAGGGGGTACGAGCGAACCCACTAAACCCCTCTTGATCCGCCACTGGAATGGGATTGTCCATTTTATAATTTAAGGGGTTGCCAAATGTCAAAAATTTATTTTGTCTCTATAGCTGGTTGGGCTGATTAGTCTTAACCATTTTCATTCCAATATATTGATACAATAAGTATGGGGTTGTCCATTTGTATTTTAAGGGGTTGCCGGTCACAATGTCTATAAAATGATATATTTCGTCGCAGACTATTTCTTTTATCTTGGCAAACAGTGCAGACCCGATGAAATGTCATAGCCCTGTGTGACATTTCATCTGAGTCTTTACTGTTTGCGAAAGTGCCTGTTTTAGTGTTTATCGTTATCCAGAATAAAAAAAATGGTGAACCTATTTATGATCATTTATGTAAAGTATACTATATATGGGTCCAACCGTGTTGACCTAAATGAGATGCCACAGAACTCGGCATCCCATCTGGGTCTATACTGTTTGTGAACATAACAGCCAAATTTAGCAACCAAAATGATTTGGTAGTTTTGATCTCGAACTCTTATAAAGATCAATTGATTATTACACCAAGTTACAACAATAAAATAAATAACATTCAATGTTGTATATGACACAATTGGGTTGAACGTTTTTTTTTTTAAAATTTGTTTTCTGTGTAGAAGCATTTATTTTTTACTCACATAGATTTGTTATGTTAATGCAAATTTATCACAATATAAATAAGAATTAATACAAGAACGTGCATTAGTATGATTTAGTAAGATTTTTTTAAATGATAAAGTACAAGTCCTGAGGCTGCCATGAACCATTCATGTATAATATCCGTGTTGATGTACACGAGTTGCCACTGAAGCCATAACTTTAAGGTTGAATGCTCATACGGGTGCAAGGTGAAAACCAGGGGAACAAAATATTTCTCTCACAGACGTAAGTATATATCTTAGATGCATCTGTTTTACTCGTCATAATATGGAAGCTTTAATGACATAAACTATTTCCCAGACAATAGATAACTTTAACAAATCTTTTTAAACGTTGATATCATCCACAGATCAGCGCAAATTATTATACAGCAAGCTCATCCGAGTAATTTCAAACAAGAGGTTACATTTGCCATTGAAAACTCGTCTGCATCGATCATATTGAATAAAATTTATAATTCTAACGGACGGATACTGTTCATCGTGTACGATAGAACGCACTGCTTTTCGAATTTCTTCAAGAATACGTTTGTTTTCGGACAAATTCGTTCAGGTGTTCGCTGGAAGCGTTTATAGACTTTCATGAACATCTGACCAAATGTGTCAACGTACCTCAGACGCTTCCTATGAGCACCTGGCCAAATGTGTCACCGTCACTGAGACGCATAAAATGAGGACAATGCTTCATGCAGAAGTGCGCTACTCTTCTCTATCAATGTCTCTACTGTCTAGTGTTTTATGTTCTTCATGGGGTCATTTTTCGCGTAGGACCACAAAGCATTATGGCAATAGACACAACGTTATCCGAAATTATGATCAGACAAGTCAAAAAGCTTATATGAAGACTGACAGATTAATTATTTAAATAAATAAGTACATCCAAGTAACCCTTTGAATCTCCTATCAATTTCTCAGAGCCTGTTTATTTCGCATTAATATTCTTATCTTATCAGTGAATCTGGCCTAGAGCTAGCTTCCATGTTCCGCTCTCATAGACAAAACTATTCCACAGACAATGCCTTCAGACAATATGTGTCCAGGAACTTTTCTCTGCGGCAGCTTATCTGGGTCTTCACTGTTTGTCAATGTAATCGTTCGGTGGTATACACTCCAAGCTGAGTTAGTAATGCGTGGCACTTTTGGTTTACTTTTTTTCTAAAGGAACTATTCAGTCAACTGCCAGGAAATAAATTATATATTGAATGTTACGTTCACCAATATTTACAACTTCCCTAAGTATTATGCATGCAATATGCATGCAGAATACATAGGGAATTTAAAAAAATGAGTGGTTAAAAAGAATAACACATTCATTTACAAGTATGACATATGAATGAAAAAAAGCTAATCTAATAAATGATACAGCTGCCCTTTTTTGGTTTCTATTTTTACTTTAATTAGATGTTAAATATTGTATCATTTTTTCGCTCTAAGTTTAATATTTGTCAGTCGCCCTGCTCCATTACAATTTCGAGTAAATTGTGACTACAATTGTGCCAATTTTAATTATTTTACTATAATATATTATGGCATTGGACTAGTAGACGATCAAATGGATTTATTTTCTACATTTATTTTATTTACGTATTTTTATTTGAAGCTTAATTATATTTTAATTCATTTACTGAATCCTAGAAGAAACGCTTCGCATTTATTTATTTTAATTTTATCATAAGATGCTGATTCTTAGAAACACATAGTTGTTCTTATTACATGCGTTATTTATACATGGTCATTTTATAAGGTCAAAAAGGTTGTGTGCTTCAGGTCAACCGTACCTGCCCCGACAATTACATTTTAAAAGAGATAGCAGCATGTAAACATTGTTTTGAAATACAAGCCCTTAAAAAACCATGCGACCTGCTGCAAACCTGATCAAAATCGAAAGAAAAATAAGAAAGTTACAGATGTCTGTATAGTAGAGAATTGAAAGCTAAGGAGGCAGCCATAAAATATGCATATGACAATCAGGGCCCGGAATTACAATGCCTTCTTGATTTTTCAGGATGCGAAAAATAACGTTTGAAACTGATTAAAATCAAAATAGTTTCATTTTTTTCTGAAGATCACAATGATATCTTTGACCACACACTGCATCGACCGAGGCAATGTATTTAGCATTTAATATAGCATGTTGAAATATCAATACTTTTAACTTTAAGGAGGCTCCGGGCCCAGAATGGCTAGTCAATACTTTGACTAGATTCCTGCTTTTCATTTTAACTTTGTACTTTTATCGATATTTTCGATTAAAAAAGTTGATTTAAAAATCTTGTACAATTGGGGATTTAACAGGCTTTTGAAAATTAGCTAGAATGCAATTAGATATTCAAAATGGCGGCATTCATTGGCTTATTAGAAGTCAAAATTTGATTTTCGGATTGCTATACCTTTCTGATTTTACTTCCGATTTTGATTGGGTTTGTGACAGATTGCATGGTTAAATATTACCCCTCGTTAACTAAACGTACATTGGCAAGAGTTCTCACTTCGATTAAAACAGTTTGAGTCAAAAGGGAGTAGACTTAGAATAAAATCTGACGAAAAGCGATTATTTTCCATAGTTCTTATCAAACTAACGTTGTGTATACAAAAAGGTACATTCACTTATGTGATGGTATAAAGCTAGATATCATGGATAATGTACTCACTGAGGCGGTTCTTTTCAGTATCGGCAGTGTATATTTCATGGGTGAAAGTTTTCATAATTAATTCTTAAAATTCAGGATTTTGAGACTGACATTTTATTGAAAGTTAGCATAAACAATGATTATATTGAACATAAAAACTTCTGTATTTTGCGTCAACTCGTTACAAACCCAAAGGCAGGTTTTCTCGCGACTAACCCTTTGCTAATATGAGATGGGCTCTTAGGGGATTAAAGACAAAGAAACAACACGTATATTTTTTATTTTCAGGCATACTTTGCCTACTGGGTATTTCTGCATGTATGTTTGCCCTCTGCTGATATTTTTCAAAACCAACTTTTGTTGAAGACCATCAAAGTGTCAAACAGGTGGGTCAGTGACAGAATCCTTGACTCGAGATCAGGGGGTTGCGGGTTCGAGTTGTGTCCTTGAGCAAGACATTTCGGTGTTCACACAATATTTAAGCTACCAACTGCCTTGCGTTTAATTGCGTTTTGAATGACTAGACACATCATATAGAATCATAGCACTTAAGTATGTCAAAATATTTCGGTAAAATCCAAAATGACATTTCGGAAGCCCAAATGTTTATACAGAGGAAGTCTCTTGCTATTAGAACTCAAGATATCATTGAAATCATACAGAATATCCATGGGAAAATCGCTGCGCTGCATGGTGTAACAATATCTCGGTAATCATGCGAGGTTTCAACAAGATTTCCTGCGGGATTGGTGCGCGCGCTGAGATCACGTGCCGATAACCTACATGCATCTGAGCCAGACAATCGAGTTACGTAATCAACAATTACTACAGGGTAATTGATTGATGGAACAGAAGATCTGTTCGTATCTGATCATTGACAGTTGCTCTTAGCTTAGTAATAGTTATACCATGGCTTGTCCGCCTGTACGTGGAGATAATCCACGAGCTTTAGCGAGTGGATTATCTTACGTACAGGTGGACAGACATGGTATAACTATTTTATACCACCTACATCAGTGTAGACCTTGCACATCATGAGATATTTCGTTCTACAGTTGGCAAGGGTGGTATAAGATTGCAAACCCGGCTTACTGAAGATCCAGCTAAAAGTTTGACACGTTCAACCATCTATTGTCGATACCCACAAATGTCGATATAAATGATGGCGTCAAAAGTTAAGCACCACTAATTTCGAAGCTATTTTTTTTCAGAGGAAGGCTATGTGATGTAAATAAACCTTATAAATAAGTCTAAATTCATCATAGAGGGATAAGGTAGTGAAACAACCATGCTATTTTCCAAACTATGTGATGGTGAGTTTAACAAAAACACATGGGGTCAATTATTTCCATTGCAACTGTTGCACATGGATAAATGTTGAAATTTTTTGAGTAAAAAATGGCACAAACGTTTCTAGATGTTGGGGTTACTTCTTGAAGATTTCAGAGCGATAGCAAGAAGTTTTGATAAGTCGCGAAAAATTTAATAACACAATCCGAATATCACATGTATTTTTAATTTTCATTTAGATATCAATGCAGAGTTTCACAAAAACTAAAGATTTTCCATGTTAAGTAAAATTCCTTCAGGGTAGTTAGAAAATTGTTTCAGCAAAATATACAGTATGGTGGTGCTTAATTTTGACGCCGTGTATCAGTGACCTATATTAGATATATAGTTATATATCTTAAATAGGTCACTGCGTGTATATATACATTTTATGTGGCAAATTCGTAGTATTTTTATTCGATTATCCCATTTTTCTCTTCAACTAGAGTGTTAACAAAAATTAAGAAACAATCTTGGTACCTAGAAATTTAAATTTCGTTTTTTAATAATCAGAAATATAATCTATGGAATCTGTATACACTGAGAAAGAATAAAATGTCTTAGCCAAAGGTACTTTATGCACAAAGTACCATAGTATGGCATAAAGTACCTTTACGTAGGATAGGTGACTGTAGCAGCGAAGCTTAGAACTACTTCTTTCATCCTAACTTTATTCTTTATTGCAATGAACTGATACAAACGTGCTTTTAAAAAACGGTTTCAACTTTAGAAAAATCGTCTTTATATGTCGTATATATCTTATATCAAGTACAACTGTCAACAAGACTAAGCTCATCATGAGCTTAGTCTTGTTGACAAATGTGTTTGATATAAGATATATATCATGTCATGTCTGTGGTAAAACCTTAATTAAATAAACACTGACTGGTTACGTTTTGTACATAACCACAGAATGAACGTTGGTTGAAACTGAGCACATTTGAATACAGAAGCTCTGTTTTCACCCGAAAGTGTCTTTAACCCTTAAAGCGCCAAGAAAAAGTGCATATGAAAATATCGTCTGCTGAAGTCGTCTGCTGCAAATAATTGCCTAACATTACCGACGAATTAAGTATAGGAGCAAACCAGGTTGGCCCGAGATCAGACTGCTCCTATAGGAGGTCCACACTGTTTGCGTAGAGGCTTCTTAAACATTTCAGCAGACGTGAAAAGCAGACGACCTCTGTTGCGATTGGCGCATTAAGGGTTAAAATGACGGTTCGGTGTCAACCCTTTAAACATCGCCTGTGTTTGGAAAAATAGCTTGGAACAAACAATATTTATAGGTAGTTATCGTATATATTGTATGCAAACTGAAAGCGCCTCCCCTGATTATTCAAATCATATTGTCCCTTAAATGTAGAAAGCTGTCCTAAATCTGCCGTCTGCTGCAGTCATAAGGTTAAGTATTTTTGTAGTCGTAAATCTCCATGGTTGATTCGCATTTCAAACGCCTTTGCAATATTAAATTAAGGCTTTAAGTGCTTCTTTCTCACAAATATTATGTTTGTTTTGGAAAGCTACTTAAAGACCTCACTATAAGCCTCTCTCTTGACACAGTTACCCATTGTTTGTTTCACATAAACAGTCTTCTGACCGTTGAATATGTTCAGTATGCCAACTACCGCATGACATATTATTATTATATGCGAGGTTTACACAAATGAATTACCACGAACTCGTTTGTAGCATTGGATTCGGCGCCACTCTGCTAGTCTGGGATCACATTCCAGAATGGTGCCCAAATCTCTCATTCCCAACCGAAACGCCACATTTATGTGTGCATATACATGTAAGCCCAAAGTGTGACAGATGCAAACTGTCCAACTGCTTAACATGCACCACTTCCAATCCATCTTCGCCACCCAAGGTAAAGCGTACGGAACGAAGTTGACATATCACCTTTGGCTTGCAAAGGTGTTCCAATGTTTCGTTTTCACTGCAGATCTTGGTTCCTTTGGGCTGTACGCAACTGTTACTGTCGCAACTGCTCGGTGAGGGATGCTGTATGTTTCATTATCTCTCGCTAATCGCGACTAAATGTCGTCAACTGTGTGTCGTCCGCAAGCCCTTTTAAAATGTCTTTGAAGCAAACAGTGTTAACCCAGATCAGTCTACTTCTCAAGCACTGTTTGTCTGTATGCCGAAATCAACCAGTGAAGTTAGCATTCACATGCAGCAGACGACATTTTCAGATGTAATTATGCCATTTTTTCGAAGCCGGCGAAGGGTAAATGCGGGAGGTCTGAACTGCCTTGAGCATGGGCTGCATCTAGGCATCGGGTTTACCTGTGGCCCGGCTCAGCGATTAAGCCATTAATTGTCAATACTGATGAGTGCTTATCAGCTGGCAAACAGACACAACATCTGCTCCTCTCTGTCGTTGATGCAACATTATGCAAAGCGCATGGATATGTATTTTGGATTTCCAGATTATTTAGTATAAAAGTGCATTCATAATGGATTTATCTCATTGTATGCTTGGAATTTTGCATACTACTTGTCGTCTGCTGTTATTTAAGAAAATAGAGTGAAAATAGTACTTAAAGAAATGCTAATAATAATAATAATAATAATAATAATAATAATAATAATAATTAAACAGGGACACCATTAGTGTGTCAGAAAGTTTTGGTCCAGATCAGGGATGTGTTCAATTTGAGATCAGCCTTCTTATAAGTATCTGACTATAATCGTTGAGAATTGTTCATCCTTTATACTCTCGTGAAACCATTTCCTGAGAACAGACATACATGCCAAAATAGACAGTATACACAACCCCCATACGTACTTGGCCGTTTGTAAAATATTAAATAGACAAAAAGCAAACTGACATTGCGAAAAAAGCTAAATATTTTGCTTGAAACGTCAACAGAATAACGGTATTGGTGGCATTAAACACCTGGAAAATGCCTGGTAAAAGATTGCTCCGACCCATTCCGTATGAGATAGGCAATTATCTTTTTCTGGAAATTGTCATTTCAAATAACTTAAAATTTAAGTCTTGAACCAACAATACCGTTCCCCAAAGAACTCCTACAGAACACATGACAGTTTGCTCAGTGTCTACATAGTTAAATCAAATCGTTATGCAGTTACCAAAAGCAATAAGTAAAGCATTGTAGGGCCTGCCTTGGAGAATACCACATTACATTCGTTCTAAAACTGTTCCCACAAACCATTGTGGTGATCACCAAAAGGTTTTCCATCTCCTTATTTAATCTGCCAGATTGTTCCAGCTGCAAAAAGCACAAGATCCAATATATCGTTAAATAATTAAACAGGTATTAGCAAGAAATAAAAAAAAATAATTCTGAATTCTGTAGAAAGTTTAACAATGATTAAGAAATTTTCTTGAGATCACTTTCAAATACGTTGGTATCTATTATAAATCTGTAAGCATGATCAAGGGATCTGGAAAAAATAACATACTAGCAAATCATGTTGGAACTTCCAAATGAACTGTAGAAATATGATTATAGCATGGCGTTCATAATAATTAATCCAGTTGGTGGTTATTACATTATCTAGACAAACACATACTTTAAAGTCAATTATAATATGCAGACGAGAATTGTTCTATTCACATATGTCAAATCGTTCTTAAAATGCACAAGAAATTCAATAGTTGAATTATGTACACACATCCAAATAACACAGGCAACAGCTTGCACAGGCCAAATACTTAGTACGAGTACCCTTCGGCTTGTGTCTTCTAGTGTAAAGGACATTTCAAAACTTTGTGCATGGCTCTCTAAACGTAACTTTACAAGATGTTGTGAAACATCAAGACCCACCGGTCCCACTCCATATACATACAGCAAACGTATGCACCAGAAAAGAATGAAGAAAATATCCAGATTGACAAGGATATGTACGTAATGGCGGAGGAGGTGTGTGTTTGTGGTGGCGGTATGTCATGGTCCAGTTTGTAGTGTTCCAAAGGTTTGGAGCCAAACAAATTTGTTCCTGTAAGCACTTGGGCCTTAGACCGAAGAAAACAAGCTGCAAGATACGATGTTTTTATCTTTGAGGAAAATCAACTGAGGTCCCACAGTATAGCTATGACAGATCGTAAACTGACGCCATATGCTGCAGCAGATCTCTAACGGTATTTTAAATGCAACTAGAAATGCACATAATGAGGTCCCTAGCAGCTCTAGTGATAATGGATAAATCGTAAATATTATCTATACTCAGCAATTAGCTAATGTACGATGGAATGTCTACATAATTACAAGCGATGTCTATGTAATTATGGACCAATCCTTGTTGTAAATTAATTAGGGAGCTATCATTGGTGCAAATTAATAAGAAGCCACCATTGGCACATTGTTTCTGAATTCCATCATTTGTATCAAGCATGTATATCATTGCAATAATGCTTTATCATATGACATCAGTGTTCGGTATCATAACATCATGTAATATACCACGAATAAGAAAACGTTGAAAATTCTGCAACATGAAACCCATTTGTGTCTAATATAGCTTTATGTGATATTGCACCTAGCTTTCATTATAGTACAACCATGCAACTACCAGTTTAGCAATATACTCCAATGAAACGTCTCAATATATGCTATTTAAAGCATAAATTTAAAACATGCAGTATATTATTTCAACCAGTTACACGACAAACTACATGAAAACTTCTACATGCTCATTTCACTGAAATAATGAAAGCAGTTTAGAATTTAAAGAAAGCTTATGATGAAATAGTTGGTACCAGGTTGATAAGACATATGTTGTAGGTGCACCAACGACATGTTATTGTAAATAAGGAAAACTATGTCGAAATTTACACTAACCAAGTATCATGTCTATTGTCTTTGCCTTTAAAACACCACAAACTGACAATCTGTTACTATACCACACATAGTTTTTATTTGCATGACAGGACAGCCATATCTCAAAATTCGATTTCATGAACTACATGTACCTATTTGCAGAATACGTTTATTGAGAGAAAACCCTGATAAGATGTGGATTTTTAATAGCCATCGACAGCATTTTAGCTTCAGCTTTGTTTCATTAACATCAAAATCATACTGCGACACTTCTTACTGTAATATTTTTAAAACAAAAAATGCACTGACACCAGCAAAAATATGAATAATTTCAAACTCTGTCGATTTCACTAATTGTTCCTAATGGTTATGTGGTGAAAATATAAGTCCATGAAAAAAGTTCTTAATTGATTGCAGCTGTTCGCCTATATAACCATCTTTTCACAAGAGTTAAGCTTGCGGATTAATTCATATTGAAGTACTTCTCTCTTGAAAGATGGTTATGACTACTTTCATCATTCGTATCATGTTTGTTCCCTCTTCCACTCACTACGCGTATTGAGGCAAACGAGTCAGGTGTGAAAAACATTAATGTGTAACGTCTTTTCAGTCTGTAATGGTGTCTTTTTTGTAATGTGGGAGACCCAGGTTGGGACACAGCAGGGCGACACGAAATTGCATTGCGTTTTAAAACGCAATTAAGAAGCATACATGGGTGGTCTTTTCTTACGTATGGGCCACTGCGGTACGTCACTTTTTAACTTGCGACATATTCCCTACCACTGAAAACAGTTTTCCAGTTTAGTACAATATGAGCCGCGGCATGTGATTACCAACATTGCGGCATTTGACAAGTGAAGACTCAGACGAGCCTGTGCAGCCTCCTTTTTAGCTAAGAAACTCCAAATGATGTTCCTTTCTTTCTGTCTCTATATACTGCCTGGCGCTCGCTTTCGAGCATTATCGGCAGGTGTACATTGTACACTCCGGGTTGCACATACCACATTGTTGGAAATCACATGTCACGGATCAAATTTATTATTATGAGCTTTTTGTTTGGTACACTGATATAATGTCAGCATTTCTTTCTTATTCCGATGATTTTCGACATTCTGACTCAAACATATGCATCATGTCCTTCCCTGCGTTGCGATTCAGTATCTTGAACATTGCATAGTGGTAAAAATGCAAACCGAAATTTTCGGAATTAACTCAGAATGTTATTCAGTTTGAAATATAGCCTACAGTTTCTGAACGTTTAATTATTGTGTTCGCATACTAGGATTTTGTGAGGTTTAATTTTTAGACCATTCGCACACCTGCGTAGAAGCTATGCATTGCACGTCATTTTTTTTCATTCGAGTAACTTCCCAACGCAGCATTCAACGTAAGTTCGGAATATTTCTCAACGATCAGTATGAAAGACCATTATCGTAAACTCTCTTAATGTATCGCAAAATCTCGCCAGAAGCTTGCCACTAAAGAAACAATGGCCTAACAGTAAATCCCCGTAGCTTTTGTCGGATTCCACGGGATTTTCAGGATGCCATAAAACCAAGCAGCATCGCAGTAAAGAAATGGCACTGCAGCGAGGGTCTACATGCTTCAATGACTTATTTATATTCATCATGTACGCAGTAATTGATATATTCTTGGAATACCAAAGTGTAGGAGCCATTCGTTAAGGGAAATAACTTTGCCATGACTCGTGAAAAGAACCATAATTGCATTTTGAAGACAGAGAAATTGAGCCTGGCCATAACAACTTATTCATACGATGTAAACATTTCCCCCTTTATTGCAGACAACGGAGGATCTGATCAGCCTGCATAAATACGCAGGCTGATCGTTCCATTCGTTGTTCGCACGTACATTTAACTTTATTTCACATGATACGGTAAGAATAATTCCGACGAACTATAAACAAAAGGTCAGAGAAAAGCTACGCTAGCCGCCAGGATGGCACCGCAGTGATTTCGTTCCTACGAATATTGTTTTGATCCGTGAATTATCTGAGCTTAGAAAGTGACAAACACGGTAACTGAAAGGTAGACGGTCTTTGAAGAATTGCAAGTATACAGTTGAACTATGCTTAAAGTGTCTGGGAAGATGCTGCGAATACGAGAACTGATTTCTATCCACGCTGAAGCAATAGCACATACATTTGCCGACCGAAGACAAAACAAACATAAAACGTACTTTTGTGGTTCCAGAAAAGGTGTAATGGCCTGTTTGTCAGTGTTTGAGTTTATCAACCCAAATGATGTCATATTGATAATCGTAAATTACGTAAAAAGAACTTACACACAGAGTATAACGTAAGATTAAATAAAAGGAAAACACTTACCAACCATTACATGAGTGTAAACAGACTTTATCAATCAAAACATTTTGCTGCACATTTTATCAAAATCTATCAAGAAATACTACATAAATTCAGAAATTTTCGCGACATTTTAACAAACATTGCAGCCTTAAGTGGCATTTCATCTGGGTCTACAACACTATTCGTGAAAGTACCTGTAAACCAGTATCTAGACTTGTGCAGTCGTTTCATTTTATTATGATCACACTAATATACTGACGGACTTTAATTACGCAACACTAACTTCCCCTTATATCTTCCAAAAGACTGTTGAGTGTAAACTTTCTTTGCTTCGATAATGTCATCATGAGTTGGCTTCTTCAGCAAACACTTTAGTTTTAATTGTAAAACCAAACTGGACGACGTTATTTGCTTCGTATGAATTTAGCCATTTAAACATTCCTTAAGTAGAGGAGATTTTTAGCTATGAAATGAAAGGGTACACCCAGTTAAACGTCATATACGCAAATAAGCTGTATCGCAGACCTGCCAATCAATATGAGAGTGATTCCTCGATGGCTAACAAAGTCCATGATACAAATTTGATGCTTCTAGCGTTTCTTGATTTAAAGAAATATGAAATCTTTCATTCATAACATTTGGTCACATGAAACAGTTGACCCCTATCTCAAAAAGTTTACATTTTAATGCATTAAGTTCATCTTAGTTGGACAAGTTTTCCATGTTTTACTTACAAATGAATGCTCTTTAACATACAATCAAAATTATTGCTCTGCCTTCTTTTTCGAGACATAAATTAAAGTTTTTATCCAAGTGTTGCGTTTTTAAAGTCCGTTAGTATATTATATAGATATACATTTTCTCTTCTCTGATACCCCAATGAAAGCTAAATTTGAAACAGTATAAAAGTGTAAAAGTGTTTCTGCTATTACAGAGGATAATATCTTTTTAGTTAGGGGTATTGGTTTAAGGCATAATTCTACTCTTTGGACGATTTCCAGTCTAACCAGTATCCAGAATGAAAATGGCTAAAATGTTCCATCAAAGCAAAAGCAAAAAGAACAACATAGACAGCATTTTGATCATTTTAACTTCTTGAAGAGCTTGGAAGTCTTGTTAAAAGAGAATCTAAATTTAGTGAGCACTTGAGCCCGTTCAGAAATACCACTATCTTTAACTACTTATGATAGGTTTGGAGATATTTCATAAGGTAGCCACTTGATGTTGAAGAGGCCTGCTTAATGGTCACTCTAACTTAAAGCCTGCCTAACACATGGTAAAGACATAATGGGCCAATGCAGGAAATAATGGTACTGATCGCTTAGGCGTTGTGCAGTAAAACCTGTCTTAAGCGTTCACTCAAAAGAAGATCCATTTTTTAAACCGAGAATCGCTTATTGCAGGTGGAAAATACTGCAGAATGCTATACAATGTATATACTTTCAACCTGCACTAAGCTACCACCTTTTGTTTTGTCTATTTTTGAGTGGTTGTTTAAGACATGTTTCTCTGTATGCTATTCTTGAATGCGTAGTCATTCATAGGGGCAAATATCATGATCAATCTTCCCTCTCTCTCTCTCTCTCTCTCTCTCTCTCTCTGTCTCTCTCTCAGTCTTTGCTGCTTTCCTGTACGACAAATAACATATGCTTAATACTATTCTGATTTTGGCAACACGTGTGTTATTCTCTGTAGGAGAGCAGGCTAGAGTGACAAACACTAAGAGATAGGGTTTCTCGTGGTGCACTAGTCCCCCAAACATGTTATCACCTGGCGAAACATTATGATTAATGTAAGTTCCCTTTGATGCGTTGCCCGTGTAACCAACAACTTGACCAAGACCGACTTCAAAGCGTCCGCTGATTGGCTCTTAATGGTCTTGAACGTAATGCGATTTTAACAGTCGCACCGTTGTCGTGCATTCCCTTGACGCTGCCGACTTGATTCATACTATATCGCTCTAGAACACCAACCCAGCCAACATAAAGTGTCAGGTCAATATCGGCCCGTTTTAGATGTGGAAAGATAATTTTGATGAACAGACTGGCACCGAGGTTATAAAACTTTTTTCATGCTGCACGAAATTTAAACTTCTCATAACAACTAAAATACCGACAAATAAAGAAGTGTCTTGCTTTAAGCCTCTCAGATGTTAGTTTTATCATGCTGATGAATGTTAAAATGCCAACAATTGTTGGCATTTTAACATTTATGAGCAGGAGAAATTTCGTGCTCAGCTGAGTTGAGCATAAAAACGTTTTATAACCTCGGGGCCTGAACTGCCAAAATGATTGAGCTTAAATAGAGATTTTCACTCCGCTTGCTCCTCTGTGAACGTCAGATATTGTCTTCTCGATCGTAATAAGCTGATATGAGGAAATATTTTTGGTCTTAAAACGTATCGTAACCAATCGTACCGTCAACGGTTGACCCAAGAGGTAGCGTTCAGGTCGACAGGTCGAGTAGTCTGAATATTGCTTCACCTGGGTGTCAACGTAATGTCGTTTAGACAATATGTAATGCAAGTGACAAGAATGATGGCCAGAACATAAGCAGCGGGCTAGAGGTCTGGACTGTGGTCCAGTAGGCTAGCAGCGAATGCTCTGTTTGGCCCTCGCATGCGCATAGGCTCGTATGGGCCGTCTTTGCTCCCGACAATGCAATAACCCTGTAAACATTTATAATCGGGCCATTGGTGGCCAACTGAGAATGGGAAGTACAATGTACCAAATTTTCATTAGAAAAGAATACACTGTAATCTCGCTTACTTGGGTCTCAAGTAGCTCTCATTCATGAAAAGTTACAACAGCTGGAAAACGAGCAACTGCAAGACTAATCAATGGACTGACGCATGTATGTTTAACTTCGCCGAGAATATATACTTTCGCACGTTTCCATTTCCCCCTGTCCTCGGCAATTTGTTTATCGACTTATCACTCTACGCCGCCATGAAAATCACCCGTGCGCTACCGGAAAGTGAAAGGACAGGTGTTGCTTGAAGTCACATGATCAAGACTGGTTTACAGAACCTCTCATATTTTGGTGTCGCTCAACTGACAGGTTCCTCTGACCATAACACATCGAGGCTTCCTAACATATTCACTGCATGGTTAGAATCTGCTTTTATGATTAATGTGTAGGGTTCTGTTGATTTTCTTACAATGTCAATGTTATCACTCAAACACCCATATGAACACCTAATCTTCAAACTTACATTTCATTAGGGTTTGTCGCCAGTCTACGTTGAGATTGACATTGATTGTGCTCATTATACGAATGTGTCTGGTTTGTCACTTGGGGTACCAAAAGAACCGCATCAGTGCGTTTTGCTTTGAAAAATAAATCGCGAAATGCTGTTTTGAAAGCATCAATCAGAAGCTAGTAATTTTTCAGAGGATACAAAAATGAAGGTTGATTATTTTTCCACACTGTCTTAGGTCCGCGATGTCTACCAAAACCTGATGCCGAATCACCTTGTACATCAAAGTGATAAATGAGAACTTATATTCTTCTGAGCATACTGTGAGAACGCAGGACTCTTGCGTGTAGTATACTTTTGATATGAGGGGATAATGAGCTCTGTCTGTCTGTATGTCTGTCTGTCTGTCTGCCTGTCTCTGTCTCTCTCTGTCTCTGTCTCTCTCTCTCTCTCTCTCTCTCTCTCATTGACTATAAATGTGACTCCATCTACCCAAATTTGACTATTGGTTCTAAAATCACCTACTCGATAAGTATCGATGCTAGTGCGATTTTAATGCTTGCACGAGTAAGTTCATATGGGTCAGCCAATGAGATAATCATATGTTTCCCATATTTACGTGAAGTTCCCCTTAAGTACACATGCTTGGCTAGACCTGCTCCAGTCCTTAAAACAATTTTTCATATATTTGAAGCTAGTCTTACTCTGATGGCTCTGTTTTAAAACAGAGCCATCAGAGTAAGACTAGCTACAAGTATATGATATGACACATTGATGAAATTTTTTTAAGGACTGGAACCAGTCTAATGCTTGGCTAATCAGTGAGGTTATAGGTCTAACTTTTGATTTGAGTCTTCATCTATTTTATTAACATGACTTCAAGCTTCGAAGGCCTGAGCGAGAATGTAATGCTCGTCCATGGATGGATGTGTTAATTACCAAAACATAGTGTACTGGCTGAATTAGCATGGGCACAGAAAACAGTTCGCACACCCTGAACAATATTCGAGTATACTTGAAAATAATGCACCAACCGCATAGTTTCACACTTATAGACGCGATGAAGCACAGCTACAGTGTGTCATCATCCAGAATATTGTGGGCTTCCTCTCTGAAAAGCAATAGTCAAGTTCAGGTAACAGTTCAGCTACGCAATGGGGGTCTAAGAGTCTTTGTAGCAATTATGCCCTGCATCTCTTAAAGTCCGCTGTGAGTCTGTCTGAATCAGTTTCAAATGTAATTTACCATCCACGCAAAATATAATGTACATTACCAATACTACTTCATCATTTTACTTTTTAGAGTTTTTAACATGTTTAAGAGTCGGATAATTGTTAATATTTTTTGCCATTTTGTGAACGATGGAGTGGACTTGACTGGTATGGAATAGCAAGTATGACCCTCTTTCTTTTATACAAGGCATCTTGCACAGCACTACCTTAAACCCTTGTCCTGCTGAGCCTGGAATTATCTCTTTTTCGAAAACATTGTAAATCCAAATCACCTGAATTTGGGCGAAGCCATCTGGTCAGGATACACTCTGTTGTCCACTCTGATTGAAAATACATACTAACTAATGAATTGCTACAGATTATTAGAAGATAAAAACTTGGGATGACTATAATGTATTCAGCATGACATGGCAGGAATATTGATAGACCAAAATGATGATGATCACTATAAATGGACCAATGTCCTATTTCACGCGCAGATACATGCACATTTCACAATGGCCATTTAGGAAATTTGATGAGCCCAAGAAGCCTTAATAATATGCGCATCAGAGCAAAACTAATGATATTTGAACCGTGATGCCAAACGGTGGTCCTCAAACGGTGGTCCTCGGGACTGATTTTTCTATCTACCATCACACGCATGATAGATTCTTATAGTACATGTGTATATAACATAACATAACATTAATTCATTAGATATTAAACATACAGAGTGTGAACAATACAGCTTAGTTTATACAGTTAAGGCCCATGAGAACATTTTGCATAACGAGGTATTGTATTTTGAACTCTATAGATAACTCAATTTTAAGTTTTTAGTCAAGAATCCATGTTGACGGATAAAAGTTGGCATTCTGGACCATGTTAAGCTATTATACATTAGCACGGATACAACTCAACCTTCACGGACTCATTTAAAGAATGGGAGAATTGGCAATTATGAAAACCATACTTTTACTAATATCGTATTCAAACATCTTTCTTGAGAAATGTTGATACATGTACATGAAAACACATGATGCCTGGTACTAATTCAAAACTTCCTTGACTTTACAACCTGTAAAATATATTAGTGGAAACTATTTCAAAGTGCGATTCTACTGCACTTATATGCATGTATCATTTTTAAACAAATACAAAAATAATAAATTAACCGAATCAGGCCATATCATTCCAATCCCGTTCATGCTGTATATATTGCCATTAAGCTTTTACCACTGAATATGCTCATCTATTACGGCATGCCAAAGTTCGTTCTCAGCACTAGGGGGTAAGAAGCAGTCTATTTGAGGCAACTGGTAGAAAAGTGCTATTATTATACGTTCTTAACAGTACTTTGTTCCTCAGATTCGTTTCATAATTCTTGGTAAAATAAGAGAGTAAGTTATCCAGATTAATGTCATACGCTGTCAAAATGCATAAAATTATATATTTTTCCAAGAAAAAAAAAATATATGTGTGCTTACCCTACCTAAAATGTTCAGACCTGTTACCCAAAACACGCTTATTTTTTATTTTTATTTTTTATTTGTCCTAATTTGAGTTCTAATATTCTAAGTTTAACTACACGCTTTAAATCCGTTGTTTTAAACTAATAAACCAATATATTCTGGCAATTCTGATCTGTTGTAATTACCAAAATCTTTAGAGTTTTATCTTCAATATTGAAAAATTGTTCTGCTTAATCCGGATTCATCATTTAGTAGGTCCAGATCATTTGGCTCATGACGAAGCCATCAATCACGATTCACAAGGTTTTCCACTCTGGTCCAAAACACCTGCATAAAACTGGAATGCTGCAGGTTAACAGGATAAAAAACTGGGGAGGATTGAATACATAAAACTATTCAGCATGACAATGGTTAAAACAAAATGCAATGTAATATGAGCCGTGACATGTGATTTCTAACAACGTGGCAGTTTGACATGTGTAGACTCACACTAGCCTGTGCAGCCTCCTATTAAGCATAGAAACTCCAATGATGTTCAGTCAGTAGCTTAACAGTTAAAGAATATTTAAGCGACAAGCAAAGGCTCTGATCAGACTGCGCGTATGCGCAGGCTGGTCTGAGCATTTGCTGGTCGCACATACCACATTGTTGGAAATTTCATACCGTGGCTCATATTGTATTAAGAGTACTTAATTATTGCTAATGGTTTCATGTTTAATTGTCTCCCTTTTCCTAAGCTCTCTCCCATATCTTCCGCGTGTCAATCAAAATTAGCGTATCAGCATCGTCCAATTAGCTACGAATATTTCAAACTATTAACCACTACTGTGCAAAGATAAGGCAGAGAGATCTGACGCATCATATTTTCATGAGCTGCCATGATCTGATTTGTTTGATTTAACAAAATAATTATCAAGAATCATTCCAGTGGACATGTATCGCTGATTTATCGTCAGACCAACGATAACACAATGTCACCTTAGCCTTATCATGGTGAACATTTTCAGGAGTATTTCTGAATTCTGGATTTTGAGGTTGACTTTCCATAGAAAGTCAGCCAAAAAATACTAAATTTGGCAAATTATAATAGCTCCTGAGTAATTTTTAATTAATCTTTTAAAACATATGACCATTTAGAATTTAAATTCTTGATATTTTGATGAGACATACTGCAAGTTTGAAGATTTGAATTTCTGAAGTTCAGTTTTTTTGGAAATTTTCAACTTTTCATCCATGTATTATTGACACAACGTTGCTTCACCGTGGTACATTTGCTGAATAGTTTCCAGAAACAAATCAATCTTATTTCTCATATCCAATATTTTATTATAAAAGAAAGTAAGGGTGCAAAGATCAGGAATCGATACAATCAAGTACCACACCTGACCAAGGATACCAATGGGAAAGTGACAAACTCACAGTGCGACACCACAAACGAGAGCCAAGAGGTCAGCCCTTTCCCAGCAGGTGACCACAAAGCACAAATAAACAGACGCGCACAAAGACATAGCAAACACAAGACAGAACAAAAACATAAAAGATCCACAAAAGAAGTACCGCCTTGGAACGGTCAGTAAAATATTTTACTGGAGGGCTTAAACCGGTTTAACGGTGCCAACCTCACACTTAATTCAGATGTGGATCAAGACACATAGATATTTGGTTTGCATGAAAGACCCCTAACTTATCAATGCATCATCTCCCAAAACATATAAATCAAGATATAACAAGATTTTTCTGTTAGTTAACTATAGTACGGGTTATTTGTATAGATATACCAGACTATCTATCATTTATATGAGGCTCTTCCAGTGTGGTACCCGTTCCCTTGTTGCCATGGAAATAATTGGTCTGTTCCCAAATTCTCAAAAACTAATAAAGAAAATTTACTTATGTTAACTATTCCCAATATTATCTTTGTCTTCCTCAAAATATGCCATTAGCTCCATTGCTTCCCTAAAATAACTGCACTTGCTCACCCCCCCCCCCCCCCCCCCCCCCCCCCCTGTTCCCTCAAACCACTGGAAGGACCTTGTCAGGAAGTAGAATAAGGTTCGGATATGCAACATTAATTAAATCTGATTACATGGTTGAAAGTTTTCACTATTATTCCTAAATTAAGGATTTTGAGGCTGACAGTCCCAAAATGCTGAATTAGGCAGATTATAATTGCTTTTCTCTTGGTTCATTTTCAGTTCAACTAAAGGCAGATGACCATTTAAACTTGAAATTGTTGATATTGTAGGCATACTAAATGTTTTAAGATTTGAATTTGAAGAGCTCAGCATTTAGGAAGTTTATAACTTTCAACCATGTTACTGGATAGCTGCGAGTTTATTACAAAAACAAAATACATATATGCGATTTGTTTGGAATTATCTAGGTGTTCATCATTATCATCATCATGGTCGTCTTCATCATTATCTATAAATCTTTTTCTTATCTTTTTCAGACAGATTAAACCACAGATTAAATTACAAGAAAGACGACTCACCAAGAGAGTTGTATGTTTTCTTCTATGAAACGGGTACCATCAGAACAACCTTGGCAGCATTTCCAGCTGACAGACTGAGCTGAGCATCTGGGTCGAGGTGATCACGCACTAAATTGATAGAGCAGATTGACAGTTGCGGTTGTGGCAAACAAAGCATTGTGGTAAGACTGTGATGCCAGTACAGATAAGTTTAAGTCTCTGTCGCCGTTATGAAGCTTGTAGTTCATACTGAGTGATAAAGCAATACAAATGGAGAAAGAACGGTAGAGTGGACCACAGAATAAATCGCAATAGACTGGGACAGACTAGTTATAACACCAATGACCTATGTAAGACATACCCACTAAACATCTAAAAGTGGACCACCATGGGACCGCCAGAGAAACGTCATTGGATTGCGTTTCCCTGGCGGGCCGATGGTGGCTCGACACTGTATGCTGGTTGGGAAGTAATGTAATTGAGTTATTCCTAGACTTGTCTAGTTATGCCTTACCCCTATAATGTGCGGGACTATACATCACGCCAGACGAGTATTGTGGGAGATAGCAAACGCGGATCAGAAACAGCGTTTTTGATTACAAATCGTAATCAAAAACGCTGTTTTTAAAGATTCCGCTGCTCTGCGTTCGTTATTACGAATCCCCCCAAAAAAACTTGGCAACGTAGCCACACGTCACCATCGATTAAGAACAGAATGTGTACTGTAAATTCGGAAATTTTTGCGAGGGTTTTATTATCGCGACTTTCGCAGTTGCAGATGCCCAAGCCTTGATTTTTTAACATGGCAAATATGTCTTTTAACGCTATTCACGAAAATAAAATTCTCGCGAAAATTTCCGAATTTACAGTATGTGTTCAAGAGAGTTGATATGGATCAGCCCAATGTCATGTAATAATGGTACTTATTGCACATGCGCAGCTTCATTTTTTTATCCCATTTATGACAAATGGAATGTCCCACTCTTATCAATAGGACCAGTCCGTTTCCATTTTAAGGGTTCAGTTGGATTATTTTTTTCATATTTATTCTAATTTTGATAGAGCATTCTGTAAGCAAACAGTGGAAACCCTGAATAGACA
This sequence comes from Loripinus fragilis, assembly GCA_964019695.1. NCBI lineage: Eukaryota > Metazoa > Mollusca > Bivalvia > Lucinida > Lucinidae > Loripinus > Loripinus fragilis. Next base: position 71,178,292 of record OZ026527.1, on the reverse strand, counting down.
CTGCGTTCTACGTCGTCTCATCTAGGTCTGCACTGTTTACACATGACCCACCAAAAGGACGCTTGGTTTTTAGTTTAATATAGGTTAAACGTTACCACCCAAAATTTTTAATCGCTACGATAGTTTGCTCGGGCTTACCCTAGTAGCATGATGATTAGTTGCTCGTCTAAGCGATAAGCACCGAATTCACACATTCTTAATACTCATAATATTTCCAAAAGTTGTCTCATTATGTAAATTGTTTATTTTCATTAATAGTCAGACCAAATAAATAAATAAGTGTGTTTCGGGTAACGGGTCTAAAAATGTAGGTAGGGTAGGCACACATATTTTTTTAAATTATTTCTATCTGGAAAAATTTAATTTTATGCATTTTGAAAGGCATTTCGCCTTTCACAATGCATAAAATTATATTTTTTCCAGAAAACCCAAAAAAATCTAGGTTACACGAGTAAATTGAGGTAGGGTCAGGTTACCCTAAACACAGCTATTTTTTATTTGGCCTCATTGAAGCCCTATACTACTGCCGTCCATGTACTGTACATCTATGCAACAGATATTCGGTCTTGAAATAGACAAGCCCATATAAGGAACAATGTCTTTCAAATTCTTTGTATTTATGGTTTGACCTTTTACTCAAATGTCTATGGAAGTTTCAAAATGTGGATTTTTGACACGTTATTTTATGCATATCGACAAACGTCAGACGGGTTCAACGTTTAAGACTCATTATCCAGTGTAGCTGTATTCAAACGTCGATTTGCAAGCATTCATCATTTCTTTGTTCTTTATGTCGCCACATTCACCCAGGTGAACCGCATGTCTAGATTTCGGAGGGTGTTGGCTATCGGAGGTAAACATTGAGATCATGGATGGATAGGGGTTGTATTTATCCGTTTTTATTTTATATTGAAAGTTTCTTGGGGACGAGAGCAGCAAACATGTGGCTTCTATATTGAGTGAAAAGGACTCGGACTCTGTTAAATACTTTTGATCCATGTCTGTAGGATTCAGGGCGACTTTTCAAACGGCGAATGTGAATTTTTCAATGAAAAAAGGCTAGTGTTTGATCATTGCTGGACTTATATCAACCTTTGACACTAATTGCTTGTGCCGCTACCATTCTATATCATTCTCCTGCATGGCTTGTAAGTGTCATGTCCAAATCTGCTATTAAAGCTTCAAATTTTGAAAATCGCTTCCGTTGCTATCGTTTTGATGGTTAGCAAAATGTTCAGAGGACTTACCTCCGAATGGAACGCTATCCATAAACATGACACCATCGTCATAAAATTGCAAAAAAATAAGTGTTGTACACGTCTGTTTGAATTATATTGGACTGATACATTCCTAAGAGAGGTTAAACATTGCAACGGTAGTTATGAATCAAGAAAAAATAAAATAATACATATAAATATGAAATATTCGTTCAAATCACCGCATTTCCGAATTCAAATGCGATTTAAATTCAAGCAGATTCAGTTCAAAAACATGCATTGCTTTCAGAATTCTTGTCATTCTATATACTTACGGCTTATATGTTGATTTTATTCCTTAATGTGGTTCATTATGATATAAAACCATCTCAAAGCAGACCATGTGCAGCCCAAAACTCCTTTGTTTACCTCCGGTAGCCAACACCCTCCGAGATTTGGACATGCGGTTTACCTGGGTGACATTTGGAAAATTGTAAAAATGAACATTTCCACCAATATAACATAAGTATAACAACAAGCATTTGCTGAGAAAGCACAGTTACTGTCGTGCCAACCACGAGTGACAGTGACGTAATATTTTGTTTACAATTGCTAAGAAGAACACTAACGTGTACAGTTCACTTGAGCTAACGGGCTTCGATATATCACTTGTGTATTAATCCTATCCTGAGGATAGGATTAATACACAAGTGATCTATCGATTATAAGCCCCTGATATGTCCCTGATAACTTTGTAAACAAAACATGAAGTCACTGTCACTCTTGGCTGGCAGGACGGTAACAATATTTATCATTTGAGAATATAGATGTTGTTGTCTTACGTATCTAAAGCCATGGATTAACGTAACAATGCCTCATTGTCTTATCACGTGATCAGACACTCTCCGACAGCTGCATATGCATCACAGATAATGCATGAGTGGGGCACCGGTACTGTAGTAATTTCCAGAACAGGCGGTGTAGTATTTCCCCTGTTGCGATCCACCTCTGTGCTCTACAGCTGTTGTATAAAATATGGAATGCATGCGCGGATCCAGAAAGTTTTGCAAGAGGGGTTCAAACGTTTTTTTTGATATGGGGAAAGAGGATCCAAATAGCACCAAAAGCGGACCATCATCAGCCCGCCAGCGAAACGCCATATAAATGGCGTTTCGCTGGCGGGCCGATGATGGCCCAACATTGAATGCTAGCTCGGCAGCTTTGTGATTTTCAGGGGATCCGGACCAGTATTGCGAAGAAACCATATATTAATGTGATTTTTTCAGGGGGGGGGGTCCGGACTCCCCCATCTGGATCCGCACATGGAACGGACGGGAGAGTAACTCTTCTTCTCCATATCTATTCCAAATCAATACATGTACACAGGTTTCGATACACATATGGCTGAGCTTAAACTTGTTATTATTTTCTTACTCATCAGTTTTAACACATGTTTTGGATGCTTAAGAGAACCGTCTCATCGAGATCATTCTTTTGAGTACCCACACCATATGTTTTATTTCAGAAATCAGAAAAATAATATTTTGTTGCACACTCTTAACTAAAGGCCTGCATGTACTCTAAATTGCAGGGGCGTCACTTTTATTTCAGACACAATATCAAGATGCTTAAAAGGTTAATAGAGAGTCTCCATTTGCTACTGTCCTGCCAGCCATGAGTGATAGTGGCATCATGTTTTGTTTACAAAGTTATCAGGACTTAGAATCGATAGCTCACTATCGGCGGAGCGTACTGTTCTGCCAGCCAAGAGTGACAGCGACGCCATGCCTTGTTTACAGAGTTATTAGGGACTTATAATCGATAGGTCACGAGTGTATTAATCCTATCCGCAGGATAGGACTAATACACAAGTGATCCATCGATTTGCGTTAGCTCAAGTTAAGTGTACACGTTAATGTTTTACCTTGCAAATGTAAACAAAGTACTACGTCACTGTCACTCTTGATTGGCACGCTAGTACAAGTTAATGTTTTATTTAACAACTGTAAACAAAACACGGCGTCACTGTCACTCTTGGCTGGCAGGACAGTTGATACATATTCTACTTTATATATACTTTTGCCTGCTAAATGCAACTGCTGAACATTTTGCAAACATTTTGAACCGTCGATTCTGATCTGGATCCTGCACTTGGATGGTCTTCCAGAAACATTATTTCGAAAAAGTTAGGCTCTTACCAATCAAACAAAAAGCAGCAGACCTACTGAAAGCATGAATAATTACTCAGCAGTTTGACCTCAAGCTCCACCCAGCAAAATAAATAACTGCTTCCGGTTAATCGTTTGTATCGTTTGCTATTTATTTCTCTAGTTTATGAGAATTCCGAGGGAAACTTTACACTGTTTTGCGCAAAAAAGCACAAATTGAGCTCGACACAGAACAAAGACCTTTAATTCATATACGATTATACTTTTACAAATCATTTTTGCAGCAGACGTCAACTAGCTGTATCATTTCAATGCTATTCTTATTAAAAGAGTTTAGATTACATTTTGACAAGGCGATTTTGTGTATTTGTAGTTTTTTTCTAAAAAAATCCTTCCATTGAGGTTGCCAAGCACCGATGCGATTTTCAGCATCGATCTGCTTTTTTGGAGCAAACAAGGCCTACCATTTCATCTGAAATGTCTGCTGGTAGACAATTTACGTGACATATAAAGCCTTATTTCGTCCTATAAACTGAAAATATGTATAAAAATGTTTGCTGCAAAATGTAGGTGGCAGGCTGAGTTATTTTTCATGCTTTTGTTGTCGTCTCTTGACTTATTTCAAAACCAACCTTTTCGAAGAATTCTTTCAGGAATACCATCAGAGTGTCAAACAGTTTGGAACCAGATGAGGCCCGACGTTTTGTCGGGCCTGATCTGGGTCCAAACTGTTTGCAAAGGCCATCAGCAGACGACAAACAGGGAAGGAGCTAAGTTTAAAATTCGACTACTGTTTGTTATCAGAGGTTTGTTACTGTTGACAGACGCAGTGTGAAAACAACAGGAAGACGTCGTGTTTCATACATCAGAATAAATCTAAAAGCTTTTATATATACTAGCTTGTGTGAATTTCAGGATATTAGAATAAGTTAGATCAGAGAATTTGGTAATAACGGACCTTATGCCGTATTTCGTCTTGGGTATCACATTTTCACACGGTTCTTTGTGGGATAGGGTAACATACAAATATCTATAATACTAAATAAACGAATTACCGCATAAACTGAAAAATCGAGGTCATTTTCATGCTTGATTTCTTTACTGTTACTTTAAGATATTGCTTTCATTGATAATCTCGGTTAGGATGAGTTTTCATTTAGCATAGATTTAGAGAATTTTGGAATTAAGTGTGTTTTCTAAAAGAACTGCGCCCTCTGGCGAATGTTTCTATATTTAGTGTATGTCACGTTCATGGTCACGCGTCACTATTTTTAGATCGATTGGGTTTCCAATACAAACTGAATGGAGATGACCGAAGCGTTCCGAATTTTTGTGTATATGTCATATGTATATGTGTATTATGCTGTGTCAAGTCGGCCATATTATAAACAACAATGGGGAAAACGCCGCCAAACTCGCCAAAGAAAAAAAGATATGGCTGTAATTTTAAATAATCCCTTATCAAAACTGATTATTAGTCGCGGTAATCATCACACCTTTCTTCGACACGCGCTTAATAATCCTAAGTGTCAAGGTCGCTGCGCATAATGTACTGTTTACATCGATTGGCTTGGTCGTACCACTTATATCACGGTAGGCAATGACGCTATCAAATATTATTAGTAAAAGGCGCCTCGCTGAAGTTTTTCTGTGATTTTCTTGACGAGAAGAAATAAACATAACCGCATTTACAAGTATCAGCTTTTGTAAAAAGAAAATAAAAAAAAAATCGTCGGTTCCGGGTCATTTCGGCCCATGGTCATTTCGGCCCAATAATCCCTTTTTGGTTCTTAGAAAAAAATAAATCTCACTCCTAAAAAATTTGGTAAAATTGGTCCGCGCGGTAAATGCGAGCAGAAAATAACCATTTTAAGGGCGTCGCGCGCAATCTCACTCTTTAAGATTTCAAAAAGTTGACAGGTATGCAAATAACGAAGTAAGAACTACACCAAAATCACCACCTTAGAACGGTCAGGTGCAAGCTACTGGTGAGGGCTTGAGGTTGAATTTGTTTTTAGCTCACCTTAGCAGCATATGTCAGCTTATAGGTAGGATGCCCATGGTCCGTTGTCGTCAACAATTTCAAACATCTTCTTCTCGGAAACCATTTGACCAATCAAAGACAAATTTTATGTGGAGCCTCTTTGGGTAGGGGGAACGAAAGTTCGTTTGTTGCATCTGGGTCACATGACCAAGATGGCCGCCACGCCCATATATGGTAAAAACCCTTCAAAAATCTTCTTCCCCGGAACCGGTGAACCAATTTCCACGAAACTTGGTATGTAGCAGTGGTGACTCTGCCCATCATACTTTGTTCAAATGATGACCTACGGTTGACCTTGACCAATTTTACAACAAGGTCAAATTTGTTAACTTAGGCTTTTCTACAGGAAAAAGTGAAAGCTGTTGATTTTTTCACAAATATTTCAGCCTCTGACCTGAAACCAACTGAAATAATGAAGAATTGTGAGTATTGAAGGCCGAGGTCATTTCTTGACCTTGGCTAAAGGTCATTTACGTATATGAAAATTAAAACTGGCTTTTCTCGGAAATTGATGGGCCAATCAAACCCAAATTTTATATGTTAGCTTTCAGGTACAAGCAGGGTTCCAGTTTGAGGGCAAATCGGCGAAATACCTCGCCCCAGACCGCTCCGTTTCGCCTATAATGGTCGTAAAAAGGGAAGTGTATTTCGGCATATGGAGGCGCGGTGGCTCAGTGGTAGAGCGTCGGACTCGGGACCTAGAGGCCCCGAGTTCGAACCCCACGACCGCTGTGTAGTGTCCTTGAGAAAGGCACTTTCACCTTCCCAAAGTACTAATAATACCCAGGAAGAAGTGGCTCCGTCTCAACATGACTGAAAAATTGTTTACCGGGACGTAAAACACCAATCAATCCAAACCATTTCGGCATCAGTGTTCCTTTTCAGGCCATTTTGGGGGGCGAAATTCGGCCCCACTCCCAAAGGCGAAACACCTCCTTTTTCCCAATTGGCACAGTAAAATTCCCAATCAGAAGTTGGAAGAAAAATAAGGAGAAAAAGTTTGTTTTTTAACCACGAAAAGTAACGACATTTCCAGGTTTGCCTTTGAAGAAGATAATTTGGTATACAAAAATTTCCTTAAATATTGTATTTCTTTGCATTTTGAGTGTGAAAACCACTCATTTATTGGTTTGGGCAGCTACCACTTAAAAAATTGCAGACTAATTTTTCCGACATTGTCCCTATTTTTGGACAGTACCAGTAACCAACACAACACTAAACTATAATAATCAGCAGACCTTAGTATAAACTTAAATTGACACTAGCTTTAAACAAGTACAGACTTTTGGGGGGGGGGGACTCACAAAACAGTAACAAAACAAACAGAACTTCTATAAAATAGTTAATTACTACCATTGATGGCAACTAGAGTTATGAAATTTCAAGACACCTTTCTCTGACTCACGCTCAATAATCCTAAGTTTCAAGGTCGCTAAACAGCTTACATTGATAGGCTTGGTCGTACCACTTGACGCAGTAGGCAATGACGCTATCAATAAAATCTGTTTAAAAAAGTGCATTGTTCAGAAATAAGAACCTGGATTTGAGCGATTTTTGGCATTGTTTGGAGGAAAACAAATATAGTAAAAGTCACCTCGCTGAAGATTTTTAGTGATTTTCAAGATGAGAAGATATAAGCATAATCATGTTTACAAGTATCAGCTTTTGTAAAAAAAATTAAAACTCGCCGGTTTCGGGTCATTTCGGCCCATACCTATTTGGGCCCATGGTCATTTCGGCGACTAGAATCGCCAATACAAGTTTCAGATTTCATAAAGCTGTGAAAAATTAACACACATGAAAGGGGGATACAAGTTTCAGCTTTTTTAAATGCAAAATAAAGGTAAATTGACAATCATGAAATATTTCCGCGCTTGCGTGGGCTCTTTTCTAGTGGTATATAAAATTGAACGATCTTATGGACTTCAGTCAAACAACTTACATTTGTTACGTCAAACGCGTTAAAACAGTGAATTCGAAAATGTGATAAGCAGATGATCTCAAAGGGTTTTGGTTATCGCCTTCAGTATCAACTATCGACCATTATCAGACATCGAGCTAAAGCTCTCGGGCTGATAATGGGGTCTCGAGTTGATACTTCGGATGATTACCAAAACGCCGTGGGATAATCTCCAATTATCATAATACGATATACTTCATGTAGAATCAGCTTGGGGCCCCAACACGAGAAAGTCTTGTCTTTCGTAGCTTGCGAACAGCAAAGGTGCAGACCAGTCTCTGCATCCATGCAATCTGACTAGCACCTATGTTATTCGCTTTTTGGAAAGCATTATATCTAAACCTGCTACAGGCGAAAGTTCAATTTTCTAGCTAGTCTCTGTAGATTAGCAGGCTGGTTCGGTATGACCTGGTCGGAAGCCCCTAAGACACATTTTCGCGTCGTGGCCCAGTTGAAGAGGAGCACGCATCCTGAAATTGATAATTAAAGTACGTCTTGTATGTGGCTATACACCCCATGAAGCAGTGTGAGTTGAAGTTATAATGACAGTTTTAAGAAATCAACAGTCATTCACTAGGCACTTACAGAAGCGATTTCATGGGAACTGAAACGGATACGTCAAGAATTTATGAGAAAATACTTAACAAATCTCTAGCTGCTTTTTTCATCTAGTGAATATCAACAAGCAGACAAGCTCATATCCGCTCTTGCATTTTCGAGCCCCGTACTTTTAAAACCTGGCTGCGGCGATGTTTCGCGAAAAAAAAACCCTCGCGAAAATTTCTGAAATTAAAGTACTTTATTATTATATAATGCAAGAGTAGCGTACAGTCAACGGAATGAATTTATTTCTTGGCCCTATTGTGATGTTGAAAGTATAATTCTACACACTACAGGTTATATTTGTAATACCATAATGAAACAGAAACACAGTCCACAAAATAATTTTAAATTGCAAACCCACTAAATAGCCATCGAGTGAGATAGATCTTGAAGCCACACTGCTTCTGCCAGATTTTACATATGCTTGTATAACAGACACATCGTTCTAACACTTTAAATGCAAGTTTATAGAAAAAAGTAATCAGGTAACGTTTTCACGCGTATGGAATTTTTTTTTTGGTCCTCTTTACTTCCACTTAAATGCTAAATAGTTGATTATCAAACTGGTCGCTATCGTCAGTCAGACAGACAATACAAAACTATATTAGATAGATTGCATATTATAAACCGTGACGTTACTTATTATTATTATTATTATTATTATTATTATTATTATTATTATTATTATTATTATTATTATAAAGAGTGCTCATGACCAATGTTTCAGCAAATATTGATACGTAAGACACGTTATAATTTTAAGTTGATTACCTTAAATTGAAACTAATGTCTCCTTATTATCATTTTGTTCTTTGCATTTGTACCCCCGTCGCGAGGAATCATAAGTGCAACCAGGGAAGACCCAATTCAGCCTGTACAGTTACAGAGACTGAATAGTTTAGAAACTCTGTATATATCAGGCTGTGGTTTTATAATTGTCAGAAAGCGAGTGGCAAGTCAGCTTACCAGACTGCACATATGTACAGGCTGGTCTGAGCCTTTGCTGTTCGAATGCACTAAAATATGGGTTTCACGCGACGAGGACTTATTATGTAATCTATGTTGTTCATTCCTAATGTTAAGATATATATTTGTGTATTTATGTGTATATGTTATTCTGATAAAATGTTTTCTATTGTTCATAGCATAGTCAGGTTTTTATTTAAAATATGCATTTCACACACGAATTACGATTTACGTAATAAAATTGCCAAGTATAGATTTCTCATTGGCTGGCACATATGAACAGTGTCATGAGATACTATGTTTTCATATAAGCTGGGTGATATCATATGAAATTGTCACGAGATACTATGTTTTCATACAAGCTTGGTAAAAATAAATCACCCAGCTTATATAGAAATAAAGTAGCATGGGTGAAAATTTTCAAGATTAATCCTGAATTCAGGATACTAAGGCTGACTTTCCATAGAATGTCAGCCTCAAAATGCTGAATTAAGAATACTATAATAGCTTCGCTGACTTGTTTTCAGATTATCTAAACACAATTAATCATTTTAACTAGAAAATATACATTATTGTAGGCATCCTGTAAGTTTTAAAAATTGAATTTCTTAAGTTCAGGATTTTGGAAATTTTGAACTTTCACCCATGTGGCTAGATATCTAGGTTTTGGTAAGATCCTTCTTATACGACCATAATTTGTACGAGCAGTAACGGAGTAAAGCATCAGCACAAATGAATAGATGTATACGTTTAAAAGCTCTTAAAATTCCTTAACATATTTTACACATGGCGATGTAATCCACTTAGGCCAAACGAAAGAATACGTGCGTTTCGGGTAACAGGTCTGAAAATTTTAGGTAGGGTAGGCACACATATTTTTTTTTAATAGTTTTTTTTTTTCTGGAAAAAATACATTTATGCATTTTGAAAGACATATCGCCTTTCAAAATGCATAAATTTATATTTTTTCTCCAGAAAACCTGATTTTTTTCTAGGTTTCACCAGTAAATTTTGGTAGGTCGGGTTACCCTAAACATAGGTATTATCAGTGAATGAAAATGAAGAAATCCTATATTTTTGTTTTGTTTTCTTGACTCGAGTTATTATAAAGTGTACCTGTTTGAAACTTTTACTATGACCATGTACGCATTCTGCATCACTTTGTTTTCCATCTGTCCATTCCTATCATTTAAATATGTTCATACCTTAGCATTGTACATAATACCATTTATACAAACTGACCAAAATTCCTGTCCACACATAATGATTATTGTCCAATGTTCTATGCAAGAAGGGGTGATGTTGTTCTCAAATATTAATTAAAATTTGTCAATGACAGCAGGATATTATATGGCACTATATACATGGGTGAAAGTTTTCAGGATTATTCCTGAATTCATGATTTTGATGCTGACTTTCCACAGAAAGTCAGCCTCAAAATCCTGAATTAGGCAGTTCCGTATGGCTTCTTTGATATAATTTCAGTTTATTTAAAGATATTTGACTATTTAAACTTGAAATTATTGACATTTGTAGGCAAACTGCATGTTTAAGATTTGATTTTCAAAAGTTCAGGATTTTGGAAATTTGGAACGTTCACCCATGTAGATATTGTGTAACATACCTCCAGACAAGAATGTGTAGTTCTTATTTATCCACCAATACATGTGCTGTTGGTACTCAAAATATCCGGCAGGGACGGTTCTTTGGAGCATCCAAAATGTTTAAACTGATACACAATCTTATGCCCAAAATATTTGTATATTTGGAGGCATGTAGAAGAAACCGTTCTTCAATCTGTTGTGCATAAGTGGTCAAAACTGCTTACATGACAAGTGAGGTAAAGCACTAATATACATATTACTATTGATGCTGAATTTGTGAGAGATCAAACGTGCACGACTTTTGGCTACAAATAAGAAGATGATAAATTTGTGCAAGCATAATAAATTTGTGTGGACCATTGATCTTATGTTATATTATAAATTTGTGTAATGGTGCTCGTATGTTTTCTGTCAAATTTTCTTCCAATGATACTGACATGAGAGACGACATCATAGCAACGCTATTAAAGCTGCATAGTCTGTAACTTTTGTTCTTTTCATTTTAGAAACAATGTTTCTATTTTTTATGAACACAGTAAAAATACTAAAATTCAGGTATACATTTTACCTTATTCGTAATAATTAACAAATTATTAGTGCCAAAACAACAGCATTTATGTTAAAAATTAACTGTCTAGAATTATAAGAGGGACGTAAATAATTACAAACAAGAGAAAAAACACCTGTTTTTATAAGATAATTCACTTTTCCATGCAGTTTTAAGCTGTAGAAATTAGATTTATTGTGACAAAATAACATAATTCTACTTTTACAAATGATTTAAAAAGAAAATATTTTTTTCGAAAAATGTTCTATGCAGCTTTAAACTAACGAATACAAACTGCTATAAAATGCTGTTAACCCATATAAGCCTAGCGTTCCTTTTGTGGGACATAGGCAAACAGTGCTGACCCAGATCAGACGCCACAAAACGTGGCGTCTGGTCTGGGTCTCCACTGTTTGCCATAATGTTCGATTAAATTTGAATAAAAATGAATATACCGCCCAACAACTCTTAAAACGGAAATGGACAGGTCCAATTGATAATAGTGGGAAAGTCCATTTGGCTGAAATGGGTTAATGAAATGTATGTGGAAATGTCGTTGCCCATCTTTTGCTAAACAAAGCATGTCATACAAATACAGTGGAAAATCTTCCCCATGGAAAAGCTTGCGTATTTATTACCAAACACAAATATAATTTTGTTAAATGATTTATGTGTTTGTGGTGCTAATAAATAATAATGAAATTTAGTATTTGTTTTTGTCTTCCATAATTCCCATAGCTCAGTAGTTGCTCTTTAAATCCCAGAGAAAATTTACCGTAATTGCCATCCTCAATAGAACGGCAATTATAATTGACTAAGTTTGCAACCAGCTGTATGGTAGCACCGGCTAAGTGGTATAGCATGATATAGCATTACCTCTATGTATGTCTCATGGTGTCACAACCCTATAATGAAACACCCAACTCACCGCCATCTCCGCTCGCGGAGATGGCGATGAGGTGGTTGTGTCATTTAACAGATCATCACTTTCTTTTGAAGCATCTTTTAAATGGCTACTGTACTGACAACCCACTTTAGTTGAATGCTGAAAGATGGCAAGCTTTTTTTTTAAAAGCTTATTCTTGTAATTGTATCATGGTTTGTCCGCATGCAGTGTGGGGATAATCCAGGAGCTTAGCGAGTGGATTATCCCCACGTACAGATGGACTACCAGGGTATAACATAACGCTTATAAAAGGTATCTTACTTTTAGCATTTGTATGCTAGTAACTCGGTCCTAAATGCGTACTGTGCCTTACAGTGAAGACCCGGGTAAAATGGCACATGTTGCATCATTTCTTAAGGGTCTTCACTATTTACTAAGACATAAACGATAAAGAAAGAAATACAATTTAATATGTACATTATTACACTTGTGACCAAAGGTCGCGAGTTTGATGCCGGCCTGGTCCCATACTTTCGTGAAGATTGATCATGCAATAATGTCTACGGTCATTCTCCTCCTTCCGCTGATTCAAGAAGGGTTGTCCTCGGACAGTGTGGTACTTGATTGTATCGATTCCTGATCCTTGCTGTCTTTCTTACTCTGTTGTCAGTTACAAGCAAAAGTATGTGCAAGAAGAACTGGTTAAACGCTAGTCAAGCTTGCCCAGGAAAAAGTGTGGTTAGGTGAACTAACCTACTCGACATGACCATAGCTGTTGACTTGACCATAGCCTTGAGGTCAATTGTGCTTTGTGGTCACTTGCTGGGAAAGGGCTGACCTCTTGGCTCTCGTTTGTGGTGTCTGCTGTGAGTTTATCACTTTCCCATTGGTATCCTGGGTCAGGTGTGGTACTTGATTGTATCGATTCCTGATCGTTGCACCCTTACTTACTTTGGACGTATAACCCAAACAAAACAAGCATCCATATTTGTTATCTGAAAGTTAGTGAATATGATTAGGAAATGCCACAATCCTAGACCAAACCACGCCACAGTGAGAAGAGACATATATTAAATTAAATCAACCAGTCCTGTCTTTCTCAGCAAGATGGTTGCTAAACTGGATATGCAACCAAGAACCACTATACGGAGGAAGGTTCCAACTTAATACCCTAAACACAATTAGGGTAACTACAAATAATGAATAAACAACAACTAGATGCATCAGAATGATATTTTCTATTAACTGTTATCTCAACAAATTTTTATATGGGCTGTCCTCAACCAATAATTCATTTGTAAAAGTTAGTTGTTATGCTAACAGACATGCATTACTACTACTACTACTACTACTACTACTACTACTACTACTACTACTACTACTACTACTACTACTACTACTACTACTACTACTACTTCTACTACTACTACTACTACTACTACCACTCTACTACTACTACTACTAATGATAATAATAATAATGATAATAATAATAACTAGACTGCAGTCAATGGTTCTCTGTTACAAATACCCGCTTTGTTACCCTTGACCTTTGGACCAAGGTCACACAAAATATTGCCCAGTACCCTCTACATCATGTGTCCGATGTACCTGCAAATTTTGTAGTTGCTATGTCAAACGGTTTAGGAGATGTATTTACAAGAAATAACATTATTTGACCTTGACCTTGAGTACCCCCTACATCATGCTACCTACGCAACTGCAAAGTATGAAGTTGCTAGGTCAGCGGTGTAGGAGAAGATGCATTTACAATAAAATACAATATTTGACCTTTGGGGACAAGGTCATGTAAAATTTTCTCCAGTACCCTCTACATCATGTGGCCTATACACCTGTAAAGTTTGAAGGTGGTATGTCCGACGGTCAAGGAGGAGATGCAATTACAAGAAACTACAATATTTGACCTTAACCTTGGGGTCAATGACGCACAAACATTGTCCAGTACCTCTATATCATGTGACATATGCACCTGTCAAGGTCCAGCGGTTTAGGAGAAGATGAATTTACAAGGAAATACATTATTTTAACCTTGACATTGGTGTCAAGGTCACCTGAAACGTTGTTCAGTACCCTCTACATTATGTAACCTATACACCTGTAAAGTTTGAAGTTGCTGAGGAGGAGGTACAATTACAAGAAAATACAATATTTTGACACACTACCCTCCGTATCATCCAACCTACTATATGCACCTGACTAGGTACAACGGTTTAGGAGAAGAGGTTTTACATGAAAATAGATTATTTGACCTTGGCCTTGGGTTGGGGTCAAGGTCATATGAAACGTTGTCCAGTACCCTCTACATCATGTGAGCTATGCAGTTGCTTTGTCCAATGGTTTAGGAGGAGATAGAATTACAAGAAACGTGACGGACGGACGACGAACCGACCTTCGAACGATATTTATATACCATTTTTTCTAAAGAAAAAGCGGGTATAATAATAATAATAATAATAATAATAATAATAATAATAATAATAATATAATAATAATAATAACAATAATTTTCATAAGAAACACATACACAAGTTAAACATAATTATAATACTATTGACCTTTGAGTGACACAGGATTTTAAAAATTTGCACAAAATTTACTTAAAAAATTTTGTGTTGGCATACAAATAGCAAAAACCCGACTAGCATGGTATTAAACCAAGGCAAGGGGAGATGATTCCAAGGTCCTAAGCAGCGAGAGCAGAGCTGTCTTAGTTATAGAGACACATTTCTTCGGCAAAAATTTACCCACACATAAAGTATTTTTCCATGGGTAGGATACCTGTTTTTATATACTGACAGGCATTTGTTCGTTCATTCTCACACACCCTTCTGCTCATTCGAAGAAGGCCTTTTATCAGTAAATGAGTCATTACATGAGATTTTCAACAATGTGGCATTTTGACATGTGTGGACTCGGAAGAGCCTCTGCAGCCTCCTTTTAGGCTTAGAAACTCCAAATGGTGTTCAGTCAGTAGCTTAACAATCATTCAATACTCAAGCGACTAGCAAAGGCTCTGATCAGACTGCTCGTATGCGCAGGCTGATCTGAGGTTTTGCTGGTCGCACATACCACATTGTTGGAAATCTCATGCACTGGCTCAAATAATAATGCTGAAAGAATTGGAACTTGCATTCTGGTTAACTAACTTGAGTGTATTAAGATTACTGACTATGCTCTAAAGGACTAAAGCATATGTGAAAGAACTGTTAAATCCCAACACAAAACAACAAAGTTCTCATGGACACTAAGTTATGCTTCAGGTTAGTATCTCCCTCCCATAACATGTACATCTCATCTCATGTAAACAGGCAAAAAATTGTGTGCTAAGCAAGTGTCTCAAATGTTACTCTTCAGGAAGACGAGAGCTTAAAGTTGGCAAGCCTTTTGGAAAAGCCTAAACTCGTAAAGGACAATTTTATGATAAGTGATTATTGTACCACCATCCAGTCCCTTTTATTTGCTTGGGTGGTTTTCGTGCTGTCAGCCAAAACTTAGAACATTTCTGAATGAACTTCGAAATGTAAATATAAGAGTAGTAGAAATAAATGTGTTTGCAATCAGCCATATGGTAGATTTTTACCATCATAATTATAACGCGTTTTCTTCGCAGGTGTTAAACTAATTACTCCAGTTCATATAAAGATGAAAATATTAGATGGGCGGTCAACATATCCAGACATAGACTGCAATTAGGCATGCCCTTAATATCTGTGGCAAAAATGTACAATAAAGGTACGTTTAGTTCTCGACGCTGTCATTTTACTTCCAGGGATATAGGATACTATTCATTTTACTTCCAGGGATATGGGACACTGTATTTTGGTTACTTTCGGGGATATTGAATATTTAGGAAAGTTAATTATGGGGATATTCGCAAGTTTATAGGATATGGGATATTTGGTACACCCATAAACAAACCTCACTATTCATTACACTGTAAACTATTCAGTGTACACAATTCGCTGTCCTCCGGCAAACATGATGTATGTTATATTTGTGATACCAGGACCATGCATACCCCAGTAAACATGTTTGCATGTCATATTTGTGATACTATAGCCATGCATGCCCCTGCAAACATAGTTGTATGCCCTATTTGTGAAATCATAGTCATGCATACAAAGCAAACATGTTTGCATGTCATATTTGTGATACTATAGCCATGCATGCCCCTGCAAACATGGTTGTATGCCCTATTTGTGAAATCATAGTCATGCATACAAAGCAAACATGTTTGCATGTCATATTTGTGATACTATAGCCATGCATGCCCCTGCAAACATAGTTGTATACCCTATTTGTGAAATCATAGTCATGCATACAAAGCAAACATGTTTGCATGTCATATTTGTGATACTATAGCCATGCATGCCCCTGCAAACATAGTTGTATGCCCTATTTGTGAAATCATAGTCATGCATACAAAGCAAACATGTTTGCATGTCATATTTGTGATACTATAGCCATGCATGCCCCTGCAAACATGGTTGTATGCCCTATTTGTGAAATCATAGTCATGCATACAAAGCAAACATGTTTGCATGTTATATTTGTGATACTATAGCCATGCATGCCCCAGCAAACATACTTGTATGCCCTATTTGTGAAATCATAGTCATGCATACAAAGCAAACATGTTTGCATGTCATATTTGTGATACTATAGCCATGCATGCCCCTGCAAACATAGTTGTATGCCCTATTTGTGAAATCATAGTCATGCATACAAAGCAAACATGTTTGCATGTCATATTTGTGATACTATAGCCATGCATGCCCCTGCAAACATAGTTGTATGCCCTATTTGTGAAATCATAGTCATGCATACCCAGCAAACATGGTTGTATGTCATATTTGCGATACCAGAGCCGCGCCTACCCATCTCTGCCCCTTCCAGACGCATAGACATTGCTTCCATAATTTTTCAATATGCATATTACTTGTATAGCACGCATGTCTGTAATATTAATTGGTACCTTTCAATTAGGTGTTTGAATCAATGTCCCATATGTTAAAAGAAAGGTGTTTCTGTGTGAGAGGAAAAGGGGCATCAATAAACATATTTGTATTAGGGCAAACTTATCATTTTTAATCAATTACAAAGTAAGTGAGTATGTTGATATAAGATCTTTCTATTATAACATAGGATGGTTTTATATGCAAATATCTAGAGCGAACGAAATGTACATCACTTTCACTTCACAAGTTGAAATTACATTTCATATTCATGACAAATACTTGAATTTTATTTTAATTTTATATACAATCATAATGTAACGCCATCAAACATATATGACGTCATGGTGTCTGTCTTCCAACAGTGAAATTACAGGAACAGGGTGACCTGAATCGAAACATTTTAGAAGGGCCAAAGCATACCAAAATGTTTCTTATTATGTTCTCATTAGTTTAAACATTTTTAATACCAAATTTGATACAGCAATGAAATTGTGTCAAAATGTCTCACAACCTTAGTTACGACCCTTCCCATACAGTTTAAACATTCATAAACATTTATAAACATGACCAAACATATACAAATGCATAATAATGAATGCTAAACAAGTTGTGATAAAAGTAAAGTGATACCAACATAAACTAGAAAAATATCTGGAAAATAAATAAATAAATAAATGAATATATAAATAACAGCTTTTTGGTAGTTAAATAAGCATAGAGCTGAAAAGAATACATGGTCTTATTTAAAGATAGGAGTGTCCGCTTTTATTGAGTTGTCGATATCAGATTTTCCATTTATTTTGAGAATAATTTCAAATTATCGAAAATTCGAATTATAGGAAGCTTGTGACACTGTGACAACAGGGACACAATAATTACAATTGGTATTAGCTTTTACGCCATTTCTTCAACAATCTAGGCATTCCCTTACACTTATATAGAACCTAGTATGAACATTTGTTGATTTAGTCAAATCAATTTCAATTTCCATCACTTCAATGAGGTCGGGTCTTTGATATGGCAGTTCACTGTCATATCTTTTCTTGTTTTCTCATTACTAACGCAAATGCTAGCTGTCATAAACATCTTATTTCTGATCAAACCATACTAAGATTTCAATATGACATGGATACGAATCTCGTAAAAATGTGTCCTTCCTTGTGTTTTAGAAAAGAATCAAAGCAGTAAACCTATTTTGGCAGGCTTTTTATTCAACGGTACTGTCCACACGAAGTTTCGGGTACGATTTAACATAAAAATACTAAAGACGATTATTTCACTATTTGAGACATCTCAGAAGTCTATTTATGCTTTTTGGTCTTTCGAAAATCCATTTTCATAAGCCAGGACTGTTCAACTTGGATTAAAGTAAGTAAGGGTGCAAAGATCAGGAATCGATACAATCAAGTACCATACCTGACCCAGGATACAAATGGGAAAGTGAAAAAATCACATAACACACCACAAACGAGAGGCAAGAGGTCAGCCCTTTCCCAGCAGGTGACCACAAAGCACATATAAACAGACGCGCACAAAGACATAGCAAACACACATGAGAACAAAAACATAAAAGATCCACAAAAGAAGTACCGCCTTGGAACGGTCAGTAAAATATTTTACTGGAGGGCTTAAACCGGTTTAACGGCGCCAACCTCACCCTTAATTCAGATGTGGACCAAGACACATAGATATTTGGTTTGCATGAAAGACCCCTTACTTATCAATGCATCATCTCCTAAAACATATAAATCAAGATATAACAAGGAGATAAAGCAAAGATAAGGACTCAACAGTAAATAAAATATAATACCGAGCAAAAGAAATCCAACAGGTAAGCCCCAGTGGGCCCTACAAACAGCCAGAGCATCAGGTCCCTACCATCTCATCAATAAATAAGTCTTTAAGTAAAGCCATGCTCAAAGCAAAGGGTAGTCATATTGTTGTATCAATACATTCGAACAGAACATAGACCAAACTCGCAGTTTTAAAGCATTTGAAAGGCAACACCAAAACTAGTGGCAGTTTAGCTGCCACCAAAGAGCTGTCTTGTGAGGGTCTCTTCTGTTTGCTTATGGAAATATGATTAGATATGATCCTACACTAGTGGACCTGACAAGTAATTTCTTTGTTCTCTGTACAACCGTGAAAGTGTATACATATGATTATTCATAGTAGGTGGAGCTTAGCATGGATATTAATGAGGGAAAGGGTTCATATTGAAGTTGGAAAAAAGTCCCTTTCTTTACATGCATTTTTATGTGATGTTCGTACAGGTATATAAAATTTGTTGCTATGCAATAACATTCTCAGGTGCTCTCAATAATTGGAGACAACGAATGGCAATAATAATATATTATATATAATGCTTTGGAAAATCTACAGGTGTGGATTCATGTACATGTGTATTTCATTAGGCTTTTGTGAGGTTTTGCAAGGTTACTAGAATAGATGGCCAAATCATAATAAGATAATGATGAATATCTTGATCGACCAAGTTATGATAGATAAAAGTTCATAAAACCGCCTAGCTTAATTGTTTATATCGTGTTGGATTAGACAAGTAAATATATAAAAGCGGGCCACCATCGGCCCACCAGCGAAACACAATTTTTCGCCGATGGTGGCCCGACACTTCGTGCTGCCTATGTCAATGCAATATAATAGTAATTAAAAAAAAGCCTTATGGCACTTAATATAAATGTAACCCCATACCAGAAGAGAGAGAGAGAGAGAGAGAGAGAGAGAGAGAGAGAGAGAGAGAGAGAGAGAGAGTGTGTGTTTCGATGAGTAACTTTGAGCATGCTATTATGTCAGATATGGATGTGTTATTTCTGAACACTATCATTAGAACCACATGCCTATACCTGCATCAAGCAACACAGATGGTTAAACTAGAATCATTATGCTAAAAGCACGCATCTTGAAGACACATGTTTGCAGCATTTTGATGGAGCAACTCTCTTAACACTTTAAATAGTGCTGCTCATTTGATTAATTTGAATGCTTAAGCCCCAGTTATAAATGCGGTATAGACTGGCCCCAGTCTCTATTGCCCCTTTTTGTAGCAAAACTGATAATCTCTCTAAGATAGCAATAAATAAACTTTTACTTGGAGTAGTTCTCGGCTTGGACACTAAATTTGACAATCAGAGAGGATAGAATTTTTAAAAGACGATTTGTTTTATAGCCAAATATAATTATAAATGTAATTAAATACATTTAGCGGACCGATGCCAGTCTAATATTCAGTGAAGCAACGGCTGCTTGCATACACAAAAATGAAAATAGATGTCGAATTGAATGATACCATTGGATAGCTTAGAACGTATGTATTGAGGGTAATTTCTCCATGCGCATATGCGAAGTTTTGCTAAAATAAAACCCTCGCGAAAATTTCCGTATTTACAGTATGTGATACGTACCAAAATCCCTTGAAAAGATATAGGTTTAAAATGTAACAACAAGAGTTGGCCAAATTTTCTTACCTCTGTACGCCTCGTGGTCTTTAAATGGGGCATTTCAATGTAACTCAGTCTCTGCATAGACACCGCAAATATTGCAACATCTCTCCTTGGCCACGATGGAAAAATAAGCAAACGAAATAGGTTATGATTAATGGACTGTCAAATAGAATTTAATATTTTGTTCTGCATAATCAGAAATAAGGGTGAGGTTGGTACCATAAAACTAGTTTAAGCCCTTCCATAAAAGAATGTTTACTGACCGTTCTAAGGCGGTGCTTCTTTAGTGGATCCTTAATGTTTTTATGTTTTGTGTCTGTCGTGCTGTCATGTCTGTTCATTGCAGCATTGTGGTCACCTGCTACGAAAGGGTTTAACCTCTTGGCTCTCTTGTATGTGATGTTTTTTTTGTGTTTTTTACACTTCCCCATGTGGATTGATCGGTCAGTTGTGGTACTTGATTGTATCGATTCCTGATCTTTGCCTTCTTCCTTACTTTATCATGACTGCAAACAGGTGAAGGCACAAGCCAAATGCGCACCGCCATTACCGAAGTACGAGCGTGCGTAATGCGAATGGTATACATTCAAAGAAGATAGCCTGATGAGAAAACATTAATTTGCCATACCATAAGTTGTTGATTTTACATGTAAACGAAAGAATTCGCCCCGCCCCTTCAGGGGTAAATTCTTTCTCTAAAGGTTTTTTGAAAAGGGACGCATATGAAGAGAATTACTGCTCTCTTCAGTAGTTTACTTTAGTTTGTGATCTGGCGACATCAAGCTACCTTTGTATACCACTCAGCCATACATATGAATAAATGAAATTATGTAATAAAATATCATAACATCAGTGTCTTTCTGTAATCGGTAGCTGTTGCACGAATGTGAATTACCCATCATTCATCAATCGTCAAGACAATAACAGATGTATTTACGGCGTTTTTGTAGATGATGATTGTCTTTCAGTTTTTTTTCACACACCACGCAATTGCCAAACTTTGATCCGACAGATGAGAATAGAGTATGCCAGATGCTAAGTGCTAAGAGAATATCTTGTCAGAGCTCAGGATTAGAGGACGTGTTTATAAATAATTATATTTCTTCTACATAATAAAATATTTTAATGAACTTAAATCAAACGTCGGTGCCATTCATATGGTAATTGCATGATGGTGTCTTGAGAGTTCTATCAGAGGCGTTCATGCCATAGGTTTGAAACAGAGACGAGGTTTTACTAAAAGGATAAACTATTTACTATTTATATTTGAAATGCATGTGCGGATCCAGAACATTCCGCCAGGTGGAGCGGTCCCGGAAACCTTTTTAGTCATCAACGTATTTCACAGAGGGGCGTACGGAACTCCCTCGAGAAGCAATTGGACCCAATTGCTTCCATGGGTCCAATGCTTCTCGAGGGGGTCCGTTTCCAAGGAAACATATAGCAACTTGCGATATTCCAGGGTGGGGGGAGGTGTCCTAACCCCCTGTCTCCCCTCTGGATCCGCCCATGAAATATTTGCTTGTTAGGATATAATAGACATACTACATCAACTACTACTGTGATGATAATCGTGGTAAAATGAAACAAACAGACATAGCTGCACATATCAGCAATCTGTGCCGAAATTTCACTATGTATCAACGTTCCTGCCAATGCGAATGCGAAAGTTTAGGGACCATTAATTTCTCTATTGTTACATTACAAGCATGTTTCAAAACACCTTAAATAATGTGTACAATTTTAGCAGCTAAAGTAATCGGATTGATGCCTTCACTTATGTTTGTTGGGGTATGGATGATGTAATGTCAAATATGTGGCACCATAGCAATGCATACCTCCCCAGCAAACATTGCTGTAAGTCATATTTGTGGACTATAGCAATGCAAACCCAAGCAAACTTTCTTGCATAATATATTTGTGTTAACAGAAGCTGATGAGTGACAGATCTTTTTCATGAGATATTTCTGTTAACAATAGCATTACATAACCCAAAACATATGATTGTATGGACACTTTCTGTCCCTTAGAAATGCATATCCCAGCAATGGTTGTATGTACATGTATGTATTTGAGTTGTTAAAGCAATGTAAACCCCAGCAATTTTGGATGTTTGGCATATTTGTGTTATCAAAGCAACGTCAACCCAGACTATCAATGGTGTTTGGCTCACTTGTGTTACCAAAGCACTATATTCCAGCAAACATGGTTGTATATCATATTTGTGTAACCATATCAATACATATATTTATTTATCATATGACGTCGCGCGTCTGGGAGTGAAATAACGCCATGCAATAAAATCGATAAACCACTAGTGGTTTATAGATTTACGGGAAACGTTATGACGTCCTTAACAACGTTGCGTAGATAATGACAAAATTATAACGTTTTTACGCCAGAAATGAGATTTCAAAGTATTTGTCATATGATAAATAGAATCTAACATTCGTACTCTTGTATTATTGAATTTATTAAACTCGTTGCGAAAAAGAGATAAAATGCTCGGCAAGCCTCGCATTTTATCTCTTTTTGCCAACTCGTTTAATAAATTCAATAAAACATGAGCACTCATGTAAGATCCTCTATATATTCATTTTTACAATTTTGAATTTATCTATTTTTATTTATTTATTTATTTATTTATTTATTTATTTATTTATTTATTTATTTATTTATTTATTGTACTCTTATGTTTATGTATTTTTTTTATTAATTACTAACACTTCTCTAGTTTATATAGCTATCATCCTGTTTTGATCATAACTTGTATTCTTAATCAGATTGTATATATTAAGCCATGTTTATAAGCTATATTCTGTATGTATATAATGTAGGGGAAGGGTCGTAACTAATTTTGTGAGAACTTGTGACCAAACCCTTTTGCTGTATCATATTTGGCAATAAAATATGTTTAAACTAATGCATAGCCCAAATAAATAGTTGTTTGGCACATTCGTGTCACCACAGAAAAGCTATTCCCAGCACTCTTGGTTGCATGGTATATTGGCGTTACTTAAGCAATGCAACCCTCAGCAAACATGGATCTATGGCATATTGGTGTTACTTAAGAAATGTTAAACACGAGCAAACGTAGTTGTATGGCATGTTGGTGTTACTTAAGCAATGTAAAAACCGGCAAACATGGTTGTTCGACATATTGATGTTACTTAAGCAATGCAATGTATTGGTGTTAAGCAATGAAAACCCCCAACAAATATTGTTGTATGGCATAATGGTTTTACTTAAGCAATGTAAACCCCAGAAAATATGGTTGTATGGCATTGTGGCGTTACTTAAGCAATGTAAACCCAGGCAGTCATGGTTATAAGGAATAATGGTGTTACTTAAGCGATGCAAATCCCGTTCTAAGGCGGTGGTTCTGTTGTTGTTGATTCATTGTTTTATTGTTGCTCCCACTGTTGTGGGGTTCTGTATTTGGTCCTTGCCTTGTTATTCAGTACTTTGTGCCCTTCTTGTTTAACAATCATCTTGATGGTAATAAGAGAGCTGGATGCTTTACTTTAAGTGTCTTCCTGGTGTCTTGTGACTGTTAGTGTTCTGTGGTTCTTCCTCACGGTGCCGTAGGTGGATTGTGGTATTTTCTGATCATACTTACTTGTTTATGGTTGTATGGCTCGTATTTGTTTTACCCAAGCAATGCAATGTAAACGCCGCCAAGTATGGTTGACATTGGTTGTATGACACATTAGTGTTAAAACGCTATGAAAACCCAAGAAAACATGGATGCATGGCACATGTGTGTTACCTAAGCAATGTAAACCCAAGCAAATGTGGCTATACGAGGGTCATCCAATAAATAATGAAACTTTCTTCATAGTCTGAAAAAATGTGTGTGCATTTAGTTGAAATCCACCATAATGATAGTATGACATCTTAGCAATTCTGGAATAGAAAAATATGTTTGTTATTGATCAGTTGCCATAGTTACGGGATGTTTTGTGGAAGGACTTGAAGATGCCGTGTTTATATTATTTTTTGCATACCTTTGGTCATTCAAAGTCGTTTATTTTCGATCAAAGATAGAATTTGACCTCTGTATATCATTTCTTCAACTGAACAGTCGTAGTGTTGCATAACATTCTATAAAAGAAGAACCAAAAATGCATATCCTTTATTTTGGTTGCCTAGCAACCAATTTACTCGATATGAATGCATGACACATTTGTTGTACTCTAGAAATGCATATCCCAGCAAATTGGGTTGTATGGCTCTTTTATATTACCGAAGCAATGAATACTCTTGTCCAAGTCCCTATGCATTTGAGCAATTTAAGTTTTTTTTATGGCTGGAAAATAAACAGAAACGTCATTGAATTTGGTCAAGTGGCGACGGTCCAAAGTACGGTGAGCCCATTTTGTTTCATCAAAGTATATTAGTTGGACTGTTTTTCCTGTGCGGATACATTGCTTGAGATAAGAGGCTTCCGCGTCAGCTAAACAATATTTGCGTTTAAACAACAGCAAAATCTAGGGCAAAAATTTGGCCAGTACAATATATTTAAGCGCAAAGGGGCTTCGCCTGCTGTCCGTTCTTAGGCGGTGGTTCTGTTGTTGTCGATTCAATGTTTGTTGTTGCTCCCATTGTTTGTTGGTTTGTTTGCATGGTCTGTGATTGAAGTATTCTCCGCTAAAAGTTCTAAAATTTCGAACACTTTTCTAATTCTGTTCTCAAATAAAATGTTGGTTTTCAGGGCTGGAATTCACAAATTTCTTGTCAGAGTGGCAAATAGGGAAGCAGAAGCAGTCTGATCTGGTCTGCCCTTTTTATCTATGCCTTTTTGGCAGGCATTAAGTATTCGAAATTTTAGAACATTTACCGCACTCATTTTGATTCCCTCCTCATTCAAGGCGCCTATCGGTAGCACTGTTTCCCGTATCGATGTTTCTTTGTCTATGTAACATGCTCGCTGCTGGAGCGGGGTGACCACTATTTGGCTGTTGTGGTCGTCGGTAAGAGTCACCAGTACTTGTGGCATGATCTCCTTGTTGGTCGTCGGATGCACAATATAGGATGTCCTCCCCTACTTCTTCCTCTTGTGCCAGCTCGATAGAAACAGAGACAACATGTCCCAGTGCTTAACGAAATATTGTAGCAGTTGATCAAGTTTATTGTAGAAAACTCGGTAGGCACTGTCAATATGGGCGATAGTGTGTGTTTCACACTGTCTCACAAGTATGACATTTTATTGTAGAAATGGTAGTGTCGCATCGTGAACACACATAGTCAATGCAATTAGTACCAAAATGTTACAAACTGGGACATTTTCGTTGTTCTGATCTGTAGATCTGGACATTTGGACAGTCCATCGCCTCATAGAGATAGACATACTACAAAAAGCTTTTGTATCTTTGGCGCTAAAGCATCAATAGGTAACACAAACGATCAGTGGTCGTATCTTGTCATCAGTCATGTTCTGTAGACATGCGTCACTGCAAATTGGGTTAGAGTATTCCACACGTCAAGAAACACCCATGCTAAAGATATAACCAAAGGCAAACTGACGCCGGAAATATGTCCCGTTATTCAAGCTTCTTCACCCAAAGCTTCGGTTCGTTCTGATTGAAAAAAAAATCGCCAGCCAATCAAATTGAATGTACTTATAAAGCTTTGAAACAATTAAACCATTTGGGATTTTTTCATGTCGTCCATCGATTATTTCTTAAAGAGAAAAAAAACACATTTCAAACAACAAAATGTGAAAAAGAGTTTCATATAATTTACGAGGCATCGACTCTGTCAAGTGAAGGCCTTTGCTGTTTGCGCATGCGATAATCACCATTTTTCATATGATCGACTACCTAAATTATGTCGTATCAGTAGTTTCATTAGCTTGTATATGTCTACCTATTAGCTACTGCGTGTGAGTGATAAGGCAGCGTCTCTGTGTACATGATACGTTGTAAAATTACTTTGATCTTGTTACTACTGATGTACAGTTGAACAAGATCCTGAGGTCTGGTAAGGCACATCTTCTTCTATAAGCATGTAGGAGCTGAATGCCTCTCTTTGATGCCTTTTGTACATTTATTATATACACCGATCTTTTCATCTACTGAGAATTACATGTATACTCAGCCAAATTGCCAACCGTAAATGATATTTCAAAACAGCAATACGTTACTACCATATTAGTTCTATGGCTTTTCTCTCTATACGAGTGGCATTTGGAAAGTTCCTAGCATGGCCTTTTATCTCAGTAACCGATTTACAAACCCTATCATGTTTGGTTTCATCTTAAACAGCCATCTTTCCTCTTATAGCACAACTTCATGAGGATGTTATGATACAAACACGAAAAATATTATTGTGAACGCATGTACTGTTTGTATACTGGAAAACTCAAAAATTCTGTGGAAAATATAACTTTCTACCTTTGGAAAACTGTGCAAAACATTTAGAATAATTCATGAAATTAGATAATTTTGTACCATTTGGTAGCCCACAATCTGGTATAGTGATTATACAATCGATAACCGAGTTGGATATTTCAAATAAATAAATACCGAAACAGCAATACCAAAATCGTTTAGAAAGCAAAGCAATGCGCCTATACTAGTTTTACGTCAAAAAATCGTATGTCACAATGAACATATTTTGCAAATATATAACCAACAGTAGTTTAAAAATGCCGTATGTTGGTATTTTTGCAAGCACACTTTATGCTCTTTGTATTGCAACCAAAAGAAATTTTGTAAACCAGAACAAAGGGACGATAACTCTAACAATCTTCCCAAGGACAGAATGAGTTTAGCTATGAGTTGACGTTCTGGTTCATTTCAATTGAAAACAGTGGCAAACAAAAAAGTACAAATACCTTGAGAGTAGAAATCAATCAATTTTGTGATGGTTAAATCGACACCATGAGAAGTTCTTATGCCATCGACAAATTATGCGGGGTTGAGTTACCCCATCCACTTCTTGAAAAGTAGGGGTAGTGTTATTAGGAATAATTTTCTTGAATACAGAACTAATAAAACCACACATTTTGCACGACGAAATGATTTGTATGCATTGTTGGCTACAAATAAAGCAAAACATATACTCAATAGGCTTTTTTCGTGCTCCTGTAGTGACACAATCTATAGTAAAAGTATATAGAAAAATCGAAAAAAGCCACATGTTGAAGGTTTATCATTTCTCTATTAGTCAACATTTTCCAAATGTAAAGGTGGTAGTCGTGCAAGCAGTGATCGTATAATATATTAAAATAAAGAATAAGGTGGCACGAAATCATTAATTTGTCAAATCATGATCGCAAATAAGGTTCCCAATTTTCCTCCGCTTTTTTCCAAGTATTTTGCTTAAAATTTCCACCAGTATATAAACTTCTACTCATTTTCAGCACGCGCTACACGTGCACGCTAAGTCCCTTTTCAACAAAAAATTGAACCATCAAGTAGCCGTTGAATTATATTTTCCAAAAATGTATTATTTGATAGCACTTTATCAACGAATTGTGGAGTTATGATGTCGTGCTAAGAATTTTCCAAATGACCCTCGTATTACTGACCTTTATTTGCTTCAATATTTACGTGTCTCTTTAAAGCAAATCAAAAATACACACGAGCAAGCACATCAAAATAATGCTTGCAATACTCTTAAATTACGAAAATATACATCTTTTTCAAATTTCGCTAAAATCCAAATGCAAAGGGATCAACATATAACATATATTTGTACAACATTAGATATCATTCAAGCGTCCAGCCACTGAATACTGTACAACACTTTTAAAAGCATATCACCGCACAATTTCGTACGAGTGATATCTCGAAAAGTATAATAGATAGAGGCTAGAAACATTACCAGCTGACATATGATGACTATTTAATTATCTGGTATAAAAAGTAATTTGATTTTTATAAGTTATTGCCCTTTGAAATATTTGAAATTGCAATTTTGTATATAAGATTTCTCAAAATGTGCTAAGACTTGAAACTTGAAGCTTGGTCAGCTAATAGGAAATAATAGGTAAGTTACCTGGTGAAAATTGTGTAAAATCGTTCAGTTATTCCAGAGATATTGCCCTTTTTGAAAATTTTGACATTGCAACCACATGTCCTCAATATTTCAACAGATCTGGCCATGTTCTATATTTTTTGGTTTTGGTCACTCAATGTACATTAGAGTTTAAGTCATTTCAAAAATCTATATTTAACGCACGCAGTACACGTGCTGGAAAACTGAAAATAATCCTGTCGTTCCATTTGATGGCTTGTGCAACCGTTTGGTGTGTATTTTTTTTTTAAATTTTATTTAATCAACAGATAATGCCGTGTAAATCTCTCATGCATTGAAGTTGCGAAAATTCAATCATTGATATTTGAGAATATTATGATATCTCATATTGGTTCGTGCTAATAGTTATTTTGATGAAATTCCCACCTTCCATCCAAAGAATTTATACATACATTAATGCTGTGGTCTTATAAGGACAACATATTCTCTGATTCTAACACATAGTACATTTTTTTCAGGTTAGAGAAGATGCCCACACAAAGAGTTCATCTGGAGACGCCAACTGTGACCTAATAATGAGGCTGAACTAGGTCCCTTCATATAAATGCTGTGGAGGGGTTTATGTGCAATTTTGAGCGAAAAGGTTTTCTTTCATTCTTTACCATAGAGAAATGATTGTTCCTTATTTATTGTTCATCCGAGTTTGATCCGAGTTGCGACAGATTTTATAATTAACTCATTAATGCCGAATGCATTTTCCCATCCTTATCAATTGGACGAGTCCCTCTCCAATTTTAAGGTTGATGGGTGGTATTTTTTCATTTTATTCAAATATTTAAAGAAACTACTGATTGCAAACAGTGGAGAACCTGATCAGACGTCGCTAAATTGCGGCGTCTGATCTGGTTTTGCACTGATTGTCAATGACCCAAAATAGGACGCTAGGCTTAGGTGGGTTAAATAATGATATGCGTTTTATATTCACGTAATTTCAACGCTGCGTTCCAAACAAATTGAACCTATACGAATCTCAGACATTTTTGTCAATGCATGTTAAAATAATCATGTTGAAAAATTGATTGAAATGATGAAATAACGTATGTTTGGTGTCCTAAGCATATTCATAGTTTGATTGAGATTATAAGAATCTTATATGAGTGTGAGAATGGGATAGAAAAAATCATCCCAGCTATAACCGTTTTGGCATCTCGAGGCTTGCCGAGGCAAACGATGTTGGCGAGGGGCGGATTTTACTATCCCATCCTCACACTAATAAGATATTGTTTTCTTGCTCACCTTTTAATACCGCATTTATATATTAAAAAAAATGTTTTCAAAAGTTCTCGAATAAGCTGAAATGCCACATAACATCACTTTAACATAACAATGACGTCACTTAACTATCGACGTACGGCTGTTCGTTGTATCCTTCCCACATAGAAACCCTGATCAAGTCCCGGGGATCAAGTGTGCAAGAATCTACCTTACTTAGTAGGAGAACTAAGAATTATATGTGCTGTGCTATCATTCTGATTCCCACTCTGATTTTTGTTACTCGAATATATAATATAAATGAATGAATTCATCTGTAAGTATCCAATACGAAAGTCACGTTTATTTTGTTTATACGGAGAAATGAAAAAATCTAACTTTTCGCTGAATATGTATATTCATGTATTATGACGAGCAGCAACAAAATCAGGTATTCGAGCTTATGTTCGATTTAAAAAAACAACAACAAAAATATGTATTACACAACAAAACCCACCTGCAATAGCGCGCGCGCAAAAAAAATTCTAATAAAGACATTACAGATTCAGCATCAAAGTGTTTAATATTTATTTCCCCAATTTCTATCAACGTCTTAATTGGGATCATTTCTCTTTATTCCAAATCTAACTGTTTATTTCTCCTGATATTGCCAAGGGCTTTGGAGAGAAATCAAACAGCTTTGATCGTTATCCAAACAACTACAGAGGCGAAAACAGTGGGAAAATAAAGTTCCAATAATTCACTAATAAATTACAAATAAATCACGTAAGAAATATCAAAACAGAGATTGGTAAGCAAATAAAATTGGGTATTTTGATATAGCACCGCAATGTTCCACAAAGGCCTTCGTTAAGGACGCGACTTGCCGATGATGGCCCGCTTAAAGTGGTACTTTGATCCTACCTCCCCTCATGACTTAAAGAAAAAAAAAACGTTTCAAAGTTGGACCCCTCTGACAAAACTTTCTGGATCCGTGCATGCTTGCAGGAAACCAATAGTGTGTCGGGACGTAAGGATCTTTTCCCTAGAGGTATAAATATTGGTCTGAGTCTTCATCGACATTCATACTTCGTGTATGGGAGCGACGAACGCGCTGACGAAATCCGAAACACAAAATATCATGTACTGGCTCATTTGTGTGTCTGTGTATGTGTTTTAAATCTGTTGGTATTTATTGGCATAGCTTTTATTACGCATGTTACACACACACGTAATTAAAATAGCAACATTCAAGGGAGGTCACCTAATGTGGTAAAAGTGATTTTCCATTCCATAAGGAACTGCTCTTAAAGAAAAGAATTCGCTTTCCTTTAAGAGAAGTTCCCATTTTGAAAAGGGACACAATTGGAGATAATCACTGCTTGATCTAGTAGTCTCTCTTTAATGTGCGTAACTTTACAGAGTTCTGACTACGCCATTGAACTATCCATTTAGCTGATAGGAGCCAGCATATAAGATTGTGCTACCAATCACATTATGGAGCCTTGAAGGGTCATGCGAGCATTATGTGAAAACGTGCACACAATGGCCAGAGCCTTTGCTGCTTGTATATACAAAGTTTCAGTGTTGATGAATGCTTAGACCAAACGTAAGCCCTCTATCTTGGATACATCAGCCTGGACTTTAAAAGTAAGCTTTTGTGCATATATGCGAAAACGTATATCATTTGCTTGCCCAAATGAGTTTGGCCAGAAACAAGGTTTCATCTCTGGGATATACATGTGTAGAGATTTTATATGACTGGAGAGAATGACCCAATTTGTCTTGATAAATCTCTTTGTTAATTGACTGGAGAGAATCCTGTCTACTGATTGGCCCAATTTTTCTTCATAAATCTCTACGTCTACCTGAAAACTGGTCTAAACTGGCCTATAAGTTGATATAGGATGAAAACTAGACTGGCATCAGTCCAGTAAATATTATACAATTATTGACTTCATTGAGGTAGACATAAGGATTTATCTACCCGAAAAAGTGATAATTCACCGAGGCCGCTAGGCCGAGGTGAATATCACTTTTAAGGGAAGATAATCCTTATGTCTACCGAAATTGAAGTCAATAACTGTTTTTTTATATGACTTTCATTTAAGAATGAAAATTTTGCTACTTTCACTTTTGTTGTTAAAGACATGTTCAACCTTCTATCTAAGGACTTTCATGTTTCTCACAAGTTTTAGCAACTTTTATTAAAATATTATAATTTAGTATTTTGCATTTTCAAATGTATATTAATCCTCTTAATGGGGAATATAAAATGTTATCATAAAACTTTTTTTAGAGTTTGTTTATTCAAACAAAGATAAATAAGCAAACAAAACAAAACAAAACTGTTGTAAAAATTCATGAAAGTCTTTAATTAACCTGTTGGGAGGTGAAACAGCAAATCATGTCCATTTCATGCAGCACATGCTAGTTTCACACTCATCATGCTATTTTTAGCTCTCTAGAGGGTAATACTGCAGAAGTGTCAAAAATATTAACTTCTGGAAACTATAGTGTTTCCAGGACTTAAGTGACCCCCGTTTTTTGCTAATTATTCTTTAATGGTGATTTTAATTGAAAAATAAGTTTGAGAAACGAATTTAGATATACACCGCGTAATTGAATTTATTTTTTCCACATAAGCATGAGTTTTTGTATAGGCTGGGATTAGATGGAATTTTGGTGTGTTTTTGCTGCTCCTCTTTGAATTAGTCCCCAAGTAAACCTAACGATATAAATAAAACATGGCTTATACAGGTCAGTGGAGGTTATTCGTCAGTCCCACAGATAAGAGTGCATAACAGAACATTATTTTTCCTATTTATCAACCAAAAAATATGTTGTGTGTACTCAAAACATGATAATACGATGATACGGTTCTTTTGAGCACACAAAAACACGTGTTTAAACTGATAAAGACAATGACAACTACACGCTAAAATTGCTTATTGGGCGAGTGCATATCATTATAGCAATGTAAATATACCACGTGTATCTTTTGGGGGTACACATGGGTATATTCACAGGGAAAAACAACTAAGTTATTCTTTTGTACAGAGGATTCGGGCTTCATTTACAAATAAGGGCGTCTCCCAAAAATAAGTTTTAGTTACGCGGTGTGCATTTAAATCCATATGCTAAGTGCCGTTCTTCTAAATTTATTTTAAAGCGGTTTTAAAAAAGAAAAACGGGGGTCACTAAAAACCTGGAAAGACATTAGTTTGAGCTGGTTTTCATGCTATATTAACTTGTGGACTGGTTTAGACCAGTTTCCAGGTAGACATAGAGATTTATGAAGACAAATTAAGCCAATCAGGAGACAGGATTCTCTCCAGTCATATAACAAACATAACTACATTTATAATTATATTTAACTATGAAAAAAAATCATCTTCTAAAAATTCTATCCTCTCTGATAGTCAAATTTACTGATGTCCAAGCCGAGAACTTCTACTTCCAAGTAAAGTTTATAAATGCTATCTTAGAGAGATTATCAGTTTTACTTAAATTGATTGACATTAGAGACTGGGGCCAGTCTAGATGAAAACCAGCTCAAATTAGTTTCCAGAAGTTAATGTTTTCGACACTTTGCTAATATCACACTCTTGAGGGCTAAGAATTGCATGATGAGGATGAAACTAGCATGGGCTGCATGAAATTGACATAATTTGCTGTTACAACTCACAACAAGTAAATTAAAGACTTTAATGAATTTTAACAACAGTGTTCTTTTCATTTTTCTTTGTCTGAATGTGTTTTATGATTAAAGTTTACATTCCGCATTAAGAGAATGTATGCAAGAATAATTCCACGAAATGCTTTGAGGCCTGACTGTAACGGTAAATGAATTGTATGAATCGAGGGGTTGTGGTAGAAGTATAGAAAATTATCATTCATAGTTGAAAAGTGATATAACAAAACCGGTATTGACTTCAATTTCGGTAGACATCAGGATTAGCGGCCTTGGTGAATATCACTTAAATTTCGGGTAGATAAATCCTCATGTCTACCTTATTGAAGTCAATAATTGCATATGGTGTACCTGAAAACTGGTCTAAACTGCTCTTTTTCCTTTTCCTACACTTTTAATTTGTGTTGCTTGTATTTGTCCATCTGTTTGTCGGTCTGTCCACCACTTGTAGGCCTGTCCGTCTGTCTGTCGGGCTGTCTGTCTGTCGCTGTCTGTCTGTCTGCTTGCGACTGACTGTCTCTCTGTCTGTATTTATGTTTGTATGTATATATGTATTTGTCTTTATTGTCATACATGTCTTTTAATTGTTATATGTAAGGAGACCAACTAGTAGCACAGTGCTGCTTGGAATCCATGTCAAATAAATAAAGCATTAAATTAAATTTAATTAAACTGGCCAACAAGGTGATATAGAATGAAAACCAGCTCAAACTTGTTTCCAGGAGTTTATATTTTTGACACTTTTCTAATATCAACCTATGGAGGGTTTAAATAGAGTGATGAGTATGAAACTAGCATGGCCTGCATGAAATTGAGATGATATGCTGTTTCACCTGTTTCGAAGTACTGCATCAAAATGTTTTAATAAAAGTTGCTAAAACTAAGGTTGGACATGACTTCAAGCAGAAAATTTTCATTCATAGTTGAATATCATATGTCAAACCAGTTATTGACTTCATTTTCGGTAGACATATATATTTTGTTTGTTTGATTTGATTCTTTACGCCCCATCAACAATCTTTCAGTTAAACAGGGATGGATCTTCCTGGGTTGAACCAGTACTAAGCTAGGATAATTGTGTCTTGCTCAAGGACCACAACGCAGTGACGCCGGTCAGACATATAGAGGATATTTACTTGTTTATTATATGTTTAAAACATCAGCATTTTCACGAGTACGCAGCACGAGTGAAAATTTAGATGTTTTCAACTCATGAGATGACATATATTTGGTGTTTACCGAAAAACGTAAATTTTCTTTTTATTTTATACTTTCTAGAAGATTTACGGCTAGTCAATTAACCATGCTTCAATCCAAATCACAATAATATAAAAGACAAAGGCGTATTTATGACAGAGTACCTGGATCAATCTGTAGTCATAGGGGCTTACAGATAAAAAGTAATTTATTCAGCGTCAAACTGCGAGTCATTTGACGTCATAAATGTTTCATGACGTTACGTGAAATAGGCCTTGCTCTCACTGAAGCGGGAGGTGCTAAAATGCAAAATAGAAAATTTTCAACAAATCTATTTTTTTTGGTTCCAAAATGTTCCTCATGTTCTAACTAAGGAAACCTGATATTTTTTTCACAAATGAGAAACTTATTTTAGGCGATTGAACTTTCGAAGTAAGATGCATTAAGTGAATGGAAAAGTCAAAGGTAATCCAAAATTAAGTGATATCAATCACTCGTTTCACTATGTGAAGATACCATTTTTATCAATTTGAATTATGCATTGATTTCACTGCTAAGTGTGAAATAAAAGGATTTATCTACCCTTAAAGAAATATTGCCTATATCTTTCATCAAAAAAGTATGCGAAACAAAACTTAAATGTCGAAAGTATATCTTATAAAAGAGTAGTACAAGAAGGTTTGAGACTTTAAAACTTTTATTTGCAGCAATACGCTTTATTTTTCTAAAACAGCATAGCTCCTGATAAATAATCGGCCATTTCCGATACCAGCTCCATGTTTAGAATGGCATCGGAGCAAAGATAAGCGCAGTCAAACTATCTCTGATCAATTCCAGTTCAATTGGAATCTAAATATTTATGTTGCCAAATGACAACGCTCAGGAATAGTTGTTTTCTCTGAAAGAGTGGTGTAACGATAAAATTATATCCTCAAAATTAACATTTTTTCAAGAATTTTCTGTTTCATCCGAACACTTGCGAAGTGTATATAAGATACAGTCATACACGTTTGAAGTAGGCGCCTACGAGGGATTCATATAGATTAAATTTATGAAACCCGTATGAACAGTTGAACGCTTAATTTCTTAAGCCAAAAAGAATTTATTAATAATAAAATTTGGTGTTTTAGTAATTTATGGAATACAGACACCGAGAATTTCTTGAAATAAGTTAGAATTAAATATCACGCATACTGCGC
Source organism: Loripinus fragilis (assembly GCA_964019695.1). NCBI lineage: Eukaryota > Metazoa > Mollusca > Bivalvia > Lucinida > Lucinidae > Loripinus > Loripinus fragilis. The sequence continues at coordinate 71,142,555 of OZ026527.1, read as the reverse complement.
AAGACCATTAAGTCCCCTTATCGAGCCTCTAGTATTCCTAGCTGTGATAGATAGATGCACATCCGCACGGCTGGAAATAGTAACTGACCATTGTTAAAAGTTGCATATTTACAGCACTTATCAATTGTTGCTGCGTTTGTTTCTTAGTTTTTGCAAGGTGTTTTGTGCAAGTTATAAGGAAATGAGAGATGGATAATAATGTTTGCAGTGGTCCAGAAATAACCAGGAAAACGCTAATTGATCACCTGTACATGTCAAGCAAAACTTTTCATGTCGGACTTCAGACAGTTATTTGTTTTGAAGGTATTCAATCAATCTATTTCTCAGCCGATACTAATCCTCCATTTATTACACTTCGAATTCATAACCACTTTCTCCCTGATTTTAGCAGAGTCTGTCAAAATATGCGTTCCTCGTGGTCGCCCTGCGCGCGTTTTGTTTCCCGATATGTTTTTCTTTGATCAACAAGGTTACTGCGGCTGCGCCGATTCGGGGTCAAAGAAAAGGTCATATGAATATTACGGAGAGATTCGAGAGTTTTGTGCGGGACGTTAAAAATTATTTTCCAGATTCTTTCTCGAATTTTTTCCCCTTTCCTTTACATTTTTATGTTAAAAAGATATGAACGTGCACTGGTCGGTTTGGGAACATTCCATTCCACCTGTCAAAACAAAGGATTCCAAAATTCACCTAGAACGGCAAAATACGTAGGGCATATTTCTTTAAATGTGATTTTCACCTTGGCCTTGCCGCCTCGGTGAATAGCACTTTTTCGGCCCGTAGACAAATCCTCATGTCTACCTCAATGAAGTCAATTATTGTATATCATCAAGCAGGACTTTTTATATATTAACCATTTTCATTCTGGATACCGGTATAGAGGTACTCTGGCAAACAGTGAAGGCCCAGATGAATAAGGTGGCATTTCACCAGGGCCTGCACTGTTTGCTAAGATCTTCAGAGACAGAAATACATGTCATTTTTTAGAAAGTTTAATGGAATGGAATGGACGATTCCATACTTATTGCATCAATAAATATATGGGATAATCCATCATAATGAAAATGGCTAAAATAAAGAAATGAGTAGGTAATTTTAAAAGAGCACACTATAGAAAAAATTACAGAATATGATCTTGTTCTTTACTGATTGCAAAAGTGACTTCATGTTTTATAAACATAGTTCTAGACGCTAACAACATATATATTAGCAGATTAACTTCAACACAAATAAACTGCATATGAACTCTTCAAGATAATACGTTCCAGATCTGTTCTTGTTTTGTAAACAATTACTTAATGATGGCGTGTTTGTTATTTCTGTTATACAACTTTTTAGCTGTTTTGGCATTTTCTTGTATTAACGTGGTAGGTGTTCCTTAGACCTAAATATTTCTCAACCCTTGTATGAAAGTTTTAAAATGTGCCCAAATCCACCAGGGAATGACCCAATTTTTGATAGATTCGTAATAATTTAAGCATGAAAAAGCAAGTTTATATTTCCTAAATATATTCCAGGTTATCGCCTATGTCCATTTTTCTAGAAATGTGGTGTTTGTCACCGCCCTCATTTTTGAGATTATCTCAATGAAATAATTTAGCGAATATAAACATTTTCGACATAATTATTATGGTATGATACTCGTTAGAAATGTTTTTTTTTTTTTTACATTTTTTAATTTATAATATCTAATCAGAAAATTTTCAAAGACATAACCCAGCCACTATCGGCCCACCAGCGAAACACCAGAATAGACCCTGAGACTGAATGTTAGGCTGGGAATCTAGTCTTAAAAGCCGGGACGCAAATAAATTCAACTAATTTGACAATTTAATGATCGGAGCGCGTCCATCAGCGGCACCTGTTGGTGGCCACCATAATGTGACTCTGAAATGCCAGCTGTTCCGATACTCATAGTTAAACTGCGAGGACCCCGATTGGAGTATGCATCCGTGCGTATAATGACACGCAAAGAGCATTTGTGATAAAGTATATCCTCGATGATGAACGCGCATGCTTATGATAGTGTCCTGGTTGTTTTTCTTAGCCCTTTGTTGGAGTGACTGCTAAGGCTCTTTTTGTGTGACCAACTACGAGAGATATGCTGTTAATCAGCATGATTATTCCTAATAAGACATATAACGGTTCTTTATCTTGTTAACCTGGGATGTTGAGTTTACTCGAACATGTTGAATGGTGTTTAATTTTGGCACGCAAATTCCATTCGTTTCAATATATTCCCAAACTACAATTCCAGTTATTATTATCATTCATTTATCGCCTGTCAATTCATACTGAAATGTAAAATGTGGCAGTTAGATATAACAACGACTTCCGTTGGTTCTCAAAAATCAGAGACACTCAAATGCGATACATATAAATACATATTGTCCATTAAGAATGTATCAGCATGAATTCTATAATGTCAGAACTAACGTAACAAATGTAAGCATGTTCAAGCAAAATATTATATGTCAGACTGGTCATAAATTATAAGTTAGTTTATTCAGCAAGTATTTAATTCACTGACAATTGACACTACATAGTACATAGACAAGCCACTAGTCTGATATCATATTCTTTTTAATAAATGATAATTCCATTTCCAAATTATAATTACTTTATTCTCCCTCTTTCCTCTATGATAGCAATATTTGAGATAAGGTGAGGATATCATGATATAAAAGAGAAGAGATGAGACTAGCTATATGATATTAAATCAGACTGAGTAAATATTAAAGTAAACAAACACATCAATGTCTAGGAGCTAGACTACATAGTACAGTTAATCCGTTTCAGAAATCCAATTGGATGAGGAAGAACTACATTGTATATATGCTACATGCTGCCATTCCCTGGTCCCTCGTTGTTTAGAAATATGCACATTACGTGTCCTGTACAAACAAAATTGAATAAATTATGCTAAACCAAAAAAAGCAAAAGCATGTCATTTCTCTGATAATTTACTCCTGCAAAGAGCTACGGAAATGTTCAGGCTCTACTTTTTGGTGGGGCCTGATTTGGGTCAGAATTGTTTATAAATGATATTAGGAGACGACAAAAGTCGCCACTAGGATCTACGAGAGTAGAACAGCACATTATCGCATTTATATACATACGAGCAGGGAAACCTATTTATGTTCCTTTCTTTTTGCTGACTTTACTGGTAATTGCAAAACGTCCTGGATTGCACTCTGATACTGGTGTAATGGGCAAGCATACTGGGTTTATTATCAGGCAAATAAGTTAAAGTTGCTCAAGTAAATACGTCAAGCAGTTTCAACATAATTGACATTTTAATGATTTATTTTAATGTATAGAGCATCTCTATTAGTTAGTATCGATGCATCTAGCAAGAAACCCAAACCCAATTTTATTGCCAACAAAATATTACGAACTGTGTTAATGAATATTAACCAACAGTGAAGGAAAGTTTTAGTGCAGTAAAGAGGACGAACCAATTGTGAGTGTCTGAGAAACTTTGGCTACAGTAAGGGCTTTCCTTTAGACTATGGTGCTAGGAGTTGGTAATTTGAAGACCTCTAATATTGCAAACTCGGTATAGTACCACTTGTATATAGATACAGTAATGACCATTATTAATACTGGCTGCGCGTTAGTAAAGACAAGTCCGCCAACCCACAATAACTAAAATGCCAACCCATCGGCGGCTGCCATCTAGCTTTGCCACCCAGGTTGTGAAGTCTTATAGACCTTGTTGAATCTGGGCGTGTAATTTAAAGATACCATTTTGAACTTTCTGCACAAACCTGACCTTTTGATCGTCAAATAACTTGTATAATACTAGTCTTTTACTATTTTAATGAGCAATGTAGACAATAGTTCAGGTAATTATCATGTGGCAATCCATTTGAATAGTTTAAACATCAAAATATGATCACTGATTTTGTGTATATAAGCAATTTTTGGCAGCCATCTTGGACGCCATCTTGAATTTCTCAGCTCGCCCTCACTTAAGAAAATGTATGCATGTTGTCTTGTGAACTCAGACCAAGCCCAACATTTTGATATGTAACAACCTTTGTTATACTTTTGTTACCACCTCATCATTTCTTTAGCCCTTATTGTCACCCCACTATTAACACAGTCCTATTTTCTAATATTTTTTTCTCTCCGATAGGGCTATCAGTTACAAACAAGAAGGGAGATTATATCTTAGAATTTTTTGTCAAGTAGCAGTAGTTTACCTTGAACTCAGAGCGCGAAGCCAGGCTAAAGTCAATTCGACACAACAAAATGTTTTCTTCAAAACATGGACTTTCTTTGTTTCTTTGTCAAACTCTATATAAACTGTGCGCCCCCAATTTAAATTCTACATTTATACGAAATTATCATCCAATGAGATTGAAGCTTCAATTTTACGTCAAATAAATTTTCATTGTTAATTCAACAAATAATCAAAACTTCAAGTACCTCGCTGAGGTTTGAAAAAAACATATACCAATTGCTAAAGGGTGCATTGCAGGATAACTATGACATGTTTAATAACAAGAACCACTGTTGGCTGATTTGTATATATATATATATATATATATATATATATATATATATATATATATATATATATATATATATATATATATATAAGGATATAAATCAAAAAACAGTGCTAATTTTTTTTTTTTTGAAACTAAGCGCTTTCGGCTTTCGCCTTCGTCAGAGTTTCAAGACACAATAGATTATGTGAATAGTTAACGAAATATAACTACATACATGAATTATGTGATTATTTAAGCCCTAAAAAGGGCCCAGCTTTTGTACGTGTATTTTCGCAAATATGACTGCACAATATTTATGAATTAAATACAGCGTACAAAATTGGCGTTCTGGCAAGAAATGTCTTGTACGAAAATTTGTGTAGAACGGAAGTCTAAAAGATCGTCTACAACAACACAGCACACCAAGTGTTCTACTATATGACCAGATAGAGTAGTCACCCTTGTTGATGCCAAATGGACACAGGGTGTTCAGACGCCGAATCCAGTAGCTCTCACGGAGTTTCCTGGTCGAATCTGACCACTCCTTGTTGTGTTCAAGGCAGCAGACAGAGGCATTACTCAGGAAGTCATGATCTGCAGAATGAAAATGCTCTGCTGTTGGTGATCACCAACACCAGCCTTGAACGCTTAGTTTCAAAAAAAAAAAATAGCACTGTTTTTTGATTTATATCCTTTTATATTTATTTCTCAAATCAATTTAGCATCCTTTACTGGATCCAGTGCCACAAGAAAGATATCTCGTTTGGTGCATGAGCCTATTTCTCACTGTATATATATATATATATATATATATATATATATATATATATATATATATATATATATATATATATATATATATATATATATATATATATATATATATATATATATATATATACGATAGTAAAGGAGTGTAACCAATATTCCTCAAACTATGACTAGAGGGAACTTAACTGATCTTAAAAAGTCCCATATAGATAATTTAAAACAATAGTCAGAGAAGAAGTTTCAAATGACTCAGATCACAACAATCTGGCTCGTTTTAGAACCAGTTAGCATAATTTATTGAATATGGTAGATATACTATCCCAAAGACTCTTATTGCTGAGTGGCTTTGCACACACTGTTCAGTTGAAGATGAGAGTTATTTTAATGTCGTGTTCGAAGTATGGTTCTCACAGAGCTACGATTTCTCGACTATGGTTGTCCCAAATGATTTATAGGTATATTCTAGTCGTGCATATTATTTTTGCACTTTTTCTTCTCTTTGTTGTTCATTCTCTTTCTTTAAATATTGTGTTTCTGATATCCTTCATGGAATTATTAATAAATAAATGGTATCTTGTATCCTTATCTTGATTATTATTCAGCTACGAAACTGTAGCATTTTCAAATACTAATCCAAATAATCAAACGGCTAGTTGATTTGTGTGTTGACTGCACTTTTTCAAGTAATAACGGCTGCGACGAAAAGACTTGCTTAATGTGCCCATATTTGTTTAATGATTGTCTTTCTGGTAATAAATTTGACATTTTACACCCCTTTCAACCATTCACCAAAATATCAGCCTAATGTAGAATCAAGCCTCGGATATGAGAGTCATTGGATTATGTACAAAACAGCTGAGCTCTGTTAGCCGACACGGACTATAGGAAAATTTGTGTAGTAACAGATGGTGTCAGCCCTATTAAAATTGATTAGTTTGATTATCAAAAGAGATTTATCAACAGGTTAGATAAACAACTTTTCTATAGCATATCGTTATAGCATCTTCCTTTATATTCCATTTTGGAACGAATTAACTTTCTAAAATTTACCAGCTCTCTCTCTCTCTCTCTCTCTCTCTCTCTCTCTCTCTCTCTCTCTCTCTCTCTCTCTCATTTCATAATCGTCTGGTCTGAAAGTGTTGGTACCATGGACAATTTTGTGTTATACAGTAAAACCTGTCTTAAGAGGCCACTCAACATAGGTAAAACAACAAATCGTCGCTTCAGTGCTATAGTGTTCTAAGTGACATATTGGTCAAAAATAAGTTATGCATACCGTTGGAAAGAGGATCAAATGTTCTATCTACTGGTGAAGGTTTGATTTGCCTATCTCCTCCCAGTAAGCTTAAAATCGCTGTGCGTTTCTGTTCTATCTACAAAAAGACGATTTCGTTCAGTGCTATAGTGTTCTAAGTGATTTTTATCCAATGGCAAATAACGATTATGTCACGTGACTGGGTGAGTTCATTGTCATACTGTTCTATCTACATAAAGTCACTTCCCTTGGAGAAATTGCTAAAAATTGCAGTTACCTCCCTTACATAAATTAAAATTTCCTAAATTGAAGCGATTTGTTGCTCTTATGACAAACTAATGGCTATATCGGCTACCTTTAGGTCCAAATAATCCGCTCAGTCAAAATTATAACGCAAATTGATCCATGGACAGAATAATAAGCTGTAGAAACAGATTACCTCCCTTACACATATCTAAACTGCTTTAATTGAAGTAATTTGTCGATGTAATTGCAAATCAATGGTTAAATTGCTAATTTTAGGTCAAAATAATCAGTCCCGTCTAAAATTTGATACAAATTGACCCCATTGACAGAAAAATTAACTGTAGAAACAAATTACCTCCCTTGCATAAATTTTAATGGCATAATCCGTGCGGTTTGTTACTGTTATGCCAAATAAATTACTAAAACTGCTACTTTTAGGTACAAATAATCATTTCTGTTCAGACTAGTATATGAATTGACTCCATAAACAGAATAATAAGCTGTATGAAAATATAGAACACTATAGCACTGAACGCAGAAGGCGATTTTTAGGGCATAATGTTCTATCTGCAAACTGTAAAAATGCTCGTAAATTCCATATTACTGTAAAAATTTCTTCAAACCAAAGTCATTTACACTGTTTGTATATATTTAACCCTCTGGTATGATTCAAAGGTCTGTGATAAATAAGGCATAAAAAATCAGGATGCTAAAATTTTCAAACTCATTTTTCTCAAAACTTGTGCAATGGTAGATAGAACACTATAGCACTGAAGCGACGAAATGTTAGCTTATGAAGCTCGAAAGTATTGCAGAATGCTCCCATGGAGCATCCTGCAAATATTTTGACCGACATAAGCGATAATTGGTCTTGAAAACCAATTTTTGTCTTTTTGAGAGTGGCCGTTTCAGACATGTTTAACTGTATTGTATTTTTTCCAATATCCTTTTTTAAAACTCCATTCTCAAATCAATGAACTACACTGAACCGAAGTTATAAGTAGCCACCTACACATTTTTTGCGCCTGTTCAGAAAGTAAACATCGATGTTACAAAATTTTAATTCCATAAAAAAATTCAAGGCTTTTTTGAGGCTCTGAAAAGTATGACATTTCAAAATGACTGGTAGATCTTGCACAGACGAAGTCAGAGTAAAGGTACCTTCATTTCAAAAAGTCACACTTTTTACTTTGATATTAAATACTCCTCCGATATGTTATCCGTGCATATTTTTATTAGATTGAAGCTGTTCTTACAGTTGCGATATAAGGTGAAAAGGAATCAAAAGTTTTGTGACAATTGAACTCTACGTTTCTCTTCTACGTTAACATGAAGGCAGCCCCTGTCACGGCTTAATCAAAGAGTTTTAGCTTTAACCATGCAATTTGCATATCATCTTTGCATTTCTCTGTTTGCTTTATTATCTGTGGCACGGCATTGAAATTTTCAGCGATTATTTATTATGAATAGGCTTCACTGTTTGATTTAAAAAATCAAAAATATCTTTGGCATATGCCATTTAAATGACCTTTAAAGTTTCACGTTAAAACCGGAAATAGACACCAGCCTTGAAAGAATAACTGTTAAAATTGGGCTGATCAAGCTGTATTGTGCTTGGTCTAACATGCTTATGTAAAATAAAATAATTACAATGATTTTAGTATGTGCAGTTGATTTTTTTCAAAAAAATTGGAAAATGTGGAAAATGAGCTATTTTCAAAAAATCATAAAAAATATTAATAAGCAAAAATTTAGAGGTTTGGTGTTTTTCAAGTTGGCTAGACGGGTTTGAAGTCACCTGTACTTCAATTCCAAAAAAAAAATGCACGCAAAACCCTTATTTTCTTCAAAAATTTGATTTTTTGCATTTTTGAACCCAAAAACTGGAAAGTGATAGAAAACTCTTCTAATGCACCACTTAACTTTAGTCCATTGAAATGCACATATTCGGGCAAAAAATCATTTCAATATCATAAGCGCTAACGCTAAGTCAGAAAAAATGAAATTGAAAAGTGGCTACTTAGAACTTCGTTTCAGTGTAGATATCTTCTCACACTATGACAATGTATGATTAATGATTAACGACCCTTCAAGGTGTTAGTGATCCGAAAAATTACACAGACCTCAAACTTTTTTATCATGCCAGAATCTCGATTTTTAACTGATTGATTGTTAAGGAACATTTCTGCTGTCAGCATTTTTTTATGAATAATCATCACAACTATCACACTGGTAAATGTATACGTCGATTTGGTGGTATTTACGCGTATTGCCGGTACTTTATAGACCGGAAGTGGTAGATATTGGTGTTTATACTATATAGAAAAAACATGCCATACGCCTAAAGGACTATAGACTTCAATCATTTTTAAGGATTCAGTATGTGCTTGGCAATTTATGTAAGCATTTAGGAATAGATTCGAGTACCGATCTGGATGATCATCCAGATCGGTACTCGAATCTATTCCTAAATGTTTACATATATCGCCATATGCATGCCGAATACTTAAAAATGAGATCTAATCCTATAGTCCTTTAGGCATATGACATGTTTTTCTATATAGTCTTAACACCAATATCTACCACTTCCGGTCTATGAAGTATCGTGCAATACGCGAAAATACCACCAAATCGACGTATACATTTACCAGTGTGACTATACATAAATGTTGATGTAAAAGTGCTAGTGTGTTTGTAAGGTAGATATATATTCTTTAAGCCTTTCTTAACGTGTGTGTGTGTGTACGTGTGTGTACGTGTGTGTGTGTGTGTGTGTGTGTCACTTAACTAATCAAATATTGATTCAGTTGCAGTCACCAATGGCACCTGAACTAAAGGTCTGGAGAATTTTCGTATTCTGTTGTGGTAATGCTCTGAGGTGACGAGTTATTTTTCGATCATAGTGGTCTTTTCATCTAAATTTAAAGAATGATTGTAACATACAAATGAGTATGGCCAGGAAATGCAACAATCAGAGACAATCACTCAATCACAGACCACAGACCAACCCAAACTACTGGTTCACAAATTAAGCTGCAGTGACTGATTTTCTCGACAGAGTGAACCCAACAATTTCTTCTAAGTCACAGCTACAGAGACTGGCATTTAAAGGACCTAATATTTGTAAAGAACTAAGCTGTGCTGTTGTTATAGATGGTAAGGGTGCAAAGATCAGGAATCGATACAATCAAGTACCACACCTGGCCCAGGATACCAATATGAAAGTGACAACTTCACAGTTAGACACCACAAACGAGAGCCAAGAGGTCAGCCCTTTCCCAGCAGGTGACCACAAAGCACGTATAAACAGACGCGCACAAAGACATAGCAAACACAAGACAGAAAAAACCCATAAAAGATCCACAAAAGAAGTACCGCCTTGGAACGGTCAGTAAAATATTTTACTGGAGGGCTTAAACCGGTTTAACGGCGCCAACCTCTCCCTTAATTGAGATGTGGATCAAAACACATAGAAATTTGGTTTGCATGAAAGACCCCTAAATCAAGACACATAGAAATTTGGTTTGCATGAAAGAACACTGTCTGCTGGGCCCGAATATGACACATGTTAAAGAAATAATAGGGTTGAACCAAACTAGACTAAGCCGGTCTTGAATTCGAACATACAGATATACGTGAACAACTTAGTATGTGTTAACGGTCATTCATCATGTCAGCTCGAAACATATGAACCATAAAACTACTTTATTTCCCCTGTATGATGAATGGTGCTTATTGTACAATCCATAGAATGCGTGTTTTCTTTTTGGAATGAGGTTCATTCTGCTTTTGTCAGTTTTATTTACCGATCTAATCACCTCATGTAGTGTTCAGCTCTTGCTTTATGACGAGTTCTAGACTGGCTCCAGTCCTTAAAACAATGTGTCTTATCATATACTTGTAGCTAGTCTTTCTGTGACGGCTCTGTTTTAAACAGAGCCATCAGAGAAAGACTAGCTACAAGTATATGATGTGACACATTGATGAAAAATCGTTTTAAGGACTGGAGCCAGTCTAGACAGTCGTAAACAGTTCCATCGCATCTATGGGCATTTGTGGTGTCTCATCAGGATCAGCACAGTTTGCCACGATGAACTCTTTACAGGAAAATAAAAATGTAGTTACAGTATCTTCAATCCCTTATAATTAATAAGTGACTGACCAGAATGATTGGATTCTTATATAATTTTTGTATTCTAGTCGACTTAATGTGGAACCAGGAAGTCTCATTCTCAATCATTGCCCTGATCTTTCACACTTTCTATTTCATACTGTTTAGCAAGACGTCACTAGAACAGTCTTAAAGGGGTGACGGGCTACACAACACGTTATCATTTTCTGTGTTCACAAATCTTTTGGCACACAATTTGAATACTATGAAAAATCAGCTTCTGTCTGGCCCATTTGATGAAAATCATCGATGCGCATACGTTAAGTATTTTTTTCTGAGACAATAGGGTTCGATCATTCAATTAATTGTATCAACATTTTTCTAATTTCAAAAAATAATTTTACACAATTTTTGTTTTCACATGGAGAGTTAGGGTTTTAGGAATTCCATAGGAAAATTGTGTTAGCATCTGCAGATAAGGCTGCTAACAATTTCGTAGTTGTTTGAAGAAAGTACAAGAACTTACCACTGCTAAAACCTATGAACATAAATTGCTTGACGAGAGGTGTATCGGTGCAATATGGCTGCTAAGTTTGGTGTTTTTGTTGATGTGGATCATGTCAAGCGTCCTACTTTCTACTGGTTATCTACACTTCTTAAAATACCAAATAAATATCGTCTTTTTCGTATTTCTAATGCGCATACTACTTTTGAGTTGTCTCTACTTTTAATCTCTTGCCTCTCTTAAATTAAAAACCATATTATAAAATACTGCGAAACAGGTTTATGAGAGTTAAAAAGCTATTTTGGTTTATTTAAAACTCAGGTGAGGCTATAAATAAATTAAAAGCTAAAGGTTTTCTAGCATCTAGTTTGTCTACATATGATTTCTCTACTCTCTATACTACATTGCCTCATAATCTAACCAACAAGAAAACTAACTGAATTAATTGAGTAAATTTTATAGAGAGGGCTCACTTTATTTGGTTTGAAATGAGAAACGCATTTTTTACACTTATGAATAAAAAATATAATTTGTGGTCATATCAGAAAGTTTGTGTTGCACTGCCTTATCTATGGACAATATTTATAAGATTTGACACGAAATTCTATACGCAAATTGTAGGTTGTTCCAAAGGGTACTTATGGTGCTCCACTTGTTGCAGATTTGTCTTTATTTTTTATGAGATATACTTCATTTTGTCTGTTGAGACATTTAACTTTACCTCAAAATATCATGATGACTTATTGAATAATGATAATCCTTATTTTGAAAAAATGGTAAAAAAGTAAGCGAGTATGACCAGGAAATATCACACTCTGCAGACCAACCCATGACATAACGAGGAAGAGCCACCGAACACTAATAGTCACAAGGCACCAGGAAGACAATTAAAGTAAAGCAAACAGCTCTCTCGTTCTCATCAAGATGATTGCAAAATAGAATGGACACACAGAACTGCAGAACACAACAATGGCTAAACACAGAACCCCAACAAACAATGGGAGCAAGAAAAGCAATGAATCAACAAAGATAGACCCACCGCTTGAGAAAGGACAGATTCGTCAGATATATTCTACAGAACTTCAGTTAAATCCCTTTGATACTGAAGCCTCTTTTTCGGACTTGAACTTTGTTCTAAGGCAACGGCTTTGCTGTTGTTGATTCTTATATTCGCATTTTGTATTATCAATCAAATATGACGTACAATCTTACACACAGAACCGCCCGCTTATTACTATCCCGGAAATGGTTGGTTGGTCGGATCATGACGCAGCAAATTTAGAAAAATGCCACACAAGGTATTGTTTTATTTGATTTTTAAAATATTGATTCCATGTGCTGGCATCACAACTATGAGAATTTTAATAGTTGAGGTCTATGGGAAATGAGATGGTACCGTAACCAATGAGGGTCCCACATAAATGTGAATAATACATACATTCACATCAGAGGTATTTCCCCACACTGCGTAATGGTCGGTTTGTTCTGAAAGCAACTCATAGAATCTATTTGTTTGTTTAGTCTATGATCAAACGCCTCTGCCAACAATCAACGTTCATATACCGTAGATTTATTTATATAAATAATAAACCAATCGTATTATTAAGCGATTTATTTTAAGGTTAGGTGGTCCAATTAATATGAAAGCGATATGAGTAAGCAGGTTGTAAAGTGCAAATGCCAGTAAGGTCCTCCAATCGGGAAAACTTCTGCTCAATTCGAGAATCAAGCCTTGTATGTAAGGCGTAGTACTATGTATGAAAAAGGCTGCATTTTATTAGCCAAAACTGGCGTTAGGATAAAATAGTACCATAGCATGTGGGTTCAGTCCTATTGAAATCCATTATTCTGATTACCCGAAACGTTTAATCAACATAAAAAATGAAGTTTATGTTTTGATTCAATAAAATATCGCTGTAGCGATATTTTATTGAAAAACATAAATTTCATTTGTAACCGTTTGTTTCGCTTCCATCACACTTGTTATTGTAACAGCATGATTTATGTGACGACAGCGACACGTTATGTAACGTCAGCGTCTCGTTATCAAAGTAGATCCTCGATGTACATCAGAGGTCGGATTCCATGGACTTGGCCGAGGTAGTTCCGATTGGAAGGTCCTCGTGAAGAGAGCTTCTTATGTATTTGATTCTTTGTTGTTTGTTGCTCCCATTGTTTTGTGGGGTGTTTGTGCTCCCATTGTTTTGTGGGGTGTCTGTGTTTGGCTCTTGTTTTGTTGCGCAGTACTCAGTGTCCTTTCTAGTTTTGCAATCATTTCGTTGGGGAAGAGAGAGAGAGAGAGAGAGAGAGAGAGAGAGAGAGAGAGAGAGAGAGAGCTGGTTGCTTTACTCTCATTGCCTTTTGATGTCATGTGACTGTTAGTTTTATGTGTCTGTTCCTCACGGTGCCGTGGGTTGGTCTGCAGTGTGTAAGTGTGCTATTTCCTGATTATACTCGCTTTTTATAAAAAAAATGTTTTCGTCAAGAGGTATGATCGCGTCCAGACGGCCAGTCAAACATTATTACATATTTTTTTTTGTACATGCATATGACAAAGCACATAAACTTTCGCTTTTTATTAAGTAGAGTATTGAACTTCGTTTACAGCTAGCTTGTATCAAATACACAACTAGATTTTTGTTAACCCTTTGTAGATTGGAAACCCCTAAATGGGTACTTTGGAAAACAATTACAACGCAGATGAAATGCCGCACAGTGTCCGTGGATCAACTTGAGGTTTTCTTTAGCTCTGACTATCTGTGAGCCCTTTTCTTTGTTTCATCTTAGTGTGTTAATTTGATTGGATTGTTTCTCTGTGATGATAAATTGCAATAGGAAGAAAGTACCCATGCGGGCTTAACACTTTTTGTGCGTTATTTACAATAACAGAATCTAGGGAGGAAGGTTTGGTACCAGTAAAATGCATTTAAGCCCCCAAGTGACTTGGGCTGCTGACCGTTCTAAGGCGGTGGTTCCGTGTTTGTTGATTCGTTGTTTATTGTTGTCATCATTGTTGGGGTTCTGTGTTTATTACATGCTTTGTTGTGCAGTGCTCTGTGTCCTTTCGGCACTGTTTGCTAAGAAGAGAAAGAAATGCGACATTTTTCGGAAATTATTACCTGTGACCTGTCAATATATATATAATGACTCATCCTGGCTTAACTGTATCAAACTTTATGGAAAATGCAATTGGTACTTAAAGGGAAAGCAACGTCTCATGGTTGAGGTATGCAGATGGCAAAGAAGATTTTATATCACCAACATGACTTTGAGCCAAATGTTAAGGTCAAATGTACTTAAATTCAGTTTTATGGCTTGTGACAGTAAGGGTAGTCATCTTTAACACAATCATTGCCCATGGTGAGTAAATTACAACGATTCCTCAATCATATGTGTTATTGCAATACTTTCTGGAAATAGAACAATAAAATACAAATAAAATATACTTCGAAAATACGAAATGTCAAAGAATAGTTAAAGTAATATTAATCAAACTGACTGATTAGAATTTGCATGAGACTGGTTTATTTTCAAAAACTGATAAAATATAGAACTTTTAAAAAAAGTACATGTATGTTGTGCGTAATTTTTTGTAACGAGTTCATTTAAAAGGAGATCTCTTTTGCAGATTAAGTTTCCAAATTGATGTACCAGACGACAAAGTGCACGATGATGAGATTGTCCAAACATAATTTGACTACTAACAACAAGTCAAGGTACATCTATGACTGATAGATGAATGATACCTGCAAGGTGCAATAACAGCTTTCAAGGCATCAATCACCCTATTGGCAAGTATATAAGTACTGACATATTTTTATAAATTGCCAAATATGGTCTCTAAAACGGTTTATACACCATATACAGTAAAACTAAAACAGCCACTAAAATAGACAAAAATGGTCCTAATGACAATGATAGCTTAATGAAGGTCAAAAGTATTGCAGAATGCTCCCCTTGGAGCATTATGCAATACTTATTGACCTACATTAAGCGATAATTGGCCTTGTAAACCAATTTTAGGTATTTTTGAGAGTGGCCGTTTTACACAGGTTTTACTGTATAAATATAATCTATGCAGAAAAAACAACAACACTGTGACTGTGTGTCTTTACAATAGGCATCGGCTCAGTCTAAGCAGATTCTTCACTGTCCGCACGAAGAAAGCTTGAATCCATAGTTACATGTACCTATGGGCGCACAGCGAAACTCAGGCTGATCCGAATCTTCGCTGAATCATTTGGTTGGTTTTGTCATATCATGGTCCATTTTATTTGGCAAAGCAGCTTGTTTAATCAATACAAAGTAAGAAATAAGGCAAATATCAGGAATCGATACAATCAAATACCACATCTGACTCAGGATACCAACGGGAAAGTGACAACATCACAATTAGACATCACAAACAAGAGCTAAGAGGTTAGCCCTTTGCCATCAGGTGACTACAAGGCACCAACAAACAGACGTGCATGAAAGCATAACAAAACAAGACAGAAATAACATAAATGATCCACAAAAGAAGCACCGCCTTGGAACAGTTAGTAAAATATATTTTACTGGAATGCTTAAACCGGTTCCTCGGCGCACCAACCTCACCACCCTTAATTCAGATGGCGATCAAGACACAAACACAAAACATGAATAACACAAATGATATTCAGAATACATACACACCAAACTTCATGCGTTCTAATCATTTCTCCCAAAAACTGATAAAATACATACAGTAAGTTTCACCATGTGTTTATACTTTCTTTGCACGTGCCAAATGATTTGAAATTTAAACTGTATGAATCAAATAGCACCAAACTCTTTTCAATTATTTAAGCCTAATGATTTCTATTAGGTTCACTCTCCTAAATCACTTCTCTCTCGAAGTTGAATCCGCCAAATCAAGAGAATATGTCACTTTCGTTAATCCACTCATATAGAAAAGAACTTTCCATTTTTTTATGGTTTTACAATGTTTAATCCTTAAGCGCCAATCACAACAAAAGTCGTCTTCTTTTCCTTATCAGCAGAAATGGTTTAGAAGTCTTTTCGACAGTGTTGATCCAGATAAGACTACTCCTATATGAGCAGTCTGAATTTGTTTGTTTTGTTGCTTGACTGAACTGTGTCCACACTGTTTGCCTATATACTTATATTTCTCAATAATGAAAAGAAATATAATTGTGAAGCAGATGACTTAAGCAGACGACACTTTTGCGATACGTTTTAGTGGGAGAGACTTTATGTTGTCTCTGTCAGACAATAATCAAACTGATATTATTGAAGCTTTTAACTCCACCTCCAGATATTTAGATGACTTACTTAACATTCATAATCCTTATTTGGTAAATGGTAAGTCAGATATATCCTACTGAACTTCAGTTAAATAAGGCGAATCCTTCTGATACTGCAGCTCAATAACAAATGGCATAGTTTCTTCTAAAATCTATGAAAAACGGGATGATTTTAATTTTGAAATGGTAAATTTCCCATTTCTTGATGGAGATGTTCCTCGCCCCCCTTCCTATGGTGTATATATTTCTCAGCTTATTCATTTAGCTAGAGTTTGTTCTAATGTTGAGGACTTCAACAACAGAAACTAATTTTTAACTGCTAAGTTATTAAAACAAGGTTACAGATATCATAAAAAAAATAGTGAGTATGATCAGGAAATACCACAATCACAAACCGCAGTCAACCCCGTGGCACTGTGAGGAAGAGCCGCTCAACCATCACCAGATTTGGTACCAGTAAAATGCATTTAAGCCCCCGGGTGGCTTAGGCTGCTGTCCGTTCTAAGGCGGTGGTTCTGTTGTTGTTGACTTTCTGTTTATTGTTACTCCCATTGTGGGAGTATGTAACTGTTCTATGTTTTGTTGTACGTTACTTTATGTCCATTGAAGTATTGCAATCATCTTGATAGGGAAGTTAGAGCTGGTTGCTTTGCTTAATTGTCTTCCTGGTGTCTCGTGATGGTTGAGCGGCTCTTCCTCGCGGTGCCATGGGGTTGTCTGCGGTTTGCGATTGTGGTATTTCCTGATCATACTCACTTACTATTTTGGATTTAACTTGGATGTCATACGACAGTCTGTATGCCTGGTTTTAAACCCAATCACGGTTTATAGCTATGGTTTCCTCTTTAATTGCACGACGGTGGGTCAGGCCTCAGACTCTATGACAGCTCTGACGTAAAGCTTTAATAGGTGGGTTGGTGTCTGATGCTTTTCTGTAGCTGGACCCACCGTGGCTCAACTTGAGGTTTTCTTTAGCTCTGACTATCTGTGAGTCATGAGCCATTTTCTTTGTTTCATCACGATGTGTAAATTTGATTAGAGTGTTTTTCCATGATGATACATTGCATTATCTAGAAGGCTTCCATACGAGCTGAACATTTCTTGTACCTCAACAACAGCAGAATCTAGGGCGAAGAGTTGGTACCAGTAAAATGCATTTAAGCCCCCTGGGCTTAGGCTGTTGTCCGTTCTAAGGCGGTGGTTCTGTTGTTGTTGACTTTTCGTTCATTGTTACTCCCATTGTGGGAGTCTGTAATTGTTCAATGGTTTGTTATACGTTACGTCATGTCCATTCTAGATTGCAATTATCTTGATAGGGAAGATAGAGCTGGTTGCTTTGCTTAATTTGTCTTCCTGGTGTCTCGTGATGGTTGGATGGCTCTTACTCGCGGTGCCATGGGGTTTTTGCGGTTTGCAATTGTGGTATTTCCTGATCATACTCACTTACTATTTTAATAAGGAAAAATGTAAGTGAGTATGATCAGGAAATGCCACAACCACACACTGCAGACCAACCCACAAGAAACAGAACACTAACAGCCACATGACAGCAAGTCCCCCATTTAAAGCAAAGAAACCAACTCTCTCATCCTCGGCGTGATGATTGTAAAACTAGAAAGGACACTAAATAAGTACAAGAACCAACACAAAACCCCTTCATATAATTGGAGCTACAACTAGCTTTGGATTATTTTACGCTTTACTCAAAAAGCATAATTAAAATCTTTTGTGTAACTGCGGTGAAATTAAAGACCATTTCTACTTCTCTTTGTGAGTGTAACCATCTCATTCGAAGGGCGATTTGTAACCCAATTTTAACATTATGTTACATGGAAACGAATGAAGAACAAATCGCAATATATTTATGATTGTTCATAATTTTATTACCAAAGCTAAGCATATTGATTTACATTCTAATTTAGATGAATTTCGTGTCGTTTGTCCTTCTGTCTTTAACTAAGACACACACTGCTTAAACTATTTAAAGGTACACCTGATAATTTTCCATAGGTGATAATGTTAACCCCTGTCCAATAGACAAGTTATGCGTTTCACTAGACGATACGACAGAAACCCAGTTCCTTTTGCCATTTTTGCTAAGATGGTCAAAATTTGCTATCAAAAAAGATTTTGATAAAACAATCGCTGCTTTAGTTCATGACTCAAGTTTTGTAATTTTTAATTTTCTTGAAAATAACGATTTTTTCTGGAACTCTGTAGAATCTTCTGAGTTTGTTAATAGCGTAACCTAATGGTTTCTGCAATATTAAAAGGCTATTGGCTGTACAGAATGATGCTCTTAATTCGTCTTAAAATATGGCTTTTAAAAAGGGGTATTTTAACCAAAGTCCGTTTTTACATAAAACTTTCAATGGAGATTTCTGGAAAGGGACTACTTCATTTTTATCCACAAATATCATCCTTGATAGGTAACAAGACGAATCAAAAGGACAAACATGTTTTTGTCTTATTAATCAAGCTCTCGCTATGAGCCAGATTATGCGTGCATTTGTATTGTGATCAATGGCAAAATACGCAGTGTTCCTTTAAATATTTTGAGCAGTGTATATTCTCCAACGACAGTAAACATCTCCTATCGTCGTGGAGGTAGTGTGTATTCTTTTGCTTTTGTCTGTAATAGGTACAATTAATGCCATTTGTTCTTGTCAGACTCTCATATTGTGTATGCTTAGGACAGTCGTAATATTTATCTGTATCCATTGGTTTACTTGTTTAAATTTTAATGTCATATTTGCAGTTATATATAACAGTTACCATTTAGCGAATATGCGTCCAAAATGATACCTTTCACAAAAGTCAATAGACTCTGAATTCCTTTTGTATTAATGTATAATTTTTTATCTTGGAGAAACAGCTTAAATACTTATTACGTCAATTAAAGAACTAGACGCTTTTTCTTCTTTTAATGTTACCAGATTTTCCATTGGACAAATATATCCAGCGTCAATGAAAAGTTACCAGTATTGAAATTTCGATATTTTGAAAAATATATAATACAGCTCTTTGGTTACTGTTACGTTTACGTTTCTGGTCAACGACAAGCTGGTTTGGAGAGATAAAACAGTTACACGAGCCCTGGAACTATGGTGCACGTGATGCACGTGCATTTTATGTTTTTCGCTGTTTTTTAGAATTGGAAATAATCATTTTCAGAAGACAACATTCCAGGACATGCCTAAGACATTTTCATTGAAAACGCCATCAAAATGGCTTAGGTTATCCCATTAAACGCGAAAATTGAGAATCAAACTTTAAAGTAGCACCAAAACTTTTTTTCCTATACAATGCATGGAAACTACAGGGGTCCTTCAAGGAATGATTATAATGCATTCGGGTGTGATGGATAACGTTTTCCATCGTGGTGATGCATTGGACTCTATGCCATTAAATTGAGTGTTGAAGTATCCGCCGTTCTTCGCTCAGAATGGACTAAATATTGTCCTATGTTAAGTGTATGTGATTTACTGGTAACTTTTCACTGACGTTGAGTATACAAATAATAATTTAATACATAACAATTTAGGATGGTAAAGTCCAAAAATAATAATGCATTAGATGTAAATGCAAAAACTGACTGAATTTTTACTCGCAACTGAAACAACTGACTCTTCCTCTCAAATACAACCACCATCCATATAACGGTACTATGTTTTCTGTCAGATAGCTTTCCCACACTAGGTCAGGAGTCTAGAGCCCTGGGTTCTGGGAGTGTGCATAGTAGCAAGTCAATATATGGCTCAGGTATGATAAGCCAGCAGAAACCAGGGGTAGGGGTGTTATGGCTCCAGAGAAATGGACCAGGGCAAATGATATATCAGCTACATTTGTAGCAGGTATATAACACCTTAGTATAAAATTTGTAAATATTTATTTAAGTGCTTGTATTTTCGCTGTTACATGTATGTATTTATATAAAGAAATACAATTTAATCCACTATTAAATCAACAACAACAAAACCATCGTCCTAGACCGGCCAGTAGTCGAAGCTTAAATGCATTTGCTATTTAAATGTTCGCCCTAGATTCGGCAGTTCTTAAAACACAAAACTGTTAGCACGCACTGACGCTTCTATACCTATACAATACATCATCACAGAGGAACAATCAAATCATATTAACATACTATGATGAAATAAAGAAAATTCTCATGACTCACAGATAGTCAGAGTTAAGGAAAACCCCAAGTTGAGCCACAGTAGGCCAAGCTGACGACATGCATCAGGAACCAAACCATCGATGACAGTTTTAGGCCAGGGTCGTCATTGAACCTGAAGCCTGACCCACCAGCGTGCAGTTAAAGAGGAAACAATAGCTATAAACTATGATTGGGTTAAAAACCTGACATGCAGACTGTCGCATAACATCCATGTTATATCCCACTTTTTATAACAGCGTTTGATTATTTTTTAAATAATCAGTTAAAGTAGGCGTTCCTGTGCTTCTTTTCAATTTTAGACTAAACAACAATCAAATACTCGCTTTGATATGCCCTACGACAGAAGAGCTTTTAATCCAACAATGTAATAACATGTAATAATCAACTCTGTGTCAGTGGTAGAATTTAGAAAATGCTTTACGGCGTCTAGGATATCTATAGCTCTGATGTAGTCATCTTGTTTATCGTTAATTTTAGATGAAACTATGACGTTTTTATGGCCAAATATAAATCTAAAAAAGGAGTGGGATGGGATCAGCGTCAACAGAATATGTCTGAAGTTCTGTGAGATATATCTGACTTAACATCTGTTCAAAATAAGGATTATTACTGATCAGTAAATCATCTACATATCAAATAGTAGAATTAAGTGCTTGAATAACATCAGCTTGTTTTGTTTTTCAGAAATAGAAAACATAATGTCTCTCTCATAACAAAATAAATACAAATCTGCAACAAGAGTAACACAATAAGTGCACATTGAAATACCTACGAGTTGGTTATATGCTATGAGTTCTGGCATATCATATGTGTCTACATGGTATTAAAATAGTGCCATTTATAGGATGCTAGACATAAATTGATCAGGCTAATTTCAAAACGACAATGCGCAGCTATACAGTGGAGCCAGATCTCTGGTTTAGCTCATTTATATGTTCAAACAGAGGATGCCTTGTGTTTACAAATAGCACACGGTCTTTGCATTTGGTCATACGATTATTATATAAATTGGCTAAAGTTTGAGCTCACTGAAGTCGAAGGCACATAGTTGGTCTAAAAGCATACCAATGACTCTGTCATTTGTCTGCCGACCCTCAACAATTTTCAATACAATTTCCTCTGAAATCCCTTGGTCAACTGAACTTAAATGGTCTGTCCTGATCTCGTGACTAGGTTAACCACCAAGCCCATATATATGTATATTCAATGACCTTTTACTCAATCTTCGGGAATCATCGTGAAAAGTATGATTTCAATTGCAGTACAATAACGAATATCACGAAGATTTGGCGGACATTTATCAGCGACGGGTCAATGTTGTCAGGTTATAAATAAAACAGTTTCCTTTGATACTTAAGCCCACTTTTTGAACTTGGACTTGTCCGTAACAAATTGCATAGTTTTATCTAAATTTTATGATAAACAGGATGATTTTAATTTAGATATAGTTAATTTCCCATTTCTTGATGGTGATGTTCCTCGCTCCCCTTCTTAGTATGTTCTAATGTTATTATAAAAAAAGAAGTAAATATTTGACTGTTAAGTTATTAATACAACTTCGTGAAATACAGGATATTGACATAAAACTTCGTAAAGCCTTTTTAAAAATTTACCAGACACTCAGATTTGATTGATAAATACAATATTAGTTTAAAATTTATCTGCAGCAGGAAATATCGGAGCCAATTTCTTTTAGTGATTTTGTTAAATAATTTGGTTAGCTGACATGGAGTCGTTTTCAGAAATTAAGATATTAAATAGATAATAAATAATAATAATAAGCAACACATAAATCTGCTTGGAATATCTTAAATTCTGACAAGCTTTCAATCAATGATACATGTAAGTGACATACTACACGGCTCAAAATATATAAAGGAACACCTGACAATTTTCAATAGGTGATAATGTTAACCCCTGTCCAAAAAGACAAGTAATGCATTTCACTAGACAATAAGGCAGAAGCCCAGTTTCTTTTGCCATTTTCGCTACGATAGTCAAAGTCTTGGATCAATAAAAGTTTTTTCATAAAACAAACGCTGCTTAAGTTCATGGCTTAAATTTTGTAATTTTCAATTTTCTTGAACATGTTGAAAATGACGTTTTTTTCTGGAACTCTGTAGAATCTTCCGAATTTTCTAATAGCGTAACCTAATGATTTCTGCAACATTAAAAGGCTATTGACTGTACAGAAATGCTGCTGCTGTGGTGCTTGATTGAAAAATTCGTCTTAAAATTTGGTTTTCAAAAAAGGGGTATTTATAACAAAACTCCATTTTTGCATAAAGCGTTCCATGGAGATTTCTGGAAAGGGATTACTTTATTTTTATCAACAAGCATCGTTCTTGATCGGTAACCAAACTAATCACAGGACAAACATGTGTTTGCATTATTAACCCAACTCTCGATATGAGTAAGACTATGAGTGCATTTGTATTGTGATCAATGGCATAAAACACAGTGTTCGATCCTTTAAATATTTTGAGCAGTGATTATCACAACAACAGAACCTAGGGTAAAGATGTGGTACCAGTACATGTGTACAATGCATTTAAGCCCTCTGGTGGCTTAGGCTGCTGTCCGTTCTAAGACGGTGGTTCTGTTGTTGTCTATTCATTTTTTATTGTTGCTCCCATTGTTAGTGGTGATTCTGTGTTTGATCTTTATTTTTTTTTATGAAATACTTTCTAGTTTTGCAATTATGTTGATGAGGAAGAGAGAGAGAGCCGGTTGCTTTACTCTATATGTCTCCCTGTTGTCTTGTGACTGTGAGTGGTCTTTGCTTTTCCTCGCCGTGT
Source organism: Loripinus fragilis (assembly GCA_964019695.1). Classification (NCBI taxonomy): domain Eukaryota; kingdom Metazoa; phylum Mollusca; class Bivalvia; order Lucinida; family Lucinidae; genus Loripinus; species Loripinus fragilis. The sequence goes on along the minus strand of OZ026527.1, from coordinate 71,118,908 downwards.
CGTGTGTGTTTTTTTGTTCCTGATCAGACGTTTTAAGCGTCTTGCTCATACGGCGAAGAATCACATGACTTTAGAGGACAAAAATGGCGGATACTTGTAAAAAATACTATTGATTCAGGTAACATGGGCAAGACTGTCTTCAACATTTCCATTTATACTGGTCAGATTTGCATGGGGTTTGAAGCAGATACATCAGAAAAGTTACGGAAACTTGCCAATCTTATGAGACTTTCGAACAAATTTTGGTTTTTAAAGTTATTGACGAACAAATGATTTTTTCAGAAAGCGGGCTATATTTCTTATGCTTGTGTGTATTCACTAGTGAATCTAATGCTTCAAAAAGAATTTAAGAGAGATTTAATTTATCGACGGTTTTCGTTGCATATGTAAAATAAGAAAATCGAATGGGTTCACACCAGAAGTTTTCAGTGACAGGGTTCACAAAATCATTGTACTGAGCGTAACTTTGTCTTGCATTGGTCTAGAAATTAAACTCTGTCATATTTGACCATGATTAAAAGTGTGAGTGTCGCATACAAGTTATCAAAAATAAAATCATACACAAAAACACACAAAATAACAAAGATGAAGCATTTTCAGACAGTCTTCATTGACAAGCATTCATGCCATATGTCGGTGCAAGCCCTAATTTTAAAAAGTGATTAAACCCAGCAGCTGTTTTTGCAGGGACCGCTTCCAGTAAATCATGCTTCATTGCATTATCTTCCAAAAGACGAAAAAAACTGGATATAAGCATAGGAATTGTAATATATGAAAGAAATATGATCTGGTATGCCTATGTTACAATGCATTCCAATCTAGGTCTACAAGGTTTGCCTCTGGTCTACAAGGTTTGCAACTGTTCTTACATTAGTCAACAGTGTTGGTGAATATATGCAGCAGGCGACATAACCATTGTTGTTGGCGCTTTAGAGGGAGAATAGAACATAATGTCAGTACTTTCTGTTTCTAATTTCAAAAAATATCTTCCAATGCAGAAACTCTACATATACTGTGGGCTTCTTTTACAGAACAAATGTAAGTGATGCCACAATCAACCAACGGCACCACGAGGAAGAGCCACAGAACATTAACAGTAACAAGACATTTGAAAGACAATAAAAGCAAAGCAAACAACACTCCCTTCCTTGTCAAGATGATTGCAAAACTAGAAAAAAAACAACGTAAGGCATACCAAAACAAAGACCAACAAGGAACAAACACAAAAAGGGTGGTACATAAAACAAAAGATTAAAAACAACAGAACCACCGCCTTACGACAGACAGCAGCCTAAGCCACCGAGGGTGGGAGTGGGCTTAAATGTATTTTACTGGCACCAAATCTTCGCCCTAGATTCTGTTAATGTAAAAACGCAAAAAAATGTTTAGCACGCATGGAGGCATCATAACTGATGCAATGCATCATCACAGAGAAACACTATTTTAATCAAATTAACACACTATGATAAATCGCAGATAGTAAGAACTTAAGAAAACCTCAAGTAGAGCTATGGTGGACCCAGCCAAAGGCAAGCATTGCGCACTTACCAACAGGTGAATTTAAAGCTTTACCTTAGGGCCGTCATTGAGTCTGAGGCTTGACCCACCCTCATGCAATTAAAGAGTAAACGGTAGCTTACAATAGTGATTTGGTTTACAACCAGGCATACAGACTGTCGCCTGATATCCATGTTGTATCCCACTCTTTATAAGGTTTAATTATCATTTAAAAATGATCACTAAAACTAGCCTTTCCAACATTTTTTTTTTATTTATAAACTAAATCGCCATAGATTATAAGTTCTGATATGCCTTGGTGCAGAAGAGTTTTTAAAGCTGCATAGTCTGTAACTTTTGATCTTTTCATTTTAGAAATAATGTTACTATTTTTCAAGAACACAGTAAAAATACTAAAATTCAGGTATACATTTTACCTTTTTCGTAGTAATTAACACATTATTAGTGCCAAAACAACAGCATTTATGTTAAAAATTAACTGTCTAGAATTATTGGAGGGACGCAAATAATTACAAACAAGAGAAAAACACCTGTTTTTATAAGATAATTCACTTTTCCATGCAGTTTTCAGTTGTAGAAATTAGATTTATTGTGACAACATAACTTTATACTACTTTTACAAATGATTTAAAAAGAAAATATTTTTTTTTTCGAAAAATGTTCATAGTTACAGAGTATGCAGCTTTAAACAAATATTGTATTTAACAATCAACTCTGAGTGTCTGTAATGAAATTTAGAAAAAAGCCTTACGAAGTTTATGGTATGGATAACCTTGTTTTAATAACTTAGAAGACAGGCATTTGTTTCTGTTGTTGAAGTCATCAACATTTGAACTTAACCTCACAAAACGAATAAGTTGCGAAATCCATACACCATATGAAAGGGAGCAAAGAACGTATTCATTAAGAAATGGAAAATTAACTTTTTCAAAATTAAAATCGTCCCATTTATCATACTATGCCATTTGTTATGTCAGAAATTGGGCTTCAATATCTGAGGAATTTGCCTTATTTGACTGAAGCAACACACAATCAGGCATACCCCAAAGCAGGCATACCCCAAATGCTGCAGCCAGTCATTTTTCAAAGGCAACTCATAAGAGACATAGGTGCAGTAAGTATTGGGAACCAAATACATTTCAGTATAGTACTTACACCGTTCAGGGAGGGAAAAGAGTGATTGAGTGATTAATGCACGGGCCTATGATGCTAATTTGGGGTTCTGCATTGATATGGTACTGGCATGTGACCACAGGAACTTGTCACAAACTTTTTCATGAAAAAGTAGGCGTATATCTGTAAACAAGGACAGTCCAGTTTTTTTTTATTTATTATTTTCAAGAGAAGTAAAGTATTTATTTAAAGTTTGGATAAATCAATTGCTGCCCAAGTCCATAGCTTTTGGTAATTTTTGATTTTTTTTTATTATTAGGAATCTTTTGGGAAGTCTGTAAAATCTTTTGAATTTGATCGTAGCATAACCTAGTGGTATCTGCTACACAAACTTGCAGTAAAAAGCACACAAGCAGTGCTTCTATAGTGCTTAAGTGATTTTTCCCTCTTAAAAATTGGTTTTGAAAAAAAAAAATCAACACAATTTCATTATACGTAAAACATTCCATGTCGACTTATGGGAAGAGATTTTACATTCTTATCCATAATCACAATCCTCAGTGGGTCACCAATCTACTTACACTACAGACATGTGTTTGTCTTCTATAGATAAAAATAGTAAAGAGTGCCAAGCAGATGCCCCTGCTCTTAAACTTTCTTGGTAATATGACCACCAAACGGCCCTATTGACTCGTCTAAAGATGGCAGTTGGAGACTGTGCAAAACATGAATGTCATGGATGCATAATGAATCACCCCATTACTACTGATAAATATTGGTATTGGACAGATCAATTGGTCATTTTATATAGTGATTAATGGCAAAACATATTGTGTTCCTTTAAATATTTTTACCAGTGTATATAAAATATGCTTTTATTAGGAAAAGAGTGCATATTCAAAGTTTAAACTGATTGTGTGGGGGAGCACAGTGGCTCTGTGGTAGAGTGCTTGACTCGAGATTGAGGGGTTGAGGGTTAGAGCCATACTGGTGGCACTTGTGTCCTTGAGCAATACGCGTTAATCCCTGCTTAGTACTGCTTCAACACAGGAAGACCCGTCCTGACATGACTGAAACACTGTTGACTGGGACGTAAAGAATCAAATCAAACAAAAACTGATTGTGTGAACCTATCATACACATTATCGGTGTGAACCCAGTCATTTATTCCTTCTTCTACCCTGAAAACCGTCGAAAAGAAAGCACTTTCCTATTGTTTCATTTTCATAAGTGATATATTAAACTCACAAACATAAAAAGTATAGCCCACCTTTCTGCTTCGTCTCTTTGCTGTGCGAAACCACTCCAGAAAAACAATCGTATGTTCGTCACTACCTTTTAAACCAGATCTTTGTCCGAACTTCTCATAAAATGGGTGTTTCTGTATCATTACCGGGGTATCTGCTTCAAACCGCAAGAGCAAATTTGACCAGTATTGACGAAAATATTGAAGAAAGTATTACCTGAATCGAGGAGTTTTGAAAAATGTCCGCCATTTTTGGTCCTCTAAACTCACGTGATTTTCCACCATGATGACAACGCGACGACGGTGGGATTCAAACCAGAGAACTCTTTGTTCCGAGTCCGACACGCTACCAACTTGAGCACCCAAACAACGAGCACGTTAATCTGCTACAATTTGGGTGGCACATCCCTTACAGCGTAACGTTACCATTCACACGGATCCATGCGAGCCTTATATGTTTTTTTTTTTATGTTTTAACAGCTAGAATCACCCAGTGGCGTTGGTTATTGTTCGTTCTAAGGCGGTGTTTCCGGTGATGTTGATTCAGTGTTAATTGTTGCTACCATTGTCGGTCGGTGTTTTGTGTGTTTGGTCCTTGTTTTGTCACGTGGTACTTGCTGCTGGCCTTGCTGGTTTCCAATCATCTTGCGTAGGGAGAGATATGAGCCGCGACATGTTGTTTCCAACAATGTGGTAGTTTGACATGTGTAAACTCAGACGAGCCTGTGTAGCCTCCTTTTAAGCTTAGAAACTCCTAATGATATTCAGTCAGTAGCTTAACAGTCATAGAATATTCAAGCGAATAGCAAAGGCTCTTTCCAGACTGCGCGTATGCGCTGGGTGGTCTGAGCCTTTGCTGGTCGCACATACCACACTGTTGGCTGTCATGTGACTGTTAGCGTTCTGTGTCTCTTTCACGTGATGCAGCTGGCTTGTTGTTATGAATTCATAGGGGCAATATTAACATCTATGACTGATATCAGTCTATAGGGTTTTATGCAGTTTGCATGGGTGAACGTTCAAAATTTCGAAAATCCTGATATATAGAAATTCAATAACTTGCATCATGCCAACAAATATCAACAGTTTTCACTGTAAGTGGTCAATTGTCTTTAGAGAAACTGAAAATAAATGAGAGATGCTATTATAATCTTTTAATTCAGCAATTCGAGGCTGATTTTCTATAGAAAGCCAGCCTCAAAATCCTGAATTAAGGAATAATCCTGAAAACTTTCACCCATGAGTTTGTGATTGCAGCATTTCCTGATTATGCTCACTTTTTATAAGCTATTATTTTGTGCTCCTTGTGGCTATACGAGATATATGAGTATGTTGTTTATGTGAATAAAGAATTATAACTGTTATAAAATACTCAAGAATATACACCTGCTGATCGTCTAAGATCTCTTTTTTGTCATTTATTGCGCAAAAACATCGAAAACACCTGAATGTATAGAATGTGGAGTTTGCTGAACTCGTGAGGCTGGATTTAATATGGTATTTTCTTGCATACATAATAGGCCACTGGCTGGATATGGTTTACCTCCCCCCAGGGGGAATTTTGTAGACCATATTTTTCTTAAAGCCCAATGTCTTGCAAGGATTTTGCAACATGTTAGCCTTCTGACAATGGCAGCGTTAAGCTGTAACAGCCTGTTACATACGTTACCCTACAAAATATTTGATAATTAAAATTCTTTTTATGACTTCAGAAAAGTGCAAAAGATAAGGTAAGATTTCCAAATTGGTTATATTTTCTTAATAAGCTATTACTGGGCCACAGATAATGACATTTGAAAACAAATACAGCCACCCTTGATGTAGTGTATGTTACATTTTTTCATTGAACCCCCTTTTAAATGATAAATGCATCTAATATAGTTTGTCTTAAATTTTATTGAAACCAGTTTATGTTCATTAATTTGGTATTTTATTAAAAAAGTTTTATTAACCTTTTCAAAACTGCAAGCATTACGTTTTTATCTTATACACTTTTTGAGTTATTAGATGATGAACATGGTACCCCCTATATCACAGAAAAATGTAAATTGTAATTCTCCAGGCCTCGCGCTGGCTATAGACCCCACTTCCCCCAAGGGGGAGTTTCATACTCTAAAATTTCCAAATACAACATTATATAAGCCACAAAATGAAATTTGTGAGCCCTCTGAGAGTGGCAGCGTTAGCGGATAACATCATGTTACGTATGTTACCCGCAAAATAACATCAAATTTTTTTAATGATAATGTCTCCAACTTGACATATTCACACTTTTGTGAAGTCTGGCACAGGTTTAAGAACTTCTTATAGCCCAGTTATATAATTCTAGCACTTAATCTATAAATGTCTTGAGTTTTTGCCGTTGTATATGTTACTAAGTGTTTCATATGTTATTTCAAAATATCAGTATGGCAGTTATTGACTATACATGTATTACATCCATCAGTGAATATAGTAAATTTATAAGGCTGCTATTCAAACGAATTAAAGTTCCTTATTATGGTGTCTTACACTATCTACAGCCCAGGTTACATACGTTACTCTCTGAATACCATTAAACATTCAAGATATGGTCTCCAACACAACCTGCTTGTACTTATTTTGCATGCTGGCACAGGTTCATGTACTTCTTTTTACTCTGGCTCATCTGCAGAGGAAATAACTCAAAACATAAACTACCATACACCCTCTTTTCTTTTATAGAGACATCAAATATTGTTGACATAATACTCATTGAAAGTTTGTAACATTCGTGCAATATGCAAGTAATAGCTTAAAAGATAAAAAAAACCATCAGCCAGAAGTTCTAGAGCAAATCTTCATATATTATCCAAGGATTTTAAAGAATTTTCCTATACAACTTATTACTTCTCAATCAGATTTATCTTGCAAGGATTTTGCAATATGCCAGTACTCTGGTAATGGCACCGTTTACCTGTAACAGCCAATTATATATATTACCCAGCAACATCTTTGATACTTTAAGTAAATGACATACATCTGAAAAGTCAAACCATAAGGTAAGATTTCCAAATTGGCCATAACATCCAAGTAAGCTATTTTTGCATCACATATATCATCCTTTGAAAACAAATATGCACCCCAAAGTGTTACGTATGTTACTTTTTTTCATTATTCCTATATAAATGATTTATGAAACTAATATAGTTTGATATTTTTTTTAATGTGAAGGTGCTTACTAACTCATTTCGTATTAAAGAATGTTTATGTACCTTTGGGAAACTGCAAATATTATGTTTCTATCTTTTATAAGGTTTGAGTTGTTGAGTTTGTGAACATGGTAACCCCATATCACACAAAATGTGAAATTTAATTTATGTGGCTCTTTTGTTAGGGTACAATCAAGTTTTCTTTCACCCAGAGGTACTTGATTTCCTTCCCATTTATTTTCCACACATTTTTTCCATATCTGCAAAGCCTCACTTGTTTTCATGGGAAAGACTTGATAGTTCAATCTTTGTATGTACGTCTTAAGGACAGAAAAGCAGGGTGGAGGTAAGCTCATGTTCATGCCATTTGAAAAAGTCGGTATATGTATGGCTTGGGTACTTTTTTCAGAAACATCTCGTACTTCAGCTTACTCACAATAACATAAATAGCACATGTTAGGGCTTAATATCACTGATGAGTGCCTAGAGCAATTCTTTATTTGTTTCCTACCCTTCTTAGAATGTTGATGAACTAGTGGGGGAAGGGGCTCTCTATCAGTTTAATAGGAATAACCTTTCTGTGGTACTAACACATCGGCACATTGGTAGTGTCACATTCTGTTAAACAGTGTATTACTGTAGATCACTTCCCCCATATTCTGGCCAATACTGTTGACATTCAGGAGGTGCACCTTTTGTTGCATACACCATTATTGAACAAAACACCTAGGTTATCTTCTGCGAGAATATCAAATAAAACATTGTATATATGTATCAGTGACAAAACCAACATGCCCTGCCTTTAGTGCCTGGTTGAATACGGGTGCCATCAGATCTATGAAGGTGACAGGAAAAGATATTATGCTCTTTAGTTACGGCATTAACATCAACGTTAAGTGCAGCACTACATGTCGAATCTAATGTTGGTTCAATGTGTGATTGCAAGCCATGCTGAAGTTTGGACTTGTCAGTTTTGGTGGAAATGCTATCAGGAGTTGACAGTGACCATGGTACAGGTCCCAGAAGGAACGGCAGTGTCAACTAAAGGTCAACATTATGCCCAATAGAAAGAAGGTCATGTTTACCAAAGACTCTCCTTTAAGCTCTCATCTGGCTGTTTACGTTTTGTAAATTGGGCAATTTCTTCTTGCTTGACCTCGCAAGCATCAAAACTTAGCTTGTAGTATTTTATGGGGGATGTGAAAGACAGATTTTGTAACTAAAAGTGAGTCAATGAAGTCTGCAACAGCCTTCCTGCCAATGTCAACAGCCTCAATAAGATCCTTAGGTATGCCAGGCTTAGCAGGCACACCGAAAGACAAAAAGTACAGTTCAATGTCTTCAAAACTAGAACTAAAAGGATTGGTAAAGCCTGAAACTGCCTCTAGTACTCATTCTACTTTGCACCTGAGCAGATTTAATATTTCATTTCAGTGCATTGAAGAGGTGTTTCAATATATTAAGCTCTGATGTGATGAGTAATACACCATTCCATCTGTAGTACGAAGCGTAGTTCTAGTTGCTGAATCCTATAATACCTCTTTATTGTTTGCATGATAGTTATGTCAAAAGCATTTCTCAAGCAAAGAAAAAAAGGTTGTGTTACACTAAACCCATTTTGTTCGAGAAGTGTATCAAATTTATGAGTGTAATCAGTTGCACAGGTACATATTGTGCGTAGTTGTTGTGATCGTTTGCAATGAACATTGGGAACAAGGCATACAGATAGAGATGACATGCAATTCAAAGTTGTTTTCCTTGTAGCCCTAATCAGTGTCAGCAACATCTGAATCATATCCATATACCTTGCCCAGAACTGAGCTGTTTCACAGTGACTGTCTTTCAGAACTTCTGAATTGAATGCAATGTATCTATACTGTTTATGTGAGCAAACAGCGAAGGCTGATAGATCACATTATATTATTAGTTTAAGTCACCATATATTAATAAGGACCTTCAATTTATTTCAGCCTAACAAATTTTCTAAATTCTCTGACAGACTTTATACATGTATAGTCAACAACTTCTATACAGATACTCAGAATAACTTATGTATCATTTGGTAACACACATAACAGTTAAAGGTCAAGGCATTTATTAAATGAATACTTAAAATAGGTAAACCTTGTTAAAAGAAGTACATAAACCTGTGCAAGCATGCAAATAAGTATAAACAGGGCTTGTTAGAGACATTAACTTAAATGTTTAATGCTATTTTGAAGGTAACATACATAACATGGACCTGCAAAATAGTGTAAGCGACCATGATAAAGAACTTTTAAATCATTTAAGTAGCAGCCTTATAGATTTACTATATTCTGTGACAGATGTAATACACGTATAGTCAAAAAATACCATACTGATACTCAGAAATAACGCAGGAAACACTAAGTAACGTATACAACGGTAATTACTCAAGACATTTATTAAATCAATACTAAACATTATATAACTGTGTTATTAGAAGTTCATAAACCTGTGTCAGCATACAAATATGTATGAACATGTCATGGTTGAGACATTATCAGGGACGTTTAATGCTATTTTGGGGGGTAACGTATATAACGTGCTGTTACACGTTAACGCTACCACTCTCAGAGGGCTAACAATTTCCATTAAAATAGATGAAAATGTAGCATGTTGAACCTACAGCAAGCATCTACCAATAATTCCAAGCCAATATAAAGCGACGATACTTAATGACGTCGGGTTGCTGACAGTATATTAAATGTCTTAAAAGGTTTGACGTTATCCAATCAGAATGCAATACGTTTTAACTATTTTGGCAAGGATAAATCCTCTTTCCAAATTTATATGTTTAAAACACGCCAAAACAGATATCAGCTCCGATGTGCATGCATTTATCTTGCAGACACAAAACGTTAAAACAACGTCATATGAACATCGATGCGACATAATTACGTCATTTCAACGTCGATGCGACATAATCTATGTTGATATTACAATAGAAACGTAGATTCACTTATCTAAAAAGGAGAAACCTTACCTTGATTGAGTATCTTTAAATAGTAGAACAAGACATAATTTGAAATTTTACTCGCGTCAACGGCAACTACACGTAGAGCTAAAAATTTCAAAGTTCCTATAAAAACAATATAGACAGTAAGAAGAACAAGAAACATTTTTGATGGGTTGGAATAAATGTTAGCAATCTGGATGATATTAAAGCAATAATTCTTGTTCACACTTCATGTGGGGTTTATTTGCACAAATGTTAATCTGTCTATGGATAATTACTGAATAGGAATTTAGTACAGAATCAAGTGGCACAACTCAAAGCCTGGAGAGAAGAAAATGTATCGAGTTTTATGCATGTGCGGATCCAGAGGGGGACAAGGGGTTCGAACCACCCCCCCCCCCCGAAAATCACAAAGCTATAGGGATTCGTAGCAATACTAGTCAGGATCCCGGCCTGAAAAATCACAGAGCTACCAAGCCAGCGTTTTGCTGGGGGACGATATCTGAAGGCGCAATATGCTACAGTTACTTTCGATTAAAACCAGCACTCATTTTCAGCTTTAACCTATGCCTAAGGTAGACCAGTCCTAATTACGCATTCATGAGGTGCCGCCTTTACATTGGCCCATAAGCCTCATAATACAAGATGCGGTACTTTGCCAGTATTTGACTGAATTATTCCATTTTCCGGCTTAGTCACTGAACCCATAAACAATTTCACAAAATTGTTTCGTGAAATTATCTAGCTCAGTCAAAATATTTGGCGTAAGACCTCTTTTTCTAGCGCCAGACACGAGGATAATATGAATATGAAAATAATTATCACGTTGTTGTAACAGAAAATGCTTGATTGAGCGTTTGAAAGTCCGAAATCCTTATTTCGATGTGTTTATTTGTTACAAGTATCTTTGGAACACATACAAAACCAGATGATGGCTTAACCCTTTATATCACAGAGACTCATTTTAATACTTTTGCAAACAGAACAGATCCAGATCAGGCAGCTCTTGTAAGAGCTGCCTGTTCAGGGTCTACTCTGTTTGCTTATGGAAATATGATATATCTGATCCTACGCTAGTGGACCTGACAAGTAATTTCTTTGGTTAAGGTACCAACATGAAAGTTTATTCATCTAATTATTCATAGTGGGTGGAGCTTAGTATGAATATTCATAAATGAAAGTGTTATACAGCTTAACCTTCTTGTTGATCACATTAGAGCACTAGCCAAGCAATAATTGGAGGCCGCCATACTTTGGAGTAGTAAGGACGTCATGACCCCAAATTCGATATGCAAATATCAAGTAAAAACGCTAGATCTAATGTAATACATTCATACGCTGTACTAGAAACTGTCGAAAATGGCTATACTCGATGGTTAGTTTTCGAACTGACTATCAAATGTGAGAAACTATACTGAGATAATCGAATTTCGCCAACGTAAGCAGTTATAGTTCTGCGCATAAAAAAATAAGAAATGAACCGACCAGAAAATGAGTTTATGTTAAAATTTCAATCGTTTATAATGATAATTATAATGATAACTCAGACCATCAAGATATGTTAGTTTATTTTCCAATACTTCGATCCTTTTAAGCACCCATTTTCTGCCATCTTGGAAAAAGAAAACAAAGTTTGACAACTCTGATTGACTTAAAAAGAGAGGCCTCATAAAGGGTAAAATTAATAGACGTTATGAGACAAAACATTTTTTTTTCATTCAATGAACATCAAATCATGGTGAATGTTCTTTGATAGAATTTATTGTAATTAAAAATAGTTCAGTCATGTTTTTTCTATATTCAATTCAAAGTCAGATTGATTTGAGCTCCTATGTTCGTAGGGGATGCTACCACACAGGCAGTAAATGAGAATTCTTACAATGTCAAGCCATCGCTGGTGAATGATTGGTATTATTTATCAAAAAATCATGATTTATATACAGTCAGCATAGTTGCTTATTAGCCAGACCATTGTTCTAGTTTTAGCATAAATAAGAACCCTCTAATCATAAAATCAATAATTTCACCCTTTGCGACCCAATACACAACTGAGCTTTCTCACCTCCATCTTGAAGATGTCAAAACAAATGCAAATGGGTGAGGAGATGTTTTGGGTAATAAATAAATTCAGGATCATAATTTAAAGATTGGGGTTCAAAATATGTTCTTAAACAGGTTATCCTTTGGAAACAAAGAATGCACCAAAGAACTGAAACTAGGGTGTGCAAATTTACTAAGCCAGACCAGCTAGTTTCGGCCATTTAGGCCTCATCAGTGACCCTCTAATAGTTTCAAAGTTCCACAATGAAACCCATGATCCCAAAGGACAAGAAAACTCTATAGTGAAGGGCAGGGAGACGTTCTACCGCCGCCACACAGTCCCAATCACCAGCTGTAGAGAAGTCAAATACGTTCTTAAAAAGGTTATCATTTGCATGCAAAGAATGCACCAAAGAACTGAAACTAGAGTGTGCAAATTTCCTGGGCCAGACTAGCTAGTTTCGACCATTTAGGCCTCATCGGTGACCCAGTGGGTGTTAGTTTGAGCGACCTAGGGTATACAGTTTAAATATGAGTTTAACCATCGTCTAACACCTCCAGGTCAAATACACCTTCGTTACGTAATTGTATAGTCAAGACTTTAGACTGGTCCCAGTCTCAATGTCATTTTCTTCTTGTATAAAAGATAGCAATTTATAAACTTTACTTTGAGTAGTTCTAGGCTTGGGCATTAGCCTGTCAGAAAAAGGCATAGGCAAACAGCGCATACTCAGACACATCAGACCGCTTCTGAAGAAGCAGTCTGATCAGGATAGTTCCTGTTTGATATTCTGAACAGCATTTTGTGAATCGCAGCCCTGATTACCAGCATTTTATTTGAGAAGAGAAAGCGAGAAGTGTTGGAAATTTTAGAACATTTACCGTACCACAATCTCATATGCGTGTTAGCCCGTTTTATACCACCCTTACCGACTTAAGCACGAAATATCTCACGATGTGCAAGGTCCACACTGATGTAGGTGGTATAAAATAGTTATACCATGTTCGTCCACCTGTACGTAAGATAATCCACTCGCTAAAGCTTGAGGATTATCTCCATGTACTGGCGGACAACCCATGGTATAATTATTACTTATGAAATCATGTAGTCATTACAATAGACAAGACAATCTAGAAGCTACAATAATAGTACAGTTTCAATTCCACGGATCATTTATAGAGAGAAACTGCCATCAATCAGTAGATATACTTCAGATCTAAAGGTAAAGATCCATCAATTCAATAGTAGCTACTGGGAAACTGAGAGCATGGAATGCAATGTACACTATCCTGAAGGGCCATTCATTATGCCAAGTACTAGATAGCAAAAGCAAACGAAGATAGACTAAAACAAGGGACATTCATTACCTTTCAGTTGGAGTAAGAGACAGTATATATGGTATAAGACTGGCCCCAGTCCTTAAACATTGTTTCATCAATGTGTCATATCATATACTTGTAGCCAGTCTAACTCTGATGGCTCTGTTTTAAATGGTATCACCAAAGCAACGAAACATTTTACACTAATGGTGATTTAATTAATGTATCCATGAGGTCACGTACAACTGCGAAATAAAATGCACGCAAAGTCATGATAAGCAAGTTTTGAGCCTAAAGACGTGCTTTTTTGTCATCCACCAGCTTTTGTGTTATGGATGTTCAAAAGAGCCGCCTCATTTAGACGGTTCTTAAGTATACCCACACAATATGATTTGGTTGAAAATTAAAAAAAAATATAGCCGCAACATGAGATTTCCAACAATGTGGTATGTGCGACCAGCAAAGCCTCAGATCAGCCTGCGCATACGCGCAGTCTGATCAGAGCATTTGCTAGTCGCTTGGGTATTCTGTAAGTGTTAAGCTACTGACGGAACATCATTTGGAGTTTCTAAGCTTAAGGGAATATATCTTTCAAAAGCTCTTACTTGCATGAAATTTTTCCTGTATAAACAAAAATTGCTGTTTTATCAAGGAGACGGATACCTTTGGCCACATTGTTGTATGAACAATTTATACATCTCACGTAGATCACTTTACACCCCAACATACAGCTTTTTGAGCAATCGGTTGCATGCTTATCAGTCTTTTTAGAGTTACTTCCTGGTTTGATACCGTTACAATGCACATGCTCGTCCGAGTCTACACTTGTCAAAATACCACATTGTTGGAAATCACACACTAAACTAGAGGCCTAGCATTGATAACATAGTACAATGACTGTTTTCTTGAAAAAATATTTTCGTACTTTTCCATGATACACGATTAGTACCAAAATCCATAGACGAGAAGTGTTAGTAATCGGAGGATATAGAAAATGAATGTCAGTCATTAAGAAATGGATTATCCAACCAAATATTAAACTAACAGCTAGTGTTACTAAATCAATTTCAAGACAGGATGCTTAATAATTGCAGAAGTGCGAACCAACCTGGTTTTGATAATGCATGTGGCATAAATCATACGGCAAAATTAGAACTCAGCTTCACAACAGAGCAGGTGTTTGAAAGTTGAAATCTTACATGTTGAATTTATTATGACAGTTTAAAATATATGGTCTTCGGAAAATATTCAGAGGAATAGGAAAAAACAGGAAATGCCATCGATCGTAACTACAACGACCAGAATAGGTCATTCTCAGTGAACAATTCACTACAGGCAACCACCGGCCCAACAACGAAACGGCAATTGAATTTCATTTCGCTGATGGACGGATATTGACCAAAAATAGTAAGTGAGTATGATCATGAAATACCACAATCACAAACTGCAGACAAACCCATTACATCGCGAGGAAGAACCACACAACAATCACGATACATCAGGAAGACAAACACAGCAAAGCAACCAGCTCTCTCTTCTCCATCAAGATGATTACAAAACTAGAATGGACATAAAGTAACGTACAACAAAACATAGATCAATTACACAATGGGAGTAACAATAAACAACAAATCAACAACAACAGAACCATCGCATCAGAACGGACAGCAGCCTAAGCCACCGGGGGCTTAAATGCATGTTACTGGTACTTGTACCAAATCTTCGCCCTAGATTCTGCTGTTGTTGAAGTACAAGAAATGTTCAGCTCGCATGGAAGCCTTCTAACTATTGCAATGTATCATCATGGAGAAACACTCTAATCAAATTAACACACTATGATGAAACAAAGAAAAGGGCTGACGACTCACAGATAGTAAGAGCTTAAGAAAACCTCAAGTTGAGCCACGTTGGGTCCAGCTGCATATAAGCATCAGGTACCAACCCACCGATTAAAACTTTCCGTCAGAGCCGTCATAGAGTCTAAGGCCTGACCTACCGTCGTGCAATTAAAGTAAAAACCGTAGCTATAAACCGTGATTGGGTTTAAAACTAGGCATGCAGACTGTCGCCAACACTGTATACTAGCTGGGTTCTTTGTAGGATTGATTCACAGACCAGATTGTTGGGTTGCATCTTTTAAATAATTTGCTCATCACATACATGTATATTATATAACCCGTTGTATAACAATGAATTCTTCCAGATTCTTCCATCTGGTTTGAAACAATGATACTACTTGCAATGATTAAATGTGAAGAACAGGTTTAAGCTAATTTTCAATATGCATGTTAAAAAGTATGCAAAAGGGCATCAAATACAGCTAATATGACAGTCTGGCATCATTGAGCGTTTTGAAATATTAAAGATGGTGTCCAAGATGGTGTCCAAGGCTCCTACAACCTATCTGACCAACATACTCGATAACAAACATTTTAATTTTGACTTTTTATGGCTTTTTAGAGGCGTAGTGATACAAACGATTAAAACGGAATATTGTTTTAATTCAGAATGTTGAAATATTAAAGATGGAGTCAAGGATGGCCGCCATTTTAAAGTAGCATTCTACCTGAATACCAAATCGCATTTAATATAACTATTTTCTAATATTTTTTAATAGTGGCTGTATTTGGAGAATTTGACCGGCGTGTTGTTGTTGTTTTTCAGCGTTGTAAATTATTCGACAAACTGATGGCAGCAATAACAGGGTGAGGAATTACATGGTTTTCGTTATGATACACTGCACGGAAAAAATAACAGACTCTGATTTTTTCGTACTGGTAATGTTTTTTTCTTTGTTCTTGTAATCGTATTCATCAATACATGCACCACTTTGTGCTGGATCTGATGATACCATAATATCATATTATTCTCGTGAAAGTTCCAACTTTGGGCAAATATTCTATTTAAAAGTGATAAATGCCACCAGGGTATATTGAACGGACGATATCACTAAAACTTGTGAAAGAGTATCAAACATTTTTCGAATCAATATGCAGAAACAATCCAGCTGGAAAGTGATATTATGTATGGACGGATAAAATTGCCATAAAGAGAAAAATTACTATTTACTAATGGAAGAAAACAACAGTCCGTGTAGTGGGAGCAAACAACAGGCCATGCTGTGTATCAACAAAAACAAAGCCTTAGTGTTGCATGCTGCAGATGGGTGTAACTATTAAGAATATTGAAGACATTGCCCGTGCTTGTGTGGTACTGTTAAATACAGGCCTGCTAATCCAGTGCAATTGTAACATACTGGTATGGTGCAAGTGTAACGGACAGCACATTTGGTCGGCCCCAATAGATACAGATGTGCATGCAAGTCAGTTGCAACTGTTTCAAACATATCTGCTTGTGAGATGCAACTACGACAGACATGCATGCTGGTCGAGTGCAATTGTAACCGACGTGCCAGGTGGTCGGGTGCAACTGTAACACATATGCCTGCTGTTTAACACCAACGTTTAAAGACATGGGTGCTTTAAGAGGCCTGCTAATCTGGTGAATTTGGCGGCTTTCATCCTGGACGCCATCTTGAATATATCAAATGCTGAGTAATGCATGGGTAGCACAACTTGGATGTTACAAGCATGATGTCAGTAATTCAAGGATCAGTAAAATAAGCCTTTTGTATGCAAATCCTTGGAATTTAGGGAAGATTGTCTTATATTTTGTGTAATGAACTGCCATCTTAGCGGCCAACTTGTCAGCATTCTTCTGTATTGATTTGGTTACAAGATAAGTGTTTTCAATTAGATTCGAACTTCATAGCAAACAATTTAAAAAAGAAAAAAGGTTTGAGACATTTTTCCATATCGCACATTTTTTCACTATAATTGGCCTCCATCTTGGACGCCATCTTGGATTTATCGAAATGCTCAATGATGCCAGAGTGGCATCACTCGGATTTTTCACGGAAATTGTATGCACTACGAGAATCAAGAAAGAAAAAAAAAGTTTAAGTCCTCCTAAACTTTGCCCAAATTCTGCCGGACTATATGACGTACTCATCGGAAAAAAACCCTTTGGGGCCAAGGGTCAAGAACGTAAATCACAACCCAGCACTCCGAAAAGAAAGCAATAATGTCTTATGAATGGATACCACAGAGTAGGGGACACATGCTGACTAGGCATTCTTGTCAACATGTATATGAAGGTGTACAACATGTAGAAGCACCCGTGCAAAACTCTCCTCTATAAAACGCATTTTACCTCACTTATCTTGGAAGTGCAGTCAAATCGAAACCAACTAAATTGCAAAAAGTGCATTCTATAGAAAGAGAAAAAGAAAATGCCAAGCGGAAGAGAATATATAAAAAGGAGAAAAGGGCGAAAAGACTGAACACTTTTTCTCCCTTTTCTCATAAGTCCGTGGCCATGTTTTCCTTTGCACAGCCGCCATTTTAGGTCAAACAGCGTAAGCAATACCTGCATGTAGAAAACATTGTTTTGTATGTAAAGCCAAAATTATGAGTGTACTTTAGATGACTTTCAAGGACCACATTATCAAAACGGAATTGAAGCTAATTAAAAATACCCTGAACATCCTAAGGATATATAGTTGATAGATATTCATATTCTGCTCCTTCAGAGTGGAACCTAGTTCTCAAAGCACTGAAAGTACTTTTAGATGCCGAACACACATAAAATAACTAGTTATTATTAACTTTGCCACCCAGAGCGATTTTAGTTTTAAAATACATGCAGAGAAGAATCATAAAAATATACAATAAATTTCTGATGCCAAGAAACAAAGCTAGACATAGTAATAAACCACACGGTGTCTCATAATTTATTGTTTTACTAGCTATTTGATAGCGAAATACTTCTATTGAATAAGAGTGGGGATAAGTCAATCATTGCCCAGAATTGTCACTAAACCCTAGCGCAAATATATGTTTTAAAACAACAATTTGAATTCTAAGCATCCGCAGTGGCGTACTTTACCTAATTGCACGCTCGCATTGCACGAGAAAAGTATGTTCGACCTGCACAGTTGTTATTGTGCATACGTACCTTAACTTTTTGCATGCTGGGTAATTTATTATACTTTTGTAGTTTGTTTTCAGTTTATTGTTTTTCTAACAAAATTACAGTAATACCATAAGGGTGTGAGGGTCCGAGCTGTTTGCAAAGGTTGCCAGCAGGCAAATGGTGAAATCGTTTTCTCTCGGTCTAGTCTCCATAATTTCATTATGGCTACATCTGGGATAAATATTTCATGGAATAAAACAGAAGTATAATGCCCATAAACACCTGCATTTGCTAACTTCTTTATTCCTTCTCCATTAAAGAGTTACATAAAGGGAGAAAACTATTGCGGTGGCGGATCCGCCTTTTCGCAGTAAACAACAAAGCGTTTAGATTCATAACTGAAATACCATTCGTGATGCAATTTATGTTATGACGATGTAATTGATTGTCCATTTTACTTAGAATCACAACCCAGCAAAAGTGCCTAAATGGCAGGGAACCGAAACTAATTGCTATAATGGCACCTTGGACCTGGCTCCATAATAATACTGATATACAATTTCACAGGACATTTAGCAAATACATTCCAGCTTTGAGATTCCCTTTAAAATTTACAACCTCTCTCATTGCAGAGCCAAGTGTCCATAATGTATTTAAACTCTTTGCATACTGGGTAATTTTGTATTTTTTTGTCGCCTACCGATTTTCCCCCTAAAATCAACTTCTTTGAAAATTCTGTCAGGAAAACCACCAGAGTGCTATACAGTTTGGATCCAGATCTGGTCCGAACTTTTGTCCGGCCTGATCTGGGTCCAGGCTGTTTCAAACAGTTATCAAATGACGACACTAGTAGGCAAAAGAAAGTTTGAAAATGTGTGGAAAAATTCTGGAAGGTCTGTCAAGCCAAAATTTGGCTTCAGGAGCGGTGGTGTGCATGTGTGCTTGGGGGTCGACCAGGGTTGACACAAACAAGTCTGCTAAGTAGAATCTTGAATATTTGCCTTTAACCTTTATATCTCAACCAACGCATATGTTGTGGGTGCTCAAAAGAACCGTCTCAATTTGAGAGAGAGAGAGAGAGAGAGAGAGAGAGAGAGAGAGAGAGAGAGAGAGAAGGAGAGAGTTTTTTTTTGCGATCGAAAACAAAGATTGGAATCAGTGTGTTACCCAGCATGGAAATCACTGAATCCTTTGACGCATTGTACACTATCAAACTCGATTTTTTATGTTTTTCACATTGATTTTCGGCGATAACTTTTAATTTTAGCAAATAAAAGTTGAAAAAAATAATAGCGCCCATTTCCAAGCCCCTGCGAAATAGAGTTCTTAATTCAAGAGCAGGTCAAGAACAGATCTTGAATTTAGCAGGAATTCTTGAACTGTTCAAGAAAAACTGTACTTGAACCTTTCAAGAACATAAATTAGGAACAGTTAGAACTTTTTAAGAATTTGTGATGTTCTTGAATTTTTCATAAAGTGTTCTTGAACATTTTAATAAGTTTTCTTGAACGATGTGTTGACTCTGGTGTTCTTGAACTGTTCTTAAGTGTGTTCTTGATTATTTTAAAGACTTTTCATGAACATAATGTGTTCTTGACCTGTTCTTAAATTTTTAAAGACTTTCCTGATTCGCTCGTGCGTTAAAATAGTGGGGTCATCTCGAAACCGTCCATTTTAGAGCATGTGCATAGAGGAAATTGGCGCGCCATGCGAAATCCCTGATTCTGTACCTACAAATGATGATGCTCAAAGTAGATTCTACATATGTAGGGTAAATTATCGGTATACAAACAACAGTTTTTTATAATATACACAACCGTTGAAGAAGGGGAAATTCGCCGCCTGTGAATATTCTTTTGAGACGAACCCTTTCTGTCATGCTTCTGCGAACCCGAATTTCAGTAATTGCAAAATTTTCATCTGTGTACACAAAAATCTGTATGTGCCACACTCTTCGGACCCATTGGAGGAATCGGCGCTACTTTCATCGCGAACACAGTTTGCTAAAATTAAAAAAGTAAAAAAAAAAATATCACCGAAAATCAGTGTGAAAAACATACAAAAAATTGAATCGCTGCGGAGTTTGCAGGTAAAATCACATCTTATTCTACATGTATAGCATACGAATAGCACAGTCTCTATAGTTTCTCTCTCTATATATAACTTGAAAGTTTTATTAATTAGTTTGTGCAGTTGAGCCAATTGTCACAAGAAACCTCAAAGACAGCTTTTCTACTCTCAATATCCCTTAAACAAATTACTTATGAACCTTGCCAGCTGATAACCTTTGCAAACTGTTTTGACCCAGATTACGAAGGTCGGACCTGATCTGGATCCAAGTCGTTTGGTACTTTAATAGTGTTCCTGAAAGAATGCTTTAGAGCCATTAAATAAAACAGAGATTGCAGCTTCAAGTTGATGATCACTTGCAGATACCTATGCTTAGATCATGCCTCTAAGACTATTTTGTTTGCGTATGCTGTTTTCCAAAAGATATGTCTGTCTGGACAACAGTCTGACCTCAAACCAAATGGTCAGCTGATTTGCTACAGCTCATTAAACCTAGGTTACCAAAGTTTAGTAGACTTCTTAGCAGATTTATGATGCAGCTTTTCTGACCACATTGATGTAAGTACTAATCTGTGTAAATGATCAATTTCACATCTCTCCTTGAGTAAAATCTTGAACTGGTGCTTGTGAGCTAAAGTAATTTGTTTTCTCAATATTTCTTGAATAATTTCTCTCCATAAATTTGTAGTTTACTATCATTTTGCTTCGTAAGAACGCATAAAGTAATAAAAAGATGTCTGCGTATCTTTGCCAGACGACCGCGGTGTGACGAACGAACTAAAGTGTGTGTGTGTGTGTGTGTGTGGGTGTGTGTGTGTGTGTGTGTGTGTGTGTGTGAACTATACGCATGGTAAAAGCATCTTTGTAAAGGGTGAGATGTAAAGCGAATAAGAAAGTTAAAACATAATTTTCGTTTGCTTTTGAGTGCAATTAGTACATTGTCATATTTTCGACAAAATTAGCGACCATTTTCGTCGAAACACGCCTGTGAAGATATTGGACTCATAAAGAATTTCTAGCGATAAGGCGTGCCATTTCCCTAAATGAGATGTTCGTTTTATTTTGTTGAAATAAGGACTGGAGACACATTGACCAGCCGTATATGCACCCTTGCAGCAGAGTCCTTATAATATAATCGCTTTTGTCCTTAATGCATATAATAATCCTACTTCGTTTTGAATTAGAATTTATTATGACCATCAACTGTGCTTGTTATTTCAGTAACATGTATGTGAAATAGACCGTTACACTAAGGTAAACAAATGGTTTATCACGACAGAGTATATATTTTTATACAGTTGATGTACAATAAAAACGACCATTTGGCACAGCAGTTTAATTTTGTCAGATGTTTGATGTCTTCTTTTGCTTCTACAACCCCTTCCCCCCTTAGACCCAAGACGCCCTTTACATAGGTTGTATATGATTATAGCGACATGTCATTGTCCAAAGGGCATCTTGGGTCTAGGGGGGGGGGGGGAGCATCTAAAAACAAACTGAAAGACACCAGTTTCACCTTTCCAGTTACAAACGTCACAATTTTAAGTATATTTCGTACGCATGCGCAGGAAGGATATTGTAAAGTTTTGGAAATGAATAGCACTTCTATCCTTTACAGTTTAGTACTTTTACTTTTTGAAAACTAGCAAAGCATTTACTCAAAGTCTGGTCTAAATGGCACACAGTAGAAAGACGTAACATGAGGGGTGGGAGTAGGAAGCGCAAATTTTTACTGCTTTGCTAATGATAAATTACTTTAAAACGTATTTCGATGCTTACTTTGCATATTTTGCTGCCGAACTGCACCGATTTTAAAAAGAAGAGTGTTTGTAATCATGTCAACAAGGGAAAATACACGCCTTATCGCTAGGTCTTCTTACTCTTTAAAGACCAATAGAATTTTCCATAAAGCTCGGTGAAATAAAGTCAAGACGGTTTATTTAATATATTGCAGGGTCAAAGGTTATAATGTCCGAAACTATTGTATTTATTCCTCTGAAGATCAGTTTTGTCTTAACAAACAGTGCAGACCCTGAAGAAATGCCACATGATGCGGCATATCATCCGAGTCTTCACTGTTTGCCAAAGCACCCATTTAGGGGTTT
Organism: Loripinus fragilis; assembly: GCA_964019695.1. NCBI lineage: Eukaryota > Metazoa > Mollusca > Bivalvia > Lucinida > Lucinidae > Loripinus > Loripinus fragilis. The sequence continues at coordinate 71,096,372 of OZ026527.1, read as the reverse complement.
CCGATCCACAAATGGTATTCATGTAAACTATCAAATACATGTTATAAAGCACGAAAAAAACACGGTATTTTAGAGATACACGTCTAAAAATTGTGACTCCATGGCAGGAACCATGGTAGACTGGCCCCCGTCTAATTGATAATTTTATCATGATACAAAAAAAAAACTTCAACTTCTTACATTTTTTTATTCTAATAGTGTCTACCTCTCTGACAGGGCAATCAGCTACGGCTCAGAAGGGACATTATATCAGAGAAAAGTTTGGTTCAGTAGGAGTAATTTACCTTGAACTCAGGGCCTGAAAGCCAGGCTAGAACCATGGTGGCGTTTGTCAGACTGCGCATGCTGTTCTGTACACTTGTTACACGTAATTGTAAACGATTAAAGGAACTCTTGGTGTTCTGTTTAGTGGTCTGTGCAGATGCATTGGCTGTTCTGCTATGTTTACGCAACCAATTTCATTTCTTGGTCTGAGTAGCAGGCCTCAAATAAGAACTGTAAATGCTATAGAATACAAGTGCTGCGTGGAGTTGATTTATGTACCTTTGATAGATAATAGTTACTGAGCATACATTGAAGACGAACTGTTTTAATGTGTAACAATGCATTAGCTGAGAGCTGCAACTTTTTGGCGTGAAGTTAACTTTGGCATATAAAAAGATGTGGCAAACATGTCCAGTCAAACAATCTGTAAAACTTTAGCAGGTCAATTATATTTGGGTTTGTTATGCGTAAGGATAGATAACTATTTCCCTGATAGTTTGAATGAAGCTTTGGAGTAAAGGAGCCTCTTCTTTGTTAGTGTACTTTCTGGTTTTACAATTATCTTGACGAGAAGTGAGAGCTGATTGCTTTACTTTAGTTGTCTTCCTGATGTCCTCATGACTGTTAGTGTTATGTGACTTTTCCTCACGGCGCCGTGGGTTGATCTGCAATGTGCGGTTATGGTACTTCCTGATTATACTCACTTAATTTTTGATTGATGGCTAATAATTATCGTGCGAATATCAAATTGTTTTAGCAAACTGTTAGGACCCAGGTCAGGACAGACAGAACATCTGGTCCTGATACTTTTCCTGAATATTTTTTTTTAAAAAAAATGATTTATCATATGACGTCGCGTCTGGGAGTGAAATAACGCCATGCAATAAAATATGTAAACCACTAGTGGTTTATCGATTTACGGGAAACGTTATGACGTCCATAACAACGTTGTGCACACAATGACAAAATTATAGCGAGTTTACGTTCAAAGTATGCTTAATATCATATGATAAATAGAATCTAACATTCGTGCTCTTGTATTATTGGATTTATTAAACTCGTTGCGGAAAAGAGATAAAATGCTCGGCAAGCCTCGCATTTTATCTCTTTTCCCCAACTCGTTTAATAAATTCAATAAAACATGAGCACTCATGTAAGATCCTCTATTTAAAAAAAATATCAACAGACTACAACAAAATTATGATGTAAAATTACCCAGCATGCAAAGACTCGAGGGCCAACGCATATCAATTAGTGCCATGTTTTATGTCCTATGGGATTTTTGAAGAAAACAAACGACTTTTATATTTTGTTTTTGGAATGTATGTTGAGGACGAAAATGGTTGTCGGCAGCCCTGGAATCGTGGCAGACGCCAGTGATGACGTCATCAATATGGCGCCTGTAAAAAGCTTAATTTGAGGAAAATTCATCATTATTGTGAGCATAGGAGATTTAGTTGTCGGTTCTATGTCAGTCAAAAAGTTTATATTGCATAAAAGACCCAAACAACAGTACAGAGTACACAAATGATACAGTCGTGTGCATTTTAATGCATTTTAATTGAATTAACCTAGGCATTTATCTCGTAGACGCTTGAAGTGCTGATAATCAGGAGTTGGACAGTGCCATTCTTGCAAACAAAATTTGGGCGAATAAAAGGATATATCAAACTTTTGTAAGTCATTTTTATTCAAGAAAAACTATGATAGGTGCGTTCATCTGTGAGCTGAGTATTACTAGAATAAATATGGGCATAATCAAAGCACTGAGAGAACTAAGTCACTAAAACACATTTACATTTTTCAATTGGAAATTTTCATTATAATGTTGTAAAATGTATAATGAGAAAGAATTACAAACACAATCACAATCAAATTCTTGTCAGAACTTAGGTATATTAACAATGAAAAACAATGTACAAAAGTGCCTGTCGTTACAGACATGCGCAATGTACATTTGCAATGAGGAAAAGCAAAGCTTTTCAATGAATGTTCCGTTTTGTTCCCTATCTTTCCTATAGTAAAATTGGTAACAATATGGGTACTCTCGGGAAATGAAGCACATTATCAACAACAATCGGTATTTTCAATTGCAACTTTGTGTAATTACACCGTAGATATTGTTGTCCAACTTGATTTGAGTTAGAGTTTTCAATTGTTTTAGATGTTTTTGAAATAAACAACTTAACTTCAGGAATTTAACATTATGTCTTTGAAAAAAATGACATGGGGCTTAACTTATTTTGACCAGCTTATTTTGAGCATGTCTTCATTGCAAACGACATACCACAATATTCGTGCTGCTTATTGCGCTAAAACTCCTTATCTTGAATCGCATGAGGTACTTGAGAAAATGAAGGAATTTGAGTCCAATCCCCAAGGGAAACCTATGCATGAAGCAATCAGTCAGTATGTGCGTATGGTTGGGGTTAAGTGTTTGTATATTAGAGCTGTGCGGACTGACAATTGAGCATTGTATCTATCTGTTTTAGAGGAAATTGTCAAGCACTTTTTCGCACTGGACAAGCTCAATTATGCCAGGATGATTCACCTATATCTAGCAGAGATGTCACAGCTTGAAAGAACATGTCCAGAAATATGGTCAGAATTCAGCAATGGAAATCGAGTTGTATATAAAACACCATTTCCTTTTGTGATATAGGACCGGATCATGCTTTGGAACAAATCAGCAGTTGGATGAAAGTAACTGGAGGCCTTGTTGGCATAACACTGAATGTAAATTCATGAAATCGGTTGTTCCTGATCTCAGTCGATCGTGTACGGTTGACAGAAAGAAGTCAATGAAATGACTAGAGATTCAGAGACAGCAAGAAAACGCCACCATCAGCTGTCACAGGCTATTCGGAAAAGGAAAACAAAGAATGCTCAAAAGATTGTCAGCACCATAGATGGACTTATAAAACCATTTAGCTATCAAGAAAATGATATAATAGATCTGGTTACAAAAGATGTAATACCAGAGAAAATCAAACAGGATATATGCCTTATTGAAATAGTTGGGGTTGCACAGATGGAAACCATCATTTAAGAACGTATCAAACAATGCAAGGGTTTGGCTTCAAATTTTGTCTGCCTCTTTAAAACATGCACATGTAGCAATATCAAATAAAGCTTTAGAATTAAAAGAAAACAGATGATTATTTGCGAGAATTGCCGCAACCTCTCGCTCTGATATGCATCTTCAGGAGTGCTTAAGTAAATATGAGCTGTCTATAGTGCCAAGATTACTGTTCGCTGCAGATGACACAATGCTGCACTACTCGGCTGGACATATTAGAAAATATATCTAGTGCAGAGACCTGATGTTGCACCTCCTGATATACCGCAACCAAACGAATTTGTTGCGATAATAGATACTATGGCTGACGTCCTGTCAATGGACTAACCTCGCTGGATTAAGATGTGCAAAGATCTGTCAACTCATTTCATTACATTTATACAAAGAAAATACGATGAATATGACGAATTACATATTATGTTTGACAGATATGACATTCCAAAATTTCTTTAGTCAGCAACAAGGCATTTGCGGCTTGGTGATTCTTACCCTGTGGCATATCACAGCGCAGACACTTTAAATATCTAAATGTTCCACTGAATAAACTGTTATCCCACACAGCAACAAAGGATGAGCTTACAGTAGTTTTGTCAAAAGAATTGCTGGCATTCTCAAAAGAGAACAAGTTTTATACCGTTGCATGGTACAATAAAGCAGAGGCATCACATAGGGGTGGGATGTAAACCATCTCAGCAGAAGTAAAGAAGCAGCTTGATACTCCATGCCGATGATGCAAGTCAAAATGGTGCAACAGAATGGGCATTTTTTTCACTGGACACAGATATATTTGTTCTTTGCCTAAGAAGATACCCAGAATTCCGAGGGAGACTATTTTAGTGACAGGCGGAGGAAAATTCAACTTAGGCCAATCTATTTAGCTCTTGGGGACTTGAACATATACTCTCTCCCCGGTCTACATCCATTTTCTGGTGCTGATACAGTAGCATGTAAAAGAAATTTGTCTTTTGTGTGATATAGGAATTAAACAGGTATTTGCTGATCTTTGCAAGCAGGTAGTTTTTGAAGACCACATTTTAAGACAACATGAACACAGCCAGACACGACCTTAGTTACTGTCAATGAGTTTGGGAGGTGAATGTTTGGACGTACGCAAATGGAGGCTGAGAGGCTACCACCAAAAAGGTAGCTCTAATTCAGGCTATCAAAAGAGCACACGTTAAATGTATATACCATCACCATCAGAGTATGGATAGAGATAGGAAGCTGGGGATTCTCTCCTGTAATGACTATTATAGATCCAGCTCCTGATGTAATATTACAACTAGTGAAATGTGGCTGTACATAAAACAAAGTGCACAACACTAAGATGCAAGAGTAACAAACTGTTTGTACTGGTTTGTGTAGACGAATCTTGTAACAATCTTATGCTAGATGATCAAAGCACTGATGAGGACTCTTTAACTGGTGATATGTAACAAATCTTGTTCTATTACATATCATCAGCGTATATTGATATTGCGTTGACACTAATTGATAGCCATCTGAACATTATGTTGTCGCAGCTTTAAATATTGAGCCTGTTTAAAAAAACTATGAGGCAAGGTAGATTTTCAATGAAAAAAATATGGCTGCCATTTTGATGACGTCATAACTAGGCTCTGGCATATTTTAGAGGTGAATGCATATCACTGATCAGATTAAAAAAGTTGATGTATCCGTTTTCCAAATGACCCAGCATTAATAATAGTATAATACAATTTAGATTTTCATTCAAACTCAAGATGTCAGCCATTTCGGTGACGTCATCATTAGCTCAGCCGCCATTTTTGTTAGCTGTGAGTAGACAGCACGTATCATTTTGTACATTTTAAAACTTAAAAATTTGAAATCGACCCACTATTATGGATATTATGAAGTAAAGAAGATTTGTATAAAAATTCAAGATGGCCGCGATTTTGATGCCGTCATAATCTGGCTCTGCCACAATTTCATAAGTGCCGAACATTGCCTAGAGTATAACAATCAAAGTTGATACAGTGGTTTGCTTTCTTAAAAAAATCCCACGGGAGTACACATGTCCGAGCACTAAATAGTAAATGTACCTGAAAGGTCAGACATTTTTATACAAACAATTTTACTGCAAGCTTGATCAAAGTTGGTTGAACAATTAATAAGTTATTGGTAAATGAAGTTTCACAGCAACCTGTCGGTGCCGCCATTTTGAAGATATAATGACATGCTAATGAGATGCAGGGAATCTTATTAAGATACATTTAGCATCAGATCACACAATTTCTAGATCCTTTATGCTATTTTAGAATATGCTTATTATACTGAAATGTTTTCCCCATCTTATTTCATTGATGTTGTATATGGAGGTTATGACATGATAATATCACAAATATACTGGTTTCCCTGACAAAGTAATGACAACTTCAAATGCACGTCTTTTATCTTGACATATTTCGATAAAATTTGCAGCAAACTGATTTGATAGAAAAATACTACCTTTTAACGCTAAGGGGCGTGAAATCTCCCTAAAGGTCATTTGTGAAAATGTAAAATTTTCAATTTGTGAATTTTGCAATAATTTTCGCGACTATGAAAGGACAAACATATATAATATTCTAAATGTTAAAACCAAGGACAAAGGGGAGATAAATACGGCTGAACATAACCACTCTCAAAATTGTATATTTTGATATTATATCTATTGAATCACTAAAAAGTAAGAGTTGTAATTAATTCTGAAACTGCTGTTTGCTATCAAAGAATGTAAAAATGATTTGTATTACAATATATAATTCGATTTGCCAGTTTCGTATGTCTGCGCGCTATTTACGCGTGTAAAATGCAGATAATACTTCCGATTATAAATAGACAAAAGGTGATGCTTTAATGTTTTTCGTATGAAAGTACATTCCCCACGTGCACCTTGACCCAGCTTCAACTAACACATATTGTGTAAATTCATTGTTTGCGTTTTCCTTTGAAAGGATTTGCTGGGTCTACTTTTATATGAAATGAATAAACGTTTCCATTTGTCTATTTACAACCGGAGTAATTAACTGCATTTTGCACGTTTAAAAAGTCCACAAACATCCTGATCAGACTGATGAATCAGATATTGCTAAATAAATCTATTTTACACTCTCTGTAGTTTCAAAATGCAATTTACAGTATAGTTATATTAAGCCGAATTTATCTCTCATTTGCCCTCGGTTTGAAAATCATAAAATATGTTTTTGAATAATTTAGATGTATCTCCATTCATAGTCACGAAAATTGTTGCAATAATCACAGTTTGAAAATTTGACTTTTTCACAAATGACTTTTATTGAGATTTCACGCCTTTACAGAACAAATCCTTAATTATATGAACATGCCATTTTCCTGTTCATCAAAAATATAAGTCGACAAATACTTATTACGTATGTATCAGCCTCGTGTAAAGCTTACAAAGGCGACCATTTCATAGGCACCGCTTATAATTCGTCTTTTTTTGTAAAGATGATGCCTTTTTGATCCTACATTGTAAGTATATTACATCGATACTCTTTTACAATAGCTTTGTTATTCGTTGACAGTCTACTAACTGGAGGCTCTGTTAAGACTGCTATTGGGTTCCGATTAACAGATTTAGTTCTGATTAGTTGACTTGTGATGAAGGACATAATGAAAGGCTACTCCGTGATATCAGCGTGTCTATGTAATAGCAATTTGATTATGGGAATTTTGTTTTATTTTTGTGATTTTTATATAACGATATTCTCCTGCAATCCCCTCAAATACGTATTTTGTACAGTGTATGTGAACTCCAAGGAAGACAGTAAAACCTGTCTGAAGCGGCCACTCAAAAATAGACAAAACAAAGGTCTTAAAGACAAATGAGCCGTGACATGTGATTTCCAACAATGTGGTATTTTGACAAGTGTAGACTCAGACGAACCTCTGCAACCTCTTTTTAAGCTTAGACACTCCAAATGGTGTTCAGTCAGTACCTTAGCAATCATTGAATACTCAAGCGGCTAGCAAATGCTCTGATCAGACTGCGTGTATGCATCATGCACTGGCTGGTCGCGCATACCACATTGTTGAAAATCTCATGCACTTGCTCAAATAGTAGTAGCTTAATGGAGGTCGAAAGCATTGCAGAATGCTCTGTTGGAGCATTCTGCAATACTTTGACCTGCATTAAGCGATAATCGGTCTTGAAAACAAATTTGGTCTTCTTTTTGAGTGGCCGCTTAAGACAGGTTTTACTGTAGTATTTTATGGTGTGACACTGCGTAAAATGAGGCTGCAAGTGATTTGCCAAAGCTTACAAATACACATGTAGTCGGCTGGAAGTCGAGAGAACCGGAAATTTTATTTCGAGATTTCAGTTGTTTTGGATAAAAGTTGCTTAATAGAATGTTTCTCCCAAGACTATTGTCTTTATCTCCTACTTAAAAGAACCGTCTCAGCTTAGATCATGAACTGCCTGATAATGGCATTTAAAGACTGTACTATATAGAGGATCTTACATGAGTGCTCATGTTTATTGAATTTACTGACCGAGTTGAGGAAATGAGATAAAATGCAAGGCTTGTCGAGTATTTTATCTCTTTAATAAATTCAAAACAGGAGCACGAATGTTAGGTTCTATTTATCACATGACATAACTCTTATTTTGAAATCTTAATTTTTGCGTGAAAACGTTCACATCATAAAAAACCATAGAATTTCTGGTAAACAGTCTCGCGTTATAACATAAGTCAACGATTTATTGGGACAACCCTCATAAAGTAACACCCCTTTGGTGTAAATATACACTCACTTTCCTATTGAACCAACTTGGGCCTCACTTTGCTCCAATGATAAATTTTAAAATTGTTATTGTTGTGACTAGTAGTTATTCTCCCAATCAATACAATCGAACGTAACATAGATTTTAAAGCAGTTAAAAGGTTACACAAAATTAGTGGAAGTCCAGCTGCCACTAAATTTGGTGTGAAGTTACAGTTAATGTTTACAGTGTGGCTTTCGGTCACAATACGTACGACACCTCGCCAGGTGGCCAACATTATATAATGATATCTGTGGTAAGCAGTCAATGTGACCTACAGTTTCACGACCCACGGAAAGTCATGGAGGTTGACTTTTCAAGTGTGATTCTAGTGTTAACGTGCTCGCTTCGCAAATGAGAGTTCCGTGGTTCAATCTTCACTGGAAACTCTTTATTTTTTATATTGTGTTTTAGCCCAACTGCGCCGAAGCCTCCGAAGAGCTAATAGTATACCAATGCCTCTGGCGTCCGTCGTACGTCTGTGAACATTTTCAAATATCATCTACTCTGAAACCACTGGGCCAATTGAACTCAAATTTCATATGGATACTTCTTAGGATGTTGGGAACAAAAGTTTGTTCAAAAGGTTATGTTCACATGACCAAGATTGCCACCAAGCCCATATATGATAAAAAAAAAACATTTAAAACCTTCTACAGAACCAAACGGTCGATGACCTTGGAACTTGGTATGTAGCATCGGAGATGTGAGTCCTACCAAGGTTGACTTGGCATACATAACGCCAAATTCCAATTGGCTTCCTAATTCATTAAATGGGATCATTTTTGAAAGCTGATTTTCTAAAAACTGTTGAAGCAAAAGTCATCATAATCACCTAATGAGGCAATGACTATAACTTAAGTCGCAAAGGTCAACTTTATCTTTTGACCTTTCAGCCTTTGTCACTCATATTGGATTCCCATCAATATAATAAAAGAGATTTTCTCAGAAATCATTCTGCCAATTGATCTCGAATTTGATATAAATACTTCTTAGAGTGGAAAATGACAATTTATGCAAATGGGTTTGATCACATGACCAAGATGACCGCCATGCCCATAAATAGTAAAACCCGTTAGAAGTCCTCATCATCACTTTCTGTCATTAAATATAGCGGTGCAATTCCTATATGTTAGTGTCTATTCCTGGCTCTAAGCTCTTGTTTTTGAGATCAGTGAGGTGTTGGGGTACCTTGCTTATGCTGCTGCTGATGGTGATGATAGGGGCAGGCCTTTAGTTAAGAGTGCGTACCAAAAATGGTTTTCTTATTTCTCAAACAAAACATATATTGTGGGTGCTCAAAAGAACCATCTCAATGAGACGGTTCTTTTGCGCACCCAAAACATGTGTTTGAACTGATGGGTAAGAAAATATTAACAATATTACGCTAAAAAACTTTGTATATCTAAAACCTATGATATCCTTTATCGCCATGATTTGTATGTAATTGCAGCTATCAGTTTCGTGTATGGTCGGCTCCTAGTCAATACTCTGGTGTAAATCTGCGTTGTCTGTCGAAATCTATGTTGTCTGTCATCGTTCATTGTCAGCACTTCTTAATCACGATTTTATTAATCAGTAAGGTCAAGTAAAAGTACCTGTGTTTAGAGCAACCCAACCGAACCTAGACTTTCTGGTGAAAGCTTTGACTGCTTCACTGCCCCACGTATAAAACTCGTTTACCTACGAGGTCAGTGTAGCAGACTAGTGAAAGCTAAGGTTTTTCATGACACATTTTCCTGCCCAAAACTGTGACCTAAATGCCGTGACTTTTTTTTCCTGTGCAATTTTCCTACATTCAATTAAATCTTTCAATAACATTGATGATTTTAATAAGAAAATACATAGCGATACAGTAAAAATCCTAAAATTTAGATCACTTTTCTCTTTCTGTATTTCAAGCAAAATTTTGGTTTCCAGGGCTGGAATTCACAAAGTACTTGTCGGTATTGCAAACAAGGAAGACCATGATCAGACTGTTTCTTCAGAAGCAGCCTGAACCGGGTCTGCTCTGTTGTCTAGAACTTTTTGGAAGACAACTAGTGTTTGAAATTTTAGAACTTGTACTATAATTCATAGTTTGCGATTAGACTCCGCCCTGGCAACCTTAGATATACATTTATACGAGTTTTGTTTCTTTTGCTAGTATGTATGGAACTCAGAATAGCCGTGATGGTAGCGAGTGCTTTAAAAGAGTTGCCAGTGATGGGTTGCCTCCCGATGACAGGTAAAGTATGGACTGGGGGAGGTGCCTGTTTGCCAGCTATACAAATGGCTCTGAGACATGTCAACGAGAGGGCGAACATTCTGGCAGGATACAAGCTAACCTATTCTTGGGCTGATACACAGGTAAATAGTGACTAGAGCCCGCGTCCAGCAAAATGTACAGGTTGGCATGAGCGCCTATCGAAGACTCAGATCAGCCTATGCATCTGCCAAGTCTGATCAGAGTCTTCGATGGGGCGCTCTATGGGTAGCCATGGGCCTAAAGTTTCTTCAGGCGGAAAACTAAGATTCTGATTAGACAGTGCGGATGTGCAGACTGATTTGAATATTCGCTATACGTACATGCCAACATTTACCTCATGCTGGATACCCACTCATTATGCCTTTCTGTCCATGATATTTTCACTTATCGCACATCCGTTTAAACCTCGCAGAAGTTTTTGGTCCTAACCCTTTGTATACTAATAGAATTCCCTTCTATTTTTATACAAATAAACTTGGGATAATATCACTGGCGCAGTGGCTCAGTGATAGAGTGCTTGACTCGAGACCGAGAGTCCTCGGGTTCGAGCCTCACCGGCGTCACTGCGTTGTGTCCTTGAGCAAGACACATTCATCATAGCTTAGTACTGGTTCAACCCAGGAAGACCCGCCCCCCATATAACTGAGAGATTGCTGATGGGACGTAAAGAATCAAATCTAACAAAGAAACTTGGGATAGTCCATTGTACATATCTGGCAGTGTAAATCAGGTCATAATTTTTTTTAAAAATGTATTTTATGCCTGAAGATCATTTTTACCTTTACAAACAGTGTAGATCCTGATGAAATGCAGCATTATGCTGTATTTCATCTGGGTCTTCACAGTTTGCAAAAGTAATCCTTTTGGGGTTTCCCGAATACAAAGGGTTATCCATTACGTATTTCATAATTTAGTGCAAGTGGACAACAGTGGCTCCAGCAAGTTGTAATGATGTCTTGTTTGATCATTCCATGTATTACTAAAATCTAATGAACTGCCTGATATGGTAACTTTGCAATCTTGTTGGATTTTTTTTGCGTTTGTAGATTGTTATTTTCTGTTGAGTCCATATCTTTGCGTTATCTCCGTTTTTATATCTTGATTTATATGTTCTAGGAGATGATACATTGATAAGTTAGGGGTATTTCATGCAAACCAAACATATATGTGTCTTGATCCACATCTTAACTAAGGGTGAGGTTGGTGCACCGTTAAACCGGTTTAAGCCGTCCAGTAAAACACTTTTACTGACCGTTCTAAGGCGGTGCTTCTTTTGTGGATTATTTATGCCAGGGGTAACAACCTACGTCATCGCGTGGGTGTTGTAAACACGTAGTATGACGCCATCTTTGATTTGCAAGGTTAGTTTTTCCCTTTGTAAATGTCGTACAAATTAGTGTCTGTCAAAACTAAGCAGTGCAGGCGGTGCCTAACATCACACTTGAACAGAATATACAATGGTCACGTCCAGAAATGCCGTTGCCTTTGTAAACATTCACCCACAAAATTCGAAGTGGGTGACTGCTAAAATTATCCTCGTGTCTCCCGCTTCGATTCTTGTGGGTGAATGCTTACAAAGGCAACGGCATATCATGGCGCGACCGTTATATATTCTGTTCAAGTGTGATGTTAGGCACCGCCTGCACTGCTTTGTTTGCACAGACACTCATTTGTTTAATTTTACGAAGGGGAAAACTGACCTTGTAAATCAAAGATGGCGCCGTACTACGTGTTTACAACATCAATGCTATGACGTAGGTTGTTACCCTTGTATGCTATTTCTGTCTTGTTTTGTTATGCTTTCTTGCATGTCTGTTTGTTGATGCCTTGTGGTCACCTGCTGGGAAAGGGCTGACCTCTTGGCTCTCGTTTGTGATGTCTAACTATGACGTTGTTACTTTCCAATTGGTATCCTGGGTCAGGTGTGGTGCTTGATTATATCGATTCCTGATCTTGGCCCTCTTTCTACCATACATGTATTTGCGTTTGTTTATACTTGCAGTGTAATGCTGGTCTCGCCACATACAAAATGTTTGAATATCTACAAGCTTCACCGACTAAGCTTATGCTGCTGGGATGTTTGTGTTCCACCGAGTCCGAGGCGACAGCCCAGGTTTCACATTTGTTTAACATCACACAGGTAAGGATGCGCTGTTGTACCGTTCATACTCTGTAATTGTCTCATGTTGCTAATACTGTGTCTACATGTCTGAGGAATCTGACTGTCACATTTGACGGAAATACAAACAAATACACATGCATTGTAGAGACTTGTTTAGTGTGAGTGTGGGTGTGTGTGGGGGATAACAATATCCCTTGAAGCAAACAGGCAAGTATCCATTATGAACTGGCACATAAGTTAGACAACTTAGCATGGAAGCATCATTTTTAAAGTTAATATCAAGGCAGACTAAATATCGCCTCTTCAGACAAAATATAGATTATATAGAGAATATTTACTTTTTGGGGGTGAATACAAAATATATTTCATCGATTGAGGTGAAAAAAAATCAGTATTTTTCACAGGTGCATAGCACGAGTGAAAATGCTGATATTTTCACCAAACAAAATGAAATATATTTGGTATGCGACCCCCAAAAAGTAAATTTTCTTTTTATCTTATACTAAACGGAAAATACAGTAAGCACAACCTAACTTTTCATCTGGTCGTTTTGGACTTTTTCAGTGTGTTTATCGATTATAACATTGGGTGTAAACACAGTTTGCAAGTAAGGGCATTTCTGATATGATCCTTCTTGTAAAACCTTTTGAAAAAAGCACTAGTCCCAAAATTGCTAAGGAAGCCTTGATTTGCTACAGTGAAAATATATATCGTGTCAGTGACGAGTGAAAATATACTATATTTGTTCACTGTTGAAAATACCAAATTCAATCACATTTGATATGCATTGAATTCACTGCTTATGATAGGATAAAACCCTGATAACACAACCATTCTTCTCCCTTTGCTCCATTCATTGGGTATTAATTAGCATACCGTCAGCACAACATGGGACGTACATATAACTGTCAATCGAGTTTAGAGCTGATTTTATTAGAAAAATATTATAGTTACTATATCACCACGTGGTATGCATGTAAAGCTAACGGAGATAGGAACCAGTTGGGGCGCGGCTAGACAGTGGCCTTATAGTTGAATAATACATGAATTCTATAGTTACAATTTTTCATTTAACTTCGTAAGCTGTTTGAGTGGGTTTGTCGAGAAATATCATACAGATAAACTTCCGGACTTGCCCATCATAGCTGTGCTATGACGGAAATTATAGAACACTTCAGACGTATTCTTTCCTTTTAGATTAATTAGTAAATAGACATAGAATAACACAAGACAAATGTACAAACCACATACCTGTAGGCGTAAAAAGGCAGTGGGTGGCTACGAATATGGATGGAAGCTAAGGCCTATTTTAACCCTTAGAGCACCAAGAAAAAATGCATCTGAAAATGTCGGCTGTTGCAGACGCTGCTGCAAACAATTGCCTAACATTATTGACTAATGTGTTTCCAAGTTGTAAGTGACCCCCATTTTTCTTTTATTTAACAACTTTAATCCTTACCAATAGGATCGACGTTTAGCATGTGGATGTAAATGTATACCGCGTAACTAAAACTTATTTTTGGGAGCATCCCTTATTTTTAACAAAGGCCTAAATGCCCTGGACTTCAGAATAACTTTTTCTTTTTCCTTGAGATATCTACCCATTTGCGCCTCTATATTAGTTATCATAAGCATAATGCACGAATTTTAAACTACTGACCGGTAGTTTATTTATATATCGATAAGGTACACTAGGGGGCTGATTCAAAGTGGAGAAACAAAAACACGCAGAAATTCCATCTTATCCCAGCCTATATAAAAGCTTATACTTAAATGAGAAAAATATTCTATATCTAAATTCATTTATGTAATTTATTTTTCAATTGAAATAACCCTTAAGGAATAAACGACAAAAAACGGGGGTCACGTTTACCCTGGAAGCACAGTAATTTAAGTATAGATGCAAACGGGGTGGACCCAGAACAGACTGCTCCTATAGGAGCAGTCTAATCTGGTCCCACACCGTTTGTTATAGAGGCTTCTTAAACATTTCAGCACACGAGAAAAGCAGACGACTTTTGTTGCTTTTGGCGCATTAAGGGTTAAGATCAGAGTAAAGGGTTCCGTGATTGGCAAATAATATACAAACGAAGAACATATACTAAAGGACTTGGAAAACGCATCACCCAGATTAAATCCTTTATTTCACAAACCCTGAGAATGTCAGCGAGATAATTATCATTGCATATTGTAGTCTGACCATCTTGAAGTGTGTCCTAGAAATTTCATGGTTGTAAATTTACTTTAAGGTATTTCAAAAGTATCCGTTTTAAGACAGGGGTGGTCGATTTTGAAGGACACACATATAGCTGCAATTTAACACGCGTTAGTTTTTATTCCTGACTCAACGAATTTGCGTTCTTTGCTTCTTTCACGATTGCACATTCATCATTGAACGATTAGAAACGAGCTGACAGTTCGGTATGCTCAAAATTACACCTCTTTAAATTTACCGACATATCCCACCCACCCTGATTACTATAGTCTAGTAATACAATTCAACGTCTTGGGCCTTTCAAAGTTTCGATTTCTTACGTTCGGTTTTATTGGGAGAGGCTAAAGCATACACAAATGACAGATTATTCATAAATTACGCTTGTATCACGTGTCTTTTGTATTGTGCAAGTGACGTTAACGTAAATTTTTAAGGCGTTCTGGATCACATGACAGCAGATCTACTGCAACGATTTACATCAAAACGTCTTTCCCACATGCTTGTCAGTGTATGTGATCAATATCAGTAATGAAAGCGTGCATAAAGGTAACTAATGGAGATGTTTCTAAAAAGGAGCTATAAATTGATGTTCAAAATTGACGTTTATTTTCGAAATTTTGAAGTTATCAATTACTTTTAATGAGAAAAAAGTCTATAAACTCTTTTAGTTTAAACATATTTTATTCAATAAATACAAATGATATACAACATACATACATTGTAAACATACAAAGGATTAGAACGAAAGCATAAATGCTTATAGAGTTCTTTTCCTGTTGAGAGTGACTATATAGTTTACATGCATATGGCAGTATTTTATCTACATATAGCAAATTGAGTATACAAAGTAGTGTTATAAATATGAAAAGATGATAATTGCGAAAAATAGATTGAGAAAAAACCAACAATAAGAAAATGATACAAATTACAAACAAATAACGATGGAAAAAGCATGAAATATTTTCAGATTGTATTGCTTTGCTGAATGTTGAAGGGATGTGGGGAGTGGTGCAGACTTAAGGACATGTTTAATATTAGGTTTTATTCTGTCGTCACAAGATATGGTAACACTTGTAATGCACATTAAAGATGAGAGAATTAGAAACGTTGCGTTGCTAAGATATACTTGTGGACATGATGGAAGATACTTTGGTTTATTTCATTTGATAGTACTGGATCACCATATAGCAATAAATTCAAAGTTGGTGTTCTATATAGTCGTATATCATTAAGAAGTAAGGTGCGTTGATGCTCAAAGAATCTGCAGTGGAAAAAGTAATGTTGCACATTTTCGATAGAACCACAGTTGCAAAGAGGTGAGTCAGTGATATTTTTCAAGAACAAGTCTAGATTCAGAGAACTGCAGCCTGTTCGTAGCCGGGTATGTAGTATTTGAGTTTTTCTTTTTCCATAATAATAATATTTTGGAACAGGCTTGTTATCTTTCTTCAGAAAGTATTTGAATGAACTTAATGTGTTTAATTGTTTAGTTTCAGCTGGCAAGGTATTCCAATCTCTTAAGACAGAGGGCAAAAAGGAATTATTGTATTGATTTGTTTTAGCTCGTATGGTTTGGATATTGTTAGAGTTACGTAGATTGTAGCGGGATATATCATTTACTTGTTGGGGTATTAAGGAGGATAAATATTCTGGTGCTAAGTGATTATACATTTTAAAGAATAAAGTCAATTTATGGTCATTGCGTTGTTTTTGTAGTGATTCCCAGCAAATTTCTTTGTACAGGTTATTTATTGAGACGAGTTTGGTAGCTCCAGTGGCTATTCTGGCGGCCTCATTCTGTATTTTGTCAAATTCATATTTTTCTGCCTGTGTGCAATTATCCCATATGTTATCCCCATATTCTAGTTATGGTCTTATGAATGTTGTGTATATTGTTTCTAGTGATTTTCTATCCAGTTTGAATTTAAGTTTCCTCATTAGATTAATACTTAACCATGCCTTGTCTTTTATATAGTTTATCTGTTGCTGCCAGCTGCAATCGCTTGACAGATATAGACCTAGGTGTTTGTGGGATTTAACTTCCTGGATTTGCACATTTTCCATATATAGCGGTGGGTGATGTATAGTGTTTAATTTTCTTGAGAGTAAGAGTGCCTCTGTTTTAGATGGGTTAAAAGTAACAAGCCACGTGGCAGCCCATCGAGTTATTCTATCTTAATCGAAATTTAAGCAAGCAGCTGCATAAGGAGCATTGTCTACAATGATGAAGAGACTAGTGTCATCTGCGAATAAACGTATGTTAGAGTCAATGCCATTAACTATGTCATTTATGAAAAGAAGAAAGAGAAGAGGCCCTAGAATAGATCCCTGAGGCACACCTGCTCTGATAAAGTTCCAGACAGAAGATACACCTGGAAGAATAACACGTTGTCGTCTGTCAGAAAGATAACTTTTGAACCAGTTAAGAACCTCTCCTGTGACACCAGCTGCTTCAAGTTTGTATAGGAGTCCAGCGTGCCAAACACGATCAAACGCTTTGCTGATGTCACAGAAGACGGCCCTTACCTCTTTTCCAGAGTCTAATGCTTCACAAAAGGTATGATACAAATAGGTTAACTGATTTATAGTTGAGTCTCCAGGAATAAAACCAGACTGAAAAGACGACAGCATATTATTTTCTTGAAGATGGTTGTACAGGTGTTTAAAGATAGTTTTTTCAAAGACTTTGCTCTCTGAATTGAGAAGAGATATAGGTCTATAATTAGATGTTACGGATAAATCTCCCTTCTAAGGAACTGGGCATACATTTGCTTCCTTGTAACTAGCTGGCATGATTCCTAAGCGCAGTGATTGATTAAAAAGAGAACAGAAAGGTGAGGCTAATTGCGAAGACAGTTCACGCAAAATGCGATTGTTGAGACCGTTTGGACCAGAGGCCTTTCCAACTTTCAATGTTTTGAGAGTGGATTCAACTTCTAGAGGAGTAAGAATAATTGAATTCAATTGCGTGTGATATGCTGGGGGAGGTAGAGGAGGGAGTACAGCATTTTGCTCATTCAGAATGGTTTGACTTTGAAAATGTTCGTTCAGAAGGTTGGCCTTATCTATTTCATTGGTATATACATTGCCATTTGATTCGAGAGGTGGGATATCAGAATGTGTGTGAGTGGAGATAAATGCTTTAAGAGTAGACCACCAATCTTTTGAGGATAGGTTTTCAGATTTGAGTTTTTGTGTTATTTTGTCTGTGTGCTGTTGTTTGCAATTTCTGATCAGTGTAGTTACTTCATTACGTAGTCTTTTGAATTTTGCCCAGTGATGTGATTGGTTAGTTGCCTTAGCTTTTCTGTAGGCTCTTCTACGCTTACGTATTTGACGCTTTAAACCTGAAGTTATCCATGGCTGATCAGATGGTTTAACCGTGATGCTTTTATTTGGTATACATTCAGATGCGATTGTAAGAATTGAGTTGCTAATATTAGTTGCATAAGTGTCTATATTTTCATCCCTTAAGGAATCCCAATCAGTGTCTCGGGCTTTGTTACGCAGAAGTTCATAATTACCTTTGTCATAGCTCCAGATATGCCGTTTAAATGCTTTAACTTTGGGCTTAGAAAATTTCAGTATACCAAATACAGGACAATGATATCTTAATTCTTGATGCAGAAAGGGATCACCTACCCCACTAATCACTAAGTGATCTTTATTACTTACAAGAATTACATCGATTAAGGAGGAAGAGGTTTCAGTAAAGTGTGTTGGTTGAGTGATTGACTGAAAGAGCATAAATTGAGTACATAATGCTTCAATTTTTCACCTCGTTGGGGATGACAAGAAATTTAAGTTAAGATCGCCAGTAATTATAATTTCTGATATACCTGTGTCAACAGTTATTGCAATGGAATCTTCGATATCATTAAGGTAGCTCATGTTTGAATTTGGTGGCCTATAAAACAATGCGAAAAGAATACGTTTGTTGTGATTTGCAACTTCAATCCATATACATTCTATTCCTCGGATTTCAAGATCGTCTCTACGCTTGTAGTATATCCCTTCCTTAACATAAATCATTACGCCACCGTGACTATCCCCTACTCTATCTTTACGTTCTGGTCTGTTGAATGATTGAAATAGTAAGTCGTCAGATGAGATCGATTGATTTAGCCACGTTTCGCTGAAAGCAAGTATGTCGAATTCGAACAGTTCGGTTTGTAAGATATCTAGTTTATTAAGAATGCTTTGTACATTGTACTGGCCGAACGATAAGCTATGATTTATGCTCAAGGAGCTTATAATATCATTTGAAATATTTGATGAGTTTGAGGGATTTCTAGCTGATGATATTGAAGATATGGAAGATGGACCAGGGTTAGGTTGTATATCACCTGAACATAGCAAGAGAAGAGAAAGCCAGGTTATTAAAGTTAGAATTGCTAGAATACACATACTGATAACGGTAAACCTGGTATTTGACGTACATGTTTTGCCAGGTTTTACGCGCTGAAGTTGGCCAATCGGTCTTAATTTCGGATTTATGTTCTCTAATGGCAAATGTAAGATTGAGTAGGTACACAGAGTTTTACTTTGTAAGGCAAAGAGAAACAAGAGATGTACGCAAATGTTATAATGACACATGCGACGATATACTGGCATGATGGCTGGCTTCGTTTTCCCTATTGAATTCAATGACTTTTTAAGTAATCTCGTTTATAAGAAATAAGAAAACGAAGACAGACACCAAGCCAACCAGTAATTGAAAATTGGAAACCTGCTGCACCGGGACCCCCATCCCCACATCCAAGGAGCAAACAATACAAACTAAAACAATTAACAGAAAAAAATATCATATCAAAATAAATGGAGGGTACCTCGTATGACGTTTATTTGAATTGAATAAGTGTGTGTGTGTGTGTGTGTGTGTGTGTGTGTGTGTGTGTGTGTGTGTGTGTGTGTGTGTGTGTGTGTGTGTGTGTGTGTTGCAATACGAAAGGAAACAACGGTCGCTATGGTAAATAAGATCAAAATATAAATGGTATTAATCGCACAATGCTTAGGAAAAATCTTTGGTACTACTTGTAGTACATGTGTGTGTGTGTGTGTGTGTGTGTGTGTGTGTGTGTGTGTGTGTGTGTGTGTGTGTGTGTGTGTGTGTGTGTGTGCGTGTGTGTGTGTGTGTGATTCAATACGAATGCAAACAACGATCGCTATTGTAAATAGGATCAACATATAAGTGGTATTAATCGCACAATGCATAGAAAAAATCTTTGGTACTACTTGTAGTGTGTGTGTGTGTGTGTGTGTGTGTGTGTGTGTGTGTGTGTGTGTGTGTGTGTGTGTGTGTGTGCGATGCAATACGAATGCAAACAACGATCGCTATGGTAAATAGGATCAAAATATAAGTGGTATTATTCGCACAATGCATAGGAAAAATCTTTTGCAGTACTTGTAGTACAGGTAATCAGGAATCATATTTGCCACAGTTTAAACATAAAAATAATCAAAAAGCTTCATTTATTTGTGCAGAAAGATGCTGGATGCTGTATGTACCCATGTGACGTCATCAGCAGCGTCGCGTCATGGTGCAGTCAAATCAATAACTGATTCATACCAATTCTGGGTTGCACATTAAAACCTGCGAGTAATGTTTCAATCGCATATACGGTTTGCAAGAAAAGAAAAGAAAAATATGGTGATGCGTTTTCAAAGTCCTCACTAGTTTTCACTAGTCCTCTATTGTATTACATTTTCTTTACTGAAATATTGAGAGGGAAAAAACATGGCACTGGTCCTGTTAATTTAGTTTATAGGTGTGATTAAAGAAAGCATTGCATCCTCCCATGTAGGGTATCGATTTCCAGGGGCTAAAACATGGTAAACTTGCGGCGGTCATCTCTTTTTATTCACAAGTTTTAAGAGTTGTGTGCTTAAAAGCTATTACATTGGATGTCGTGACCAAATACAGATCTAGGTCCTTACGACTATACGAAAGCTGCAGCAAAGCTAATGAAAAGATTAGGCCTTAACAAATTCCTTTTTAAGTATGAAAGGGGCTCAATCATTAAGTGGTGAACGTAGGACAATGCAATGGTAAAATATAGACCATACTTGTAATACAAAATTCTTACCAAGGCAATAAGTTTACTACTGTCCTACCAGCCAAGAGTGACAGTGACGTCGTGTTTTGTTTACAATTGTTAAGTAAAATAAGCACTTGTACACTCAACTTAAGTAAACGCGAATCGATAGATCACGTGTGTATAAATCCTATCCTGCGGATAGGATTAATACGCAAGCGATCTTTCGATTCTAAGTCCCTGATACATGTAACTGTGTAAACAAAACATGACGTCACTGTCACTCTTGGCTGGCAGGACAGTATGTTTAAACAGTATTCTCTACATTGTGTTTTTTCAGTTGTCATCTGGGTCCTCCTCGCCCATACTTTCGGACAGAAAGAGGTTTCCGAATTTTTTCCGCCTTGCTGGACCCGATCAGAAACTAAACCCAGCCAAGATAGCTCTAATGAACAAATTCAACTGGAAGAAGGTGGCTACTATCAACCAGGCTTTGGAATTTTTCTCCGTGGTATTTATGGTTCAATATACTGTTTGTATGAGTTGGATCTAATCGTCCCAGTCAACGACCTTTCAGTCATGTTGAATCTATACATCTCAGTCAACATATTTTCAAGCAACTCGTGTTTTAGTAGAATCAATATTCTTGCACACCGGATAAGAATATCTGAGATTTTACCATAAGACAGAAACTTTATCTTACCAATGCTATCTTACCGAACATTTTTCTTATTTCTCAACAAAACATATGTTATGGGTACTCAAAAAGACTGTTTCAATGAGGCGGTTCTTTTGAGCACCCATAACATATGTTAAAACTGATGGGTAGGAAAATATTTATAATTTTACGCTCAAACATTTTGCTTATCCAAATCTATGCGTACTGAAATAGGCTATGAAATAGACTTATCAACCTTGTCTAATGAAATTCTGACCTGCGACCCCTTTAAATACAAATGGGACAATTCCATAATTATTGTAACAATAAACATGTGATAATACATCACCCATGATCCGAATGAAAATAGTTATACTGTTAAGACTAGGCTGGCCCAAATGTCCCGAAGCACACACTCGTTTATATACGAGTCATTCTACAAAAGTGAAGGAATTTGAGCTAATTTTTTTGCAAAAATAACACAACTAATTTGGATTTTTTTATGTTTAATTTCAACTCTGAAGAATAAACAACAATATTCCATTCATCTAGCCAAGAGAATTTGCATAATAATGCATGTGTTGGCTTACTTTGATGGCTTCCCTAGTTTAAAATGTCATCCCTGTTACCACGACAAGAAACCGTTTTTCCCCAATAAAATTATAATGGAAGCTATTTTTTATAATCTTTAATCTCCCCATATAAACATTTATGTTTACAAACTTATTCCGCTGAGAATGTTTTCGTTACTAATAATATAATCAATTATTAGTTATTTTACTGAAACGACGAGTTTTAAGACAAATCACATCAAATCCATTTTGAGAAATAATAGGATGAGTATCTTCATTTTCTGCAATGCAATGAATAGCCGCAGACACCAACCTACATATTAATAAATTAAACACACCAGCAGAACATTGGATAAGTTAATATATTGCATCAAAGTTGACGGGTAACAGGGATAACATTCATTAACAGGGATGACATCACCATTTTTCCTTCAGAAACATAGAAAGCACTTGAATGATATTAACTCAAATCTGGTGAATTTGCTTTGGATATTATGAGCACTTAAATGCTCTAAGTGACTTTTCAGTTCTCACTTGCAATCACATGTTGATCACTCACTGGAGTTTTCATTAAATGATCAGTTAGGTGCAAATCATTAACTGAAAATGCCCTAGTGACCCTGGGATGCGGATAATATGGGGCCCATGACCATTATTTGAACAAACCTAGAAGAGGACCACTAGTTAATCCTACATACCAACTATTGATTAAGACTAGATCTAGTGGTTTCGGAGAAGATTTATCAAAAGTTTATATTTCACTATATACTGTACAACAAAACCTCGAACTTATATGAAATTTGATTTTTTGAAATACTCGCTTATCGAAATAAATTTGAGTACGCTGATATAAGAAAAAAGACCTATATATGAGCTATTTTGATAACTGTCAATAAAACATACGTACTTGATGTGTAACACAAACGTCTCTCAGAGGCGTTTGTGTTACACACAAAAAATGTTTAATGATAAAAAACACTAAAAATAATCATTTTAGAGGTTATATATTTAATAAATTGAAAGTTTCGATATTTCGATATTAATCTCTCGTCCCCAAAACTTGAATTTACGAGATACTATATGAAATTATAAAACATGTGATCCTGGGGGTTGGCCCATTTTGACCAAAGAACTATCGATGGAAAAAAGTTGGTAAAAAACACTAGTTGACGTTTAATACCAAATAACAAGTCTCTAGAACACACAACAAACCAGCCAGTGGAGTATTCCTTATAGTTATGATTTGTTTTATACAACATTTTGTAATTGTTTCAGAACAGGTGTGGGGATATTAATCGTAATTTAAATTCAAACATATTTACACATTTGCGCTAAAAGCCTAAAAAGGATCGTGCTAACATGTATATCACTCAATAATGGTACACCAGGGCCCACTATTACAATGCCTCTTGTATTAAGTTAAGGTCTATCTTAGTTAAGTATTGATTGTTTAAGTGACTGTCACACCTTACCGGATAGCGCTTACGGACGCGTAACAGACAGTAAAATTCTCTGTCCTTTCGTGTCCGTTCGCATGCGTTTCTTGTCCGTTCCTCATGCTGTGAATGTGTTCCATGTCAGGTGATATCCGTTTTGTCCGGTCCTATCCGTTGGTACGTTTTGGACATGTTCAAAACTTTGAACAGACGCCACTGGATAAAGATGTCCAGTGAATGAACGTTACTTAAGAAATAGATCAGCTCCAGCAGTGAATTGTTGAGTAATAATTCACTGTTTGAAGGTCAGTTGTAAAGAAGATGAAATCACGAGCGCGCAGCGCGAGTGATTTATCGTCGTACAACTGACCGACAAACAGTGAATTATTACTCAACAATTCACGCACTGGAGCTGATTTATTTCGATTCTAACACACAGTAAACGACGAACACACATTTGAAGTCTTCAGCTTCTTCCAACTTTCCGCCATTGCACTGAAAAACTCCCGCCAATTCTTAGACTACGTCGCATACCTTTACATGTAATTGTAACGTCTTTCAAGTGTAAAAACGACGTTACACCGTCTAACGCCATAAGTGACGTCATTTTCTAGTGACGTCAGCTATCACACACTTTAGCAGTGAATTATTGTGCGATATATCACAGTTTGTTACCGTTGGCTCTATAGGCGAGGTGTGTTAGAATCGTGCGTTTGTCAGGTTCTTATGCGGTTTGTCGGATTCTCATGCGTTAGGCATCCTGTAGGTATTCTGTTTGTATCCGTTTATGTCTGTTTGACCTGAGTTGTCGAAGGGTCAACTATATGACATGAATTTGAGCTTCCCAGACGAGTACGAACGTTTTGTCTGGTATTTATACCGTACACATTCGTTTTGTCCGTTATACATCTGGTACATTTACGTTAGTTGACCCATCTTTGTCAGTTACTTGTTGGGTACGTATGCGTTCCTTACGACTTCGGTGACGACTTTCATTGCCACCGAGACAACTTCCACCACCGAATAAACATTTTTCGCATTTTTCTGTCCGTTCAGCGTCCGTTACCTTTTTCCGGTAATATGTGACAGCACCTAAGTCGTCTGCTACAAATAATTGCCTAACATAAGTGACGATTAAGTATAAAAGCAAACAGCGTGGAGCCAGAACAGACTGCTCCTAAAGCCTGTAGGAGCAGTCTGATCTGGGTCCATACTGTTTGCCAAAGTGACTTCTCACATATTCCAGCAGACGAGAAAAGCAGACGACTTATATTGCGATTGCCACATTAAGGGTTAAACATTAAAAGAGCATTTTGAAATATCAATACTTAAAGGTCTTGTGAATCTTCAAAAACATTTTGAAACTCTTCATGATTTAAATGACAGTGATGAGAAAACCAGAATGCTGAAAACCGCATCGAAAAATTCTAACCAAGTCAAGAATTATGCAAGTTTTAAAATTATGCAAATAAGCATATAAGCCCTGCCCACATTATTGTTTCAAGATGATTTTTTCAAAATGTCAAATTTTATGTAGTGCGATTTCTACGCGGTTAAAAACAGCACAATAAAGCTTTTATATGCAAATGTTGTATTTTGTCATATTGAATCAATTTCAGCAAATAAAATATTAAATAATGTTAAAATAAATGAAATATATTAAGTTTAATATTTCAAAAAGCTCAAATGACGTCATATGAGCCTCTCGCATATTTTCATCGAATTAAATTTTGAAACCTTCATAACTTTGTAACTATTTTGAATTTTTTGATGGGGCTTTCGACATTCTGTTTCTCTCATTACTGGCTATTTAATCAATAGGAGTTTAAAAGGCAGTACGTAGCTCTAAGGAAAGTAAGTAAGGATGCAAAGATCAGGAATCAATACAATCAAGTACTATTCCTGCCCCAGGATACCAATGGGAAAGTGACAAACTCACAGTTAGACACTACAAACGAGAGGCAAGAGGTCAGCCCTTTCCAAGCAGGTGACCACAAGGCACATATAAACAGACGCTGACAAAGACATAACAAACACAAGACAGATAAAACATATAAGACCCACAAAAGAAGTACCGCCTTGGAACGGTCAGTAAGGTATTTTACGGGAGGGCTTAAACCGGTTCACCGTGCCAACCTCACCCATAGATATTTGGTTTGCATGAAAGACCAATAACTTATCAATGCATCATCTCCCAGAACATATAAATCAAGATATAAAAAGGAGATGAAGCAAAGATAAGGACTCAGCAGTAAATAAAACTGAATACCAGAGCAAAAGAAATCCAACAGGTAAACTCCGGTCGGCCCGACAAACAGCCACAGTATCAGGCCCCTACCATCTCATCAATAGATAAGTCTATAAGTTGGAACCTTCATAGAGTCTGAAGTCCGACCCACTGGCGTGTAATTAAAGAGGAAAGCAAAGTTGCCAACCGTGATTTGGTTGACCACCAAGCATGCAGTCTGTTGCCATACATTAATGTTATAGCCAATCTTTATATAATGGGAAATTATTTTAATGAACTGCGCTGAAAAATTATTAGAGCCAACAATCTTCTTCAATTTATACACCAAGTCACCATAGAATTCAGGTTCTGAGAGTCCTTGATGCAAGAGAGATTTTTGGAATTTAAATATCAAATCATAGTATCGTCTATAAAATTTAGAACAGGTTTTGCGAAGTTTATGATACTGATAGCCTTGTTTAAGAAGCTTCTGAGTTAAGAATTTATTGCAAGTGTTAGTGTCAGTAACACAGCTAGATGCTCTAGCAAAACGAATAAGTTGAGAAATATAGACTCCATAGGATGTAGAGCGAGGAATATCACCATCTAAACATGGGAAATTGACGATTTCAAAGTCAAAGTCGTCACGTTTATCATAAATTTTGGTAGAAACAATATCATTAGAAATTGACAAATGCAAGTCTAAAAATGCGGCTTTGGTATCAGAGGTATTGACTTTATTACATTGCAGCTCTGAAGGGTATATTTGACCTACCATATTGTCAAATAAACGTTATTAATGTTTAAAATATCGTCCAAATATCTGGATGTATTGTTAAACGCACCAATAACATCAGCCTGCTAATCATCAGAAAGAGACATCATAAAGTCCCTCTCATATTAAAACAGGAATAAATTGGCAATCAGGGGAGCACAATTAGTGCCCATAGGGATCCCAACTACTGGTATATATAGCTTGGTGCCAAATCGAATAAAAATGTTGTCCAACAAAAAGGTCAGCGCATCTCATACATTTTGACATGACTATGCATGATATTTTTTTAGGTTTTCCAAAGTAAAAAATGCATTTCTGTCATTACATGCAAGGTAAGGAGAGCCCTCTATCTGGAAGGTTCTTTCAATAAGATAAATAAGTTTATCTTTAATTAAATTATGAAGTGAAGTAGTATAAGGAGTAGAAAAATCATAAGTAGACAAACTAGTCGCATTGAAATCTCTAGCTTTAAGTTTATCTAAAATTTCACCTGAATTTTTTATAGACCAAAATAGGTTTTTACCGGATCTCTTAAATACCCTTTCGCAGTACTTGATAACATGTTTTTTTAACAGCTGTAAGACACAAGGTTAACAATTTAGAAAGTTCTGTTGTCGTACAAGAGCTAGAATTAGCAATAAATCTTGCTTTACGAGGGCTGTTCAAATATGAATGCAAGTAGCTTCATAACTTTCTTCACGTATATGCTACGACAAAATGTTATACCTTTCTGGAAAGAACTGTTTCTCGCCTTTCAAATGGTACCAAACATAAAGAAACACACACTATTTTTCTGGAGTTACAGACCCTTAAATAAAGGCCGCTCTAGTATACTGAAGTTTTTCTGAATCAAATTGCAACACACTTTTTGGTACTTGTGCGGATATAGTGTCATATCTTTGTTAATTTGAGACAAAATGACACCAAATTTTAGCTGCAAGTCTAAGTAACAATCCCAAAGTTGCATGTAGGAAAAACTGTATATAATCCAGTTTCTATCTCGAGTAAACAGATACGTTTGTGACGTCATTAATTTTATGATCAACGTCATTTTGAGTTATCTGCTGTTGATGTAATAATGAACATCGCTGTGTCTTTTTCTTTGCATTTTGCTGAAAACATGTTAAATATGTCATAAGGGAGTTTTCAAAACGCACCGTCCTCTATTTACAGAGTTATCATATTTTATATCATTTTTCAAGCATTTTTCTGTTTCTTAATGACGTGTTTGCATTAATTAAAATAGGGTCAATCTGTCTACTTCTCAAGACCAGGTGAGTAATTTTATTGTAAATAACGTCTACAGAGATCAAACTCAAAGTTTACGTCCAAATTTAGAATAAAGTCGCAATATTATGAAAACAAAATTAAGAATAAATTATATAACCCCTTCACTTCAGGCATTTTTGACTTAATAAAAATGCTTTTCAGCGTTTAAAAAATACCCATTATCCATCAACAATTTGTAGCAACAACTCAGTAAGCAACAACTCAGTATGAGCGATCTACATATTGTCTTTGAGTTCAAATAAGTTTAAATGTTGTTTCGTGCATTTAATTAGTGATACGTTTAACTGAAAACTGCAAGGTGATGTTTTGTTAACCATTTATTTGCAAACATAATGAGACTTTAGTGAAAACGATTCATTGTAATTTAACAAAGGCATGTCGGATTTTCGCAACCTTCACAGAATCATTATATAAGAACATGGTGATACTTCCTTCAAAATTTCAAGAAATTTCACCTGTTTATCGAAGAATTATACGCTAGTCTATCACTGGTATATGTTCAAAGCATTAAGTTTGTTAGTATACTAACGTGACCCTTATTCCAAGGGCTATAACTCGATAAGTTTACTGTGTTTGTCTTTAGGTCTGGTACCAGTTTAAAGGTGACATACAGTCCTTTATAGAAACGCTTACCATTTTGACGTAGCATATATGTGAAGAAAGTTATGAAGCCACTTGCATTCATATTTGAATAGCCCTCGTATAGGTTTTTTATGAAGTTTGGGTAACCAGTATAACGTAGGAACTTTGTCCTGAAATTGTTTAGCTTTGACACTGAAATTTAGGGCTGTATGACAACCATGCTCATCGACAATTACCCTCTTACTTAAAGAAGGCTGCAGTTTATAGGCATAAGTGTCAACAAGCTCACGCTTAAGAGTATTAATATAAAACATTCGTCAAACAACTGCAACATTGTTAGCAGCTTTATCTGCTGGAACCAAAACACAGTTCATACGAAACTCTTGAATACCTCGTTTAAGATGCTGAAAAGAAGTTTTAGATTTATGGGGTAAAAGATGCGTATTACGAGAGTAAAATGAAATACGAGTATCAATAATTTTAAAAATGTTAATCTTCCATTCCTTCAAGGCATAAGGTTCTACATTCTATAGTTTGCACAACTGTTTACCAAAGCCTTGTAAGAATGGGCTAAGGAGCTTATCATATGGTAGTTCATAGGGTCAGTTAAGGTAGTAGGGGACTCACCGGCATATGTCCAAAAGTGTTTTATCTTTTAATATATTATAATATAGACTTATACTTATAATCTAAGACAAAAAAAACAATACCTCACCGTTCTTTTTTAAAAGTTATTTGATGTCAAAAACTGCAAAATCGCAGGTTTTTGAAATAAACAAATACAGATTTTGTTAACAAATTAACAAGAAACGCAATACAGTTTTTTTCAGAACAAATACTACTCACACCAGAGATATAAATAAAAACAAAAAATAGTGAAATAACATGTATTTACACAATTTATTAAGCAAAATCCTAATTAAGTCAAACGAATTAATGCCCCAAAAAACATTAATATTCAAAATAAACATATCAGAGAATGTAACTGGAACAACAAAAAACATATTTTTACAAAGATATTTTCATGAAGAATCTAATGATTGAATAAAAAATATGTGTCACCGTGCTCGTTTTTTTGTTTTGGTGACTTTTCTGAAAAATCCTGAAAAAAATAAAGACTACAATAAGTGTTGTCTCCCCTTTCCATCAATTTTTTTGTTTGTCTACGCCCTATTGTATATCACTGGGCGGAGACATAGCTATTATTGATTAAGCACTGACAAATGGGCGTAGAAAGTGACAAAAAAGATTTTGACCTAGCATATGTTTTGTTTGATTTGATTCTTAACGTCCACTCAACAATCTTTCAGTTATGCGGGACGGGTCTTCCTGGGTTGAACCAGTACTAAGCTAGGATACCTAGCATATGTGACCCAGCACATTACATTATGATTCTCATTACAGCTTGGCTATAGCATGTCTTGATACTTTGATGCTTTCTTACACGTAGGATTTATGTAGATAAAAGCTAAAAATTATAGCTTTCTTCTTGATGCATAGATCTAAATGTCATTTAAAGAATAGACTTACAAATATGCAATAAGAGGATAAAACAATCTTTTCCTTGTATTAATGTTTGGCAAGCCTGAATGTGATGTGTTGCAACCAGAACCACACAGCGGTGAGGCCTGCAACACATTATCGCACAAGGGCTTGACAAACGTTAATATACAGAAAGGAATTTTATATTGTCATTGTAATATATTATAGGACTTTTTGGGTACTGTAAAGGTGGCAACTTTGATTTTCATATCTGGGCGTGGTTCGGTTATTTCAACTGCTCAAGAATGGAAATCAGGTTCTATCCATTGGTTAAGCGTTTAAAAGTTGCTTAAGCCGCGCAGGTCTGCGTGCATTTCATGAAAGTCCTGTCCGTTAATGCACTGAACCCACTTTTATTAACCCTTAAAGCGTATATTACAACACAATTGTATGTTTTTATCGTCTATTGAAATATTATGAAGCCTCTTAAACAAACAGTGTAGATCTAGAGCAGACTGCTCACCTAGAGCAGTCTGATCTGGGTCCACACTGTTTGCCTCTATACTAATGTTAAACAATAAACAAACACTTTCGAATGTAGTTATAACGCCTCATTTTCAGATTTTACCTATGTCTAAAGTAGACTAATAAGGCAGTCATTAGGTGCCGCCTTTACAGTATCCAAAAAGTTCTAGAATACTTTCCTTTCAAGCAAAAGCATTTAAAAAAATGTCCACTTTAACATAGTGAAGCATACAACAAAACCACACCTTATAGGCGCAATCGAAAACATCAATACTATCGACGATTATAGACCAAAAATAGTTAGAATCATAGTTTTCTTTTATTACCATCACTCATCGAACAGGCGACACTTTGCAATCAAAACACTGTTTCTAGCGAATTTTGATCCGCGTTCGTCAATGGTTAAGAGTGTTTTCGATTGCTCACTATCCGGTGTGGAAACAAACTTTTTTTTTCAACAGAAACATGACTGAAAAATGTAGATTACTCCTAGCTCTTGTTTCAGATTGTTTTGGTTACGTATTCATTGTATCAATACACATACTGGATAGGTGGCAATCGAAAACGTTGATGCTATCGACGAACGTAGATCAAATACCGTCAGAAACAGACTTTTTGGATTGCAGTTTGTTTGCCTGACTGGCGACAAATGGAAAATTCTAGCGATTTGCGATCCACGTTCATCGATCTCGATTGTCGCCTATCCGATGTAATAAAGTAGCGTATCTTATGATAATTGAATATTTTGGTCATTTCTCAATAAAGCATAAGCGACGGTATCTTAACTCGCAGAGGATATCCGTGAGCAGGTTGAAATGGCAATTAAGGTTTTATCGGAAATAAAGCCCGCGGTCAGTGATTGGTCAACGATCAACCAAAATATAACACATTATTAAATAAAATGTACAATTGTCAGCGATTGAAACACCTCAAGTTTCTATAGTAAACACTTATTATAAGGTATATAACAATAAAAGGATGATACATTCTTCTGTCTATTAACGTTTGCCAAGCCCAAATGAGATAATGTATAGTAGCCTTAACCATGAAGCTGTGAGGGCTGCACCAAGTGGGGATCCAGAGGGGGGGGGGCAGGGGGTCCGGACTCCCTCTGTAAAATCACAAATTAAATGGGTTTCTATAGGGAATAAACAATTGGACACCCCCTGGAAAAAGTTGGACCCCCTGGAAAAAAAATTGGACCCCATCTGGAGCCTTGAAAAACAATAGATTTCTTTGAAATTGACCATTTGACTTCTGTAGAATAAGCTGAGGACTAAAAAAAATCGTTGTCGGGGCTTTTTTGTCAGACTAACCTGGACCCTCCCCCCTCCCTGATGAAAATTCCTGGATCCGCGCATCTGTACCATGCTTGCCAACCATTTATATACAGAAAAGAATGTTATATTGTCATATATCTTCCTTTCAGGCACATGCAGTTCCTATTAATTTTATTAAAATGTATGCAGAAATGTTATTCGACCAGAAATGCAGAAATGTCCATTTTATTATCATGAAACATGCAACGAAACAAAATAATTTTTTCAACAGAAACATGAAATAACTCCTAGCCCTTGTATCAGATTGTTTTGGCTACGTCTTCAGTATATCAAAACACACTAGATAGGCGGCAATCGAAAACGTTAATGCTATCGACGAACGTAGTTAAATATTGTAACATAATTTTGGATTGTTGTTTGTAGTCCGATAGGCAACAAATGGCAATCACAAACACTGTTTCTAGCAATTTGTTATCAGCATTCATCGATTGTTTAGACTGTTTTTTATTGCTGCCTATCCGGTGTGATAAGGTAATTGAAACAGTTACGTCATTTATCCATAAAACAGTAGTGACCATGTACCTCCATGGGACCTAAAACATGAGAATGTCACATACAAGGCATGTGCACGTCTACAACCCCCTCCCCCCCCCTTTTTGGGGTGGGGGTGGGTCTTAGGTTAGTGGCAGCATACAGAAATAGCAACCGAGACATGTATATAGTATGTATATTTATACGGTCCGCAACTAATACTGAATGACTTCATACTCTGGGTGATGTTTTTAAAAGCTAATACTTGCATTCCTTCTTTTTGTGAAAGCAAAATACTTACAGAATTACGTTTCAAGCATCAAAGAGTTGTCAGGGGAGAATAATATCTACCGTCTTAGAAAATAAGTATTCTCTTTTAAAAACAAGATTCAGGAACGATAACTCTTACACTCTTACTTTTAAGTAAAAGTAAGGTTATCTTTTGACATGGGTCCCGCACTACCTTAAGCAAATTTTAGAGTCTATTTGCAATTATTTTCTTATCCATCAGTTTAAACATGTGTTTTGGCTGCTCAAAAGAACCGTCTCATCGAGATGGTTCTTTTGTGTACCCCCAACATATGTTTCGATTGAGAAATAAGAAAACTCATTTTCAGGTATGTTCTCTTATCTGTGTGTGCCTGTAGTATGATAACCTCCTGCGCTAGACTTACTTAATACATGTATCAACCCGCTCTTTTCGTATCACTTTGCATGTTGGTTGACCAACCCTTGTCATTTGCTCGGCAAACCTCGCATTTTATATATTTCCCCCTATTTGTTTGATAAATAAAAATGAGTACTTATGTAAGTTCCTCTTTTTCTTTTTAGGTCATAGACGATTTTGTGAAGAGTTTGAAAGGTACAGATATAGCAGTCATATCACAAGAGATCTTTGAGCATGATCCTTTGACAAGAATAGAAAATCTCAAGGTATGTTGTGAAGAGTCTGAAATGTCAGATTTTTGAGCATGATCCTTTGACAAGAATAGAAAATCTCAAGGTATGTTGTGAAGAGTCTGAAAGGTACAGATCTTTGAGCATGATCCTTTGACAAGAATAGAAAATCTCCAGGTATGTTGTGAAGAGTCTGAAAGGTACATTTATATCAGTTTTATCACAAAAGATATTTGAGAATGATCCTTTGACAAGAAAAGAACACCTCAATGTACATGGTGTGATGAGTCTGAACGGTACAGATATATCAGTCTTATCACAAGAGATCTTTAAACATGGTCCTTTGACAAGAGTACAGTGAGCCACTTTAGTTACGCACCACTTATAAAATGTAAAATACTTGAATAAAACAGATGCTATTTTTATTCTGAGACTACCAGCGTAAAGCGCATCTATATTTGCATTAGCCATTAAAATTTGATTGTGATCAGATGAGAAACAAGTGAGAAAATGGATCTTGAAGGGCACTACCCTCAAACCACCATTTCACATTGCATTATTTCGAATGCAACTCAGATCACATTGCACTTTTTCAGGGTCGAATATCTGCAATGCCAGAGACAAGAGCCGATTTATTCTTGGCAATATCTACGACTGGGATGCGTTTGTTAACTTTATCAGTTTTTAAACGTTTTACTATTTTGGTTCCCAGCTGACCAAGATTTGAAAAAAGTTGATTTTATTACTTATTAGTTTATTTTATTCAGAAAAAATGAATGGATATATTGGCGTCATGGTGTTGACATTTGTGATGACGTCACTACTACCAAGGTTTTAAGACGTGTCAATAATAAAATGTTTAACTGTTTTGATACTTCTATGTAAACAGGTGACTCATAACAAAACTATTTGTGAAGAAAAACCTGTTTGATTATTGTAACTGACGTTAATATGACGTCAAAACGAACATTTCTTCAAAACGTAACAGTTTTACTAACTTCAACGACCGAAAAATGTGATTTTACTTGAATAAAACAATTGTTTTGGGTGTTTTTCTGTCCCAACGATCACCATGGATAATTCCTTGCGCAAAATGCAAGTGAAAATATAGACGTTCAGGTTGCACTAGCATTTTTGTCAAAATTGCCGTTTCCGTTGCAGAATGATTCATATGAGTGATTTTGATATTTTGTCTATGCCATCAAACAGATAAAATGTCAATAAGTAAATGATCATAGAGAATGTTTGATTCCAACATTTTTGTTAAAAAAGTTTGGGCCCTGAAAAGGTGGTACGTAACTAAAAGGGCTCACTGTATAGAATCTGAAGGTATTCACTGTAGAGTCTTAAAGGTACAGACATAGCAGTGATAAGATCAACGATCTTTTAGCATGGTCCTTTGACAAGAATAAAACATCTCAAGGTATGTTGTGAAGATTCTGAAATGTACAGATATAGCAGTGATAACATCAGACTTTTTAAGCATGATCCTTTGACAAGAATATAACACATGAAGGTATGTTGTGAAGAGTCTCAAAGGTACATGTATAGCAAGCAGTTATATCAAACGACATCTTGGAGCATGGTTGTTTTGCAAGAATGGATAACCTCAAGGTATGTTGTGATGAGTCTGAATGGTACAGATATAGCAGTCATATACCAAGAGATCTTTAAACATGATCCTTTGACAAGAATAAACAATCTCAAGGTATGTTGTGAAGAGTCTGAAATGTACAGTTA
The DNA here is from genome assembly GCA_964019695.1 of Loripinus fragilis. Taxonomy (NCBI): domain Eukaryota; kingdom Metazoa; phylum Mollusca; class Bivalvia; order Lucinida; family Lucinidae; genus Loripinus; species Loripinus fragilis. Next base: position 71,061,625 of record OZ026527.1, on the reverse strand, counting down.
TAGCAGTGATATCACAAGAAATCTTTCAACATGATCCTTTGACATGAGTAGAGAATCTGAGGTTATGTTGTGAAGTCTGAAATATACAGATATAGCAGTGACAATATCAAGGATCTTTGAGCATGATTCTTTGACAAGAATAGAACACCTCAATGTATGTTGTGTAGAGTCTGAACAGTATATATTTAGCACTGATAACGTCAAATATCTTTGAGCATGGTCCTCTTATAAGAATAGAGCATCTCAAAGCATGTTGTGTAGAGTCTGAACAGTACAGACATCAAAGACCTTTGAGCATGATCCTTTGTCAATATTAGAACATCTTAAGGTATGTTGTGTGTAGATATAGCAGTGATAACATTAAATATCTTCGAGCATGATCCTTAAAAAGAATAGAACATCTCAAGGTAAGCTGTGAAGAGTATAAAACGTACAGATATAGCAGTGATAACATCAAAGATATATCAGTCTTATCACAAGAGATATTTGAGTGGGATCCTTTGACAAGAGTAGAGAATCATAGGGTATGTTATGAAGAGTCTGAAAGGTATAGATATAGCGGTGATAACATCAAATATCTTTGAGCATGGTCCTTTGACAAGAATAGAACATCTCAAGGTATGTTGTGCAGAGTCTGAACGGTTCAGATATAGCAGTTATATCACACGATATCTTGTAGCAAGGTCGTTTGACAAGAATGGATGACCTCAAGGTATGTTGTGATGAGTCTGAACGGTATAGATATACATGTCTTATCACAAGAGAGTTTTGAGCATGGTCCTTTGACTAGATAAGATAATCTGAAAGTATGTTTTGAAGAGTTGGAGAGGTACAGCTATATCTGTCTTATAAAAAAAGATCATTGACCATAATCATTTGACAAGCGTAGTGAACCTCAATTTATATTTACATACACACAGTGACCATTGGTGAGTTCCCAAAATGGCCGACGTTGATTCTTTTGCAAAAGTTTAAGTACATTTAAAATTAAGATATCTTGAAAACAAGAAATGCAAATAATTTAAAAAATTTGAACAGGTTACTTTTTGTTCTTTTTGAATGCTACATTATTGTAGAAATAATATTACCCAAAGGTCGTGGGTGTTATTCATTTCGACCAACCCTGATTTCTGAAATAGTTTGAAAATTTGATTTGGGTCCTAAACTTCTTTTTTTCATGACTGTGGACATTGCTTATTTTTTATACATTTGGTGATAACGGTGCTTAATATATTATATTCATGACCTCTAAAAAAGATGTGTTCAAATCTTCCTAATGTATTCACTGTCGCATTGGGGCTGGGTGGGGTATTTGCACCCCTATTGAAGTTATTGAATGGATACACATGGAAACTTAGCAACAAGTGTCAGTCTTTTTATGATCGTTTTATGTGTTTTTGAAGCAACTAGTCTTTAAATATTTCATTCTTTTCACTCGAAAAAAACAACAACACCCATTATGTTCATGCATAATCATAGGATAGTTCTTCTTAAAAAGGTAATGTATTGACAAAATGTTACCACAAACGAAACTTTCAACTAAAAATATTAATTAATTTATACACATTTTTATCACTGGTTATGATGCTTATGACATAAATATCAGGGCCGACTGTGAACATTAGCGGATTTTTCTTATCACCCAACCATAACTTGTATCCTTCAACATTAATTCAAAACAAATTATTTTCAGACAGAACACTCTTATGATAGATCACAAAACATACATTACCCATATTTCTGCGTTTGTTCAGTAAGTTTGTTTTCACAACAAAAGTATGCTGCGGTCTGATCATTTTCTCTTTTGCATTACTTTTTTTCAATGTCTATACGAAATTTGAACTTAAGATCACTAACGGCACCTGGACAATTTTTTTTACCGAAAATAAGACTTCCGCATTTTACTGTAATTTGCTTATCATTGTATTAATACTGCTATAAAACAATAAACAAGAAAAACTATAATATGTGTTACATGTTATAAACGGCGTTGTTGAAAGGCTCTTATGAGTAATAATAGATGAAGGATAATAATGAAGTTTTTTTTCGCAATGAGACATACATTAAAGCGGCTTTGAAATGAGTCATTAAATGCTTGACATATCGCAAATAAACTATTAAATCAGACGGTGATGGGGAAGCAAGCTTTTGTGAATACTTGTTATCTTCAGGCTTTTATGAAAACCAATACTTGTCCGCGGGGAAAGACAAAGTTAGACTGCATTACGTCCCTTGATATTCAGTATTTAAAAAAAGAAAAAGTCTAATAAAAAGTCAACTTTTGTGAGTTCCAAAATGTCATTCCATAGATTTTACACCTTCAGATAGAAAGGAATTCAACCCCAGTCATGAATTTGCAGGTGATAGAAAAAATCTACTAGCTTCTGCGTTTCGATAACATCCAATCAAACCTCAGGCCAAACCAATCGAATGAACTATTTTCCGCGTTTTGGCATTCATCTTTCTTTGGTTATTTTCTCTGTTTATTTATATTTTCTGCTTGTAGGCCTATTGTCTGTACTGTTTGTTTGTTTTACATTTTCTTGCTCCTACTTTCTAATAAAATGAAAATTTCGTTTATGTTTTATGGTGAAACGAAACAATTTAACCACACACACTGATAAATATAGAATGAATGACGTCACAATGATCGATAAATAGGGTCTTTATATAATTATTTAAGAATTTCGTATCTATAGTTATGAATTTATCAATAAGTTCGCCCCAGAAAACCGCTAATAACACATAGTTGGAAATATTTTCTTGGTAGAAATATTAATTACAATTCTAAGTTATTCTAAGTTAGACCATTAGACCAGCTGGCGAGAGTGAAAAATAGGTACAGCCCGTGGGTAGAACAGGTATTTAACATCCGGCATTTACACTGAAAAGACACCCGATTTTAGACGTTTTAAATATTCTTTTAATAAGAGAAGTCTACATTTGTTTTTACTTTACCCTTGGAAAAACGAAAAATTCAATCAAAAACGTTATTCATTGAACAATAACTTTGATCACACCCCTCTTTCGGAATAGTCCATTTCAAAACCAATTACAATTATAGGCTAAGTAACCACTGTTTCATAAATGAACTAATATTAGTTACTTATGCATTAATAAGTAACGCCGTAGAAAAAATACAGTTTAGTGTTTGAGCTATGGCTCTTCAAAGACATGCATAATACGTCTTTTTTCTCCACAAATTGTTCAGGGTGGAAGTAAGAGCTAAAAGTGTCTATGATGTTGCAGCTGGTGATAATGGAATATTATACAGTTATTTCATGCCTGTTTGTAGTATAGTCAAAACTATTACCCCGAGGTGCCGTGGGCGACCTGATGCACTATTGCACGAGGCCAAAGGTAATAGTTTGACTATACTACAAACAGGCATGAAATAAATGTTTTATTACCCAACCCTTTTGATAAATTTCTAAGCAGCGTTCCGTGAATGGAGTTGCTGTAGACGATGCGGTCTTGTTGCAAAACAGAAAATTTCACCAAATCTGCTCAATTTTGGTCTAAAAATGTTCCGCTCGTTGTAACTAAGAAAACGAGTGCCCACACTTAATGTTTCTGACCATAAACAACGGAGTTATTGGAGTTTAAAGTTGCCAAACCATGCCTAATTTTCACCATTGTTGCATAACGTCTCCTTTCCTAAACGAACCGTACGCGCATCATTTTCGCGCCTGTCGATAAGCGCCTGTGTGTTTTTAACAGGGAAGCGGGAAACTAGGCCCATGGTATAGTGCCAGTCTATAGTATACATTTATTGACTATTGTGGCATTGGACATGATATGATGTCGACCTGAGCGTACCAATATTGACGGAGGCGGAGCCAAGGTCAATATTGGTATTCTCAGGTCGACATCACATCATGTCCATTGCCTCAATAGTCAACAATTGTTTAATTATATAATTCTCTAAACAAAAAAGCAACAACAACAACAAAATCTTGGCCATGGCCTATGTCTTGGACAGTCTTGAATTTCTTTTTTACATGATGACTAACATTCAGTTAAAAGAGGAATGATTACATACTTTATTTGTAATTACAAATGCAGACAGAGAAGACCCAGATTAAATGCCGCATAATGTGGCATTTCGCCAGGGTCTACACTGTTTTTTAAGACAAAAATAATCTTCAGAGAAAAAAAACTGCAATTTTATTTAGACATTATAACCTGTGACCCCTTGAATTATACAATGGACCATTCCAATCTTATTGCATCAATCCAGAAGGAAGAATTCATTAGTTCATTTAAGAGTTCTGCTAATTAGTATATATAACAGCAAAGTCTGAATTGCATGTATATAATGAAATACCAAATCTTGTGAGTTTTGTGCTGTTGTCACTCACTGAATTGTATTTACAGCAAATCATGCAAGTTTCATGATGAAGGCAATCCTGTTATGGAAAGTATTTTAGTAACTAATATTGAATGGGATAAACCAGCAGCCCATGTGATTTGTTGTTTTATGGATTCGAGAGGATAGGCATCATGGCCAATCAAAAGATGTCTATTTATAGGTTATATAATAATCATATCTATTGACCGGTAGAATAGTTCAGTGACTCATGACGTAGCAAAAAAATAGACAATTACTCCGTATATAGACGGTTGGGTAATAATGTGAATTATTGCATAAGAAGGGCTTAAGTTTACTTGAAATATAGGAACGTTTAAGTATGTTTCAAATATTGCTGCAAATTTGCACTAAACAATATTGCTATCTGACATTTTTACAGCATTTATTCAACACTCAGCTATCTTTTGTGAAGAAATTGAGCCAATATTTGTTTATATGTGCCTTGTGGTCACCTGCTGGGAAAGGGGTGACTTCTTGGCTCTCGTTTGTGGTGTCTAATTGTGAGTTTGTCACTTTCCCATTGGTATCCTGGGCCAGGTTAGGTACTTGAGTGTATCGATTCCTGATCTTTGCACCCTTACTTACTTCCATACTGTGTACCACGAAGATGGGATTTCAATGTCGGGAACAGATAGAAGTCAGGGGGAGCAATATGGGAGAACATGGGGGATAGGGAAGAATTTCAAATCACTTTCAGTTACAGCAGTCATGAAAACTTGTGACGTGTAGGCAGGGGCGGTGTCCTCTAAGAACAGAACACAGCCAGTCATTTTCCTTGTCTCTTTCTTGCGATTTCCTGGCATTGGTGCCTCAATTCGCCTACATATTATGCACCGTTTATCGTGCGACCTTGCTCAGGATAATCAATCATGATGCCCCTTGACTATCCCAAAAGATTGAGGCCATCGCCATCCCTGCTGACTGAACCCTATTAAATTTCTGAGAAGGGAGTGAGCCAGGGTGCTTCAATTGTTTGCTCTGCATTTTTAGACTCTGGGTCAAATTGGTGAACCTATGTCTCATTCACTTGATAAAATCACCGGGATCATTTTCATAGCGAGACAGGGGATACCTAGAAATATCGAGCCTAGTACCTTTCTGATCATTGGTCAACATTCGCGGCACCCATCTTGCAGAAACCTTTGACATACCTAATATGTCGGTTAGAATTGATTGTACTGCCACAAAACTTATGCCCACTTCGCTAGCTATGCTTCGGAGGACTCGCCTCCTATCACACATAACCAGGGTGTGCACGACCTGGACATTTTCATAGGCAGTGGCATCTTTGGGGTGGCAAGGCCGGTGTTAAGTAGAAAACGGGGACGTGTGGAAAAGGTGGACATAGTGGCCACTGCGCATGCGCAATCATATACGCTCCGCCCACCTTAGTTACGGTCATTGCGCATGCTCCGTGTATTAAAACTAATTCGCTGTTGCTACAACTGTCGTGTATACGGACATCGACCCATTACTTGGAAAACGGATCACAATAAATTTTGCAAACAACATATTGGGGTTCGATGGTGATTATGATAATGATTAGTCAGGGCCCTTAGGGACAAAAAATAGGTCCCGTGCGATTGGTGTGCCGATTTATGGTGACCTATATCAAAATCTTCAATGGAGTCTTACCTTTAATTTAAAAGTGGTCACCCATCTCAAATCCGCGTCTGAGGCTAGTTATGACGTCATAAATATGGCGACCATAATAAGAATCTGCCCATTAATGAAAGCTATATAGTTTGTGTTGGTATGTTCATATTTATCCAACACGAACGCTTTTTATAACATAATATCAATTATTTTAGTCATAAGATGGTTACATCAATGCTTTACTTGACTTTGACAATGAATTATTTCTCGATAACTATATTTTCATACAAAATACCTTAGGTTTCCTATAAATACCCAGCTTATCGGGCCACCTTTAGACTGATGGCTGAGAATGTTATTACTCCCCCTCGAGAATTTCGCAAGCTTATCCTATCTAAAAGAGGATTCCAAGCTACGTCTTTTAATAGATGTTTGCACTATGGTCGCCGGGGTGTTAGTATCTCACAGCCTGTTACATATGTTACCATATTAAATTTAGAAGAAAAAAAAAGAAAATTAAAAGTTTGAGCTACAGAAAGACGGCTTATTATTTAAATTACTCATATGGTCTGCATATTGACTACTTTAGCTACATATAGATTATTTTGGAGCAAAATTACAGCTTACTGTGGTGTTATGTGCGTTACTTGAATTAGATAACCCTTTAAACATGAAAATTGTGACCATTATCATTTCATTTTGGCTGATATGTGCATTTCCAAAATGTTTTGATTATGTTGTACTAACAAACTAATTTGGGTTAGAGAAAATCCAAAGGTTGCTTTTATACTTTAAATATAGTGTCTTATAAATGCAATTAAAAAACACATAGGCTACATCCAGTTTTAAGGAGCCGAATTTGGTAGGCATCATTTAAGTAAAAATATATGAAAACATTTGCTACTGTTGGATATCTTGCATATTTGGGATTGCCTTGCTCATATTATAAAGAATTATAGATTTTGCAGGTTTACCAGCAAGACTAAAGCACTTGTTAAAGGTTGTAGCATATGTTACATGAAATAATAAATGAGCAAGGACATTGACTTGATATAAGAGATGATATTTCAGGAAAACATGAATATATTTCGCATGTTTTCCTAGCTAAAGTCTCTAGCCTCTGGTGCCTAAATCTTAGGTATTGATGATTATTAAGCCCCTGTACCTTTGTTACAGATGTTATGAATATTTGTTTTCAATATTTCCTAATATGAATTATTGAAAAATACATCCTAAAGGAACATAGAAAATAATCATTTCACATTTAAACAGTACAATTTAGTAAATGTCCCTTTCTAATGTAAATATTCTAACCCAAACCAATCCTAATCCTAGTCATATACAAAATCGATCATTATTTCTGCTTCTCTGGTAAAATAATTGTCCTCCTCAACTCATAAAAACCAGAATAATCATCAAACAAGATTTTGACTGCAAGCTGAGTAATGACCTGCTCCATCCCAAACCCTTTTAGACATTCTCTAATCGTATGTACCGATTCAAGGTGCATCGAATAGGAGATGTTTGCACACTGCAAGCATGGGTGTTAGCCTATAACACCTTGTTACATATGTTACTTTATCAGTTTGTTTATTAGAAAATTGAAAGTTTGAGCTACAGAAAGAAGACATTAAAACTAGCTTATCAATGAACATTCTAAATAGTCTGCAAATTACTGGGTGTCTTTACTACACATGACAGCTGTTTATGGCTACATGTTGCATTATGTGCGTTACATGAACTTAATTATAATTTAAAAGTGGTAATTTTGGCTATCGTCATTTAGTTTAACGACTTCTTTGAGTTGGTTTCAAACCGTTTTAGATTAGGTTTAACAAACATATACTTAATTGACGAATACAAAAACCAAAATTTCTTTTCAATCTTAAATATTTTGTCTTATTTGAGCTAATGCACAACGTTAGCCCCAGTTTTGCAGAGGAGCAAATTTTGTTTTCGCCGCTTAAATAAAACACATATAAAACAATTGCAGAATGTTGATATTTTACATTTTCTTAAACAGTCTTGCTCATATGTCATCAAGTTTCTAAGATTAGGACACTTATTTAAGATGTCAATGTGCCATTGGTGATGTCACAACCAGGGCTTTGGTCGAATTTCATGCACTTTCAGGTGCTGATATTAACTAGTTCAATGTCAGGAAAGAGCAAGAAATCATATTGGCAGGCATTTAGCTATGCTGGAGACTCCATCCACGAAGCATTCTTTCACCTCGGCTCAGTGCCCTTAGAAAGCACTTTGGCGGATGCACTGGAGAAATGCATTTGTAAATTGTCCTGACCTTTTAGCTCTCGTTTGTGATGTCTAACTGTGAGTTTGTTACTTTTCCATTGGTATCCTGGGTCAAGTGTGGTACTTGATTGTATCGATTCCTGATCTTTACCGTCTTTCTTACTTTGTATTAGCCAGTCACCGATATTGTTCGACTCACTGCGTTGAGATAGTGGATATTTTGGAGAAAAAAAGCTGAATTGCAAAAACTACCACTTCCAAGAGCTGTGTTTCTCGAAGGTGTCAAACGTGCGCAGTACCAGTGCACAATTTGGAAAACCTCATCTGACATTAATCCCAACAAATCAATGCCTGACAATTTTTGTTAGAAGCGGGACTGTGATAAATATTTGCCTGTTATGATGACATTGCCCATGTGCGGATCCAGAGGGGGGCTAGGGGTCCTGACATCCCCCCTTGAAAATAACAAGTACGTATATGGGTTTCTATAGAAATTGGCATTTGGACCCCCCCCCCCCCCTTGAAAAAAGTTGGACCCCCCTGGGAAATAATGGACCCCCTCTGGATCCTTGGTAGAGTATAGGTATAGTTTTCTCAGCAATAAAACCATTGGACTCCCTCTGTAAACTGTAAAATACGCTGAGGACTAAATAAAACTGGCAAAAATTCGTGGATCCGCGCATGTTACCTCCTGCCCCTGAAACCTCTCTGCAGCTGATAAAATGTGGTTGCAGCATGTTTGTATGCGAAACATCTCGGTGTAAGTACAAAGCAAACCATTTATATTGTACTGATTTGTGTTGCTGTTGAGCAGAAGAGGACTCATGTAAAATATTGTCAGTGATCAATATGCTTATGACTTTTGAACAACTATTTTCATGTGGATTCAGATATTTCTTTAGCAGTATCAACAAGAATGGTTTATTGTCCAATTTTGACCTTTGAAGACGATTCTACCTATAAGCATGCGAAAGATAAATCAGATTGTAAGAGTTTTCTATTGCCCGTGCTATCCAAGTACATGGATAACTTGTAGAGGGTTTTATCCTTATTTCCATATCATGAACTACTTGAATTACTACTTTAACTTTTGATCCTTCAGGGGTCAAAATCAGACTGTAATGAGTTTGGTTGATAGTGTATGCAAATGATTATCACTACTATCTTTTCTTTGGGTGTAGGATAAGCAACTACAGATAACCTAAAAGCTTTGAAGCGTGACTCTATTTAAAATTTTGATATGTTGCTCTAGAAAAAAGGGTTTCAGGCATTTAATTACATTTACTATAAAAGCTTTGACATACACATATGTTCTAGCCGGACTGGCTCATTTTACGTATTCTGCATCAATCGTTTGAAATAGAAAAACACAAGAGTCATTGGTCAGAGGTCGTGGTACATCTATATAATTATTATATAAGCATAGGAGATTAAATTTACACCGTTTATTATCAAAAACACTGTTTGTTTTTCATTCACCCCACTGTCTTTTTACTCGTAAATCATGACGGCATTTACGTCCCACCCTCGAACTGACTTCAACCCATCTGAATATATTTTGTATGTTACGATTTAAAAGAGTTTGTATTCAGTCATGGTAAGGCTACAAGCTCATTAAAGGAATATTTCCATGCGTTGGAAATGGACAAAACGTATATATATGTGGTATCTGCATATTAAGCGTCATTTCAATGACGTCATCTTTTTGTTATGATGCGAAAACAATATGGGAGACATGTTAATTTTAATTATTTACCCCTAAGATTAAATTTGGTGCATTTCGACTGAGATTGGCAAACAAAATGCAAGAAAGTCTTGATCGCCATAGACTACAATGGACATACCGTTTAAATTGCACTGATACAATATACGTTACTTTGATGACGTCATAATGACGCCCAGACGTGAAACCCAGATGGGTGACCAGGTGATTTTCATTAGTTACCCCCTAAAGTTTGATTTGGTATAGGTCACCATAAATCGGCATCAAATTCGCACGGAGTCCCTATCGCCCTTGACTATAGGAGAATAAAGAGCCAAATTGAAATGTCAGAGAATAATGATTTCCAAAAAAATGAAAGAATAAATCTATTATTGAATGAATAACAGAAAATAATAAATGCTTGGCTATTTTGGAAGATCCTGTTCCCATCTCTATAGCTCCGCACATAACCTATAGCGTCATGTTTAAGGACATAACCGGACAGTAAGGAGTCTGATCAGACGCTGGAGAGCTCGGCGTCTGATCAGGGTTTCACTGTTTGCTCACTGGAATGATAAATTATTGAAATAAAAAAATCAACGCAAGCCCTATAATTGGGAATCGGCTTGCCCAACGAACACGGTAGTAATTCGCCAAAAAGGGTTTAATATCGACGGTTCTTGTTAACACGTAGTTCTATCAATGATGGAAAAGGGGAACATAGCGCAGCGGCGTAGAAAAATTAGACATAACGCAACAGCGTGGAAAAAGAAGACACAATACAGTAGTGTGGAAAGAGTAGACATGGCGCAGCGTGGAAAGAGAGTACATGGCGCAGCAGCGTACGCATGGAAATGTAGTCATAGTGCAGCAGAGTGGAAAAAAGTAGGCTTAGCGCAGCAGCGTTTAAAAAGTAGTCATGGCGAAACAGCATAGAAAAAGTTGTCATAGCTTAGCAGCATGGAAAAAGTAGATATAGTGCAGCACCTTTAATAAGGAAGACATACCGCAGCATGGTGGAAAGAGTAGACATATCTCAATAGACATATAGCGTAGCAGCGTGGAAAAAGTAGACATAGCGCAGCGGTGTGGAAAGAGCAGCAATGGCGCAGCAGACATGGCGCAACAGCGTGGAAAAAGTATACACCGCGCAACAGCGTGGAAAAAGGAGACATGGAGTAGCAGTGTTGTAAACGTAGATATGGCGCAGCACCATGGAAAAGTAGACATTGCGCAGCAGCATGGAAAGAGTAGACATGGCGCAGCAGTGTAGAATAAGAAGACGTGGCACAGCAGTGCAAAAAGAGCAGACATGGAGCAGCAGGATTGAAAAGAAGACGTGACACAACAGTGTGGAGAGAAAACACATGTCGCAGTCGTGTGCAAAAATTAAACATGGCACAGAAACGTTGAAAAAGTAGACATGACACAGCAGTGTGTAAAGAGTAGACATGGTGCAGCAGCGTGAAAAAGTAGACATGACGCAGCTTGGTGGAGAGAGTAGACATGGTGCAGCAGCGTGGAAAAAGTAGATATTGCGCAGCAGTGTGGAAAGAGTAAACATGACGCAGCAATGTGGAAAAAGTAGATATGGCGCAGCAGTGTGGAAAGATTAGACATAGCGTATCAGTGAGGAAAAAGTAGAAACATGTATAATACAGCAGCGAGGAATAATTAAACATGGCGCAGCAGCATGGATAAAAGAGATATAGAAGAGGTAAGTGTAAAAAGGTAGACATGGCATAGCAGCGTGGAAAAAGTAGAAATGGCGCTGTAGCGCGGAAAGAGTAGACATGGCGCAGCAGCGTGAAAAAAGTAAGTATGACGCAGCAGTGTGGAAAAAGTAGACATGGCGCAGCAGCATGGAAATAGATATAGTGCAGCAGTGTGGAAAGATTAGACATAGCGCAGCAGCGCAGAAAAAGTAGATATAATGCAGCAGCAAGGAAACATTAGACATAGCGCTGCAGCGTGGATAAAGGAGACATAGCACAGAAGAGTGAAACAAGGTAGACATGGAACAGTAGCAAGTTAAAGTTGACATAACTTAGCAGTGTTGAAAAAGTAGACCTTGCGCAGCTGTGTGCAAATAGTAGATATATCCTAGTAGACAAAGTGCAGCAGCGTGTATATAGAAGACATAGCGTAGAGCTTGGAAAAGGTAGACATGGCGCAGTAGTGTGGCAAGAGCAGACATGACGCAGCATCGTGGAAAAAGTAGACAGGGCGCAGCAGCGAGGTAAAAATAGAGACATTGCGCAACAGTGTGGAAAGAAGAGAAATGTTGCAGCAGGGCGAAAAAAGTAGACATGGCGCAGCAGAGTTGAAAAAGTAGACATGACACAGCAGTGTGGAAAGAGTAGACGTGGCGCAACAGCGTGGAAAAAGTAGACATGGCGCAGTAGCGTGGAAAAAGTAGACATGGGGCAGCCGTGTGGAAAGAAGAGACTTGTTGCAGCAGCGTGGAAAAAGAAGAACTAGCACAGCAATGTGGAAAAAAGTAGACAAAGCAAAACAACGTAAAAAATGTGACATGGCAAATGCGTTGAAAAAATAGACATGACACAGCAGTGTGGAAAAGTAGACAGGGTGCAGCTTGGTTGAAACAGTAGTCATGGCGCAGCAGCGTGGAAAAGTAGACATGGCACAGCAGTGAAAATAGAGTAAACATAAGGCAGCAGCGTGGAAAAAAGAAGATACAATGTAGCAGCGTGTAAAAAGTAGACATGGCGCAGCAGTGTAGAAAGAGTAAACTTAAGGCAGCAGCATGGAAAAAGTAGATACAGTGCAGCAGCGAGGAAAAATTAAACATGGCGCAACAGTATAGAAAAGGAGACACAGCATTGAGTGTGGAAAAGGTAGACATGGTACAGTAACATGGAAAAGTACACATGCCACAGCAGTATGAATAAAGTAGACATAGCGCAGCTTGGAAAAGTAGACATGACACAGCAGTGTGGAAATAGTAGACATAAAGCAGCAGCGTGGAAAAGTATATATAGTGCAGCAGCGTGAAAAAATTAGACAAGGCGAAACAGCATACATGTGTAGAAAAAGGAGATATAGCATAGGAGTGTGGAAAAGGTAGATATGACACAGTAGCATGGAAAAGTAGCATAGCACAGCAGCGTGAAAAAAGACACATCACAGTAGACAAGGCGCAGTAGCGCGATAAAAAATCACATGAAAAAGGTAGACATGGCGCAGTAACGTTGAAAATGTAGACATATCACAGCAATATGGAAAGAGTAGACATGGCGCAGCAACGTGGAAAAGTAAACATGGCGCGCAGCTTGGTGGAAAGAGTAGACATGGCGCACCAGCTTAGAAGTAGTAGGCAGCAATGAGGCAAAGTAGATATAGTGCAGCATTGTGGCAAAGGTAGATGTGGCGCAACAGCATGGAAAAGGGAGACAAAGCATAAGAGTGTAGAAAATGTAGACATGGCACAGTAGCATCGAATAGTAGCGTGATAAAAGTAGCCAAAGCGTAGCTGTGTGGAAAAAGTAGACACCTCGCAGTAAACGAAGCGCAGCAGCGTGGAAAAAGTAGACATAACGTATCAGCGTTAAAAAGGTAGATATGGCGCAGCAGTGTTGAAAAAGTAGATATTGCGCAGCACCGTGGAAAAAGTAGACATAGTGCAGCAGTGTTGAAAGAGTAGACATAGGGCAGCAGCGTGGAATAAGTAGATATAGTGCAGCAGCGTGGAAAAATTAGACATGGCGCAACAGTATACATGTGTAGAAAAAGAAGACAGCATACGGGTGTGGAAAATGTAGACATGGCACAGTAGCATGAAAAAATAGACATAGCACAGCAGCCTGGAAAAAGGAGACATATCACAGTAGACAACGCGCAGCACAATAGGAAAAGAGACATGTCCCAGCATCGTCGTAAAGGTAGACATGGCACAGTAGCGATGGAAATGTAGACATGACACAGCAGTGTGTATAGTGTAGACATGGCGCAGCTTGGTGGTAAAGTAGATATGGGGCAGCTTGGTGGAATGAGTAGACATGGCGCAGCAGCGTGGAAAAAGTAGACATGACGCAGCAGCATGGAAAAAGTAAAAAGGGCGTAGCAGTGTGATAGAGAGGTCATATCACAGTCGAAAAGGCGAGACAGCCGTGGAAACAGTAGACATGGCGCAGCATTGTGTAAAAGGTAGACATGGCGCAGCATTGTGGAAAAAAGTTGACATAGCTCAGCAGCTTGAAAAAGTTGATATAGCTCAGCAGCTTGGAAAAAGAAGTTTGCTTATTAGTGTGGAAAAAGTAGACATAGCTCAGGAACATGAAAAAGTATACATAGTTTAGCAGCGTGAAAAAAGTAGGTATAGCTCAGCATCGTAGAAAAAGAAGACATATCACAGCAGCGTGGAAAACGAAGATAAAGTTCCAGAGCATTAAAAAGTAGAGATAGCTCATCAGCGTGAAAAAAGTAGATATAGCTCAGCAGCGTGGAAAAAGAAGACATCGTGCAGCAGCGTGGAATAAAATAGACATTGCACAGCAACATGAAACAAGTAGACAGCAACTTGGAAAAAAGACATGGTGCAGCAGTGTAGAAAGAGTATGCATATCGCAGTAGAAAAAGTGCAGCAGCGTGAAAAAATAGATATGGCGCAGCAGTGTGGAATGAGCAGACATGGCGCATCAGCATCGAAAAAGTACAAATGGCGCAGCAGCATGGTAAACGACTTGTCGCTGCAGCACGTAAAAAGGAGACATGACGCAGCTGTGTGGAAAAAGTAGACATCACACAGTAACGCGCAAAAGTAGACATGGCGCAGCAGTGAGGAAAGAGTAGACATAGGGTATCATCGTGGAAAAAGTAGACATGGCGCAGCAGCATGGAAGAAGTAGACATGGCGCAGCTATACAGAAAGTGTAGACATAGCGCACCAACATGGAAAAAGTAGACATAACGCAGCAGTGTGGGAAAAGAAGGTATGGCGCAGTATGAAAAGAGACGACATGGGGCAGCAGTATAGAAAGAGAAGACATGGCGCAGCCGCGTTGAAAAAGTAGACATGGTGCAGCAGCGTGGAAAAAGGAGACATAATGGAGCATCATGAAAATAAAAGTCATAATGCAGCAGCGTTGAAAATGTAGTCATAGTACTGCAGCGAGGAAAAAGTAGACATAGTGGAGCATCTTGGAAAAAGTAGACAAAGCACAGCAGCTTGGAAAACGTAGTCATAGCGCAGCAGCGTGGAAAAAGTAGACATAGTGGAGCATCATAGAAAAAGTAGACATGGCGCAGAAGCATTGAAAAAGTAGTCATAGCGCAACAGATGGAAAACGTAGCCATAGTTTTGCATCATGAAAAAGGTAGACATAGGGCAGACGCATTGAAAAAGTAGTCACAGCGCAGCAGCAGCGTGGAAACAGTAGTCAGACTGGAGCATCATGGAAAATGTAGACATAGCTCACCAGCGTGGAAAAGGTAGAAATACTGGAGCATAATGGAAAAAGTAGACATGGCACAGCAGCGGGGAATTAGTAGTCATGAAACAGCAGATGGAAAAAGTAGCCACAGTGTAGCGTCATGGAAAAGGTAGACATAGCGCAGCAGCGTGAAAAATGCAGTCATGGCGCATCAGCGTGGAAAAAGTAGTCATAGTGAAGCATCAAGGAAAATGTAGACATAGCGCAGCACCGTGGAAGAAGGAGACATAGTGGAGCATCATGGAAAAGGTAGTCATAGCACAGCAGCGTGAAAAAGGTAGACATAGCAGAGCAGCGTAGAAAAAGTAGTCATAGCGCAGCAGTGTGGAAAAGCATTCATAGTGGAGCATCATGGAAAAGGTAGACATAGCACAACAGCGTGGAAAAAAAAGTCATAGCGCAGCAGCGTTGAAAAGTAGTCATAGCGCAGCAGTGTGGTAAAAAAAGTCATAGTAGAGCATCATGGAAAAAAGTCATAGTAGAGCATCATGGAAAAGGGGGTCATAGCGCAGCAGCGTGGAAAAAGTAGTCATAGTGGAGCACCATGCAAAAGGTAGACAAAGCGCAGCAGCGTGGAAATAGTGGTCATAGCGCAGCAGCGTGGAAAAAGACATAATGGAGCATCATGGAAAAAGTAGTCATAATGCAGCAGCGTTGAAAACGTAGTCATAGCGCTGCAGCAAGGAAAAAGTAGACATACTGGAGCATCATGGAAAATGTAGACATAGCGCAGCAGCGTGGAAAAAGTAGACATAGTGGAGCATCATGGAAAATGTAGACATAGCGCAGCAGCGTGGAAAAAGTAGACATAGTGGAGCATCTTGGAAAAAGTAGACAAAGCACAGCAGCTTGGAAAACGTAGTCATAGCGCAGCAGCGTGGAAAAAGTAGACATAGTGGAGCATCATGGAAAAAGTAGACATGGCGCAGCAGCGTTGGAAAAATAGTCATAGCGCAGCAGATGGAAAAAGTAGCCATAGTTTAGCATCATGAAAAAGGTAGACATAGCGCATACGCGTTGAAAAAGTAGTCATAGCGCATCAGCAGTGTGGAAACAGTAGTCAGAGTTGAGCATCATGGAAAAGGTAGACATAAAGCAGCAGCGTGGAAAAGGTAAAATACTGAAGCGAAATGGAAAAAAAAGACATGGCACAGCAGCGAGGAAAAAGTAGTCATAGCGCAGCAGATGGAAAAAGTAGCCACAGTGTAGCATCATGGAAAAGGTAGACATAGCGCAGCAGCGTGGAAAAAGTAGTCATAGCGCATCAGCGTGGAAAAAGTAGTCATAGTGGAGCTATGTTTACCTTTTCCATGATTCTCCACTATAAATGCTTTTCCACGCTGCTGTGCTATGACTACTTTTTCAACGCTGCTGCGCTATGTCTACCTTATTCACTCTGCTGTACTATGACCACCTTTTCTATGATGCCCCACTATGTCTCCTTCTTCCATGTTGCTGCGCTGTGACTACTTTTTCACACTTCTGCACTATGTCTACATTTTCCATGATCCTCAACTATGACTACTTTTTCCATGCTGTGCTATGACTACCTTTTTCCATGATGCTCCACTATGTCTCCTTCTTCCATGTTGCTGCGCTGTGACTACTTTTTCACACTTCTGCGCTATGTCTACATTTTCCATGATCCTCAACTATGACTACTTTTTCCATGCTGATGCGCAATGACTACTTTTTCCACGCTGCTGCGCTATGTCTACCTTTTCCATGATGCGACACTGTGGCTACTTTTTCCATCTGCTGTGCTATGACTACTTTTTTCCATGATGCTCCACTATGTCTACTTTTTCCACGCTGCTGCGATATGACCACTATTTCCACGCTGCTGCGCTTTGTCTACCTTTTGCATTGTGCTCCAATATGACTACTTTTTCCAAGCTGCTGCGCTATGGCTACCTTTTTCATGATGCTCTACTATGACTTCTTTTTCCACACTGCTGCGCTATGACTACTTTTTCCTCACTAATGCGCTATTGTCTACATTACCCATGATGCTCCACTATGACTACTTTTTCCACGCTGATGCGCTATGACTACTTTTTCCTCGCTGCTGCGCCTTATCTATTTTTCCATTATGCGCCACTATTTCTACCTTTTCCACGCTGCTGCGCTATGACTCCGTTTTCCACGCTGCTGCGCGATGTCTTCCTTTTCCATGATGCTTCACTCTTACTACTGTTTCCACGCTGCTGCACTATGACTACTTTTTCATCGCGTCTGCGCTATGTCTACCCTTTTCATGATGCTAAACTATGGCTACTTTTTCATTCTGCTGCGCTATGACTATTTTTACAATGCTGCTGCGCCATGTCTACTTTTTCCATGATGCTCCACTATGTCTACTTTTCCATGCTGCTGTGCTATGACTACGTTTTTCACGCTGCTTCGCTATGTCTACTTTTTCCATGATGCTCCACTATGTTTACTTTTTCCTCACTGCTGCGCTATGACTACGTTTTCCACGCTGCTACATTATGACTACTTTTTCCATGATGCTCGATTATGTCTCCTTTTTCCACGCTGCTGCGCTATGACCACTATTTCCACGCTGCTGCGCTTTGTCTACCTTTTGCATTGTGCTCAACTATGACTTATTTTTCCAAGCTGCTGCGCTATGACTACTTTTTTCACACTGCTGCGCTATAACCCCCTTTTCTACCTTGGCTACCTTTTTCATGATGCGCTATTATGACTTCTTTTTCCACACTGCTGCGCTATGACTCTTTTTTCCACACTGCTGCGCTATGACTACTTTCTCCACGCTGCTGCGCTATAACCCCCTTTTCCATTATGCTCCGCTAAGTCTACTTTTTCCAAGCTGCTGCGCTATGTCAACCTTTTCCATGATGCTCCACTATGAATGCGTTTCCACGCTGCTGCGCTATGATTAGTTTTACCACGATGCTGCGCTATGTCGTCCTTTTCCATGATGCTCCCCTATGACTTCTTTTTTACGCTGCTGCGCTATGACTACTTTTTCGATGCTGCTGCGATATGTCTACCTTATTCATGCTGCTTTGCTATGACTACCTTTTTCATGATGCTCCACTATGTCTCCTTTTTCCACGCTGCTGCGCTATGACTGCTTTTTTCTACACTGCTATGCGTTGTATACATTTTCAATGGTGCTCCACTCTGACTACTTTTTCCACACTGGTTCGCTATGACTACTTTTTACCATGCTGCTGCGTTATGTCTGCCTTTTCCATGATGCTACACTGTGGCTACTTTTTCCATCTGCTGCGCTATGACTACGTTTTGCACGCTGGTGCGCCATGTCTACTTTTTCCATTATGCTCAACTATTTCTACTTTTTCCACGCTGCTGCGCTAAGACCACTTTTTCCTTGCTGCTGCGATAAGACCACTTTTTTCACGCTGCAGCGCTATGTCTACTTTTTTCCATGATGCTCCACTCTGAGTACTTTTTCCACGCTGCTGTGCAATGGCTACTTTTTTAAGCGTCTGTGCTATGTTTACCTTTCTCATTATGCTAAACTATGGCTACTTTTCTGTCTGCTGGGCTATGACTACTTTCTCCACGCTGCTGCGCCATTTGTACTTTTTCCATGATGCTCCACTATGTTTACTTTTTCCACGCTGCTGCGCTATGACAACTTTTCCAAGCTGTTGCGCTATGACTACTTTTTCCACGCTGCTGCGCTATGTCTACCTTTTCCAAGTTGCTCATCTATGACTACTTTTTCCACGCTGCTGCGCTATGACCTCTTTTTCCACGTTGCTGCGCTATAGCTACATTTAACACGCCGCTGCGCTATGGCTAGCTTTTCCATGATGCTCCACTATGTCTACTTATTCAACGCTGCTGGGCTATGTCTACCTTTTCATGATGCACCACTATAACTACTTTTTCCACGCTTCTGCGCCATGACTACTCTTTTTAAGCTGCTGTGGTATGTCTACCTTTTCCATGATGCTCCATTATGACTACTTTTTCCACGCTGCTGTGCTATGACTACTTTTTCAACGCTGCTGCGCTGGGTCTCCCTTTTTCACGCTGCTGTGCTTTAACTACCATTACCATGATGCTCCACTATGTCTCCTTTTTTTCCACGCTGCTGTGCTATGGCTACTTTTCTACGCTGCGGCTCTTTGTATACCTTTTCCATGATGCTCCACTATGACTACTTTTTCCACGCTGCTGCGCTGTGTCCACCTTTTCGATGATGCTATACTATGGCTACTTTTTTCCACACTGCTGCGCTATGACTACTTTTTCCACGCTGCTGTGCCATGTGTACTTTTTCCATGATGCTCCACTGTGTCTAATTTTACCACGCTGCTGGCCTATGACTACGTTTTTCATGCTACTGCTCTATGTCTACCTTTTCCATGATGCTACACTACGGCTACTGTTCCACGCTGCTGCACTATGATTACTTTTTCCATGCTGCCTCGCCATGTCTACCTTTTCCATGATGCGACACTATGGCTACTTTTTCCACGCTGCTGCGCTATGACTACTTTTTCCACGCTGCTGCCCCATGTCTACTTTTTCCATGATGCTGCTTTATATCTACTTTTTCTATGATGCTACACTATGACTACCTTTTCCACTTTTCCTTCGCTGCTGAGGTATGTCTACTTTTCCATGCTGATCCGCCATTTCTACTTTTTTCCACGCTGCTGCGTTCTTTCTATTTTTCCACGCTGTCCAACTATGTCTAATCTTTACACGTTGCTGTGCCATGTCTCCTTTTTTCCAAGCTGCTACGCTATGGCAATTTGAAAATTTGGTGTTTGTAATCATGTCAACTAGGGAAAATATACGCCTTATCGCTAGAACTCCTTTGGCACAGTTTATGATATTTAGATTTTAAATGTATCCTTCATTTGGTAGCAGATGTTTTTATCCTTATTGTCGCACGAGACAACTCCGTAAATTTGAGAGATTCAGGGGTGTCCCCGTGTCGTCAGTATTACTAAAATGTGTGTGGTATTTCCTGATTATATAAACATGCGTTTTATGGTGTCCCGCTCTTATACATGCTTAGGTTCACTAGAATGTTAGCTAGATTATGTTATACCTATAAAAAGACCAACTCTCCAGAAGCCTGAGGATGCATTTAGACTCATTCGAGCAGTCACTGATGTTCACACAAAATATGACAGGAGATGAAGGATTATTCCCAAAACTTAACTAGATCTAGATGGCAGAGACATGAGGGTCTGGATGGGAGGGACTTGTATTTACTATTCATTAAAAATTTAGCCCATTATTCATCGCATTAAAATTTTGGGTTATTCATTTAAATAAGACCAATTATTCATTAAAAATAAGAAAGGTGGCAAAGAAATCTGATTATTCACTATTCATTATTTTTTTTTTCAATTCATTAAAAATAGTATTATTCATTATTTTTAGGCTCTCATTATTCACTATTCATTATTTTTTGGCTCATTATTTACTATTCATTATAAAAAGGCCATTATGCACTAATCATTATACCCCATCCAGACCCTCAGATATTTCACGCACGGATCCAGTGTGTGTGTGGGGGGGTACAGGGGTCCGGACCATATCCCCTCCCAATAAAAAAAGTTGTCCAAGTCTTGTTCTTTCAGATGGACTCCCCTCCCCCGACGACAATTCCTAGATCCGCGCTTACATGTACAATTTTACATATAATGTATATCTATATTGACCGTTTTCTGTGAGCTGGAATGAAAAGGAATGCGACTGTTGGCATACCAATCGTGTTGGCTCAGTTCTTAGCACCGCCCATACATTTTAGATAACGCCCACTTTACAACGCGCATGCGCATAAGGATTAATGTCTCCCTCTTCCACGGTCGCCGTTTTCTACGTTACACCGGCCATCATCCACAACACTCTCTCTCTCCCCATGTGAAACACTGCTACCCATTTTTTCACTGTGCTATAAAAAGGAGACTCCTTCCCAAGGGTTTCCATGAAGTCTTCATGAATTTCATTGGAAGACATTCCTTTCTTACAGAAGCACTTGATAACCACTCTCATTTTAAGTTTCTCCATTTTGCAAATGTGTCGCAACCACCTCTCTTAAAAGTGCTTTACAAAAGCTACCAAGCATGACCGCATGCCTTTCACACTCCCAATGTCATTCAATCAGATCAAATGACCGACTGACGAAGATTTTAATTCAATGAATCTTACCGAAGCAAATCGGGCCGATAACTTTTTGATTACACCTCGTACATGTTGCATACTTAGTCAATTATAATAGCTAACCTTTAAGAGGATAATAATAAAAAGCCAGTGATTATGATCAGAAAATACCACAGTCACAAACCACAGACCAACCCACGGCAACGTGAGGAAGAGCCACAGAACACAGACATCAGGAAGACAATCAAAGCAAAGCAACCAGCTCTCTCTTCCCCATCAAGATGATTGCAAAATTAAACGGACACAAAATACTGAATAACAAAACAATGACCAAACACAGAACCCACACAAACAATAGGAGCAACAATAAACAATAAATCAACAACAACAGAACCACCACCTTAAAACAGATATCATCCTATGCCACTGGGGGGGGGGGGGGGCTTAAGTGCATTTTACTGGTACCAAATCTTCACCCTAGATTCTGTTGTTGTTAAAGCACACAAATGTTTAGCTCGCACGGAGGCTTCTTCATTTGAGTACCCACGGCATATGTTTTGGTTGAGAAATAAAAATAAGAAATAAAATAATATCTCACTCTTATCTAGACGTTTGTCATGCAATCGGAACTGCCTCGGCCAATTCCGCGACTTTCCATGGAATCAGACCATGTTAACACAATAACAATTGTGATTTCAGCAAAACAAACGGCTTAAATGAAGCTTATGCTTTTTCAATAAATATCGCTATAGCGATGTTTTATTGAAAAAAACATAAACTTCATTTTTTCTGCTGATTAAACTTTTCGGATGATCAGAATAATCGATTTTAATTGAGCTGAACCCACATGCTACAGAACTAATTTTCCATACGCCAGTATCGGCTAACAAAATGGAGCTTTTTGGTACATAGTACTATGCGTAATGCTCCTTACATACAGCCGAGCCATGATTCGATTCTCGAATTGTGGTGGACTTTCCCGAATGGTTTGTCATGCTGCACGCTAATCTTATACTGTGATATAATTGTAAATGCTTCTTCGGATGCATCGATGAAACAAGCAATTTCTTATTTTCCGGTTCTTTTCAATTTATAAGATGATGACATTAAACATACGCACACCATAATTACTCTTTAAAGAGAAATGCGCGGATGCATGGTTATTTGAATATTGCTATAGTTAGATCAACCGATATGAACTCATTGGAATACGTTAATTGTTTCATTCCTGGAAGCGACTGTTCAAAAAATTGTTAGTCTAATGAAGTCGTGAAATTGATGAATTTCACTAAATCGCATTGTATATGCAACTATTATATTACAAATATCATCCATTATCGTCTCTAATATCGTTCCCTTCTACAAATGAATTAACAGACACTCCATTGTTTGTACATTAAATGGGTAAAATTGTTTTGAACCATCGTCTCTATGTGTGTTACAATATTAATAGACTTTTCGCTTACTGTAAAGACGGCAACTTTAAAATTTATATCTGGGCGTGCTTCGGCTATTTCATCTGCTAAGGCAGGGAAATCAGGTTTTGTTTATAATTTGCTAAAGAGTTAATAAGCTTTTTGGGCCGCGCAAACGTGCGTGCATTTCATGAAAATCCTAACCGTATACACACTGAACTCACATTTATTAACAATTAAAGCGCATAATCACAAAATGTATGTTTTTATCGTCCACTAAAATATTTGAAGCCTCATAGAGAAACAGTGTGGACCCAGATCAGACTGCTCCTGCAGGAGCAGTCTGATCTGGGTCAACAATGTTTGCCTCTATGCGTATGTCAAATAGAAATTTTCAGATGTAGTTATTTTGCTGGCGCATTAACGTGCCACTTCAGACTTTTTCGATAAAAATCTTCTGTTAGCAAAACTCCGCTACGAAAGGGACTACCAATTCCAAGCCATGCATCAATCTACAGAAAGCTACTACAAAGTAAGTAAGGTTGCAAAGATCAGGAATCGATACAATCAAGTACCACACCTGACCCAGGATACCAATGGGAAAGTGACAAACTCACAGAAGACACCACAAACGAGAGCCAAGAGGTCAGCCCTTTCCCAGCAGGTGACCACGAAGCACATATAAACAGACGCGCACAAAACATAGCAAACACAAGACAGAACAAAAACATAAAAGATCCACAAAAGAAGTACCGCCTTGGAACGGTCAGTAAAATATTTTACTGGAGGGCTTAAACCGGTTTAACGGCGCCAACCTCACCCTTAATTCAGATGTGGATCAAAACACATAGATATTTGGTTTGCATGAAAGACCCCTAACTTATCAATGCATCATCTCCTAAAACATATAAATCAAGATATAACAAGGAGATAAAGCAAGGATAAGGACTCAACAGTAAATTAAACTGAATACCGGAGCAAAAGAAATCCAACAGGTAAACCCCGGTGGGCCCGACAAACAGCCAAAGCATCAGGCCCCTACCATCTCATCAAACCATCCCAATGATTAAAAAAACAGCTTCTATTTTTTTTACCTTGTTGTATTTTGCAAATTTGTCAGAAAAAGTACATGATAATACATGACTTTGAAATTCAAAATGTTTATGAAATAAAATGATTTTCAGAGTTACTTAACGATGCCACCCGAAAGACCACCACCTGGTCTGGTTCATGTGCTAATCCGCTATATTTCATATCCTCCCCTATTACGATAATGTCATGACATTCGAAGTTGAATTTGCGATTCAGTGACATTTTTATTCTGTACAGTGCCGGTTAAAATTCACGAACAGTGACGTCCCGCCATCCGCTTTTCTCAACAGTTTTACGGACTTTTTTCGTCAAAATGATTTATTTCACTAATTTCAAAACAATTTATCAGCATATGACCATTCGATTTCACTCAGAACAATCAAAAGTACCGTCAACTTTATTTTTTCAACATGGGGGCGCAATTATATTGACACACCGTCATGTTCAATTTCGATGGGATGATGCTATGCGATCATAGCGTATTTATACATGAAACTGTATTTTCATGTTGGGCGAATTTCCAATTGGTTGAGTTTATATCTATTCATAACAACACTCAATTTGGCTAAATAATTAAGCATGTTGAATTAATTGCGATTATTTTCATACTTTTTAAACCCGTTTCAAGAACTATTTTACTACATGTATAGTCGTGTCTGTCAATTAGCGAGGTCATGCACGAGATTGTAGCTTTACACAACAACATCATAGCGGTACTTTTCTCCTCGCAAAAATGAACGGATTTGCAGCGATCTTTTGATTCTGATGGACAGGAGAGGACTGTCAAGGTATGAATAACTATTTTATAAACCAGCTTACGTTAATGTCGGGACTGATTTATTTTTCGATTTCCAGAATAAAGGCAGCAAAAGTTTCGTTTAGTAAGCGGTGCCATGACCTGATTTGTAAACACAATATAGGAAATATGTACGGAGGGTACTTTTGGCTTTTCTTATTTCATATTACTATCTAATAACCTGTAATTGTATTTATTGACCTATCCACCTGTTACTAAATTAAATCAGCATTTATACAATGCCAAAACTTGATCGGGCCTGATCTGAATCCACTGGTTGATATCCTAATACGGATTTTAGCCTGATGAGTTGTATTTTATAAAGTTTGTATCTTACAATCTTGTATAGAAATGGGTACATGCCTTGGTGACGCATCATTATGTTCTCCCCTTCACAGGCCCTCGGACCTCTCCCTTGAAAAAGTTGATTATTACTTTTGCAAACAGTTTGGACCTAGATCAGGCCCGACATAAAAAGGTCGGGCTTGATCTGCATCTGAACAGCGTCAGGTAAGATGTTGATCCATTGATGATGTTCCAGGGAGAATTTTACCTAAATGATTTTTTATGCAAACAGTTTGAACCAGATCAAGCCAGACATAATAATAATGTCCGGCCTCACTCTGCATCCACGCCATGCGCGGATCCAAATGGGGGAGGGGGTGAGGGGGTCCAGAGGACCCCTTCTAAAATATCACAAAAATATAGTTTCTTTAGCAATTGGTCCGGACCCTTGAAAAATCACAAAGCTACCAAGCCACATTTTTATGTATGGCCAATATCGGCACTCTAGCGAAACGTCATTTAAATGGCTTTTCGCTGACGGGCCGATGATGGCCCGCTTATAGTGGTTTTTGGATCCTCTCTCCCCTCATTAAAAGAAAAAAGTGTAAAAGTTTGACTCCCTCTGACAAAATCTTTTGGATCCGGGCATGCATCCAAACTCTTTGACACTGATGGTACGATAAGATGGGTTTTCAGTATATCTCAGTAAGCTCATCGGAAGCAGTTGTATCAAGACTAATAATAGACTGACCCAAAAATCGTACTTCGAGATTCTAGGAAATAAAACAAAAGATTTGTGTGCTCTCTCTCTCTCTCTCTCTCTCTCTCTCTCTCTCTCTCTCCTTTAGCACCTGCTATGTAAGTTTGCAAACAGTTTGGATCCAGATGATCGTCCGACGTTTCAACGGGCCTGATTTGGGGCAAACAAGCATACCAATAGTTAATCTATATAGTAAGCGCATGTCCTACCTATTTGCGTCGGATGCGCACAATACGCCGGGTATACTCATATATCTCAAAGAAAAGAAAATTTCAGACAAGCAGTCAGGGGCATAACCTGTAAAAGTTACAATATATATCACTTGAAGAAGTTAAAATTGGGTCTTTTCGACAATGCGTTCAAAGTGAGGCTATCGAAAGTAACTTATTTAGGTTACATCTGAAATTATTTACGCCAAGGTCAAATTTTAGGTCGTTAAAAATATAACTTATTCAAGTTAAAATGTAGTTTATTTGTCCTCTCTTCAATGACCTCGCGTACAAATTTCTAGACGATGCGTACACAATTTTATTGCATAATCGTAAAGCTATGTAATAGGTCTTTCAGATAAAATTACCCACATGGCCGTGAAAATTGCGGTAACTCCGGAATATGCAGATGAAAAAAGGTAGTTTCACTCAAACAGGTTACTTTTGTTTTTGTTGCTAAAAAAGTTAACTGCTTTAAGTGATATTTTTTTAACTTTTGGAAGTTATGCACCTGACTGACAAGTACCACAAATCTATCTTTTCTTCAAGATGCATGCAGTGCGCCGTTTCATCCATGTGTCAACCTGCTCAATTTAAATTAAACTGTCAACGGACATAATTTTATCACATTTTGGTACTTAGATGAGTCAGCGCATGAGTCAGCGCAAATGTGCACTCTTAAAACACCATTCATTGCTCACTGTGTCACACATAACGCTGGAGAGTAGATGTTGGCTCAAGCAGTATAACTCAAGCATCACAGTGTGTTGAATGGATTACTTATATGCTTCACGACTCAAACCACAACGTGGGAAAAGGTCCTTTTGTAAGCAAACTTATTTATAGCATTCACAAGCATATCAATGCTGTTGTTTACCGCTGTGGTTCATATGGCTTAATTACGTCTACGACAAGAAGTTATGACCAGGCAGTGTATGACCTAGGTCCTACAGGGTGAACACAAGCTAAGACGGGCGTTTTGCTCGCGCGCACGGCATGCGAAAAAGAACATCGTTGCAAGATTAGCCATCTACGTAGAATGGAACCTTCCAAATGTCGCCTGCCTAATTAGCAGTACAATAGGACAAGGATGGGACAAACATATAAACGTACATCGATTTTCCGTGTTTCATAATTTTAGAAATTCACTTTCTATAAAAAGGGCAGTGTTCTATATTTCAGAATGTTTTAAAAAATATTTTCGACAATAGTTTTAGGTGTTCAACATTTCAGAGTGTTCAATTTTTTTTTTAACATTTACAGTATATCTTAGTGAATTTGTCAAAACAGTTTTTTTTCTTTAGCAAAAAGTTTAAACCCAGATCAAGCCCGACATGGTGTCCAGCATGATCTCAATCCAAACTGTGTTTGACACTCTGTATTCCTATTAGATATTTTATTCTTTTGCAAACATGTTTGAACACAGATTAGGCCCGATGGACCTGATATTGATCTAAATTGTTTGACACTGATGATATTCTGATTAAAAGAAAAAAATACAAATCATGCAGAAAAGTATAAACAGTTAATCCCAGAATCCAAAGAGTTATATTTTACTGTCGAAAAGCCCGATATGCATGACATTTTAGCAGCAGACCCTAGCTACTGTGTACAATAACGTCAAAGTCATTTTGGCGTTTTACAAAAACGTCATGTTATTTTGGCATTTTAACATCACTTCCTATAAAAGCCTTACACATAAGTCCATATAAAGCATAAAGCTAGTATCTCACTTGGATGCGAGCAATTTGCGACTATTTCGAGACTAATTTGAGACACGTTTTGGGGACAGAAATACGACATTGCAACCATAATCACACTGCGGTCACACCGAACAGGTGATTAAGACATATTTGCGACAGTCGCACGAATGTCGTACGATTGTCGCACGAATCATTGGCGAATGTTTCACGACATTCGCGCGACATTCGTGCAACATTCGTGAGACACTCGCACGATGTTCGCCAGATGAAATTGCGAGCATTTATTACCATCGACCGCCTCACGAACGTCGTGCGACTGTCGTACGACTGTCGCGCGAAGGTCGTGCGACTGTCGCGCGATGGTTTTTGCAAGAAATGTTAAACCAAGAAAAATAAACATTTGAACAAGCATTGGAACTTCAGACTAGGAAGGTCCTACGCTGTTGGAAGGAACTAGAGGGCCTGTTGGAAGGTGTCAAGTTGCTGGGTGGTGTTGGACTGTTGAAATGTAGCAAATATTGAGTTAGGAAAAAGTTAACTCGTTTAAGCTGCACAGTTATGATGGCCCATCATCTTAAGAAAGTCAGTCGAGACCTCTCACATGCTCTAATTGCCCATGCGTATGGCATGATGAGCCCAACCAAATCAAAATTGCAATGAGTTCGGATGAACCTCGTCCTGCAAAAATCTATTTTATACAGTTATGCACACAACAAAGGCACAGATCAGACTGCACGGATGCGCATTCTAAACAGAATCTTTGTTGTTCGCTGCAGTGATTATTTTATAGGGTTCTATATGCCAAATTCAAACCTTAGAAGGGCTGCTGAGACTAAGCAGGCTGTTGTAGTCTAACCAAGACTCAATAATAATACCTTTATACCGTAATATAAATTGTAAACATTTAAGTAGGCCTTATAAAACATACTTAACAAAATTATCCTGCAGAATTCAGAACCATTTTAAATAACTGAAATTACTCCAAACAGTAAACATGTAAGTAAGCCTAATCAATACACCATACTTATATGAAACTATCATCTCAGATAGCAAGAATACTTGACAACTGGAATTAGTCAAAACTGTATACTTAAGTATGCCTAAACAAGATCTCGTACTAAGAAGGAACTATCATCTCAGATAGGAGGAACTCTTTAAACGAACCTTTGGCGACATGATTGCGAGTAATTTAAGATACTCGCGCGATAGTCGTGAGACGTTCGTGCGACTGTCTCACGACGTTCGCCAGAACATAGCTTAGTTTAATTTACTCGCAATGCTGTCGCGAAGTGTCTCATTTATGTCGCAATTGGTTCGCAATTCAGTCTTATTTATCTCGCAAATATGTCTTGTTCCAAAATGATTGCGACTAAATTGCGAGGGGTCGGCGACAAGTTCGCGATAGGTTCGAGACACCCGCGATCACTTTGCGACCATTTTGCGAGGAATTTTGTCGCATAAAATTTTTGAACATGTTCAAAATTTTCGCGACTACTTTGCGCCACTTGGCGACACATGCGAGGAAATTACGAATCACTGGCGACTGTTTCGAGACTATTTTGCGAGCCACTCGCGATGTCAGTCGCCAGTTGTCGCAAAACAGTCGCAGTCCAGTGAGATAGGGGCTTTAGAGTTTGCACTATTTGCTGTAGCTTTCAGGGATGTGACCCTGTCATTTTATTTGTTGGCAGGGTGGAATTCGTTTCTCTTGAGGAACAATTGGTGGGGGGGGGGCGGGGGGTAGGGTGATCTTATTCTTTTCTCTCTCCTTTCTCTGGAATGAGTCCCAACATGACTGAACTATTGATGACTAGGACTTTAAGCCTTAACTCAATCAATCAATCAATCAATCAATCAATCAATCAATCAATCAATCAAATTAACATATTTTTGAAGCTTAAATCAATAAAATACTCTTATCTATCAATTTAAGCACCTGTTTTGGGTTTCGTAAATTTGGGATGAAAAAAGGGGTTCCAATGTCACAATGCGGTGAAACGGCGATTACGTTTTATTGGAGATTCTCACGTGAACGGCTCTCCGAGTAGGAGCACTATCCGCGTACGCCGAGCTTGCCGACTTTCGACCAAGGCTGGAAGGGGCGAGGCTTGTTTTGTTCTTAATGGTTCGTACCACAAAGTAAGCACAGAAATTACCAGCACAAAGGAGGCGCAAGCGATGCAGAGGCGTACGCAATTTTGGTGCCAAAGAAACAGCCTGTGATATGTAGAGCAACAACCCACTGCCAGTGCGAAATTATTTCGATTCTAACACACAAAAAAAGATTAGACCTAGACTTCAGTCGATGGTACACCATCGCAAATACCCGCTTTTAAGCTAACCAAAGCATCTGCAAAGTTTGAAGTTGCCACTTCTAACCGTTTAAGAGGAGATGCATTTACAAGAAAGTAGATTATTTCACTTTTGACCTTGACCTTAGGTCATGGACAAACAGGAAACATTGCCCAGTATCCTTTAAATCATATGACCTATGCACCACCAAAGTTTGAAGCTGCTATTTCCAAGGGTTTAGGAGGAAATGCATTTACAAGAAATATTTGATTTAACCTTGACCCAATGTCAAGGTCACATGAAGCATTGCCCTCTACATTGTGTGACCTATGTAACTGCAAAGTCTGAAGTTGCTACGGCCAATTGTTAAGGAGATGCATTACGAAGAAAATACATTATTTGACCTTGACCCCAAGGTCAAGGGTGTCAATATCACACAAAATGTTGCCCAGTACCCTCGACTATATGTGACCTATGCACCAGCAAAGTTTGCTACATCCTATGGTTAAGGAGAAATGCATTTACAAGAAAATACATTATTTGACCTTCAAGGTCACACAAAATGTTGCCCAGTACCCTCGACATTGTGTGACCTATGCGCCAGCAAAGTTTTATATTGCCACATCCCACGGTTAAGGAGCAGATGCATTTACAAGAAAATACATTATTTGAAAATAATTCGAAATGTTGCCCAGTGCCCTCTACATCATGTGACATATGCACATACATAGTTTGAAATGACTACATCAAAAGGTTTAGGAAGAGCAGTATTTAAAAGAAAATTCAATATTAAATATGCTGCCCAGTACCCTCTACATCATGTGACCTATCCAGCTAAAAAGTTTGAAGTTGCTACACCTAACCGTTTAGGAGGAGGTACATTTACAAGAAAACATAATTTGATCTTCGACCTTGACCATAGAATCAAGGTCACACGAACTGTTGTCCAGTACCCTCTATATCATGTGACCTATTCAGCTACGAAATTTTAAATTGCTACGTCAAAAGGTTTAAGTGGAGATGCATTTACAAGAAAATTCAATATTTGACTTTTGACCTTGGCTTTTGGGTCAAGGTCACACAAAATGTTGCCCAGTACCCTCGACATCATGTGACCTATTCAGCTACAAAGTTTGAAGTAGCTCTGTCTAACCGTTTAGGAGGAGATACATTTACAAGAAAATATATTATTTGATCTTTGACCTTGACCTTGGCACACGAAATATTTCCCAGTACCCTCTACATCATGTGACCTATCAAACTACAAAATTTTTAAATTGCTACCTCTAACGGTTTAGGAGATGATACATTTACAAGAAACGTGACGGACCGACGATGGACCGACTTTGGTACGAAAATATTATACACTTTTCTGAAAAAAAGCGGATATAAAAATATGAACGAGCCTATAAGAATCCATCATGAGCTGAGACACGTTTTGATCGTACAACGTTGTAAAAACGACGTTACAACGTCTAGTGTCAACGTTACAATGCCCTATGTGATAGGTGACATCATTAAAATCAAACTGGCTACCAAATGACGTCACACCAGTCCGGGTCCAGTCCGTACAGTGATTTATCAACTAATAAGTCACTGGGTTTAATAATTGGCTATATGGACGAGGTGTGTCAGAATTATAATAAGCAGCAACTTTTAAGTCTAAATACAAAATTGGCTGTTGTTAAGTCCCTTTTATGGCATTTATTACTCACCATACATTTTGGACGTACAAGTATTTTCATCTATATATTTGAATTTAGCTAACATATTTCTTTAGTTTTAAAATGCATGCACTTTTTTAGAAGTGATATGGCATGCTTTGTCCACCATACACATAAAATTGTAAAGCGGCACTACTTTTTGATAAACCTTTCCTCCATTTTCTAACAATATTTGAAAATTGGCTTTTGGTTTATATGGTTTAACAATGCATTGGAATAAATTAAAAATTAGCAGATGTACTCAACAGGCTCATAAACAAGCTTTTGCAAGTATTATTACATGTATATCTGTTTCTCTTTTTGAAAACAATTTTATTTCCCAGCTTAGCAATACCATCTTTTTCAATTGGAATATCATAAAATGGAAATGATGTTTCTGTTAAATAATAGCTTGGATTTATTGCAAAACAAACACTCTTCAAATTCATATATAGCTTTGGTTGGTATTTCTTTGAAAATGGTCTTTTTGTACAAATTTGAATTGGCCAAAAATGCACCAAATAGTGTGAACACCCACCTTAAGGATTAAAATGTGTTTTGCGTCTATACTGAGATATACAGTTACTTTTGAATAAAACCACGCCTCCTTTCGCAGCTTTTACCTATGTCTAAGGTTGACCAGTCATAATTACGCATTCATGAGGTGCCGCCTTTACAGTAAGCGAAAAGTCAAAGAATACCAATAACTATGTCTTACTTCTGAAGTAAGTTGACAGTGTGAGCCCTTTTCCAGCAAAAGGTACAAGCTGGCATGTGCGTCAATCGAAGACTCAGATCAGCCTGAGCATCCGCGCAGTCTGATCAGGATCTTCGATTGTCGCCCTATGGGTAGCCAAGGGTCTAACGTTTCTTCAGGGGGAAAACTAAGATTCTTATCGGACTGCGTATGTGTAGACTGATTAGAATCTTCATTGTACGCACATAAGAGCCACGACATATGATTTCCAGCAATGTGGTATTTTGACATGTGTAGACACAGACGAGCCTGTGCAGTCTCATTTTAAGCTTAGAAACTCCAAATGATGTTCGGTCAGTAGCTTAACAGTCATAGAATATTTAAGCGACTAGCAAAGGCTCTGATCAGACTTGCGCGTATGCGCGGGCTGGAAGTGAAAACAAAGGAAATTTTTTAGCAAACCCAAAATAATTTTGGTACCGAAATATTTGTCACGTTCTAACTAAGAATATGCATACCCACTCTTGATGTTTTCGTTCACAAATAAGAAAGTTATGGGCGTTTGAAGTTCTGAAGTGAAATGCATCAAAAAATACTATAGTGAAAATATAGGCTGACATCAATCACTGATATTACTTTTATTTGCTTTTGATATGCATTGATGCCATTTCTAAAAAAATAAAAAAAAAAAAAAAATTGCTTTTATTTGACTAATGTTCTATAGAATAAATCTGACTTCACAATACGAATATTCAGTAAGTCCTTGCGATAACTCGAATAAGAGTTGAATGCCTCAATACCTTGTAACATCAGCCTGGCGCCGATGTTATTTTTTACATGCTCAACTCTACGAAATTTCAATTGCTCCTAAAAACTAAAATACCGACAAATAAATAAGTATTTTGCTTTAAGTCTCTCATATGTTGTATTTATCATGCTAATAAATGTTAAAAAGGCCAACCATTGTTGGCATTTTAACATTTATGAGCAGGATAGATTTCATGCTCAGCTGAGTTGAGCATGGAAAAAGATTTATAACCTCGGTGCCAGATTATTCGGTTGCTGTGAAGTTTGGCCATTGCCATTATACATGTGTCGTAGAGCGAAAATGTTTTAACCTTTCTCAGATGGGAATATTCATAGGCAAATACTCTACCACATCGCTGTTAAAGCTGGCTCCTAACGCACGGTAGTAGAAGTGTATTTATATATATTTATATATACCTAGACCCTGCGACGTACACACCTCCATTTTGAAATTCGTCCCCGAATTTCTTGGTACAGGAATAACGTAAAATGAGACCAAGGCAGATATTTATGCACAGAATGGTCATTGGGTAAGTTATTTACGTTGGGCGCCATTGCCGTAGAGCGAAACTATTTTAACCTGTCCACGCCGGGAATCGAACCAAGGTTGCTGGATTTACATGTAAACACTTTATTGCTGTAAAAGCCGGTGTCTACCGCAAGGCAGTAGAAATGTATTCATATATACCTAGACCATGTGACATATGCACAGGGTTGGATTTTCGTTTAAGACATGTTCTTGGGGTAGATGTTGGCATATAAACCCTTTGTATACTAATGGGTTCTTCCTACTGTTTAGATACAATAAACTTGGGATAGTCCATTGTAAATATCTAGGGGTATCAGGTTATAATTTTCAAAAAATAGTGTATTATTCTATCTGGCGATCTTTTTTACCTTGACAAACAGTTTAGACCCGGTGAAATGCAACATTATGCTGCATTTTATATGGGTCTTTATTGTTTGAAAAAGTACTCGTTTAGGGATTTCCTGAATATACAACAAACAACAAATTCAAGTCAAGAAAATATCGAGAAAGGCACCATGTGAATATTTAAGTTGTGTACTCTTATATGTATTTGATGTGCCCTCATGAAATATTAATAAAACAGCTTTCATCTTGACACCAATACGATGTCGATTACCTCGTTGAATAGAACAACCATGATTTGCTTTTACATTAGCTTTGTGATGTTCTAAAATGTTTACTATTTGGAAAATATATCAAAGTACTAGCTATAATAACAAGGCAATTTACAGTATACCTCACTACATGTACCCTTTTATTGATTATAATTGAAGCTTATGATGGCTGCAATTAAGGCATCGAAAGGCATCATTAAAGAAATTAAAAAATGGTTCAAAATCAAATTATACTCACCATTCCTTATTATTTTGTTTTTCCTCATTCACTATGTTAGAAGACATCTTTCTTTTAAGAATACTTATTAATTTGGCATTGAGACGAACTACATGAAAGTACATAAAACTTTCAAAACGTGGATTTGTAGAACACCTGTACCAGTACAATATATAATATGTACTTTAGGTGATGGACAGATCAACAAGTTACTGTGCAACATAATTGCACCTGTGCGTCATCATGGTTTCTACTAGATGGAAACTGGTATTTTACTTCAGTATGTGTTGTCCATCGTTCACACCCTTTGCAATCAATGGACAGGATAAGTTAAACCCACTGTTTGCTAGGAACACATGAACACCTATTCTTTCACACGTTTAAGCGTTTTCTAGTTCCAAATGGAGATTATAATGTGGGCGTATAAACACTATAGGTCATGCTAATGCTTTTTTGATGGTCATCATAGAAAACCACTTGTATACAAACCAGACGAGCCTGATTATCAGAGCAGATTTCCCAACTACTACACCCTTTGCAAGTACAACATGTAGAATTACGTGAAAGTCGGACCAAAATAGTGAGCGAGTATGATCAGGAAAAACCACAATGACAAACTGCAGACAAATCTTAGGCACAGCGAGGAAGAGCCACACAACCATCAAACTCAATGGATAGCTAGCTATGCACGTTTAAAGAAGTAAAAGAGAATGCAAAGATCAGGAATCGATGACCTGTATTAGGACTATATGTGAAAGTGACAAAACACAATAAAAAATCACACACAATAGATACATTTTTACATTTGCAATAGGTGTAAACAATTTTTCTCATTACACAATTTTTCTCATGGGCCAGCCCAATAATGTATACTTTTATTTACAGCGACGGGATGCAAGAATTATAGTGACAGCATGCTATGAAGACAAAGCAAGATTAATGCTTTGCGAGGTAAGACCTGAGATTGGTTTCATACAACTTTGTTCATGCTCAACTCAACTGAGCAATCGATTTACACTACTGCAGGACATAACCATTAAAATCCCATTTATATACCCTGAAAATACCATCAATTCTCTCGAAACCATTAAATTAAGGCATTAATCCTTGTATAAAATATTTATGGTATGTATTTGAACCTACTAATAACCAATTTAAACCCACAATCATGGCAATAAACTGAAAACCATCCAAATAAAATACCATGAAATGGCCCTTAATGTATGGCATGTCATTAATGAAAACTAATGGACCATTTTGCATATATCAAACAATAATTCACAGTTTTGAAAGCGCGAGGAACACGCGCACTAGATGGCGTTAGACGGTGAAACGTCGTTTTTACGCTAAAAAAAAGTTACAAATACATGTTGATGTATGCGACACAATCCAACTATTGGCGGTATGTCCTCAGTGCAATGACGGAAAGTTGGAAGGAGCTGAGGACTTCAAATGTATTTTCGTCGTTCATTGTGTGTTAAAATCGAAAAAGATCAGCTCTTTTGTGTGAATTATTGAGTAATAATTCACTGTCTGTCGATCAGTTGTACGAAGGTGAATCACTCGCGCTATGCGCTCGTGATTTGGTCTTCTTTACAACTGACCTCCAAACAGTGAATTATTACTCATTTTAATGCTAGATCTTAATTATAATTACAAATGAGATATTTATACATGTATAGGCATACAAAGTGGGCCTGTACGGTCCGAAAATCGTTTGGATGTTTTACGGCTGGTTTAGTACTGAATTTTGGCGACAAAAGCTGGAAGACATTCCTTGTACACAAGAGGAGATGGAACAAGCAGCTGATGGCGCGTTTGTCATAGGATACTACTTCCGAAACAGAGTCATTGAGAGAGGCGTAGCTGGAATAACAGGTGGGTAATAGATAGCTTATAAATAAGCTAGAACGCTTCACATGAAGTATTTTATTAATATACTCTGTTTTACTGGCTAAATGCAACGTAATGCTTTCATCATAGGCTACTATTGGAATAAAGGGTGGCAACAATATATAAGTTACATACATGCTAGGAAGGGTCTGCTTAACTTTTTTCTAATAAACGACCCTTTATTATCAACTAAATACTGCATGATGCTTTTTATAGACTACTTCTCTTCTAGTAAGCTGGAAATAGTTGCTTCGCCCTTTTGAAGACCATAAACTCCTATGTGGATATGTTGGCCAACTCTAAAGACCCAGATGAAATGGTGCATAATGCACTGTTTGCAAAGACAAAATCGATCTTCATAGAAAACATACAATATTCTTGGGAAAAGTACAGCCTGTGGTCACTCAATATATACAGTGGGCCATCCTAACTTTATTGTTTGTAGCTTAATGGAAAATTCATTGGTCTGAAAAGGGATAAACATAAACCAATCAACAAGCTGCATTTCATTGGATAAATGCTCCTTTATGCTTATATCTTAGCTGACTACTTTAGAAACAGCCAGTGTGTAATAAGTATCACTTTAAAGAATTAAGAATGTTGTTCATATCTTTAACTTATTCCATGCAATTTCTTGCAGTTCCAGAATTTGAGGGTCTATACAAACAAGAAGAGACTTATGATCCTTCCAAGTATAATTATGAAATCATCAGTGGGCAATGTTATGATCATGTATGGGTGGCAGCACTTGCTCTAAACTGTACAGATGCTTATCTTAAATCAACTGGTGAGTGAACAACGAAAGCAGTATGCTCTAATAACTAAAGCATGAATAAAGAAATTGAAGGCCAGGACATGAGGTAATAAACCTTTTTTCGTTGAACTCAACTGAGCATGATTTTTTTCCTGCTTATAAATATTTAAGCAAATACCAGCATTTATAAACAGGATGAGTACAACATATGCGACTTTAAGAATAAGAGTGAGGTCGGCGCAGTGAAGCCGGTTTAAGCCCTCCAGTAAAATATTTTTACTGACCGTTCCAAGGTGGTACTTCTTTTGTGGATCATTTATGTTTTTTCTGTCTTGTATTTATTATGCCTTTTTGCGTCCGTTTATTTGTGCCTTGTGGTCACCTGCTGGGAAAGGTCTGACCTCTTGGCTCTCGTTTTTGGTGTCTTACTGTGAGTTTGTCACTTTCCCATTGGTATCCTGTGTCAGGTGTTGTACTTGATTGTATCGATTCCTGATTTTTGCACCCTTACTTACTTTTAAAAGCGAACACAAATATATATATTTTAGCATTTAGTCTTGGAGCATTTGAAAGAAGTACGTGCATTAGAGGCGTAAATCGACAAGTTATACCAAAAGCGCTCATTCTATGTCATCTGCATACAGGAAATGAATTTAAGTGCCGCTATATCAGTAATACTATATGAACGCTCATGGAACATTCTCTGTATATATTCATTAATATATCTATATACATGTAGATGAATAAGCATTCAACTTTGAAAAACTGGAACAAATGAAAAAGGAGGGTAGGAATATTTCAAGATGCACATCTGTAAAGATAGCAAAATCAATTGACTCCCCTGCCCCTAATTCTGAACATTTGCCAGTCGATTTCAACACATATTGATGTGTCAAAATGGTTTGATGAAATGTGGGATATATAGAATCCATCATTGGTGTTTACTGTGGATGGGAAAATCCCAACCCTAATGCCTGCCAAGTTTTCCACTGAGCGGTGGACCTGAAGGTTGAAATTTTCCTTTTATCATTGAAGAATAATGTTCGATTTTTTTCACTTACCAATTCTGCATTTGTCGATGTACTGTAGAATATTATTGGTGACGTCACTCCGTCTATGTTTACCATGGCGCGCACTTCTGAAGAAAGTTCAGCTGTGTGTTGCCAAAATATCACAGCTTGAAATAGCGACAAAACACCACTAAACACATGGTTATTTTATCAAAATGGATTTACAATTAAATTTGTTGTGGAAAATGAGTTTCTTTTTACACATCGGCAATTTGCGTTCAACATGTTCAAAGCATTTAAATAAATGTTGAAGTAAAATGCTCAGTTTATACCACGTGTAGACCTATTGTATTCATTGAAATTTCAACATTGAAACCAATGTACATGATAAATAAATTTTCTGTAAGAATACAGTCAAGTGCCTAAATTTTTTCATGTAGCTTATTTCCCATTAGCAACTTGTATCGTGTAGCATATCTCATATTAGTAATGCTGACCTCACATGAATACGTATCAGAATAGAGTTTGTCTACAGCAAGCTAACATAGGAACCACTCAATCTTTTATGCACTATTATGTGAAAAATAGTTGTTTCTGATCAACCAGCTGTATACTTGCAGTTTGATCTAGAAGTATATGTTTTATTGAGTTATCTTTGT
This sequence comes from Loripinus fragilis, assembly GCA_964019695.1. NCBI lineage: Eukaryota > Metazoa > Mollusca > Bivalvia > Lucinida > Lucinidae > Loripinus > Loripinus fragilis. The sequence continues at coordinate 71,022,688 of OZ026527.1, read as the reverse complement.
CTACGATTTGGGTATATGATAAAGGTATGTTATAGTAATGATGAATTATCATACTAACCACATACAGTGAGCCACTTTAGTTACGCACCATTTTTAAGGGCCCACATTTTTTCACAAAAATGCTTGAATCTAACATTTTCTATGATAATTTACTTATTGACATTTTATCTGTTTGATGACATCAAAAATAAATACCGGAATCACTCATGTGAATCATTCTGCTACGCCAAAGGCAATTTTGACAAAAGTGCACGACTGGACGTGCAATCTGAACGTTTATATTTTCTATTTGCGTTTTGCGCTAGGCATTATCCATGGTGATCCTTTTTGACAGAAAAACACCAAAAACAATTATTTTATTCAAGTATACCCCCTTTTTGGTCGTTGAAATCAGTAACACTGTTACTGTTTGAAGAAATGCTCGTTTTGACGTCATATTAACGTCAGTTACAATAATCAAAAAGATTTTCCTTCGTGAATTGTCTTGTTATGAGTCACTTGTTGACATAGAAGTATCAAAACACTAAAACATCTTATCATTGACACGTCTAATAGCCTTGGCAGTAGTGACGTCATCACTAACGTCAATACCGTGACGCCAATAAATCCTTTATTTTTATATTACGAAAATAAATGGCGGATACATGGTTGTTTAAAATGAAATTATTTAAGAAGTGTTTTGATAACAAGTTTATTAAGAATCATACGAAATTTTATCTAACTTTAAAAAAGTACTAAAATCAACTTTTTTCAATCCTTGGCCAGCTGAGAACCAAACTAGTAAAACGTTATTTTTTTTATAAAGTTAACAAACACATTCCAGTCTTACGTATTGCCAAGAATGAGTCGGTTCTTATCTCTGGCATAGCAGAAATTCGACCCTGAAAAAAGTGCAATGTGATCTGGGTTTCATTCGAAATAATGCAATGTGAACTGGTATTTTGAGGGTAGTGCCCTTCAAGATCCATTATCTCATTTGTTTCTGATCTGATCACAATAAAATTTCGATGGCTAATGCAACTATAGATGCGCTTTACGCTGGTAGTCTCAGATTAAAAATATCCTATTTCTTTTTTGAATAATTTTACATTTTATAAGTGGTGCGTAACTAAAGTGGCTCACTGTATGTACCAATTAAGACAGATTTACACAATAAACAGCTCAAGCTTAAATTGTTATGCTTTTAAAGTAATTTTAACGCTTTGGTTGGTCAGTAGTGTGTCATTGTGGTATTTCCTGATCAAGCTTACTTCCTTTTTTGAGTGCTAAAACATAATTATTCGCAAAGAAAAAGCATGTTGGTGCAAACTAGCAGCCTGTTCATAGAACAGGTCTGACCAGGGTCTATTTATTTGCTTTCTTCATTTGAGCTGCGACATGAGATTTCCAACAATGTAGTATCTGCGACCAGCAAAGCCTCAGATCTGGCTGCGCACGCGCGCAGTCTGATCAGAGCCTTTGCTAGGCGCTTGAATATTCTTTGAGTGTTAAGCTACTGGCTGAACATCATTTGGAGTTTCTAAGCTTAAAAGGAGGCTGCATAGGCTTGTCTGAGTCTACACATGTCAAAAGGCCACATTGTTGGAAATCACATGTCGCGGCTCATTGAATGATGATTTGCATGGACTAGCTAAGATCATCAACTGGTAGATTTTATTTTTCAGTACCTAAAGTGTAAATGGTTAATTGGTTATATTTTAGGACATCCTAAAAGCTTGGATAAATTCTCCTATAGTGACAGTGACATAAATGAGGTGATATTATCCTGTATGTCTAATGTGTCAATGACAGGCATTACCGGTAGCATTAACTTTGAAGAGGGTGCTGATCCAATAAAAGACGCTGAGATTGAACGGATACAAGGTTAGTATAAGTAACAATCTGGTAAATGTAAAAAGGGCAGGGATCATAATACATGAATGATAAGGGCTATATTTTAGGGGTAAATTATTGGTTTAATATCATAGGGCCAGTTAAGCAAATTTATTTGGCGTAAAATTACTAAAATTATCTTACCTATTGATTTAAACATGTGTTGTGCACACTGGTAAATGTATACGTCGATTTGCTGGTATTTACGCATATTGCCGGTACTTCATAGACCAGATGTGGTAGATTTTGGTGTAAATACTATATAGAAAAACATGCCATATGCCACTTTGATATTCGATCGTAACTCGAATCTATTCCTAAATGCTTACATAAATAGCCATGTATATACTGAATGCTTAAAAAATGTTTGAAGTCTACAGTAAATACCAGCAAATCGACATATACATTTACCAGTGTGTTGTGGGTGCTCAAAAGAACTTATCATTGAGGTGGTTCTTTTGAGTACCCACAACATATGTTTTGGATGAGAAATAAAGAAAAAAAAATCAATACACACTCTTATCTTGAAGCCTTGGTTAATACTAAATCAAGGGAACTATTATTTATTAGATGATTTATATTTACTGAAATCTTTGCTTCACTTACTTAAGAAATGAACTCGATTTTTGGAATGTTCATGGAATCATGAAAACTTTGGGTCTCTTGCAAAGTAAGTGAAGCCGGAAGGGCTTTCGGGCTTCAGGTTAAATTTGCAAAAGACCAGAAGTATTCTTGATATCATGAACATTCCAAAAATTGAATTTATTGCTTATATTTACATTGTATTATAAATATCTAAATGTAAAAAAATATTTTTGATTTATAAATTAAAACAGTTTAGTATTTAAGATATAGTAGTATTAACGGTTTAGTTGGAGTGTAAAATGGAAAAGCTGAACAGCCAGCTTAAACACGGACAGCTAATGGAGTAAACAAGAGGCTTGATTTGCACGTGTGACTCACATGTTGATCGCTGTCAATCACCACACCAGTGTCACTTCTGTGTTCAAAGTGTATTACACCGGCAAGTGAGCTTGGAAGCTGTCAATCAAATGTATGTTATTCATGAGGCTATGAACGGTTACAAGAATCTAAAAATCGATTAAAGGATTGCTTCGAAAATGTAAATATATTGATATGAAAGCATTAGCGAGTATGACTGACTAGCAAATGCAATAATCAGGTATCACAGATCAACCTTCAAAGAAAGTGACATTAAATCACAGGCAAACAAAGCTACACGCATAAATAGAGATGTAGAGAATACTAGGTGAGTGTCTTTTGATATCAAGTTTACCAGGCAAGGCTTTGAGAACCCTTGTTGACATCACGAGGCTTGTCGAGATATAGAGAATACTTGGTGAGGGTCTTTTGTTATCAAGATTACCTGGCAAGGCTTTGAGAACGCTTGTTGACGTCGCAAGACTTGCAGAGATATAGAGAATACTAGGAGAGTGTCTTATGATATCAAGTTTACCAGGCAAGGTTTCAATGACGCTTGTTGAAATCGCGAAGCTTGCCAAGATATAAAGAGAATATTATGTGAGTGTCTTTTGATATCAAGTTTACCAGGCAAGGCTTCGAGAACCCTTGTTGACGTCGCGAGGCTTGCCGAGATATAGAGAATACTAGGTGAATGTCTTTTGATATCAAGTTTACCAGGCAATGCTTCGAAAACACTTGTTGCCATTGCGAGGCTTACCGAGATATATAGAGAATACTAGGTGAGTGTCTTGTGAAAACAAGTTTACCAGGCAAGGCTTTGAGAACGCTTGTTGACGTTGCGAGGCTTGCCGAGATATAGAGAATACTTGGTAAATGTCTTTTGATATCAAGTTGACCAGGCAAGGCTTTCAGAAAGCTTGTTGACGTCGCAAGACTTGCCCAGATATAGACAATACTAGGTGAGTGTCTTATTATATCAAGTTTACCAGGCAAGTCTTCGAGAATGCTTGTTGACATTATGAGGCTTGCCAAGATATAAAAAGAATACTAGATGAGTGTCTTTCGATATCAAGTTGACCAGGCAAGGCTTTTAGACCGCTTGTTGACGTCGCGAGGCTTGCCGAGATATATAGAATACTAGGTGAATGACTTTTGATATCAAGTTTACCAGGCAAGGCTTCGAGAACATTTGTTGACATCTGGAGGCTTGCTGTGATATATAGAGAATACTAGGTGAGTGTCTTTTGATATTAAGTTTACCAGGCAAGGCTTTGAGAACGCTTGTTGCCGTTGCGAGGCTTGCTGAGATATAGAGAATACTAAGTGATTGTCTTTTGATATCAAGTTTAACTGGCAAGGCTTTGAGAATGCTTGATGATATCACGAGGCTCGCCAAGATATAGAGAGTACTAGGTGAGTGTCCTTTGATATCACGTTTAACTGGCAAGGCTTTGAGAATGCTTGATGATATCACAAGGCTCGCCAAGATATAGAGAATACTAGGTGAGTGTCTTTTGATATCACGTTTAACTGGCAAGGCTTTGAGAATGCTTGATGATATCACGAGGCTCGCCAAGATATAGAGAATACTAGGTGAGTGTCTTTTGATATCAAACTTACCAGGCAAGGTTTTGAGAACCCTTGTTAACATTGCGCGGCTCACAGAGATGTAAAGAATACTAGATGAGTGTCTTTTGATATCAATTTCAACAGGCAAGGCTTTGAGAACGCTTGTTGACATCGCGAGGCTTGCGGACATATAGAAAATACTAGGTGAGTGCCTTTTGATATAAAGTTAAACAGGCAAGGCTTTGAGAACGCTTGTTGACATCACGAGGCTTGCTGAGATATAGAGAAAACTAGGTGATTGTCTTTTGATATCAAGTTTACCAGGCAAGGCTTTGAGCACGCTTGTTTAAACGGGGAGGCTTGCCGAGATAAAGAAAATACTAGGTGAGTGTCTTTTGATATCACGTTTACCAGGCAAGGCTTTGAGAACACTTGCAGATGATCTTGTCAACATTGCTGACTCCCTAGAGGAATGTGTCAGGAGGCTCTTGATATGGAAAGAAGCCATGGAGAAGAAGGGATTGAGGGTGAATGCAGGAAAGACAAAAGTCATGATCTGTGGTACAGGCCTGGACCTCTTGCAGAGTTCAGGCGAATACCCATGCGCTGTCTGTCGTACAGGAGTAGGCAACAACAGCATCTACTGCAATGGCTGCAAACTTTGGGTGCATAAGAAATGCAGTGGGCTACAAAGACTATTTGAAAGACCTATTGACGGCAGACCACAGAGTGAAGTCCAGGTCGGACCTGATAAGCTTGAGGTGGTAGCTTCCTTCTGCTACCTAGGTGACATGCTTTCTGCTGGTGGAGGCTGTGAAATGGCGGTCACTACTCGTGTGAAAACCGCCTGGAAGAAGTTCAGGGAGCTACTACCAGTTCTCACATCCCGACACCTCTCTTACAAGACCCGTGGCCATGTGTACAGCTCTTGCGTGCGGAGCGCCATGCTCCATGCCAGTGAAACTTGGCCACTTACCAAGACGAACCTGCAGCGCTTGCAACGCAATGATAGGGCCATGATCAGACAGATCTGCAGTATCAAGCCAGAGGATGTGGCCAGGGTAAGGTCAAGCGAGCTACTGGCAAAGCTTCAGCTTGAGGACCTTGACCTCATTTTGAGAGAGAGAAGGCTTCGCTGGTTTGGGCATGTGGCGCGTTCGAGTGGTGCAATCAGAACAGCATATGATATGCAGATTGACGGCAAGCAGGGGGCAGGGAGGCCCAAGCAAACATGGAAGAAACTGACAGAAAAAGACTGCCGTGAGTGGAAGCTCACCACAGTTGACCCTCAAGAAAGGAGCACCTGGAGATCAGGTGTGAGATCTGCTATGCGTGCAGCTAGCCAGTTACCTGGAAAGGGGCCCACTGATGTGGATGATGCCCCTGCACATGCACGTTAATCAAAAATCCGATTATGATATATATTGCTGACATCGCGAGGCTTGCCAAGCGATTCAACAAGCATTCTCAAAGCTGAGCTTGGTAAACTTGATATCAAAAGACGCAAAACTGGTATTGTATTTTTTAGTTTACCGTTTGTTTAACTCTTCAAACTAGCGATTATGACGTAATTTTCGATTTTTGAGAGGTCAATGAGAAAACCAATATTTCAGTTGTATAAAGCAGCTCTGGCCATCTCTCTTTCTCTCTCTCTCTCTCTCTCTCACTCTCTCTCTCTCTCTCTCTCTCTCTCTCTCAGTGAGATGGCTGCACAATTTAAAATAAAAGGACACATTACCTTTACTCACATACAACCAGGGCAAAACGTGACGCGATGCAAGAAAACCTGACATCTTTGCATAAAAAGAACAAAGGCGCAGAACAAACAAAGTTATTTAGATGATATTGAATTTAAAATTAGGGCTTCAACTTCATTGAAATGAGATGAAAAGGTTTGGCTTTGAGTGTATCACAGCTCAGTGGTTGGTATATTCCAAAACAGAAGCATATGAATTTTAACATGTGCACTTAAAGAATTATTCAGAAAAAAAGATAACTTTATATTGTCTCTGAGGAAACAGAATTAAATGCTAAACCCTAGGAAATATGTAAGTTAATTTTCACAATGAATAGTTTTTATTGCCTCTGAGCAAACATAATTAAAGGCTGAACCCTAGCAAATATCAATAAATGTTTATTACCTCTGAGCAAACATAATAAAAGGCTGAACACTAGCAAATATGTAAGTTTTCGTACACAACAGATAAAAAGAATGATTTATCGCAATCTGTTGCCATCACTCCACAAACGTCTGATAAAACTGGAAATTCAGTCATAAGAAATTTTGTTATTAAATTTTCTCCACCATAACTAATATTTTGATATTAATTGTCATCCAAATCCATGCATTTATACCATTTGCAGCCTGATTTCTTACTTTTATTGTGGTTGCAGATGGTCGTAGAGTAACTGTTGGGACATATATAATGACAACCCATCCACGATACTTCGAATGGACAACTGAAACTATACAATGGAAAGGTAGGAGCAACTAAGTCTGTGGTGTTAGACCATGCTTCTAATGCAAAGTTGCTTTTAAAGCTAGCTTATTGTATGCAAAAACAGTCTTAGAAGCTAGAGACCACTACATGGATGTGCTCAGTTTATCAACCCTGTCGATGTTTACTGTTTATGTATATTTGCTGAATCTATGTAAGAAGAGTATAATAAAGACAATACATAATCAGAATTCATTATTGTGCCACTTCGGAAAAAAGGAACTTTAAAATAGATAACTTTTGCTAAAATCAGTAAATTTGTTAATAACTGGTTTGCAGATCAAAGTATCAAACCAATAAGAAGTAAAATTAAAATACAAAAACACATACCAAGATAAAAGACATCAACAAAAATCGTTTTGATTTATTTTAAAGAATGGGTAGACATTCTGCTTACTCTAGTTGCCACCGAAACAGTTGTTACACTCTTAAGCACGCATATATCAGCTATGTGATGATTTGATTGCACCAAAACTAAAACACACCCGATCAGTGTATAAGACCCATAAATGTCACAATCAGATAAAAGAAAACCTATGCACTAAGAGTATGCGATGCATTAGTGCCAGCAGGCAAACAATTCAGACATACATGAAAAAAGTAAACAAATCAGCCGTTGCTTTTCCTCAGCAAGAGATTAATTCCAAAGTAGGTGCGACACAAAGTAAAACTTTACAACACAACCAACTTTGGGGGCACATTTTGGCGGGCTAATGCAACTTGAGTATATATGCATGGCACAAAAGCTACTTCATATTCCCATTCTGACAAATCCAGTGATACCAGATTTCTGCAGTTAGGCTTGAGTCTTCCTTTGCATCATTAATTTGAGCCAAGATTTCAAACAATGTGGTTTGTGCGACCAGCAAAGGCTCAGATCAACCTGCGCATACGCGCTGTCTAATCAGAGCATTTGCTAGTCGCTAACATATTCCATGAGTGTTAAGCTACTGACTGAATACCATTTGGAGTTTCTAAGCTTAAACGGAGGCTGCACATGCTCGTTTGAGTTGTTAACATGCCACATTGTTAGAAACCACATGTCACCACTCATTTATGTATGTTAATAGGGTGTTTCTGGTTGCCAGACAATTGGATAAGTACCAAAGTAAGAAAGAGGGCAAAGATCAGGAATCGATACAATCAAGTACCAAAACCTCATGTGCTTGCTGAAATAGAAACAAATACACAGCCTACAACAATGCCTTAAAATGGACAGCAGCCATAACCCTTGCTGTTGAAATATGAACTCTTCATTAATGCTTTCCATTCTGATGGATTATTCCATAACATATTATAGAATAGTGCCTTTTATATATTAAAAGGATGCTAGTCAGCATGTCTATAAAATAATGTTTTTTTTAGATTACATTTATCTTAGAAACATTGCAGATCCCAATGAAATAATCTTTTTGTTGCATTTCATCTGGGTCTTCACTGTTAACCAAAGTATTTGTTATTCAGATGAAAAGGGTTAATAAATTATACAGATGGATCATATGAAATTTGCAATTTCTGGTACATATTCTATATAACCCCTGGAAAGTAAACTGAAATAGTTTATATTTGTATAATGTTTGCAGATGACTTTGTTCCTAGAGATTCAACCTATATAACATATGTGGAGGTGTCTATACCTGTTGAACTATATGTGACTATGAGCGCGTTGGCTGTGGCAGGAATTGTGTTAGCATGCAGTTTCCTTGTGTTTAATGTTATTCATCGAAACAATAGGTTTGTATTAAATACCATATTTTATGCCTATAAGACACAATTGTTCCCACTTAACTGTTAAACTGTATAGAATGTTGAGCTATAAGATGAAATGGTTGTAAAAGAGCGCTAGTATTATAAAGGGTTTGCCTCCATTTGAGCTGAACAAATTGTGTGTTTTGACAAGAGCAGACGTTTGGGCAAAGATTTTGCCAGTCAAATTAATGCCCCCATCACCAATACGGTGGGTTTGACTTCTGTTTATTCTAAGGCGGTGGTAATGCTGTTGTTGATTCATTATTTATTGCTAATCCCATTGTTTTGTGGGTCTTTTGTGTTTGGTCCTTATTTTGTTGTGCCGTACTAAGTGCCGTTGCTACAGTGAGTCACTTTAGTTACGCACCAACCACCTTTTCAGGGCCCACATTTTTGACGAAAATGCTGGAATCAACCATTCTCTATGATAATGTACTTATTAACATTTTATCTGTTTGATGACATCAAAAAATATCGAAATCACTCATGCGAATCATTCTGCAACGTCAAAGGCAATTTTGACAAAAATGCTCGTGCAACCTGAACGTCTATATTTTCTATTTGCGTTTTACGCAAGGAATTACCCATGGTGATCGTTGTGACAGAAAAACACCCCAAAAAACAATTGTTTTATTCAAGTAAAACCCCTGTTTTGGTCGTTGAAGTTAGTAACACTGTTACTTATTGAAAAAATGCTCGTTTTGACATCATATTAACGTCTGTTACAATAAACAAACAGGTTTTCTCTCGCAAATTGTTTTGGTATGAGTCACTTTTGACATAGAAGTATCAAAACACTAAAACATCTTATCAATGACACGTCTTATAGCCTTGGTAGTAGTGACGTCATCACTAACCTCAACACCATGACGCCAATAAGTCCATTTATTTTTTACGAAAATAAACGGCGGATACATGGTTGTTTAAAATGAAATTATAAAAGAAGTGTTTTGATAACTAGTTTACTCAAAATCATACGAAAATTTAGCTAACTTTAAAAAAAGTCATAAAATCAACTTTTTTAAAACCTTGGTCAGCTGGGAACCAAAAATGGTAAAACGTTTAAAAGACTAATAAAGTTACCGAACACATTCCAGTCTTAGATATTGCCAAGAATAAATCGGCTCTTATCTCTGGCATTGCAGAAATTCGACAATGAAAAAAGTGCAATGTGATCTGAGTTTCATTCGAAATAATGCAATGTGAAATGGTGTTTTAAGGGTAGTGCCCTTCAAGATCCATTATCTCCCTTGTTGCTCATCTGATCACAATTAAATTTCAATGGCTAATGCAAATATAGATGCGCTTTACGCTGGTAGTCTCAGAATAGCATATTTCTTTTCCAAGTAATTGTACATTTTATAAGTGGTGCGTAACTAAAGTGGCTCACTGTAGTTTTTGCAAGCATCTCCCTGGAGAGGAGAGAGATGGTTGCTTCACTTTGATTGCCTTTTGATATCATATGGCTGTTAGTGTTCTATTTTGCATCTTTAAATATGTGTTAATCCGCAGTGTCTGATTGTGGTATTTCCTGGTCATACTCACTTACATTTTGATAAAATGTATAATCTTATGTTATTTAGAAATAACAAATATGATCCACAAAAGAAGCACCATGTTGAAACGGTCAGTAAGAAAATTACTGGAAGGCTTAAACATGCTTGACAGTACAAACCATTAATAATTCTGCCAATGCAGGGTTTGGTACAATAAGAATAGTCTTGTGTTCAAACGAGTTGTTGGGAAACCTTATTTTGGTGGTCGGTTTGGATGAATGGTAAAACGTTGTGTGGGGTTGGATAAAGCTTGGATGTCATGCGACAGTCTGCATGCCTGGTTTTGGACCCAATCACAGTTTATAGTTATGGTTTCCTCTTTAATTGCAGGACGGTGGGCCAGGGCCTCAGACTCTGTGGCGGCTCTGGCGTGGGGCTTTGGTCGGTGGGTTGGTGCCTGATGCTTATCTGTAGCTGGACCCACCGTGGCTCAACTTGAGGTTTTCTTTGGCTCTAACTATCTGTGAGTCGTGCGCCCTTTCCTTTGTTTCATCATGGTGTGTTAATTTGATTAGACTGTTTCTCCATGATGATACATTGCATTAGTTAGATGACCTCCTTGCGAGCTGAACATTTCTTGTACTTTGGTACCAGTAGAATGCATTTAAGCCCCCCCACCCCTCCCCGGTGGCTCAGGCTGCTGTCCGTTCTAAGGTGGTGGTTCTGTTAATGTTGACTTTTTTCATTATTGTTACTCCCATTGTGGGAGTTTGTTATTGTTCTATGTTTTGTTGTACGTTACTCTATGTCCATTTTAGTATTGCAATCATCTTGATGGGGAAGAGAGAGCCGGTTGCTTTGCTTAATTTGTCTTCCTGGTGTCTCATGATGATTGAGCCGCTCTTCCTTGTGGTGCCACGGGGTTGTCAGAGCGGTTTGTGATTGTGGTATTTCCTGATCACACTCACTTACTATTTTTGTGATTCCTGATATTTGCCTTCTTCTTTACTTGATGCATACCAAACATAAATGCGCTATTTTCAAATATAGCATATTTACATAATTATCCCTCTTTAAAACGACAGTGTTTGTGCCAAAGAATTTGACGTTAAACTGAATTTCTGTTGTAATGAATTCAAATTCAAGCTAAACTGGTACACTTGTGCAAATACTACAGAGGTTGTAAAGAATGTTGCTGTTATATCGAGTGTCAGTATAAAGACATTTCACTGTATTGTTTTCTTTATCTTTCATATCATTCACACATAATAAATATGTTTATGCCGCCTTATAGTTAACTAACTCAGCTTGCGCAGAAAATTTACAAAAAGATACTAAAGATGTTTTAAATTACAAGACTTGTTAAAAAGATAACACATTTCATGTCTTTCTAACTTGGGATATATAATCCCGCGGGTGCATGTCCAAAACCTGCGTCAGACAATTTTACTTCTCTAATCGTTGGTTTCAATGACAACAGGGGAAAATAAGCCAATCTTGTAGTGACTAAAATGTTTTTCATATTAACAATTCATCTTAAAGTTTTGGGTACTGCAATGGGCACTAAAATGGTTCTGTGATATGCATCTTTACTTATGAGTAAGTTTGAGATGTATTTTCATGATTTCTGTGATAAAACTTCTTTGACTGGCTTAAGGTTTCTTGGTTACGGTTTTATGATATAGAATCATAGCGAGCTAGAATTGCAGGATTTCATTTCTAAAATCAATAATTGTCATGATACCATAAAATTTACTATCAAGTATTCAAACCAAGAAGTTATTATTCTGAATGTGAATACCGAAAATGAAGGAAAATGGTTTGTTTAATACACCAGTTCATGTCAACATCACAAACTATGCAGCCTCGTGTTCAATCAGCTTCTTTGGGACTGCAAAAAGGGTAATAGAAAAAAACATGTTTAAGCTCTTTGTTCTATTCCAATTTGGAGTTATCTGAAAGTTTACCAATATATTATGTGTATGGCAAGTAAATCGAAATGTCGTTAGATACTAAAGCTCATTTCAAGAAAAAATACACTGAAGCAAGCTTATAAACGAAATGTTACATTTTTTATGCTAGTTCAGAAAGTAAATATCTGCCATACACAATTTTAATTCTATAAATAAACCAAGCATTTGCCAAGACTCTATAAGTCATTTCATTTCAAAATGTCTTGCTCATCTCATATCCTCATTTATATAAATAACACTTTTCACAACAATACTAAATATTCAACAGAAACATTACGAATTTGCATGTTTGATTGTTTGAAGATATTACTGACTGCCATGATTTAAGATGAATATGAATCAAAAAGTTTTAACACAATCGAACTTGTCATGTCTTTTCCGTAACAACATGAAAATAGGCACTATCAATAACTTAATCTAAAAAATTCAGCTTTAAGCATGCACTTTAGGTACTAACTTTGTATTGCTCTGTACGCTTTATTATCTGCTGTACGCCATTGGCATTTTCAGTGATTATTTAATTTTACTAGAAGTCACTGTTTTTCTTTAGACAAGTAAAAAAATCTTTGACAAATGCCGTAAAAGTTTTTGTTAAAATTTCACAATGAAACCGGAAGTGGGGAATAGTTGTGAAAAATTTACTGCCGCAGAATAGACTGATGGAGTTCTGTTGGGTGTTTTCTACCACTTTCAGATAGAATAAAACGCATACAACGATTTTAACGTGCGCTACTGTCGATTTTCAGTTTCTCGAAAAATGTGATTTTTTTCCATTTTTTAAAGATGCATAAAAATCTGCAGTATATCAAATTTCAAATGTTTTATGTTTTTTAAGTCACCTTGACCTGTTCGAAAACACATGCACTTCAATTTGATAAAAATGCACCCCAAAATATTTTTTCACCAAAAACGTAGATTTTTATATTTTTGAAGCCCAAAAATGTAAAATGAATGAAAGCTATCCCGGAACACTTTTAAACTTTGGAGCATTGAAATGCTCATGATTAATTTAAAATTTGTTCAATATTATTGGTGCCTTAGTCAGAAAAAATGAGATTGTAAGTGTACGTTTATAAGTTTGCTTAAGTGTAATACATAGTAAAACACATTTGGGCATCAACATGAAACACCCTGTCTTTATGATTTGCAAACAACAAAGACACAGACCTGCCTGCCCATCTACACAGTCTGATCAGTGTCTTTGTTATTTGTTTATTGGAAAGTATAACAACTAAATTTGCTACGAGCAAATTTTTAGTTTTCTAGATCCTGTCACAGCCGAGCAAGATTGTTGGTTGGAATCCTTGTAGACAGTTATTCTTGCGACGAGGCCTATTTTAGCTATGACTGGCCTAAACCATAAACTAGATTCACTTCCTTATACTGGTATTTCTCTACTGTATTATTGTACCTTAATTATCTTTTATAACCTTGGGAGAAAGACTTAACCTACCTGCCTAACTAGAGCTACTTTTCTTTCTGAACAATAAATAAAAGCCTTAGCTTGACGTAAGCAGGTTGACCCTAGTTGTTCGTTAACTGTAGAAAACATGTTTACTCGTGACATGTCTAATTTGATAGATATACTTTATTTATAGGACTGTGAAGTTATCGTCTCCAAATATCAACAATATTATGTTGCTAGGCTGTACATTAACGTATAGTACAGTTATATTAAAACCAACTGACATACGCACAGCGCATATTTGCAAGGTAAGGATCATCAACAGCGAATTCTGAAATATATAAAACAGCTGCAGCAGATTATGTTTGAGATATTTTACTAAGGTTCATTTAAACATAGAGGATCTTACACGAGTGCATATGTTTTATTGAATTTATTAAACGAGTTGGGAAAAGGAGGTAAAATGCGAGGCTCGCCGAGCACTTTATTTCTTTTTCAAAACGAGTTTAATAAATTAAAAATAAAAGAGCACGAATGTTAGATTCTATTCATCATATAACTTTAAGATTTCTTTGGAATCTCATTTCTGCCGTAAAAACATTATAATTTTTTCATTATGTACACAACATTGTTATGGACGTCATAACTAGTGGTTTATAGATTTTAATGCATGGTATTATTTCATTTTCAGACGCGACGTCATATAATAAAAAAAAATTGAGCATGAAATTATGAATATTTTCTTACCCATCAGTTTTTATATATATTGTGTGTTCAAAAAAACACCGTCTCAATGAGATGGTCCTTATCAGTTCTTACAGCACATATTTTGGTTGAGAAATAAAAATACTAATTTTCAAAAACGTACTTTTACCTTGAGGTCTGTGATTAATCGATTAGTTTGGCACAAGGTGTTCATTATCATCGTTTTTGGAATATCAATATTATCACTTTATATCTTCATCACATGTTGATAGTCAACTATTCAATATATGATATGTTGGTAACTAATTTCAACATATTACTTTTGGTGATTTGTTCTCAAATGAAAAAATACTGCATATTTATCACCAATTATTCATGCATGTAGCATCGTCCATATTTCGTATCGTTCCATTTTAATGTACACCACTACAACACTCTTCGATTTTTATGCAGAACCAAAAATAAGGAACTCCTTGATTTTCATGGAGTCCTAGTCAATATGGAGTGTGACCTCCACGTGACCTCTACGTGCAGCAACACATACACAACACCTGTCTGTTATACTGTAGATGATAGGTGGAGGTCACACCTAATATTGGAGACTTGTGATCTCCTGCTGGAATTGGTGGGCCTCTTGTCTCTCTTGTTTTTTTTTGTGTTTCTTGTGTTTTGTCACTTTCCCATATGGTGTTCTGGGTCAGGTGTGGTACTTGATTGTATTGATTCTTGATCTTTGTCTTCCTCTATACATGGATTGCATATTTTTATGTTAAAAATACCTCAAAATGAAGAGGTTCCCTAATTTTTGGTTCTGCATATATAGAAGTGTATCAAGGTTTAAGAAACAGCTATCATGAGCGTACACAGAAAGTAATTGGTATGTCAGTCACTTCATGGTTATCAATTTTAGTATATTAACCTATAGTATATGGTACTTTGTGGGATCAAATACGCATCATAAAATAGATTTTAATTATTACTTTATTAAAGTAGTGAGAAAGGCAAAGATTAGTAATCGATACAATCAAATACAACACCTGACCCAAAACACCATATGGAAAAGTGACAAACACAAGTAAAATCAATACACAAGAGAGCCAACAGGTCAGCAATTTCCCAGCAGGTGATCACAGGGCTGCAAGGAACAGACGCGATAGCATAACAAAGACAAACATGAAACATGCATAAAAAATGATCCACACAAGAAGCACAAAATAAAGCAAAAACATGAAACAATGCCCTGATGTCTGTTCAAATGTCACTATACATAATGATTCAAGTATATTATTTAAACCATCGTTTCAGGCCAGAACATGCTGCTTTTCTTTGGGGTTTACTATCGCACTTGGAGCTCTTTTCTCAAAGACGTGGAGAGTGTATCGAATATTCACAAACAAAAAACTTCTGAAAGTGGTAAGATTCACACAGAGAATGCTCTTACTCAATGGCATGCTATTAGGACTCCTATTTTGATATCAAAAGTAGGCAGAGACAATTTATACACAGTGACCTAGTTTTAGATCACTACTTTGCAAGCAAGAACTTAGCACTGCAAAAATATATGAGCATAACAGCTTTGGCTGTCTGTCGGGCCCACCTGGGTTTACCTGTTGGATTTATTTTGCTCCGGTATTTAGTTTAATTTACTGTTGAGTCCTTATCCTTGCTTTATCGCCTTGTATATCTTGATTTATATGTTTTAGGAAATGATGCATTGAAAAGTTAGGGGTCTTTCATGCAAACCAAATATCTATGTGTCTTGATTCACATCTGAATTAAGGGTGAGGTTGGCGCCGTTAAACCGGTTAAAGCCCTCCAGTAAAATATTTTACTGACCATTCCAAGGCGGTACTTCTTTTGTGGGTCTTTTATGTTTTTGTTCTGTCTTGTGTTTTCTATGTCTCTGGCGCGTCTGTTTATATGTGCTTTGTGGTCGCCTGCTGGGAAAGGGCTGACCTCTTGGCTCTCGTTTGTGGTGTCTACTGTGAGTTTGTCACTTTCCCATTGGTATCCTGGGTCAGGTGTGGTACTTGATTGTATCGATTACTGATCTTTGCACCCTTACTTACTTTGATGAGACGTCTATCGTTGATAGGCATCAATGCCTTATGGCAGCTAAGTTTGGGGTGTTAGTTTTTGAGTACCATAGCAAGCTTCCTACTTTATACTGGTTACCTAAACTTCATAAACGACCCTATAAGCCACGTTTTTTTGCTAATCCTAGTTCATGTACAACCACTCAGTTGTCTATTCTTTTGACTTCTTGCCTCACTCCGATTAAAAACCATGTCATTAAATATTGCACAACTGTTTATGAAAGAAAAGGTAAAAAATATTTTGGTCTATTAAAAATTCAGGTGAAATTCTAAACAAATTGCAGTCTAGAGGTTTTCTAGCATCTGGTTTGTCTGCATTCGATTTCTCTACTCTCCATACTATATTGTCTAATAATCTAATCAAAGAAAAATTAGCAGAATTATTTGAACAAACATTTAACAGAGAGGGCTCACTTTATTTGGCTTGTAATGATAAAAATGCACTTTTTTACTTCTGAACAGCCTAAACGATATAAAGTGTAGTCATGTCAGAAAATGTGTGATGCTCTTTATTATCTTTTGAGCAATATATTTATAAGATTTGGCTCAAAATTATATAGACAAATTGGCGGTATTCTAATGGGTTCTAATTGTGCTCCTCTTGTATCAGATATGATTTTATTTTGCTATGAGAGAGACTTCTAGTTGTTTCTGTCAGACAATGATAAAACTGATATTATTGAAGCTTTTAACTCCATCTTCAGATATTTAGTTGAATTATTTAATAATGCTAATCCGTATCTTGAACAAATGGCTGGTCAGATATATTCTACTGATCTTCAGTTAAATAAGGCGAATTCTTCTGATACTGAAGCTACGTTTTTGGACTTGAACTTGTCAATAACAAAAGACATAGTTTCTTCAAAAATTTGTGATAAACGGGATGATCTAATTTTGAATTAGTAAAGTTCCCATTTCTTGATGGAGATGTTCCTCGCTCCCCTTCCTATGATGTATATATTTCTCGGCTCGTTCGTTTTTCAAGAGTGTGTTCTAATGTTGATGACTTCAACAACAGAAACTTATTTTGTAACTGCTGAGTTATCAAAACAAAGTTATAAATATCATAAAATTTGAATAGTATTTTCTAAATTTTACCACAGACACTTAGAGTTAATTGTTAAATACAACATTGGGTTAAATCTCTTCTGCAACAAGACATATCAGGACCTATATTTTATGGTGATTTAGTTTATAAATTAAAACTAATTGTTGGAAAGCCTAATTTTAGTGATCAATTCAAAAAGACTATCAAACGTTATATAAAGGTTGGATACTACTTGGATGTCATGCTATAGTCTACATGCCTGGGTTTAAACTCAATCACCGTTTATAGCTATGGTTTCCTCTTTAATTGCACGACAGGGGGTCAGGCCTCAGACTCTAGGACCGCTCTGGTGTAAAGTTTTAACTGGTGGGTGAGCTCTGATGCGTATCTGTAGCTGGACTCACCGTGGCTCAACTTGAGGTTTTCTTTAGCTCTGACAATATGTGAGTCACGAGCCAGTTTCTTTGTTTGATCATAGTGTGTTAATTTGATTGGAGTGTTTCTCCCTGATGATACATTGCAATTGTTAGAAGGCTTACATGCGACCAGATCATTTCTTATACTTCAACAACAGCAGAATCTAGGGCGAAAATTTGGTACCAGTAAAATGCATTTAAGCCCACCCCCAGTGGCTTAGGCTGCTGTCCATTCTGTGGTGTTGGTTCTGTTGTTGTTGTTGTTGACTTTTTGTTTATTGTTACTCCCATTGTTACTCCCATTGTGAGAGTCTGTAATTGTTCTATGTTTTGTTGTACGTTACTTTATGCCCATTTTAGTTTTGCAATCATCTTGATGGGAGAGAGAGAGCTGGTTGCTTTGCTTAGTTTGTCTTCCTGGTTTCTCATGATGGTTGTGTGGCTCTTCTCGCGGTATCATGGGTCTGTCTGCAATTTGTGATTGTGGTATTTCCTGATCATACTCACTTAGTATTTTTAGACAAAATACAACAATGAGTTATCCGATAGACTCACATTCGAGATTCACAAATATGTCCTGTGTATGAGCTCAAGAACAAAATACGTCCTTATATTCCATAGAGCAATGGGTCCTCAGCTAATAATGTACAGAAGAAAAAAAACTTTTTGTGGTATCTACGCAATTCAATTTGTAAGAAACAGCAATTATTTAAAAAATAATGAGGTAAGAAAAAGCAATTTGATTATGAAAAAAGGAAAAAAAGATAATTCTAACATAGTAATATGTTCCTGTGAGTAGCGCAGTATATACAGCAAACTACACTAGAAATATTTTTTCAGAGAGCCAGAAGTTGATAGTGAAAAAATATTGAGACAGATTCTCAATGACCTCTTTAAAAAATACTTCCCATCTTGTAATAAAGAAAGTAAGATAGAGGGCAAAGATCAGGAATTGATACAATCAAGCACCACACCTGTCCTAGGATACCAATGGGAAAGTGACAACGTCACAATCAGACATCATAAACGAGAGCAAAGAGTTCGCCCTTTCCCAGCAGGTGACCAAAAGGCATCAGCAAACAGACGTGCATGAAAGCATAACAAAACAAGATAGAAATAACATAAATGATCCACAAAAGAAGCACCGCCTTGGAACGGTCAGTAAAGTATTTCACTAGAGGGCTTTAACCGGTTTAACCGTGCACCAACCTCACCCTTAGTTCAGATTTGGATCAAGACACATAGACGTTTGGTTTGCATGAAACACCCCTAACTTATCAATGCACCATCTCCTAGAACATATAAATCAAGATATGAAAAGGAGATAAAGCAAAGATAAGGAATCAAAAGTAAATAAAACTGAATACCCCAGCAAAAGAAATACAACAGGTAAACCCCGATGGGCCTGACCTGACTGACCATTGTGCAATTAAAGAGGAAACCATAGCTATACTCAGTGATCTAATGTACAAGCAGGTATGCATACTGTCACGTGATAGCCTATCCTGTGGCAATATAATTTGTTGAAAAAAATTATGCCACACCATTTTATATTACATTAACATATATTGTTAAGCTAAAGCTTGAAAGTTGATATTACGGTTACCAAAAATTTGAACAAAATATAATGTGCCGCAACATGAGATATTCAACAATTTGGTATGTATGACCACCAAAGGCTCAGATGCACAGTCTGATCAGAGCCTTTGCTAGTCGCTTAAATATGATATGAGTGTTAAGCTACTGACCGAAAAGTATTTGGAGTTTCCGAGCTTAAAACGCGGCTGCACAGACTCTTCTGAGTCAAATATGTAAAAATGCAACATTGTTGGCAATCCCATTCCATTGGCTCAATCATCTGCACAATCTCTAATTATTTTATTATACGAGGGTTGTCCCAGTAAATCGTGGACTTTACAAATATATCAAAAACCTAATGTCGTAGAATAATAAAACTTTTCACATATATCAAATACTTTGTTACACGCATAATAAGTAAATTTTGAGAGATTTGAAGTTTTAGTTTTGATTTTAGCAGCATTTTAATAAACCCAGGTAGGGGTGTACGGACCACGTCAAAATTTGCTTAGAAATGAAGTCATAACATGTTCTTTTAACTATTGTTTTCGAAACAGTTACTCTAAAATGTGCAAAACGTCATGGACAGCGGACGTCATAATTATTCTGACGTCAGAATATCAAGTTTCTAACGTCTTACGTTATTTATATACGAATGCCGCAAGTTATACATGCACCACTGCCTTTTGAAAATTGAAGAAAATGACGGCTTTTGACGACGCAACGGCCCGAAGTACAGTAATGAATTTATGTGTCGCCCATACAAATATTAAAACAGATGCAAAGCACGGGTATATATATATATATATATATATATATATATATATATATATATATATATATATATATATATATATATATATATATATATATATATATATATATATATATATATATATATATATATATATATATATATATATATAAGAATGTGTTTAAACAGCTGAATGTGTACAAGTTGCATGGCAGATTTAGTAATGGGTTGACAGACAGTTCTCATCGTGGATGACCGCCATGCAAGGATAAAAAGCAAACTCTGGCCGTCAAGAACGTCATCGAAATCGATCGTCAGAAGACGGTGCGCTAAGTAGCAGTTAGTGCCAGTTGCAGCAAGTCTACTGCTGAGCGCGTTTTAACTGCAGACCTGGCTTTGTCGCACGTATCCTCTAGATAGGTACCGAAACTACTAACAGAGGAAGAAAAAATCTGCTCATGTCGGCGCACAAGGTGATTCTTGGGTAAAAGTCGATCAGACCCAATCTTTCTGGATCGCATCATCACTACGGATGAAAAGTGGGTGCATTATTATGAACCTGAGGATAAAAGCATGTCTATCGTATGGAAGAATCGTGACAGTCCTCACCGAAAGAAGGTGAAGGTAGTTAAATTGATGGGAAACGTGATGTGTGTCGTATTCATGGAAAGTTCGGTGTGATTCTAGTCCACATGGTACCAGCTGGCCGCACGGTGAAAGGAGCATTTGCGTGGAAAACGATTTCAAGATCGCGAGGAGATCAGATACGCTATTTAGACTGTGTGGCTCAAAGAAGTGTATGAAAAATGGGTGAAACGCCGCCAAAAGTGCATTAACTATGCAGTAGAATACTTCGAAAAGGAGTGAAAAGAAATGACGTTGCGTCATAAAATTCTGGCGTTGACATTTGGCGTGGTCCGTAGGGCGATATGTGGTGCTACTAGATGTTTGCCACAAACCATAATCTTTGAGCAAATGGCGTCAAATTTTCAACATTTATTCTCACGCTTAGGGATGTCTGTTACAGCGCAAGGTGGTTCTGGAAGACAGTACGTTACGGGTCCCGGACGAAATATTTCTAAATATAGGTTTGTTTTATTGAAGGTGTATCGTTTTCGGGAGATTTAAGACACAATAATCCGCAAATATCTTATTTTGTCTTTGTATATTTGTCCACGACACTTATCTAAACTTAATTAATCCTGTAGAGCATGGCGATTGAACCCAGTTAACGCGTATGTGATACATTATTATTCTTAAAACTGTATTTTACTACTACACTTGTTCGCATATCCTTATTTAGTACTTTCACTTTCGTTTTCTTTGAACATTTTATGACTTGATATGATTAGACATTACATTGTCCATCACATAGACCAAGAAAGAATTTTCTTATCAATCTGCTTACTTTAGACAAACACGTTTTTAAAACTGAAACGAATGTACTGCAGTCATTTTTCCATGTTACAGATGTGTAACGACTGCAAATATTTTGTTACAGGTTATTGTCGACAGCGTCGCAGGTGGAGACGACAATGATGGATAAATTAGATGTATCTTAAACTGAAAAATCTTCTGTTTTGACGGAGGGTGAAATGTCATTTACCCTGTATGCGAATACGAATATGGCTGGTACTCTAATTATCATTATGTACTGTTATTTCGAGCCGCGCACGACTTGACATCTTGGCCTAGTGGTTAGCGTGTTAGACTTTGGAACCAGAGGACCAGGGCTAATTCCCGGGTGGGCACTTATTACATTTTTTTTTCTTTTTTCGCCTTGTAATGCAAAATTACTTCATACAAGAAATATGGAATTATATAAACAACAAAAATCACACTCCTTAACGTTCTATATTGAATTATGTTCGAAATTTGTGGGGTGGGAATAACTTTGGCCCTCCCGAAAGATAATTAGTCTGATGAACCCAGATTTTTATCTTTTTTCTAAAATGTCAAATGATGGTCAATGAAATAAAACAATAAAATAAGATTTTTAATATCAGATTTTTTCTAATATGTGATTTACTCTAAAACTCGAAATCCTTTTATGGGAGAATAAACACAATATAACATGCAGAATCTTGACACGGCTTGGGAAAATAAGTACATTTTCACATTCTCTAGAAAGTTTGAGGTCATGAGCAATAATTAAAATTAAAATAAAGAAGCTGGATGGCGATTACAAATATTTTAGCTTAATATTAGGAACTTGGATAAAATTTGTGAAATGCTGAAAACTGCCATGTGAGATTATGAAAAATTGAGCGTGGTGACATATCCTTTTTATTTCATAAATTGACAGTCCATATATAAAACAAACTGTATGCAAAGAATTAAAAAGATTTTAACGTGGGAAGTATTTCCAGCGGTTGCCCTTAATAAGCCTCAGGTCAGACAAAGTGTAAGTCACATATCATGGTCGAATAATATAACGTTTCAAGCTCACCAAAGCTGAAGGCTCCGAGCTGAGCTAATAGTATACAAATGACTCCAGCCTCCATCTGTCTGTCTGTTTGTCAACATTTTTAAACGTTTCCGCTGAAACCACCATGTCAATCGAATTTCATATGGAGAATCCTTAGGATTGAGGGACGAAAGTTATTCAAATGATCTTAAAATGCATTCAAGCCCCTATCCCCGTAGCTTAGGCTGCTGTCCATTTGAGGCGGTGATTTTCTTGTTGTTGATCTATTGTTTAATGTACTTCTCATAATGGGGGCTCTGTGTTTGTCTTTGCTTTGGGATGCATTACTTTGTGCCCTTTCTAGTTTTGCGTCCATCTTGAAGAGGAAGAGAGAGCTGGTTGCTTTGCTTTTATTGTCTTACGGATATCTTGTTACTGTAAATGTTCAGTGGCTTTTCCTCATGATGTAGTGGGTTGGTCTGAAGCTTATGATAGTTGTATTTTCTGATCATACTCACTAACTTCATTGTCTTGTGACCAAGAAGCTGCCATGGCCAAATAAGGTAAAAAAACCTTTTAAATCTTCTCTGAATCCAGAAGACCAAAATGCCGCCAATCCCATATATGGTATTGACCTTTGAATTATTTTGATTACCTGGGGGCTTGGTATGCACATTCGATGGGAGGTCGCACAGTGCTGAACTACTCATTCAAGCGTTGAACAGGCTTCAGAACAGTATTTACATCTACTCAAGTGTTCATGAAAGAAAGAAAAATGTCGTCTCACTCCTGTTACAGAAAAACTGACGTCGTCTATTGCCTGTTACACAGTCGTCTCTAACCAGTAACATTAGAAAAATTGAAACTTTGAGGTTTTCAGTTTTCTTTTAAGAAGAACATGTTAAAATTGACTGAAAAAGCATGTGAGATCTATTGTCTAACCATTTATGCTTATTTAATGATGGGAACGCAAGTAATTAATCATTAATTACATATTTCTGAAGTTTCTATTCCAGACCGGAGTTTTACAATTTAACTTCAAATATCTATGGTGTTTGTACTTCAAATGTGGAACTAACAAACACTAATATGACAGTAATGATTAAAGATAGCCAAACACACTATATTATCATTTTCCTCGACGTCTCTGTGTGTTGCCCCTTTCCACTGTCGTCCAAAACCCTAAATCTGTCATCTAAAACCCGTTACCTGTCGTCCAGCACATGTAAGCAGTCGTCATGGGCCCGTGACGAATTGTCGTCCAGAACCACCTTGCGTTGTAACAGACATCCCTAAGCGTGATTCTTGAATAATACAAAAAGAATCTCTGAACATTCGAATTTGATAAGGCTTATGGTTTTAATACAGCGCAAAAAGTCCACGAATTAGTGGGACGACCCTCGTATGCTAGTATGACATGAGCCTTGACGCATGCAATCCTGCCTTTGCTGCATGTGAACAGCTAAGACACAACAAGCCTGCACACACATGCAGTCAGACCAGTGCCTTTTTGTTTCACAATATGGACAGTATAGATAAAAAAACTTGCTCCATACAAAATGGCAATGTTCTAACTAGTATCTGTATCTGAGCAGGCTTGTTGGAACCTTAGCTGGAAGGCGGGTTTCTAATTCCCATATGGTAACATTAAAATAGCCAGAAAATGATGGTCATTTAGGAAGAAAATACATGTAGTATATTCTAATGTTTCCTACTTTTCAGGCTATCAAAGACTATCAACTGATTGGTATAATATCTGCCATGGTTGGTGTGATCGCTGGTATTATACTGATATGGGAGATTGTTTCTCCCCAAGTCATAGAAACAGTGATGAATGAGGTAAGAAATTTCAGCTCCTTTTTACAGCAAACAAACACTCTAGTTTTGAGGACAGCTGTGGCCTTTCTATCACAACTCGCACCTATTGCTCTCATGAAGATATAATATTTAACCCTTAAACCTTAAAGCGCCAATAACGACTGCAGCAGACGACAAATTTTGCAATATCTACATTTTTTCGAAAAAAATAAGGTATGATATTTCATGAGAATTGTCTGCCAGCTGACAATTCTCATGAAATATCATGACTTTTTTGTTATTTTTGCAAAAAGCAGCAAAATTTGAAATTGTCGTCTGCTGCAAATTATAGGTGGCGCTTTAAGGGTTAATGCGCCAATCACAACAAAATCCGTCTGCTTTTGTCGTCTGCTGAAATGTTAAGAAGCCGCTATGGCAAACAGTGTGGAACCAGATCAGACTGCTCCTATAGGAGCAGTCTGTTCTGGGTCAACACTGTTTGCTCGTAGCAGACGACTTCAGCAGACGACATTTTCAGATGCATTTTTTCTAGGCGCTTTAAGGCTTAAGGCTTGAATCTCAGATTTGCCATTAGTAGGTATGTGGTCTGTGATTCTGGAATTTCCTGGTCATACTCACTTGCTTTTTTATAAGATTGTTTCCCTGTGATGATACATTGCCGAAGTTAGTTAGCCTCCAGGCGAGCTAAACACTACTTTTTGACAACAGCATAATCTAGGGCAAAGATTTAATCAGCAAAATTAAGGCTCCAGGTGTCTTTGGTTGCTGACCGTTCTAAGGCGGTGGTTGGATCGCTGTTGATTGTTTTGTTTACTGTTTCTCACGATGTTTGTGTTATTGTGTGTTTGGTCCCTGTTTTGTAACGCAGTACTTAGTATCCTTTCTACTTAGTGTCCTTTCTACTTAGTGTCTTTTCTACTTAGTGTCTTTCTAGTTTTGTAATAATCTCACCGAGGAAGATAAAACTGGTTGCTTAACTTTAATTGTGTACATGCTCTCATGTGGCTGTTAGTGAAAATCAGGCGCGTAGCCAAGCGGAGGTCAGGAAGCCTGGGCTTCAACATCATATGTGCCTCGAGGAGAGAAACCCTGACTTTGTTGCTTGCGAACAACAAAGGCGCAGATCAGCCTGCGCATCCGCGCACTCTTATCAGCGTATTTGGTATTCGTTATCTGGAATTAATGTAACTTTGTCAGATTTCTCTAAATTCTCCATTTTTGATGGTTGGCTTCAACTCTGGTACGCCCTGATATGTATCACTTTCTTGTGGTACAATGGGTTGGTGTGTGTTCTGTGATTGTGGCATTTTCTGGCCATATTCACTTGAGCAGTGGCTCAGTAGTAGAGTGCTTGAAGCGAGACCAAGGGGCCGCGTGTTCGAGCCTCACCGGCGTTACTGCGTTGTGGACCTTGAGCAGGACACATTTATCCTAGCTTAGTACTGGTTCAACCCAGGAAGACCCGTCCCTGTTTAACTTAAAGGTGTTGATGGGACGTAAAGAACCGAATCAAGCAAACAAAAAACATGTTTGTTTTAGCATGCACTGGATGATGAAAAATGTAAGGAAGTTTCGATTTTGTCAGTGAGATATATTTAAGCCACCTGGTGGCCTCAGCTACTGTCCGTTCAAAGGCAGTGATTCTATCGTTGTTGATTAATTATTTGTGGTTGCTCCCATCGGGTTTGGGCTTTTGGCGTTAGGTCCTTGTTTTGTTGTGTAGTTCTTAGTGTCCTTCCTAGTTATGTAATCATCTGGAAGAGTTCCAGGTTTAGATAAACAAAAATTTCATCGTAAAAATGTATTTTTTTCTTACCGATCAGTTTTAACATATGTTTTGGGTGCTCAAAAGAACCGTCTCATTGAGACGGTTCTTTTGAGTACCCACAACATATGTTTCGGTTGAGAAATAAGAAAATAAAATTTTCGGTACACACTCTTGACTAGAGACGAAGAGAGACTTGACTTGGCTGCTTTGCTTTATATGCGTTCTGGAAAACATGAAATGTTCTGACATGACTAAAAATTGTAGATTGGAACATAAAGCATCAATACAAACAAAATATATCACATTCCTTTATAACATTTTATTATCTTCTTGAAATGATCGGGAGAAAGAAGGCATTCTAACTACATAATTGAATTAATAAACTAAATCAACATAAAATACTGGCTCTGATATGCGCTGTTGCAGAATAGCGTTCATATAATCATTATAATAAATAATCAACTCTGTCTGTCTGTGATATAATTCTGAAAAGTGTTTGACAAAGTTTATACTATCAATGGCCTGGTTAGAGTAACTAAGCTGTAAAAAGTTGCTTTCTCTTGTTGTTCCATGGGGACTTTAATACACATTATTGACAAAATATTTATCCTAGTTTCCATTGTTTGTTTACATTTAAACGCTTACACTATTCTGATCTTGATTCAATATCTAACTATAAAGAAAATGCAGTAAAAAAATTAAACCATATTATCAAAACAGAAAACAGACAGACAGCCATGGCTGAATATACCCAAAATGATTAATTTAGGGCCAGATCATCAGGCTAAACTTATTGCACAGTTTTCAATGAAACTTTTGTCCTGCCAGCCAAGAGTGACAGTGGCGTCCAGTTTTGTTTACAAAGTTATCAAGACTTTGAATCGATAGATCACTTGTATATCAATCTTATTCACAGGATAGGATTAATACAAAAGTGATCTATCGATTCAAATTAGCTCAAATAAAGTGTACACGTTAGTATTTTACTAAGCAATTGTAAAAAAAAAGTATTTCGTTACTGTCACTCTTGGCTGGCACTATAGTATCTGATGCTCAAATGAAACCTCCATGCGTATTGAGAAAAATGAGAATACGTCCAGGATAGAACATAGTTTCATATTGAACAAGAAACGCTACATATCACAGAACAACCCATTGTGTCAATAAGAAACAATGTCACCAGATGAAAAGTCCGAATGTTTTATGATTGTCATTATGTAGATTAAACCTAAATGCTGTTATAAGAACAAAATGCTTTATCAAATATTTTCGTGAATCAATCAGGTATTTGTCATTAAATGCACATGCTATGTTGAGAAAATGTACACAAAGAAATATTCAGCTGCAAACACAATAACAAATAAAACTAAGCAAAATATAGAGGTATTGAAAAATTGTATGAATCAGTTTGATGTTAAAAATAATATCCATTGTAGAATTATTCCATTAGTATGTATGAGCCGCGACGCGTTAAAAACGTAGGGTTTGCGAATAACAAAGGTGCAGGCAAGGCTGTACATCCGAACAGTCTGATCTCCGTCTTTGGTATTCACTTATTCAAAAGTATCATATCGAGACTTGCCACGAGCGAAATTACAATTTTCTAGCTAGTCTCTGTAGCTGAGCAGGCTGGTTATAATATCATTTTGTCAAAAACCCAGAAGACAGGCCAAGTTATAGACGTTAACAATTGGTAACATAATAAATGTAACACAACTAAATGAGCCGCGACATGAGATTTCCAACAATATGGTTTGTGCGACCAGCAAAGGCTCAGACCAGCCTGCGCATACGCACAGTCTGATCAGAGGCTTTGCTAGTCACTTGAGTATTCTATGAGAGTTAAGCTACTGACTGAACATCATATGTAGTTTCTAAGCTTAAAAGGAGGCTGCACAGGCTCGTCTGAGTCTACACTTGTCAAAATGCCCCATTGTTGGAAATCACGTGTTGCGGCTCAAATAGAGTTTTGATGTATTGCAGGTGTATACTAACGGTAACGACGCTGAAGTTTACCCCTTTGTAAAAATATGTTATTCTAAATATGGCGCTCATTTTGCGTGGACGATATATGCTACCGAAGGTGCATTGTTGGGCTTTGGTGCGTTTTTGGCGTGGGAATCACGACATGTAAGATGTTAATAGTTTTATAAGTTAATTGTTTTAGCATGCCTGAGCCATTGGCTCATGGTGAGCTGATGTGATCATTGGATGTCCGTTGTCCGTCGTGCGACATGCGTCGTGGGCTGTGCGTCGTCCGTCGTCAACAATTGCTTCAAAGATCATCTCTTCCTGAACTACTAGATGGCTGATGACGAAACTTGGCAAGAATGATCCTTATATAGCCTTCTTTAATAATTGTTGAAATGGTTTCAGTCTGTTGCACATCTAGGTCACACAGGCTACAAATAGATTTTCCAGATGAAACCTAAAAATCTTCTTGTCTGAAATCACAAGGCCTAGAGCCTTGATATTTGGTATGTAGCGTTGTCTGGTAGACATCTCTTTATATTCCATTATTCCTTTCTTGGATGTCCTCTATGTCCTGTGTCTTGGTCCACATCTGAAGTAAGGAAGAGGTTGGCGCGCCATGAGGTCGGTTAAGGCCCTCCAGTAAATTATTTTTACTGACTGCTTCCCACGGTGCTTCTTTTGGGAATCCTGTTTTGTTTGTTTTGTTGCTTTACGTCCCAAGTCAACAGCTATGGTCATGGCGGGACAGTCAATTCACCTAACCAAACTTTTTCTGGGCAAGCTTGAACAAGCAGTTAACCGATACTTTGTGCACATACTTTAGCTTGTAACTGACAACAACCCTTCTTGAATGATTCATTGGAAGGGAGAATGACCGTAGAAATTATTTCAGATCGATCTCCAAGAAAGTTTGGGACCAGGCCAGGATCAAACTTGTGACCCCTGGATCTGCAGTCAGACTCGCATCTGTTGCCAGACAAGTTACCGACTGCAATACGTGGCCTTAAATTTTGTGGGTTATTAATGTTATTTCTGTTATGATTTTGTGTGCGTCTATTTGTTTGATGCATTGTGGTCACCTGCTGGGAAAGGGCTGACCCCTTGGCTCTCGTTTGTGAAGTTTAATTGTGAAGTTGTCACTTTCCAATTGATATCCTGGGCCAGATGTGGTGCTTGATTGTATTGATTCCTGATCTTTGCCCTCTTTCTTACTTTCTACCAAGTTTGTTCAAATAATGCCCCTGGGGCCAAAAATGGGCCTGCCCCAGGGGTCACATGCTTTACATAGGCTTATATAGGGAAAACATTCAAAAAATATTCTCATCTGAAACCACAAAGTCAGGGGCCTTGATATTTTGTATGTAGCATCATCTAGTAGACCTCTACCAAGTATGTTCAAATTATGCCCCTTTGGCCAAAAAACGACATGCCCTGGGGGACTACATGTTTTACTTACTATTAGGATTTAAAAAGAAAACACATAATCTTGTCTGAAACCAAAAGGCATAGAGCCTTGATATTTGGTATGAAGCATCATCTAGTAAACTTCTACTAAGTTTGTTCAAACTACGCCCCTATGGCCAAAAATGGGCCCGCCACAGAGTCACATGTTTTACATAGGCTTACATAGGGGCAAAGATGAAAAAAATCTTCTTGTCCCAAAACACAAGGCCTAGAGCCTTGATATTTGGTATGCAGCATCATCTTGTAAACTTCTACCAAGTTTGTTCAAATTATGTCCCTTGAGCTAAAATGAGCCCACCACTGGGTCACATGTTTTACATATGCTTATGTATAGATAAACATGAAAACAATCTAATTGTCTAAAACCACATAACCTAGAGCCTTGATATTTGGTATTTAGCATCATCTAGTAGACCAAGTTTATTCAAATTATGCACCTGGTGCCATAAATGGCCCTGCCCTAGGGGGGTCACACGTTTAATACATGCTTATATAGAGAAAATATGAAAAACGTCTTCTTGACTGGAAACACAAGGCCGAGAGCCTTGATATTTTGTATGTAGCATCATTTAGTGAGCCACTACCATGTTGTTTAAATTATGCCCCTGGGGGGCCAAAAAAGCATCGTCCAGGGGTCACATATTTTACATAGGTTTATATAAGGCAAACATGAAAACATCTTCTTGTCTGAAACCACAAAGAATAGCGCCTTGATATAATTTATGATATGTAGCATCACCTAGTGGACCTCTACCATGAGTCTTGATCTACATCTGAACTAAGGGTGAGGTTGGTGCGCCATGAAGCCGGTTTAAGCCCTCTAGTAAAATATTTCTACCGACCGTTCCAAGGCGTTACTTCTTTTGTGCATCAATTGTGTTATTTATGTCTTGTGGTTGTCATGCTTTCACGGCTGTACATTGCTGCCTTGTGGTCACCTGCTTGGAAAGATCTTACCTCTTGGCTCCGTTTGTGATGTCTAATTGTGCAGTTGTCACTTTCCCATTGGTATCATGGGCTTGGTAGGATCAATTCCTGATATTTGCCCTCTTTCTTACTTTGTTAAAATTATGCCCCAGGGGCCACATAGATTTATATAAAATCAATTTTTACAGAATATGGCCATTTTGCATATGTTGAGTAAATGCAAGTGAATTGATAGTATTTAGTCATGATCAGAGTTATACCAAATATGGACTTGGGAGTTGGAAAAATGGGATTTGTGGTTAACATCCTCTTCTTGTGACAAACACTTAGGTGAGCGATCCAGGGCCTTTGGGCCCTCTTGTTTTTAAATTATTACTCATCAAGACGATTTACAAACAAAAAAGCATACAGCGAACGTAAACATCAACGATTAAAATATATAAAAAACATATTTAGGCAACTAGACTAGCCATTAGTCTGATTTAATATTTTTTAAATAAATGGTAATTTCATTTTAAAATATTAATTTCTTCATTTTGCATCAAGTCAAATCATCTCAAAGGGCAACAATGTACCCTAACGTTTACAGGTGGTATATGTGTAATATCGAGCCTGTCTTAAACATTGCTATTTTCATTTGTGTTCTAAGACAAGTAAATGGCACCAGGAAATGTCATAACACGTGTCACAAATTGTCTGTTCTTGCACACCAGATCGGGACTACTGAGATTTTACCCTGGGTTAGAAATCTTATCTAACCCATGCTATCTTACCCAGGCTTCATACATCATGCATTGGAACTCACGCACATTGTCGTCAAGTGACGTCATTGTTATGTATAAGTGACGTAATCATGTGAAATTGCATCTTAGCTTATTCATAGACATCTGGAAACTTATTTTCAAATAAAAAAACAGTGGTGAGCAAGAAAAAGAATCTATTATTCCTGTGAGGCTACGACAGAAAAATCTGTCCCTTGGCATCACCGTTTGTCATCCCTCGGCAAGCCTCGTGATGCCAAACAGCGATCCTCCGGATAGATTTTTCTATCCTACCCTCACACTTAGGAGAGATTCTTATATTCTGACCCATAGCACTGAGAGGAAACACACTAGAATTTAGACAAACAAAGACACGAATTACAATAAGATGAATAATCAGCTCTCCCATCTTTAGCTAAATGTTTGCCAAACAAGAGATATTCGCATATACGCACGTAGGGAGCAACAACAGCAACAAAAAACATCAACAAAATTATCGCCTTAGATTGAGAAGCAGATGCAGTTACTCAGGATCACTATTTGACAATAAATACAGGTTCAGAAAGGCTTCAATAATAATTTTAAGCCAATATAAGGCTTAGTCGAGGAATTAACACCAATTCTCTGTAACCATCGAACCTAGTTGTTCACGCATAGTCACAGATTTTGATGAAACTTTCCATGATTGTTTGTTTTCATGCCAAAACATGCAAATCATGCATCATTCCTTCATTTTCATATCCGTTGCCATGGTAACAGGGTCAATAGTTTTTGGCTAAAATTTGTCAGAAAATCAATGAAATTTGGCGAATTTCGGACTGTTATATCTTCTTTAATACAAACATGTTAGCTATAAAGCTGTTTATTAATTGGAGAATTGCCCTTGGTTAGTATCCGAACGTTAATGTTTAAAGAATTTCTGGTCTCTTTCATATCGAAGTTCTATCTGAATGGTGGGTGGGGTAACACAACCCCGAAATGTGTCGTTTTTTGCACTTTTTGACAGCTTATATCATTACGGGCTCGACAGCCGGACACATTACAGGACTAACATGAAAATCAATAATACCCCATCTTTCAAAAATTAGAATAAAAAATTTGGGAAGTTACCATCTTCTATGTGTTACCATGGAAACAAGAGGTACACCGTTCCAAAATGCATGTTTTGATTTTAACAAATATTTATGAGGTGTGAAATTCACACAACCGCCAGACTGTAACACTGAACACAAGAAAGTGTTAAGCTACCATTTTTCTGCCAATATCTATAAAAAATATTATCAGAGGCCGCAATGGGGGTTTGATATAGTCATTTTAGGGGCGCAACGGGGGCAAAAATTAAGTAATTATTTGAAAAAAAGTCAAAGCTCTTTTACATAATAGAATTAATTGTATCAAAGTTGTTTTGAAAAGTCATATCTACATTATACAATTGTAATTAAAGAATAAAAACAATTGTAAATCTCAGGAGGGGCTCCAGAAGGGGCTCAAATCGATTGAATGTGGGTGGGGTAACACAACCTCGAAATGTGTCGTTTTTTGCACTTTTTGACAGCTTATATCATTAAGGGCACGAAAGCTGGGCACATTATAGGACTGAAATGAAATTAAATAAAATCCCATCTTTCAAAAATTAAAATAAAAGTTTTGGGAAGTTACCATCTTCTATGTGTTTCCATGGAAACAAAAGGTACACCGTTCCGAAATGCATATTTTGAATTTAACAAATATTTATGAAGTGTATATTTCACACAGCTGCCAGACTGTAACAATGAATAAAAGAAATTGTAACACTACCATTTCTTTACCAATATCTGTAAAACATATTATCAGAGGCCCCTATGGGGGTTTGAGTTTGGTCATTTTAAGGGCACAAGGGGGGCAAAAATTTAGATTTTTTTTGAAAAAAAAGTCAAAGCCTTTTTACAAATCAAAATTAACTGTACCAAATTTGTTTTGAAATGTCATATCTACATTATACAATTGTAGTTAAAGAATATAAACAGTTTGAAATCTCATTAGGGACTCCCTAAGAGGCTCAAAACGGATTAAAAGGGTTAAATTTCATTGGCATCTAGAGAATAAATGCAATTGACCAACTTTGTTCAGTAATAAGTGCAAAATAGTAAAACAGAGGCAATATAAGTCCAATATTTTTCTGCCAATATCTATACAAATTATCATCAGAGGTCCCAATGGGGGCTTGATTTTGGTCATTGTAGGGGCGCAAGGGGGCAAAAATTAAGAAATTTCTTAAAGTCAAAGCTCTCTAATAAATTAAAACTAGTTGTATCAAAGGTGTTTTGAAAAATAATATCTCCATTGTTCAATAATAGCCTAGTTTTAAATTTATCTAATATTTACGAAGTGTCTCATCACTGAAATTAAGAGCAGATATGAATGTTATCCTTGCATTTTGCTGTGTCATTTAGCTAAAAAAATATTACCAGAGGCCCAAATTAGACGGCCCCTGCGAAAATTTAAATAAAGGTCCAAGAAAAGTTCTTTCATTATTCAAGAACAAGGATCAAGAACTGGACATGAACTGCTCTTAAAGTGTTCAAGATCAGCTCAAATACAATTTATGAATGTAAAATTGGACAAATATTTAAGAGCAATTGTTCTTAAAAACTGTTCTTGAAAAGTTCAAGAATGTACTGTTCTTGAATAGATATAACGATATCCCTTGCTTTTTACCGCAGTAAATTTTGAAAACAGAAGTGTTGCAGATTTACCAAATCTGCTCTCAGGATATCTCCCAAATGAGCTAGAAGGACAAGGCAGTTATGGTATCGCTTACCATAGGACAAAAGAAGAGTAGAACAATGAAGAATGTTTCAGGTTTGTATGTACCGGTATGTATATTTCTGTCACTAGATGTCAGATAGCTGTAATGATAATGACATAGATACTGAAAAGTAGCAAGACACATTTATCCTAGCTTAGTACTGGTTCAACCCAGGAAGAACGTCCCGCATAACTGAAAGATTGTTGAGTGGACGTAAAGAATCAAATTAAACAAAATACTGAAAAGTAGCATTTGAATAATGATAAATATGAACAATATATATAATAAAGAACATAATAGATGTAAGCATTCCTGGACAATTCAGGAAAAGATAAAAGCAGGGTTTACCCTGCCATTAGCTTTTGGAACCATTTGCTACTAAAATTGTAGAGTGGCTACAGCTAAAAGTGCAGTCTAAATTAGCACTCCCTGTAAGTATGAGCGAGGACAGTGAAGAGAAAAAGAAAGAAAGGGTGTCAAACAGTTTGGATCCAGATCAGGCACAAAATTTTGTCGGGCCTGATGTGGGTCCAAACTGTTTGCAAAGGTAATCAGCAGACAACAAAAATCGCACCTAGCGGGCAAAGAGTTTTACAAAACAACTTGTTGATTTTCTACTTTCTGGCTAAAACCTTGGCTGAAATTAGTTTCATTTGGCTCCAACGTTTTCCATTTGGCTAAAGTGCTGGCTGCAACAAATTCTGAGCCAGGGTAAACCCTGAAAAATTTTCAGAGTGTATTACCTCAATGTCTAGGCTATGATGTTCCATTTCCCCCACCTCTAATAGCGAGATCAGCTGGCTAACCTGCATTCTATTACACTTTGGTACCTCGATCGTTGCACTCCACTATGTTACATTACATGTGGAAGTGCAACCAGGGATCCATGTTCTAATATACGTCACTGGTGCATCGAAGCACCCATGGACACAAGCGCAGATCCAGGAAGTTTTGTCAGGAGGGGTGGGGTGGGTGTTCCAGGATCAATGGCCCAAAAAAACATCCTGGACAACGTTTTTCTAGTCCTCGGCTTATTTTACAGTTTACAGAGGTGGTCCAATGGTTTTATTGCAGAGAGAATTATACTTTCCAAAGGATCGAGAGGGGGGCCAACATTTTCCAGTAGGGTCCAACTTTTTCCAGGGGGGTGGGGGGGATCCAAATGCTAATTTCTATATAAACCCATATAACTTGTGATTTTCAAAAGGGGTCCGGACCCCCTATACCACACTCTGGATCCGCACATGGGAGATACTCCAGAGATAATGAACTTATAACATAAACACTTTATTCCTTTAAATATCTACTGGCTCGATCGAGCTCGATCATTACGCCAGGGAGTGCGAATCTTAAACTAAAAGTTGAAGAAACACATGCCCATAAAATACCGTATTCGCACTTTTAGCTCTCAATTCGCGTACTGTTCAAAAGGCTCGGTAAACTTGTATCCCAAATAGCACCACCTGGTGCCAAAAGAGAACAGCTTACTTTTGGATGTCTCATTTGATGCCATTTTAGGCAGCGTCAATTGATTGGATAAATGCGACAAGCGCTGATCCAGGAATTCTTGTCAGGGTGGGAGGGGGTCCAGGCCCAAGTGCCAGAAACAGCTCTGACATAGTTTTTTTTAGTCCTCAACTTATTTTACAGATTTACAGTGGTTTATCAATGGTTAATTTCAAAGAAAACTATATTTTTCGGGTCCAACATTTTTCAGGGGCCCTTACGGAAAAGCTGTCTTTGTGCGAATATCTGACGAAAATCCTGTGAATATTCTGCGAACTGCATTGTTTACAGTAATTGTTCGCTATATATTCACTTCTTGTCGCGAATACTCAGCGAACAATGTTGGTCTGACAAAAAAGTGGTCGCTGAATGTTTGCAGTTTGTCATATAATCGCTGCATATTCGCAGCAAAAACTTAACTTTTTTTCAAGCACAAGGTACTATTCGCCCAGTATTCGCAATAAGAACTTAGTTCTGAATACTGTTCGTTGTATATTCGTTACAGTGTATTTTAACTTTTTATGTATTCGCGGAGAGTTCATCTAAGGAACTTCAACTCATATAGCTCTCAGTCTAAAGATCAGGTTTTCAGGTTTTTATTCAAGACAAGACCCCTAGCTGGGGTATATGTCAAACAACAACATATACACATGTCAAAAATACATAAAACAGCAAAAACAATTAGAAGAAAGCTTCATGGGTGACTAGATCAGACTGACGGCACTCGGGAGTATTGTGGTTAGTATATACCGCAAGGTTCCGAACC
The DNA here is from genome assembly GCA_964019695.1 of Loripinus fragilis. Classification (NCBI taxonomy): domain Eukaryota; kingdom Metazoa; phylum Mollusca; class Bivalvia; order Lucinida; family Lucinidae; genus Loripinus; species Loripinus fragilis. The sequence goes on along the minus strand of OZ026527.1, from coordinate 70,986,405 downwards.
CCTCGGACAGATAGGTCAAAGCGAACAGCGCAGACCCGGATCAGACATACCTCTGTGAACTGCCCGACCAGGGTCCACACTGTTTGCCGTTCCATGTGCATAATTTAACAAAGTACCCCGAGGTTTAATTTCAAGATAAACTACAGAAGGGACTCTACCGTCCGAAAAACCGGGAGCCCTGCGGCAATGATTCAATTAGTAATGCAGGCCTCCAGGTAAAGGGAGTAAGTGACCAATCATTAGATCTTATTTTTTACTGGGGAGATAGATTCAAAATTATCTCACCTTAAAACTCTTCAATTAAATGGCTGTCATAATTGCCATGATGCATAATTGACAACATGTTGAGAAGTCTTTTTTAAGGAATGTTATCTCTTCTGATGTGTTTTTCTGTTCCTATGATGTTTGAGTTGATACCTTTTGATTGTTCTGGAATGGTGTTGCTTGCTGAGGTCAGTGCACAATGGATAAATTAATTTTGACTATTTGAGTTTAACAAGCTTTGTCTTTTGTAAATCATTGATTGCTGCTTGTTCGCAGGATAGTCGCAATTATTATTCGCTGCATATTTAATTTACATATTTAAATGCATGTTCGTCGCATATTTGCAAAATGTTTGCGGGATATTCGCTGCATATTTAATTTGATGTTTTGAATCATCTTCCCATTTCTTTTTCTATCTCATGATATTTCACACTCAATGCTTTAATTAAGCATACACCAAAATGTCAAATTATCCGCACAAGCTGTCTGTGGCTAATCAAAAATGCAAAAAGTATGATTTTTAGGGGTAGGCTTACCCCACCCACATTCAATCGATTTTGAGCCCCTTTGGGAGCCCCTCCTGAGATTTACAATTGTTTTTATTCTTTAATTACAATTTTACAATGTAGACATGACTTTTCAAAACAAATTTGATACAATTTATTTTATTATGTAAGAGAGCTTTGACTTTTTTTCAAATAATTTCTGAATTTTTGCCCCCGTTGCGCCCCTAAAATGACTAAATCAAACCCCCATTGGGGCCTCTGATAATATTTTTTATAGATATTGGCAGAAAAATGGTAGCTTAACACTTTCTTTTGTTCAGTGTTACAGTCTGGCTGTTGTGTGAATTTCACACCTCATAAATATTTGTTAAAATCAAAACTTGCATTTTGGAACGGTGTACCTCTTGTTTCCATGGTAACACAAAGAAGATGGTAACTTCCCAAAAATTTTATTGTAGTTTTTGAAAGATGGGGTAATATAAATTTTCATGTTAATCCTATAATGTGTCTGGCTTTCGTGCCCTTAATGATATAAACTGTCAAAAAGTGCAAAAAACGACACATTTCGGGGTTGTGTTACCCCACCCACATTCAATCTATTTGAGCCCCTTCGGGAGCCCCTCCTGAGATTTACAATTGTTTTTATTCTTTAATTACAATTTTATAATGTAGACATGGCTTTTCAAAACAACTTTGATACAATTAATTCTATTATGCAAGAGAGCTTTGACTTTTTTTCAAATAATTTCAAATTTTTTTTCCCCATTGTGCCCCTAAAATGACTAAATCAAACCCCCATTGGGGCCTCTGATAATATTTTTTATAGATATTGGCAGAAAAATGGTAGCTTAACACTTTCTTTTGTTCAGTGTTACAGTCTGGCTGTTGTGTGAATTTCACACCTCATAAATATTTGTTAAAATCAAAACATGCATTTTGGAACGGTGTACCTCTTGTTTCCATGGTAACACATAGAAGATGGTAACTTCCCAAAATTTTTATTCTAATTTTTGAAAGATGGGGTAATATTGATTTTCAGGTTAGTCCTGTAATGTGTCCGGCTGTCGAGCCCTTAATGATAGAAGCTGTCAAAAAGTGCAAAAACGACACATTTTGGGGTTGTGTTACCCCACCCACATTCAGTGTTAATTTAGTCAACAAAAACTTTTATTTCTGGAAGGTATGAGGTATGATTTAGATAAGTTCAAGTTAGAATTACCAGACAAAATGAAAAATATTGTGAAAGAAAGGCAGTATAAATGGCAGTTTTGCAGTGAAATTATTGAATTTTAAGGTAATTTTGGCTGATTTTTGGCCAAAATATTTGGAAGCTGTTGCCATGGCAACGGAAAGACAAATGAGTGAACTAGCATTAAATTTTTTGGTTTTACCAAGAAAGAATCATTGTCAGTAATTTTTAATAAAATCCGAGACCGAGCGTGAACAACCTCTATTATAACAGGTTCAGTAGTTACAGAGAATTGATGTTAAATAGTAAGTGAGTATGATCAGGAAATACCACAATCACAAACTGCAGACAACCCCGTGGCACCGCTAGAGACGCTTAACCATCACGTGAAACCAGGAAGACAAGTTAAGCAAGATCAAGATGGTTGCAATACAAGAATGGACATAAAGTAGCGTACAACAAAACATAGAACAATTACAGACTCATACAAAAGAAGTATTAATAAACAAAAAGTAAACAACAGCAGAACCACTGCCTTAGGACAGACAGCAGCCTAAGCCACCAGCGGTTTAAATGTATGTTACTGGTACCAAATCTTCGCCCTAGATTCTGCTGTTGTTGAAGTACAAGAAATGTTCAGCTCGCATGGAGGCCATCTAACTAATGCAATGTATCATCATGGAGAAACACTGTAATCAAATTAACACACCATGATGACACAAAAAAGGGCTCATGACTCACAGATAGTCAGAGCTAAAAAAAAACTCAAGTTGAGCGACGGTGGGTCCAGCTACAGATAAGTATCAGGCACCAACCCACCGATTAAAGCTTTACGTCAGAGAGAACTATATTATTCACTTTAACTTTAAACTCGTGTTTAAAGCTGGCATTCCGTAAATGAGTATCATGTCAAACAGTGCAGATCCCAATAAAATACCAAAGAAACGGGCGTATGTCAGGGTATACATTGTTTGTTCAGGTAAAACAATAGCACACCAAAATCGCACATATTGGCTGATTTTTTTTTTCAGATAAAGATTGAAGCTCTGAATGATTCACATCAAATTGGTATGTGCATATATAATGTAGTTGTTTTGAGTGCCGTGGGCCTTTCTTTGTCGTTGTTGTTAGAAGATCAAGTTATAAGAATGTATGCTGTCACCTCGGGTTGTGTACTAATTGGAACAACAACAACTCAACTGATTGTTTTCATACCGAAGGTTTGTTTTACATTGCATTTAATCAAATAATTTCAAACACTTACTGTTACTACAGTTGGAGGGTAAGCCGAAAGTGATGCCAAATCTACAGCACCGTGGTCCCCCATCTTACAACTGCCCTTTAAAGAACAATATGGTTATTATAAGTGAAACCGTGTTACCCTTTGACAACAATGAACGATGCTCCGATTCACTTTTAACCTATCTTCCAACTGCAGTATGTGACTTTGGTCTGTAGTTGTAGGTGAGGCCAGATACCAAACAGCACAATAAATATAATCTTACAACATGTTGAATCTAGCTAAGAATATGCTTGTTCACTTGTTTGTTTTATATTGCAATATAGAATCAAATTTAGATAAAGGCCAAATAGTAGTGATTCACCAGTATTAATTAAGTACATTCATACCTTTATCAACAACTGACTAATGCCAGACTATCTTTAAAGCTGCATACTCTGTAACTTTTGATCTTCTAATTTTAAAAATAATGTTTTTATTTTTCAAGAACACAGTAAAAATACTCAAATTCAGGTAAACATTTTACCATTTTCGTAAATCTTAACAAGTTATCACCATCAAAACATCTGCATTTATGTTAAAATTCAACGGTGTAGAATTATTGGAGGGACGCAAATAATTACCAACACGAGAAAAAACACCTATTTGATAAGATAATTCACTTTTCCGTGCAGTTTTCAGCTGTACTGAACATTTTTATTGTGAAAACATAGCTTAATTCTACTTTTACAAATGATTTTAAGAAAAAATAAAATTTTTCGAAAAATGTTCACAGTTACAGAGTATGCAGCTTTAAGCAACGGTAGTAGGAGGATAATGTCTTCTCCAATATGTGGCTAGAACAGGGTTACTTCGAGCAAATAATTGGTCAGATATATTCCACTGAATTGCACATTCCTTTAATACTGTAACCTCCTTTTTGAACTTGGTCTTGTCCATAACAAGTGGCATAGTTTTATCTAAAATTTATGATGAATTGGATGATTTTAATCATGAAATAGTTAATTTTCTATTTCTTGGTGTAGATGTTCCTCGTTCCCTTCCTATGGTGTATATATTTTAAGCATATTTGTTTTGCGAGAGTATGATCTAATGTTAATGACTCAACAACATAAACCAATTTTTGACTGCTAAGTTATTAAAACAAGGTTATGGGTATCATAAATATCATAAAGCATTTTCTAAATTAAGAGTAGATTGTTAAATACAACATTGGTTAAAAAGCTCTCATGCAACAGGGTATATAAGAGCCATTATTTTATTGTATTTTAGTTTATTAATTAAATAATTGTTGGAACACCTTATAGTGATTATTTCAAAAAGATAATCAAACATTATAAAACGTTGGATATAACATGGATATCATGCGTTAGTCTGCATGTCTGATTGTAAGCTCAATCATGGTTTATAGCTATGTTTTCCTTTTTAATTGCACAACGGTGGGTCAGGCCTGAGAATCAACGAAGACCCTGAAGGAAAGCTTAAATCTGTCGGCTAGTGCCTGATGCCTGTCTTTGACTGGGCCCACTGTTGCTCAACTTGAGGTTTTCCTTTGCTCGGACTATCTGAGAGTCATAAGCCCTTTTCTTTGTATCATCATAGTGTGTTAATTTGATTATATTGTTTCTATGTGATGATACAATGCAATAGTAAGAAGCCTCCATGCAAGCTAAACAATTTTTGTGTTTTAACAAGAACAGAACCTAGGGAAAAAATTTGGTACCAGCAAAATGCATTCAAGCCCCACACCCAGTGGCTTAGGCTGCTGTCCGTTCTTAGTCGGTGGTGCTGTTGGTTTTAATTTACCATTTATGGTTCCTCCCATTGCTTGTGGGGTTCTGTGTTTGGGCCCTGTTTTGTTAGTCAGTACTTTGCGTCATTCTAGTATTGAAATCATATGTCTTTCTGTTGTTTTGTGACAGTCAGTGTTCTGCGGCTCTTCCTTATGGTACGGTGGGTTGGTCTGCAGTGTGTTATTGTGTTTTTTTTCTGAAGCAATACCCAACTATAGCTGTCCATGATAGTCAGATTGCTATGGTTTGTGCTATGCAAACAATTGGGGATAAAGAGTAAGCACAAATAACTTGCCACTGAAAAACAACAAGGGATACAATGTGTGTTTGAGAAAAGGGAAAGAGCTAAATGCGTTCATGACAATCAAACTTGATATGTGGTTGCTGATAGACGATTCAAGGTCAAAACAATTAAAGTGAAGCAACCAGCTCTTTCGTCCTAAGCTAGATAGTTGCACAACTAGAAAGGATTCTAAATACTGCATACCAAAACAAGGACCAAACAATAAACAACCACAAACAACAGGAGAAATAATAATAATCAAATCAGCAACAACAACAGAACCACTGCCTTAAAACAGACAGCAGCTGAAACCATTGAGAGGTTTAACTGTATTTTACTGGCCCAAATTCGCCTCAGAGTGTGCTGTAAAACATAAATTAATATTGAAATGACATGGAGGCTTCCTTAGAACTATGCATGTCATCATCACAGATAAACAATCCAATCAGATTAACATACCATGATAAAATAAGGACAACGCTATTTACTCATAGATCGTCAGAGCAAAAGAAATTCCAGTTTGAGCCATAGTAGGCCCAGCTATGCAAAGTGATCAAATTGCTCATTTACAGTGCATGTTTATATTTGAATTGTTAACTGATCTAGTAATGTCTTGTTTATGAAAATTTTGGCAATGTAAGGTTTAATTATTACATAATCTATTTTACAGGTTCTTGCAGTGTACCGCCACCATTCTGTTGGCACAACTAATGTAGTACCGTTTGACAGTAGTACAGGGGCTTTTAAACATACCGCCACAGCAACGGGTTCTAATAGCAGACACCAGAATTTTGGTAGAGCCATATCGACGAACAATACATTAGAAAGTTTGTCCAAATAGGAGATTTATAGTCTTTAATATAGATGTGTTGTAGAAGGATTTGTCATTAGTGTAACAGAGGATAAGAAAACATGTTATGAGTATCACCGTTTGGCATCAGGGGGCTTGGCAAGTAATAACAAACAGTGATTCCGAGAGACAGATTTTTATTAGTTATTATTGTAATTGAAACGAACGAGCGAGTATGATCAGGAAATACCACAATCACGCACTGCAGACCGACGAAGAGCCACAGAAAGTTAATAGTCACAATATATAAAGAAGACAGTTCTCTCTCTCTCTCTCTCTCTCTCTCTCTCTCTCTCTCTCTCTCTATATATATATATATATATATATATATATATATATATATATATATATATATATATATATATATCTTGCCCATGAATATGATTGCAAAATTAGAAAGGACACTTAGTACTGCATAACAACACAAAACCCCAACTAAAATGGGCGCAGCAATAAGCAATGAATCAACAACAATAGAACCATCGCCTTTGAACTGACAACAACCTAAGTAACTTGGAGGTGAAGGGGTGGGCTTAAATTCATTTTACTGGTACCAAATTATCGGTCTAAAATCTGGTGTTGTTAAAGCACAAAAATGTTAAGATCGCAATTAGGCTTCCTAACTTGCAATGTATCACCACAGACTCTAAGCTGTACTTGAAAATTGCGTCATTGATTTTACTGAGTTCATTATTCAATGATTAGCGATTTTTGTCCACAGTGCCAGAGACTGGCAAAATAAATCAACTTCCAATGATACTAAAGGTAAATAAGGGTGCAAGATCAGGAATCGATGCAATCAAGTATCACACCTGACCTGGAATACCAATGGGAAAGTGACAAACTCACAGTTAGACACCACAAACGAGAGCCAAGAGGTCAGCCCTTTCCTAGCAGGTGACCACGAGGCACATATAAACAGACGCGCACAAAGACATAGCAAACACAAGACAGAACAAAAACATAAAAGATCCACAAAAGAAGTACCACCTTGGAACAGTCAGTAATTTTTTTTAATGGAGGTCTGAAACCGTTTTAACGGCGCCAACCTCACCCTTAATTCAGATGTGGCCTTTGTTTTTTCCTAAACAAACAAGTAGGCTGGGGCCCAGGATGAAAAAAAAATAAAAAATGGTTACCCGGAAAGTACCAAGGTTTGTTATAGTATAAATTTGAAGAAGTATATATGGTGCATACGAAACCACTGTATAGCAAATTTCTCGGAATTGCATAACGCCACGAGAGCTAATAAAGTATGGTGGCCCATGTGCGTCATATGAATGCATGTGTCTAATACAAACGCTATTATCTCAGCAACGCGTTATCAAATTGAAATCAAACTACCTTTCAGGAATGGCAATGTGTTTGTTTTAAAAGTTTTGAGTATTAGTTTCAATTTCAAAGAACTGTTGCTTTAGCATTACGCATGCAATTTTGTGTACCATATGTAACCAGATAAAACGTAATGTTTCGTTTTCTCTCATCTGTATCTACCACGACTCAACTCGATTATTTTCACACTAACACATCATAACTGTCTATAGATTACATTGCTGCCTGTTTGGGTGAGATTTAATATCCAATATGGCTGCCGTCGCCATAAGGTATGAAAACGTATTTTGGGGGATCATTCCTTATCCTACTAACGGCCCACGTTTAAAATGCTTGTGTATGTAGTGGGACGTCCGTGTGCCTATTTCACAACACAAAATTTATTGTCACGTAAGAATGGACGCTTTAAGATGGCCTTGAATATTAATACATAGGCTGTAAAATAGATTTGCTTTATTCAATGCATTGTTTTGGCGAACCGGAAGGGTAGATATGCAAAAACACATCGCTATGTAAAGTACATCCCGAACAGTTACTAACTTTTTTCTACGTATGCGATAATAGCCTACATGTAAATAAAGTTGATATAGGATGGCACCATTGTGTTTCATTACATATCTATAGGGCGAAAAGCGTGAGAATCTTTTGACGTCTATAATCGGCTGAAGTTAGCATTAACTCTGGTTAAGGATGTATTTCGTGATGTAAATTGTGTGAAATGTAAAAAGTTGATGGTATAATGGTTCATTTAAGTCAAATGACAGAATAAAGTCCTCAAAGCGAATCTAAAGGCAGGAAAAATGAATGCTTATTTTCAACACCTTCTATTTTATAAATCTGAAAGATAAGACCTAAAACATTAGCGTCGATGATTGTTAGATACAACACTATAATCCCCTTCCTAAAACGGGTCAGAAACTTTTACTCGTCTTCATAGACGGCTGCCTAGCAACAAGCAAAAAATGGATTTATTTGCTATACCTTTGGATTATAAAACAATCACCATGGCAACTAGACTTTCCATACTTGCATGCTGTTATGGCATTACCAGGACGACATATTGATGTATCCATACGTGGATTTATTGAAACATTTTTCTAATAATAAAGTTTATCAAAATCATCAGTTTAATTTTAAAAATTCAAAAAAGGGGTAAACAGATGTCCATAGTATAGTTTAAGGTATATATATTGCTTGTTCACATCTAAAATGTGATATATGGCTTTCCAACACTCGAATATTTGGGTGTTGGACTCATGAGAGATTTAATAAAAAATTTTTTTATGAAGTATGCAGTTTTGTAAGCTTGAGGGCTTAATTTGGCATACTTGTATGTTTAACATGCTTTAACAAAACATTTGCAACGTAGCAAAACTGTTTAAAGATGTCCAAACATAGAAACACGTCCATTAAAAGCAAATACAAAGTTAAAAAGGAATAAAATAGTCAAAAAGGGACAAGACAACTGAAAATGAAAGAAAAAGTAGCAAAAAAAAAGGAAAGGAAAAAGAAAAAGAATAAGACTAAAATAGACAAAAACACTATAAAAAACTATGGTGGGGATATATGATGCAGCTGAAACTGGTGCCATGAAATTGGTTTAAGCCCTCCAGTAATTTTTTTACTGACTGTTCGTAGGCGGTACTTCTTTCGTGGATCATTTGTGGTATTTATATCTTGTGTTTGTCATGATTTTACGTCTGTTCATTGCTGCCTTGTGGTCACCTGCTGGGAAAGGGCTGACCTCTTGGCTCTTGTTTGTGATGTTTAATGGTGTTTTGTCACTCTCCCATGTGTCATATGTAGTATTTGATTGTATCGATTCTTGATCTTTGCCGCCTTTCTCGTAATTTGACTTTGCAGCTTACGACATCAGTAGTCCAAAAGTTACGTATACCTATTATACCTTAAATTTCTGTTTTCTGTTCATGAAATCTTCCCTGGGTGGATGTCTGATTGAGGAATGGAAAGAATTAGTTGTTTTTTGTAAAAATAGACTTCAATCAATTTATTCAAGTATAGTTAGCCGTGTTTATAACCTGAAAACTCACACATTCGTTTCAGTGATTTTTGGTGTTAGTTTCTTTATCCCTGTCATGTGCATTGTTTACGTCTGTTCAGTGCTTACTAGCAGCAAAATCACCTCTTTGAAAATGTTAGTGATATTGTTTCTCAACCATGTTTATTATACAAGTCATTTGGATAAAGTTTCTTATCCTCTTGTAGCCGTGTGTAGGATGATTGTCACGCTGTTGTCCTCCTCTGTTTCTTTTTTTGTTGAAAGGGTACCTATGTTTGTTTTTGCCACATGGATTAATTAATGAGTATATTATTTCAATTCTTCATTTTTAGTTTAGCAAACATATTTGCCTCCTGGCAAATAACAAAATAATTGTCATATTCCTTTTAGTCATGAAGATTACTTAACAAATCAATACAAATAAACACAAACTTTGAATAGCATAGACAGTCTGTATTTTGAAGCTAGATTTTAAACATAAGGCAAATCAAAATATGGTCCCATCTCCTCATAACATACAATAGTATATATGGGACAGAATAGATACCATTTACAATCCCATTTACTATGGTAACATGTTTAACAACGCGACTAAATCTTTATTGCGATTTTTAAAGGAAAACGGCGTCCCATACAAATGTCGCTTATACGGCAGTTTGCAGTTCGCAACAAATTGCTATACAGTGGTTTTGTATTACCGAATGATCAAATATTCTTTGTGCAAAAAATCAGCTTTGCTACTTTCGGGGTAAGCATCGATGACTTTTTTACGAGATACGCTGGTCTGGGCTACAGCCTAATACTGGTCTACAGTAAATTGGTAAACAGCATGGGTTAAACAAAACAACTGAACCGCAGACGACAAAGGTGGCCCACTGTATACTGTTAGTATGCCTGGTAAACGTTCGCAATCAAATCTGAACCGAAAACCAAGACGTTTTAAGTGTGTACAGACACATTGGTACATACTATTGCTCACTGTTCAGGGCCTCAATCATATGCGTTTAAGGCAGTCTGATTCATATAAGAAATGTTGTTTAATGCGTTTCTGCTATGAGATATGAAGATAAGTGAGCTGAGTCAGATTGCACAGCGTACTGAAGATCACGTGGGTCTGCACAGTTTTGCCTATGTCCCACTAAAAGGAAACTAGGTTTATATGGGTTAACCCTTAAAGCGCCAAGAAAAAAATGCATCTGAAAATGTTGTCTGCTGCTAATAATTGCCTAACATTACTGAAGAAATTAATTATAGAAGCGAACAGCGTGGACCCAGAACAGACTGCTCCTATAGGAGCAGTCTGATCTGGGTCCACGCTGTTTGTCAAAGAGGCTTCTTAAACATTTCAGCAGACGAGAAAAGCAGACGACTTTTGTTGCGATTGGCGCTTTAAGGGCTAAATGGGCCCCCTAGGGCCATGGATATTTAGTCTGTTCACAAGTGGGTCATAAAGAGTGTCAGTGTCAGTTACAGTGCGAATCTCCTGCTCATTTGCGACAATTAGTCCAGTGTCACTCTGTAACGTTTGAGTGTACAAGCATTTTGATTCGTGCTTAACTTTAGACAATTTAAAACATCTGGCTCATATGTACAAGATTGTGACACTGTATTGTGGAATTTAATAGAACAAATAACAGGGACGTTAAGTGAATATCTAATGGAATATTATAATCGAGAAGGTCACACTTATCATATGGCACAATAATATGATCAATATGACTTTCTGACTTGCCATCAAAGTACACAAAATTGCATTTGCCCCATTGTATACACCCAATATACTTGCTGACACCAAAATATTATCATTAAAATGTAAAATTTCCACCAGTTAATTTATATTTTTAGAACCTCTTGCAAGTCTGTGTGGATGTGCAGGCTAGCATGAACATCGGTGTATGTTTATGCGATAAGTTCTAAAAGCTCATGAACTGTTTCATTTAAGCCCAATTTCCTTTTTATAATTAACCCATATATGCCTAATGGAATTTCCGTCTCTTATCAATTGGAACAATCCATTTCCGTCTTACGGCTTGTTGGGAGGTACTTGTAATTTAAATTAAGATTTTAATAGAGCATTCTGTAAGCAAACAGTGGTGACCCTGATCAGACGCCGCGTTATGCGGCGTCTGGTATGGGTTGGTACTGTTTGCTTATGTCCCACAAAAAGGACACTAGGCTTATAAGGGTTAACTAAGTTTTTCTCTTTTGTCCTGAACAGCATACGATCGATAGACTTTCTTGATCTCGAATGTATGGCGCGTGACGGGGTAGTTACTCTAAGGGAAAGTCCGTCTACTATCTCTTCCTTGGTTTTGATGACCAATCTCCAGGAAATAATGGACTTTGGTTGGGTCGCAATGGAACTCGCGAACCCTTGATGAACAGCTGGGCTTGCCTCCGACTGAGGTACGGGACCCAATAAAATTATACTCTCATATGAATATTACCGATAGCATGAAGGTGTACCACTGGACTGATATCCGTCATAGATGCTAATATTGCCCCTGTGAATCCATACCAACCGCTACCATTCCAAAGGAGTGCTGTGGCTCAGTGATAGAGTGCTTGACTCAGAACCGAGGGGTTGCGGATTCTAGCCTCACCGGCGTTACTGTGTTGTGTCCTTGAGCAAGACACATTTATCCTTGCTTAATACTGGTTCAAACCAGGAAGACCAGTCCCGACATAGCGGAAAGAAGCAAGGGCTACAATTTCACATCTTATCTTATGCTGTCCAGAAAATTGATTTATGCCTGTTCAAACATCTATGAGATAGTAGAAGAAGAAAAAGCAAAAGAAGAAGAAGTATTTTAGAGGAATGATGATTTAGTTAAACTACATCAATATCAATAAAAAACGCAAAAAACACATGAATAAAAAAATCATATCTCATCAGACTTTATAATTGGGCCGCGACGCGAGAAACCCTGTCTTCGGTGTTTCCGACAAAGTGAGATTCAAACCATCCTGCTTAGATACAGAGACTTGCTAGAAAATTAAATTTTCGCTTGTAGCACATCTAGATATAAGCGATTAACAAAGGCGCTGATCAGACTGCGCGGATGTGCTGGCTGGTCTGTGCCTTTCTTGTTCGCAACCACCAAAGACAGGGTTACTCGCGGAAGTGCATATGTATGGGTATCAATTTAGTCACCGCTTTGACCCAAAATCTGTGAGCCACGCTAGCGCTGTAACTATGGGTTTCGTGCCCGGATAAGCCAATCTCATTATATTTTGATTATAACTTCACATGGTTATACACGAAGGTGTGTCGCATACAACACTTAACCACCAACTCCCAAAGTCAAGGTCACAACTTTGGCTCAAACCTGGTCAGAAGCTGTTACACCCGGAATCTAATGTATTGGCACAGCAATCATCCACCATCTCCCAAGTTCAAGGTAACAAATTCAATTCAGATGTCTGTCCATCGATCGTACACATGCTTCGAGTCCTCTCTATATCTCAATAACAGTTTAAGACATCTTCATGAAACAGATATCAATCAACATAAGACGACGTGTAATACACAAGGACTCTAACTCTGTATTCCTTTTTTTTAAAAAAAAAATATATGACCCGTTAAAACGGAAAATTGTAGATTTTGCAATTAAATCGTGTCCGATCTGTAATAGAAGTACCTCGCCCAAAAACATTTTTGTTTATGGTAAGTCTAGAAATATTTTCTTCAAACGTGCATGAACATCGATTTTAGAATTGCTTTGCCTTTTACAACAAAAGCTGTCTGCTTTTGTCGTATGCTGAATGTTTTTGAAGCCTCTTAGGCAAACAATGTAGACACAGAACAGACTGTTGCAGTTTGCTTCTGTGCTAATATATTAGTCAATAATCTAAGAAAATATATGCAGCAGCCGACTTGGGTGTAATGATCAAACGAATTTTTGTCTGGCTGTTTAATGTTGCATCAGACCTAAGCCCAGTCATCCTTTGATTGTCACTCACCGAATGAAGACATGTTTTTGCATCTTTTTTTGCAGACAGATGGCGCAGATTTGTCCGCATCTTTGTTGTTTTCTGTCAATTTTACAAACTACACCCAATATTTCAAGCCTGCTTTTAAAGCTCAACTAGAAAATGCACGGAGCGCCTTGGAGCCAGTTTGCATGCTTTTATCACTTTTCGTGCTACATCAAAAGCTATTCAAGGGCGGATCCTGAAAGTTTTGTCGGGATGCGGGGGAGGGGGACCAAGCCTTTGTAGAAAGAGTACTTGAGGGTACCCCCTCTCCTAAATCACACGCACCCTTTCCCCGGGGTATGGGACTTAGATAATGCATAAAAAAGGATAAGGTTCGCATACACATGAAGGAACCAATGAAGCTTGGCTTTTTGATGGCCAAGACTTTAGATGTGCCAAAAGCGTAGCCGTATTAAAGGCTTATCGCCCGTACAGACACAAAAGTCGTACATTTTCTTTATCACGCCGGGTAGGCGGCAATCGAAAACGTTAATAATATCGACGAACGAACTTCGGATCAAAAATCGATAGAAACAGAGTTTTCTATTGTCATTTGTCGCCCGATTGGCAATCGTAAACACTGTTTCTTGCGATTTTATCCGCGTTCGTCGATTGTTAAGAGGGTTTTAGATTGCCGCCTACCCGGTATGTTTATCAATACTGCACCAGCTTTGTGCATTGCTAGATGTTGTTCCGTTTTCAAAATTTAATTATGACAAAACAACTCCAGCGAAGAGAAGTATAACTGCAAATGCAGGTATCCAGAACGAGTAATCTGGCGTTTGGGTTCACAAATAGTCTGCTTTTTATACGTTTTTTGTTCGATTCTAATGATTGGATATATCATTAGACGAGGTAATTTTGAGAATATTAAAAAAAATCATTTTTATTTCTTCTGGGTACTCAAAAGAACCGTCTAAATGAGACTTTTCTTTTGAGAATCCAAACATGTAAATATTTGTTGTCTGCATGTCTCGTTTTGTTTATCAAGAGTAGACTATCAAGTAAGATTAAAGTTATTATGGACAATGTTTGCCTTAATCTTTCATGCCTGTGTGGGGTGCAGTGGCTCAATTGAAGGTTTGCTAGTTTGAGACTCACAGACGTCAGAGTCACTGTATTGTGTCCTAGAGCAAGACACCGAAACTGGTATAAAACAGAAGGATAATCCGACTGGGATGAAAACTATCAAAGCAAACAGACATTTTACCCGCTGCCTAGTACTGGGTCCTCCAGGTAGACCCATCACGACAAGACCGAAAGATTGTTGACTCGGACGAGAGGAATCGAGCCAAGCAAATGAAAACAAGCAAACAAACAAACCAAATGCTCCTACTCTGCCCTGTCAGGCTCAACTCGCACTTACTCATGTTAAGTCCCTTCAAAATACGCTGAGCCACCCCACCCCTCATTAATCCACCACATGCTCCTATTGGGAGTTTCGTAAAAGACATATTGACGTCTCGGATACAATGTTACAGTACTGGATGCTGATAGCAAGGTTTGGATGTTTACGATGCATGGGAGGATCCAGAAAATTCTATCTGGGGGGGGGGGGGGGTGTCCTGAAAACTTTATTTTAGTTTTTTCACAGAGGGCAGTGCGGACCTGGCCTCCCTTCCGAAGCATTTGGACCCAAGGGGTCCTACTTCTTCTCGAGGTTGTCAATAACAGTATTTCTCAGGAAACATATAACAACTTGTGATCTTCCAGGTGGGATGCAAACCCTCTTACCGCCACCCTCGGGACACGCACATGCGATGCTTAGCTAACAATCTGAACTCTGTAGCTCGGCCAGTTGCCTATCTGCTTAATATGCAAGCAGACAGGAGATCGCATCCAGCATCGGCATCACTGATATGATATTGAAATATATCTTAACCTTAATCGTTATGATAGGGCGTGATTTGCTTGACTTGTGGCAAATTTGGATGGGCTAGGGCCCTTTTATTCTCTCTCTGTCCCTTGGAGGAGTCCCAACATGACAGAAATATTGTTGACTGGGCCGTTAGGTCTTAATTCAATCAATAAATAAGTCAGGGCTGCAGTTATAGGTCTAATTGCCTTGATATCTGATTCTAAAACCATTAACATCTTTGCAAATTCTTTCATAAAGCATCCGAACCCTTTCATAAAGAACCAGTTATCCATCATTCGGACAGGTAAAGAACCTGTTACCAAAATATGTTACTGATTCTTTACCATCAGTTCTTGGCTTGTCAATATTAGTCATTTAAAATAAGCCCTTTATAGTTTTACATGAGGAGAAAATTGATTTTTTCAAACACATTTAGATTGAACTTGAAGTTGTATGCACACTATATTTGATGGAATATGTACTTTGATAAATATACTGATTTTTGATATGGGTTTTAACAATATCTTAATTAAACCGCTCATAAATCCATGACACATAAACCATCATTGCAAAGACTGACAGAGAAAAACCTTTAGCTTTTCAATTATATGAATAATAAAAATAAAATACTTTCAGGCTTCGAAAATCTTACGTTTGATGTAGTTTCCCTTCACCTACCTTATACTGATTAAGGAAATCATAAAGCACCTGTAACCCTTTCATAAAGCATCATTGACAACTTTCATAAAGAATCACCCCGCACTGTGACTGAGTTAACCCCCTGTGATACAGGAATCAAGGGTGTGTAAAAGGGCAGAACATTTGCATGCATGGTGTTATATGCTTCTTTCTAATTAATTTGATTATGCAACATGGCTACTTTCAGAAAAGAAAACAAATTAACCTTTTGCCCCCTTCCCACGGGTCAAGAGTAAGTGTAAGAGCAAAATATTTGCTAAAATGTAATTGTAGGCTGCATCCCCTTTAATTTGATATGCAACATGACCATATTTCTGAAAAAGTTAATTTTATATTGGGGTGGGGATATTTTTGGCCCCAGAGACATAATTTGGATAAACTTGGTAGATGGTCCACAAGGTTATGCTACATATCAAAGCCTGGGAGGGGCCATTTTGACCCCAGGGACATTATTTGAACAAACTTAATAGAGGTCCACTAGGTGATTGCATTTTACCCCAGAGACATTAATTGAACAAACGTGGTAAAGTAAGTAAGGGTGCAAAGATCAGGAATTGATAAAATCAAGTACCACACCTGACCCATGATACCAGTGGGAAAGTGATAAACTTACAGTAAGACACCACAAACGAGAGCCAAGAGGTCAGCCCTTTCCCAGCAGGTGACCAAAAAGCACATATAAACAGACGCGCACAAAGACATAGCAAACACAAGACAGAACAAAAACTTAAAGATCCACAAAAGAAGTAACGCATCGGAACGGTCAGTAAAATATTTTACTGGAGGGCTTAAACCAGTTTAACGGCGCCAACCTCACCCTTAATCCAGATGTGGATCAAAACACATAGATATTTGGTTTGCATGAAAGACCCCTAACTTATCAATGCATTATCTCCTAAAACATATAAATCAAGATTTAACAAGGAGATAAAGCAAAGATAAGGACTCAACAGTAAATAAAATGAATACCGGAGCAAAAGAAATCCAACAGGTAAACCCCGGTGGGCCAGACAAACAGCCAAAGCATCAGGCCCCTACCATCTCATCAAAAGATGAGTCTTTAAGTCTGAACCATCATAGAGTCTGAAGTCCAACCTACCGGCGTGCAATTAAAGAGGAAAGCAAAGTTGCCAACCGTGATTGGGTTGACCACAAAGCATGCAGTCTGTTGCAATACATTAATGTTATAGCCAACTCTTTTATAATGGGAAATTATTTTTATGAATTGCGCTGAAAAATTGTTAGAGCCAACAATCTTCTTCAATTTAAACACCAAGTCACCATAGAAATCAGGTTCCGAAAGTCCTTGGCGCAAGAGAGATTTAAGTCCAACTTGGAATTTAGAAATCAAATCATAGTATCGTCTATAAAATTTTGAAAATGTTTTGCGAAGTTTATGATACTGATAGCCATGTTTAAGAAGTTTCTGAGTTAACAATTTATTGCGAGTGTTGAAGTCAGCAACATAGCTAGATGCTTTAGCAAAACGAATGAGTTGAGAGATATAGACCCCATAGGATGTAGAACGAGGAACATCACCATCTAAAAATGGGAAATTGACAATATCAAAATCAAAGTCGTCACGTTTATCATAAATTTTTGTAGAAACAATATCATTAGAAATTGACAAATGCAAGTCTAAAAATGCGGCTTTAGTATCAGTGTATCAATGTCTACTAGGTATTACTACATACCAAATATCAAGGCTCTAGGTCTTATGGTTTCAGACAAGAGGATTTTTTACATTTTCCCTATATAATCCCATGTAAAACATTGTCCCCTGGGGGCGGTTCCATTTTTGGCCCCAGGGCTATAATTTCGAATAAACTCGGTAGAGGACTACTAAATGATGCTACATACGTAATATCAAGGCTCTAGGCTTGCGGTTTCAAGCAAGAAGATTTTTTAAATGTTTTTTGATAAATGCCTATGTAAAGTAAGAAAGGGTGCAAAGATCAGGAGTCGATACAATCAAGTACCACACCCGACCCAGGATACCAATGGTAAAGTTACAAACTCACAGTCAGACACCACAAACGAGAGCCAAGAGGTCAACCCTATCCCAGCAGGTGACCACAAAGCACAAATAAACAGACGCGGACAAAGACATAGCAAACATAAGACAGAACAAACAAGAAATATCTTTAAAAAAGATATTCAGCGGCATTCAAAGGAGAACATACATTTAAAGTCCTGTTGTAATTGGAAGATGCTTTTATGCACAGTAGATTGGTGTTAGATGTTGATTGATTGGATGAGGTGAAAATAATAAACAGAACAGGAAAAGTTTGCATTACGTGTCTTAGACAGGTATATTAACTTTTGCCTTCAATGTAAATGGCGATCTGAAACTTTCGATGAAATAAACGTTATCATTGTGCAGTCAATCATTGTGCTAAATATGAACACGGAGGTATTTAGGATCCATGATATAAACACCCTTCACAAAAAAGGTGAGCTAAAATACAATGGCATGTATTTTATGTAAGTGTGGGGCAAGTTTGGCTATGGGCCGAACTTAATTGACCCAACTTGCCCCTGACAGACTATTTCCAAATATCATGTGACAGCTCCTTTTAACATGCAGGAGAAGAAATTAACATTGTTTTATATCAAAGCACATAATCCTTTCGTAATAAAAATATAAAATTTAAATCAGAATCTAAACACATCGTTAGATGAATATAAACAGAAATTAATATGAAAAATTTACTAATCATGCAAGAAAATGAGTTTTCTGGTACAATATCAATCTATCCTTCAATACTCATGTAGACAAACTCGTCACAAGTAATTTCCAAACATGTTTCCCAGCCCCATATCTTAGTTTACATGCTAAATATAGCCGTATGCCCCAAGTTCGAACTAGCCCAGGTCTCCCCTATAAACGTTCTTCTTTAATAACTGGAAAACGCCATGCGATGGTTCTAAGCCTTTTTAAAAGCTAACCTTGTAATGATATTAATCTGTGGCATTGATCGTTGTATTTACATGCGTAGGCTATTTATAGTTACTGCAAAGAAACACCAGAACATACCGAAATATACCGGAATGTTGCCGACGGCGACACGTTTTTTGAGACAACTCGTCGACAGATTTTGAGACAATTTGGCGACACTTTATGAGACAACTCGACGACACCTTTATTCTTAGTGAGGCACTGGAAAAGTTTCTAAGGATACAGAGGTATTGGCCAAAAACTTAAAGGGATATAAAGAAAAGCACATACCTACAATCAATAGGTTTAAACAGTGAATATTCGGTAAGTTCGGTAGGTTCGGCCGAATTCGGTTCGGTTACAGGTTTTAGACACAACCGGGTGAAATGGGCAACCCGGGCTGAGCAGGATACAAAACAATGGAATTCTTTTAACGAGACCCGAAGAAAACTGGTGTGATTTTCTTGAAATTATAGTCCGTTTCAATGAGCATAGATAGCAGACTTGCAGATGTAAGATTGTTTCTGATTGGTGGATTATTTAGAGTAAAGTTGATTATAGACAGCTGCCGCTGAAAAAATAAAAGATGCACAAAAGAAGTACCGCCTTGGAACGGTCAGTAAAATTTTTTACTGGAGAGCTTAAACCGGTTTAACGGCGCGCCAACCTCACCCTTAATTCAGATGTGGATCAAGACACATAGATATTTGGTTTGCATGAAAGACCCCTAACTTATCAATGCATTATCTCAAACATGTGACCCGCAGGTGGGGTATTTTTTTTATCTCAGGGACATTATTTGAACATACTTGGTAGAAGCTTACTAGGTGATGCTACATACCAAATATCAAGGCTCTGGGGCTTATGGTTTCCGGCAGGAAGATTTTCCATGTTTTCCACCTATAAGCCTATGTAAAACATGTGACCCCCAGGGCGTGGTCATTTTTGACCATAAGGGCATTATTTGTTCAAACTTGGTAGAGGTCCACTAGATGAGGCTACATATCTAATATCAAGGCTCTATGCCTTCTGGTTTTAGACCAGAAGATTCTTTAAGTTTTCATCTCGAAAATATATATTTTAGCCTCTGTGACCTAGATATGCAACGGACCATCGACAAACGACATTCATCGCAGTATTCAATGTCTAGCTAGACAAGTGACCTTCATCTCAACATTCTGAATGTCTAGCCAGACAATTGACATTCATCTCAACATTCAATGTCTAGCTCGACAATCGACATTCATCTCAACATTCTGAATGTCTAGCTCGACACTCAACATTCATCTCAGCATTCAATGTCTAGCTAGACAATTGAAAGTCATCTCAACATTCTGAATGTCTTGCTCGACAATCGACAGTCGGCTCAACATTCATTGTCCAGCTCAGCTTAACATTCGCGTTTGTAATGTTTCCGAAGTTTTCAAAGTGACTTTGGCCAAATGTTGAGCAAACAGATCAAACATTCACCAAAATTGTTTTTTAGATCTTCGGAAACACTATGGCATCGAATGGCGAGCTGAATGACGAGTGTCAGCATTCGACCAAAGTCACTGAAAACTTTGGAAACATTACAAATGCTAATGAAAAGCTGAATGTTGATTGTCGAGCTCAACTTTCGCCCAAATTCTGACTCAAATGTTGTGCTGAATACCGATTCTAGAAAATATTGTGTGATTTCCAGCAACGTGGCATTTTGACATGAATAGACTCGGACGAGCCTTAGCAGCCTCCTTTAAGCTTAGAAACTCCAAATGCTGTTCGGTCAGTAGCTTATTCAAGCAACTAGCAAACGCTCTGATCAGACTGCGCGTATGCGCAGGCTGGTCTGAGCCTTTGCTGGTCACACATACCACATTGTTGGAAATCTCATGTCGCGGCTCATTTATGAAATATTCCCTAGTCGGTTTCAAATAAGAAATTCAATGTCCATGTATATCTATTTCGGAATAAACCTACATTTTGTTGCCATAACGAAGTGATTACATACTCAAATTACCATATCGAAACGGATACTTTGCTACGATTTGTTAGGTGCAGAGAGAGAGAGAGGGAGAGAGACAGAGACAGATAGACAGACAGACAGACAGGCCGACAGACAGACGGACTGAGACAGAGAGAGTATTGTTTGTTTGATTTGATTCTTTACGTCCCATCAACAATCTTTCAGTTAAACAGGGACGGGTCTTCCCATGTTGAACCAGTACTAAGCTATGATAAATGTGTCTTGCTCAAGGACCACAACGCAGTGACGCCGGTGAGGCTCGAACACGCGGCCCCTCGGTCTCGAGTCAAGCACTCTACCACTGAACCACTGCGCTCCCTGAGACAGAGAGAGAGAGAGAGAGAGAGAGAGAGAGAGAGAGAGAGAGAGAGAGAGAGAGAGAACTTGTGTCCACAATGTGTGTCAGCCTTTAATACCATGTTTGCAGCGGATATTTACAATATTCACTCATGCAAGAGCTTTATCAGACACCAATTAGTCTAGTGCAGCAGTTTGCAATGCGCACGTTACCATTCAGATTTAAAAGGGACCTGCTTCTGGGATTTGCTATCAGGTAAGGGCCAAACGACTTGTCAAGCTTCTGAGACTATACAAATATATCATGATTGTGAAGATGGGATAGAAACCACTGTCCAGCGGATCGCCGTTCCTATCCCATTCTCACTCATATAATGTGTTCCTTTTCTTGCTCATCATTAAATACCGCAAATTCATATGTAAACAAACAGGCTCCCAGAAGTTCCTGGCTTCGAGGTTATAAAACTTGAGTACAGTCTCAGACTCAAAATTTAGCGCCGTTGTTTGTTTTTTTTGTGTTTTTTTTTTTGGGGGGGGGGGGTGGGGGTGGGGGGTGGGGGTTGTTTTGTTGTTTATCCTTCCCACGGGTTGGGACGGGGTATGTAAGATCGAATTCTCTTCAACGGATAAAACCAGCAGAAACCCTGATCTGGTGACGCTAGGATAGTAATTTAATAGATCCAGATGATTGATATTTTGTAGTTAGCAGATTGA
The DNA here is from genome assembly GCA_964019695.1 of Loripinus fragilis. Taxonomy (NCBI): domain Eukaryota; kingdom Metazoa; phylum Mollusca; class Bivalvia; order Lucinida; family Lucinidae; genus Loripinus; species Loripinus fragilis. The sequence goes on along the minus strand of OZ026527.1, from coordinate 70,964,439 downwards.
GCAACTAAACTTTCCAGAGAGTTGGTTGGTGTGAGTAACTGTTGTTCGCATACAACAAAATCAGGTTTTCGCGTGATGTGGCCAAAATATTAACGAGGGTGATTTTGAGGAATTATCATATACGAATCTGCTATGATCTTAATGATAATGGCTATGTACATTCTGTCTGCCGATTGTATGTAATATGAATATATCCGTAGCAAGAGTAAAATTGGGATTCTAAGTTCGACCTACAATCAATTAAGGTTGGGCAATGAATTCAACCCCTAATATTTACTGGTGTCATTTACTGGCAAGGGAAATATGGCTCAAGTGGCAAATACTGGCGAATACCATTAAACATAAATAATTAATTTAACCTTAAAATACTGCAGATATCTTTTACGAATTCGAAGTTGACTTAAAATAGTATAATCCAACTAAATGAGAAAAAAATGTTAAAACAGAATACACAATGTATATAGGCCTATGGTTTTCAACACATATCAGTTTTATTAATCAACTTTCTCAATTCAAACATGATGAAAAGAGCCAGAAAAGAATCTTACACTGAACTTTGAAATGATTTAAACATAAAACAGTATCTAAAATTCTAAAATATAATCGTTATCGTTTCACCTTTAACTGAATAAAGGAATGATACATGCGTCTCAGGGTTTTCACGTACATTTTTTCTTGTGTCTGATTTGTGTCAAGAAGCCAAATACAAATTATTTTTCAGCGGTAGCTGTCTATAATCGACTTTACTCTAAATTATCCACCAATCAGAAACAATCTTACATCTGCAAGTCTGCTATCTATGTTCATTGAAACAGACTATCTAAATTATCCACCAATTAGAAACAATCTTACATCTGCAAGTCTTTCATCTATGCTCATTGAAACGGACTATAATTTCAAGAAAATCAAAGCAGTTTTCTTCGGGTCCTGTTTAAAAAGAATTCCATTCTGTCTGGAATTGCCTGTTTATATAATAAAACGCAAAACTTTTTCAACATAATCACCTTTTGTTTGAAAGATGTTGGGGCTATTTGTTGTTTAATTGCATGAGCACCTAAACACAATATATAAGGTGAGAATTAGAGCTGTACCATGGAGGAGCATGTGACCAAATGTAACCAATCATGGGACCTCTGTCTAAGAATAAACTGATGTCATTTGTAAATATAGATTTGTCATTTTCTGGTTTCCCAGTCTATCTTGAAATTCTGATTGCATCATGTTCTTCAAAGATTGACCTAGGCCGACCTGGTATGACATTTAGCCACTATTCTGCTGAAGAGAATAATAAGACAGTTGGTCAGTCAGAAATCCAAAGTAAAAAGGGAGCTTATTAAAGCACAGATAACATGAAAGGTACATTGACGGTTTGGGCCTTATACGCCTTTTTTCTGATTCCCAGAACGCTGCTTTGAAGCTTCTAGTGTGGTGCATGTAGTATCATTGCAACAGGTGAATCTAATGAGCCAGCTAGCAAAATATTTTCAAAATTCCTACGCACTCGAGAGTTATGGCGGGTAGAAAGGAGAGGGGGTCTGAAATTTCATGAAAATAAAAAGTGCTTTAAGAAGTGATTTCTGCACGTTTTCTTGATTTATTTGGTAGGCATGGTGATATTTATCGAAAATACCATATGCAGAGTATCAACGGATCACGATAATTGATGTAATTGTTTTAAAAACAAAATATGTTTTGTAATAAAATGATTTTGGGGAGATAATTTAGAAGTTACCTGTACGTTTTTGACTACATGTACCGTAAATAATACAAAAATGAAAGCTCAGCAAAAGAAATAAATATTTTTTCAGGAAAGAAAGTGTCCCATTTAGCATTGGAAAGTAAAACTGAGTCGAATATTACTTTTGCTTTGTTTAAAGGACATAGCATGTAAAATGTATTTTAAGTGTCCGAATATTTATGGTATATATATATATATATATATATATATATATATATATATATATATATATATATATATATATATATATATATATATATATATATATATATATATATATATATATATATATATATATATATATATATATATGTATATCCCTATATGAGACAATATATTGAACACTAAAGTATTTACCTGTTATAACTCTTTGCATGTCAGTGGATAATTTTGTCGTCTGCCAATAGTCTTTTGCAAACAGTTTGAACCCAGATGAAGACCAACAGAATGTCGGTCTTCATCTGGATCCAAACTGTTTGATACTCCGATGGTTGTCCTGGGTGGTTTATTTTTAACAACTTAATTTTGAAGAAAGTCAGCAGACAAAAATAAAAACATGAACAATTCCCTGGCATGCAAATAGATAAGTACAGGACGTTTGCAAAAGAATGTGCCATTTAATAACAGTGAGATTTTTTCTTATGAAAAAATGCATTAAACCTTGCTAATTCTACTTTTAATCTTTAAGTACTTTATATTAAACTAGCACAGAATACAAAGCAATTTAGGAGGTTGGTTCTAGAGAACTTGATTACTGTCAGTAATTTCTTATTTGGTAGAAAAGGCATTTTATGGGCTTAGGCCCCGGGTTTTTGGACTGCTGAACATCTTCACCCCCCCCCCCCCATTTGCCAGCAAGCCACTTCCATACAATTTGTAAAATACGGTAACACATATACATGCCAAAGCTTTTGCTGGCACACGGGGGGAATGATATTTTAAAAAATGTTTTCAGATTTCTATATACTATAATGTAAAACTGATTGCTCTACCCAAAATTTTACATCTTTGAAGCCTTTAATATCGAAAACGGATTTCACCGCAATAAAGTACTCAGGTCAGGGTAGCTTTAAGGTGAAGAAAGGGACGATTGACAAACTTTTATTTTTATTGAAAACCATAGGCATTTACCCATAGCAAGTGTCAATGATCCTTATACAAGTTACACGATGCATGGATTTTGAAGAGGCAAATAGTCAATTAGATTCTTTATGTGGTGCCTTACCCAGAGATGATTTGCGAATGCATAAATGCATAAAGTCTGACATCTCTAAGGTCATGTACCAGATGAAATGTATGGACCCTTTGCATGCTAGTCCTACTGTTAACCTTTCAGACCCTAATCAGACTAGCAAAATGTTGGTTGTCATCCAAATCCAAACTGTTCGACATACTTATGGTATTGGATGGTACTTTAAGTTTAGACTGGCATCAGTCCTGAAAACAAATTGATACACCAGAAAAAATAAGAGTATCTTTTATTTTTAGTTGGAGGTATTAGACTGGCCCCAGTCCAGACCACAAAAAGGGAATGAGATATGCAGCATTTAAATGGGTGAATAGGAATGCTTGAAATCAAGTAAATTGAAGCCAAGCATTCACATAAACCAAAGAAAATACTGAACATTCATAATTTTAAATATAAAATCACAGGTTCCTGCAGTCTAAGGTAGACTACTCTGTAGTGCCTAGAAATCTAGACATGCATAAATTTATCAATTTAAATGGCAAAATACAAAATCAAATATACATAAATCTACATTGTAGATGTGCTCATCTAGAGCTATATGAAAATGCTTATTTCATATATATATATTCCAGGCCTAAATGTTAGGCATAGCCATTTCATGCCTAGATGCCACATGCATGGACATGCAAAAATAAATACACATATATAATATAGACAATAACTAAAATATGCCACAAATAAGGATTGGATGTAATCCAATGTGAGGTCTGGAGGCTCGAGACCTTATAGAAAGGGAATCCGGCTGTAATTGAAATATAGATTTTACAAACTAAAAAGCAACTAAAGGAAATTTAAGCAAACCAAAGATACTAAAAAGGCACATCCCAGGAATCACAGAAATGCATACATTTTACAGCAAGTAATGTCATCTGACATTATAATATATAATATAGTTACATGATTGTATATTAAATATTTATAATGTACCCATTCCATAGTGATTCCTAAAATGTTAGAAAATAATGATAATGAAAGCAGCTATAAAAATACTAGCACTACAAGATTACATAAACTTATGATCGGTGAACTTCAGACGCTGCAATAATAAAATAGAGGTTAATGCTAAGCAAACAAAGAAATATGATTAGAACACCCTTGTCCAGATACGGCAGTTTCAAAGAGCTAGCCATCCCTCTAGACAAGGTGTACAAATTCCAAAACTATTTCTCAAGTAACCTGTAGAATTTTAGAAAATTAACAAATGAAATATGAATTTGATACAGTAAATATCTGTGTTTTTGCATGACACGGATTCGGATTAAACAGTGGATTCATAAGGTAATCTACCAAGGTAAGCTATATAACCTGGCAGCATTTTTGTTACAGACTCCAACAAATTCAGACATTGTCATATTCAATGACCGAGCTGCCTCCCCAGCGACTTCATTAACGCACCAGGGGTCGTCTGCCAAATACGCGGAGTCCGTCTCGAGCAACAATCGCTTGCGATTATCCAAAGAGCTCAAAGCACGCATCGTTCCAGGGTTTCTAACTGTCACAGGTGATATGCTAAAGTAACAGTTGGGCAAGGAAGTACTCCACTGAATGTACTCCTCCTCTCCCCCAACAATACAATGGCGGTGGATCCTATGGTTTGTCATATCCATGCTGCGAAGTAGATCGAGGACTTCTGCAGCCGCCTCACCAGTATTCCTATCGCGCACATGCAAAATGAGAACTTTGTCGAGTTGCTTCGCAAGCTGGAAGGCAAGCCGCAGGAATCAGCGCTGTCCCTTTAATTTCCGACTACGGCAACCCGCACGGTCACGGCAATTATGACGGCACAACGTAGTCAGGTCCAGGCCAACCTCACCCACTCCAACGGCTTCTGGGTACTGACCCAATAATCCCTCCAGTCTGCCAAACAAAGAAGTTACCTGATTCTCAGTGATCATATGAGGATGGACACCAAGAGTTATTCGCAACCTTGGGTCAGCCCTCACATGCTCACTAAGCCGAGACCATTTATCTGGAAAGACATAATTTGCTATAGCAAAAGGGACGACAATTAATAAGGGTTTAGATATCGAGCTCTCCAGATCTGACAAAGAACGACCTTGACGACTGGAAAAGCTATCCAAATGAAAGTGGGTGTCAATTATAGCCCTCTTTACACTTGGATACCCTACAGGAGGACTGGAGCCATTTGCCAAAGAGTACTGTTGATGATGTCGGAAGCGCAATATTGTCTGAGGATCCAGATGGGCCAGTAGCCTAGATGTAACTGCTGGGTGCATCAGAACAATAAGTCGAGTTGGGGGCAATATCAAATATCCATCATCAGAGAGGGGCTCCAGACCTGCTCTTCTGTCATATTCTCTGAGGAAGGATAAATCTTCTTCAGAGAACCGCAGGGGACGAGTAGTCAGCTCCCGAACAGCCGCACAGCCCAGCAATTCAATGGGGGATCCCAGCCCTAGTCCTTGGCTAAGGAATAGGAACATCCCATTCATTAGCAAGAACCAGGCCTGTAGCAGATATTCCCCAGAGAACAACCGGTGCTGCCCATGAATATTCTGGAGCTCCCGCTCGTTCCCAGCGGACATGTGGCAGTTCACGCATGAAGTGGCAGGGTTCATATGAACCCGAAGATAGTGCTTATACATGTGGGGAGAGTTGGCCCCACATATTGAACAATCGTCATATAACATGCGACGTGCCCTCTTGACTTTTGGCAGCATCTACAAAAGAAGGAAGGGCCTTAAGCATGGGGTCCATTCTCCCACAGTACAGAAACTTATGAATCACCCATCAGTACTCCCCATATATACATCAGTTACAGTGAACTGGTAGTATACACGGAAAGTACCGATTCGGTAAATGTAGCAATTTAATTTTAAAAAATTAATATTTAATTTGAAGCACTAATTATGCTCTATAGTGCTAATAAATGAGCATTACAATTCTTTTGTAATGCAGCATATATATTTTTGATATATGCCAGCATAATATATATAACTTTATATATCATGCAATATGCAGTCTATCTGAATGCAAGAATTTTGAAGATGAAATGTGGTGAATATGCTATGTGTGAGAATGGAACCCTTTGAAACCTGATCTAGTGTTAGTCAATGGTTAACATTGAAAACCACCAGAACAAGCTTCAGTATTTTATGAAAAATAATGTTATCCCGACACCATGTCCAACGACGGCACGCAAGTTTCAAAGAGCTATCATGAACCATCGCCAAACAGATGTCGAGAATGGAATGATAAATGAATTATGTGAGGATGATAATGAAATGATATCTTGGACACCAGGCCCGACGACAGCAGCAGTTTCAAGGAGCTAGCATGAACCATCGCCAGAACAGATGTCAAGAATGGAATGATAAATGAATTATGTGAGGATGATAATGAAATGATACCTTGGACACCAGGCCCGACGACAGCAGCAGTTTCAAGGAGCTAGCATGAACCATCGCCAGAACAGATGTCAAGAATTGTTTGATGAATGAATTATGAAGGTGATAATTTAAGGAATGAGATCCCTAACACCAGGCCCGACGACAGCAGCAGTTTCAAGGAGCTAGCATGAACCATCGCCAGAACAGATGTTAAGGATTGGTTGATACATGAATCAAGAGGAGGATAATTTATTACAACATGGGAACCTGCAACAGTCACTTCGTTAAAACTAGTACAGAGTCCTACGTTGTAATTGTCCATAAACAGTAGTGAATTCACATATGACACCAGCATCTGCTAAATGTCCACAGTTTCAAAGAGCTTGTAAGGATGATAACAGAAACTGCTGTCAAAATATGGCTTCAATATGCAGAAAGCAAATACGTCATAAGTATGGCAAGAAATTATGACGACAAAAGGCAGAAATGGCAAGAAATTTGTCAAAATACATGACAATAAAATGTCAACATATGGCAAGCAATTATGGCAAGAAATTGTGTCCAGAAATCATGGCAAGAAATTGTGTCAAAAATATGACAGAATATGCCATGGAAAAGTAGAATATATGGCATATTGTAATATGCCACGACAGAAATTATGACACCACTATATGGCAAGTACCTGTGTCATAATATGGCAAGAAAATGTGTATGGCAAGAAAATGTATATGGCAAGAAAATATGGCAGAATATATATATAGCAGGATAGTATGACAGAATATATAGCTGAATGACAGAAAATGTTGCTGTTTGTAGGTTCCAGGAAATATAACATCAGAATTAGCAAGGATCATATAGTTCCAAAGAGCTAATTATGACCAATACCAAGACTGATGTCAACTTACAGGAAAAAAAATCAGAATGAATGGGTCTACACAGAGACTACAGAAGAAATGACACCAGCATCTGCTAGAGTCCCGCAGTTTCAAAGAGCTAGCAAGGACAATAACAAAAACCAACGTCAAAGCTGTATACTCCCTCAGTCTCTGTATCGGGCAGGTAACTGAATTTTACGACCTGCCCTAGTAGTCTTGGGCTCTGATAGGATGGTGGTATCAGAGTCAGAATCTGAGTCGCCAGAGGGGTCAGAAAAATCAGCAGTACTCTCTACCATATCATTTTCCTCAGAAGGGGTACTCTCACCAAACAGCGTATGCAAAGTCATGTCAGGATCATCCCCCAGCATATAAGGAAGTGTCTGATCGGGATCAAACAATCCTCCATCTGGGAAATTATCCTGACTGGGCTCCTCTGGCTCCATGTCCCAATCCTCCCCATCATTCGTGGGCAGAGTGTCAAGCAATAAATGTCTTTTTCTCTGTAACCACAGGGGATAGGAAGAATCATTACATGGCTTTATCCGATCATGATGCACGAAAGTCACCCTACGTCTCCCTTGAAGTGCATAGATTGGTGGACGAGCTCTTATGACCAAATATGGACCAATCCAGGGGGGGTCTCACTTTGGAACTTATGCCTATTTGGGTAGAGGAGTCTCTCAGGTAAACAATATCTCCTCGCTTAAAGGACCTTTGAAATACCCTTAGGTCGTAATCTCTCTTTTGGCGCAGCTGAGTTTCGCCAATCTTCTCCCTGGCCAGTTTATGGATCTTGGAGAGATTACTGGTAAGATTTGCGACCCAAGTTGGCGGGTCCTGGGGAGTATGGCTAGGTATCCCAAGCATTAAATCAATAGGCTGGATAACCTCTCTCCCCAGAATTAGCATGTTGGCAGAAAAACCTGTTGACCTGTTTTTCATGGAATGTAGGGTCATAGAAATGAGTGGAAGATGCTCGTCCCAATCCTTAACACCCCGGGAGACGTATGCTCGAATCATTTGCAGAATGGTTCTGTTAAAAACTTCCACCTGGCCGTTACTAGCCGGATGGTAGGGTGTGGTCCGGGTCTTAGTAATCTCGAGGACCTTACAAAAAGCTTGAAACAGATCACTTTCAAAATTGCGCCCTTGATCTGTATGTACCTCAAGTGGACAGCCAAACGTCGAAACAAAATGCTTGAGAAATGCCCCCGCCGTTAATTCTGCATTCTGGGCTGGTAAAGGTGCAAGCTCAACACATTTGGTGAATTGGTCCACCATGACAAGTATGTAAGCTGAGCCAGATTTGCTCCTTGGGTTTATCGGACCCAGGATATCCAAATGGACACGCTCCATAGGATACCCTGCGTGATAAATTTCTAGAGCACTCCTAGGTAGCCTATTGCCTTTCTTGTTCTTATTGCAATTTGAACATTGCTTGACATATATGTCACTATCCTTGGACATACCGTACCAATTAAATCTCTGTTTCAACCTATCAAGTGTTTTGGTTTGGCCTAAATGTCCTGAACTTCTTGAGTCATGACAGAAATATAAGACTTGAGGTCTGAATTCCTCAGGAACAATTAAACAATCAGAGCGGCCTACAACCTTTGTCCAAGAATAATACAAAACACCGTCCTTGAATTTCAACTGATCCCTAGTTAACCACATTGCCCTTGTTTCAGGACCAGTGAGCTGCAGTTCACGGACGGTGGGTTCGTAAGAGTGCTCAAGCCAATTCATCACAATCCCGATTGATGGATCATGAGTTTGAGCCCTTCTGAGTTCAATGGAGGACAAATTTTCAACCCAATTGGAGACTACCTGATGCTCCGGCATTGCCTGATCCGGTATTGCGGCCTCTACACTAAGAATAGCCAAAGGGACAACATCATCTACATCATCATTGAAACGTGCCCACTGCTTATGCGCCCGCGTACAATAATGACAACCTCCACACGGGAGATCGCCCAACCTCTGACCAGCTCCATAACAGTCACATTCTTCTAAAGGGTCCTTAATGCGACTAAGAGCATCTGCATTAACATGTTCTGCACCTTTCCTATGAACGAGTTTGAAATTATATTGAGATAATTCCTCAAGAAACCTTGCTAATTGACCCTCTAGGTGCTTAAATCGGGTCAGCCAAACTAGGGAATTATGGTCAGAGCGAATGAGGAACAACCGTCCGAGCAAATAATGTCTGAATTGGCGACAGAATTTCACGACGGCTAGTAATTCTTTGCGCGTAGTACAATAATTGCGATGCTGTTTTAACAAAACATGACTGGCAAAGCAGATGGGCTTGACTACACCGTCTTGAACTTGAGAAAGAGCGGCACCTATTTGGGTGCCACTAGCATCAGTGTCCAAAATGAATAATCCGTCAGGTGACGGATGACAAAGCATAGGAGCAGAAATTGCTAAATCCTTAAGTTTTTCGAAGCAGGCTTGGTGCCTACTTCTCCAATTGAAATATTCAGCATGAATTAAGGCATATAGGTCAGCAGAGACCTGAGCAAAATCCCTGATATGATTCCTATGATAATTCATGAAACCAAGAAAAGATTGAAGTTCTTTCACATTGGTGTGGACTGGCCATTGTTTAACTGCCTCAGGTTTATCAGCCGAAATAGAAACGCCGCTTCTGCTAACAAGTTTTCCTAGAAATTCCACTTCCTCTTTGAAGAAATGGCATTTCTTGGGTTTGAGCTTCAAACCATGCTCACGGAAGCGAGTAAAAGCCTTTCTAAGAGCTAACAGAGCATCATCAAAATCGGTCCCAAGAACGATTACATCGTCCAAATACACAATGACCTCTTCCCAGGTCAAACCACGCAATACCAGCTGCATTGCGCGCTGAAAAGTTGCAAGGGCCGTACACAAGCCCATCGGTAAACAGGTCCATTGGTAACTGCCAAACCTAGTACTAAAAGAAGTTTTATGCCGTGAACCAGTTTCGAGGGGAATTTGAAAATAGCCGCTACATAGATCCAATACGCAGAACACACACTTACCGTACAAGGAGTCCAGGCAGTCTTCAATTAAGGGGAGACTATAATTGTCTTTATAGGTTCTGGCATTTAATGCATGATAATCTATGCAATACCTGAGCTCGCCCGTTTTCTTCCTAACAAGGACTGGAGGTGCAGACCATTCAGACACTGAGGGTTCAATTACGCCTTGCTTCAGGAGTTTTTCAATATACTCCTGCTCTTGCTTTTGGAATTGGAGTGGAGTTCACCGAAATTTTTCATTAACTGGAATTTCATTAAGTGTTTGGATCTTATGCTCCACTCCCGATTTTAGACAGCCTAGATCGAAATCATCTTGAGAAAAGATATCCGCGAATTCGGAAATTAAGTTCTTGAATTTAAGTTTTTGTTCATCAGAAAGTTCCGAAATATTATCCAAGAACATTTGTTTTAAATGAGCAGGCATATCTGTATCCTCCTTGTCTGTCTGAAACTGTGCCTCCTGTGGATGTGGCCTTTCTCTGGGACCTAAATTTGAAGATTGAAGAACCTGGGCTTGCTCAGGCGAAATTTGTGTAGCTGCTTCAGCATGACCTATATTCTTTCCTTTTTTAAAGGTAACGAAAAAATTGGAGTCGTTGACGACTTTAACGGTAAAGGATTTTTGTTCACCGTAAACACAGGACAGGAGAGCATGCTTAGTTTGACAGCCCTCAAAAATAAACGGACTGTCAAATGGAGTGTCTAATTTTGCGGTAACATAACCGAATGAAAATGGTTCAATAACTGTGCGCCGTACAACACTTACTTTACTAAATTTACTTTCAGCAGTCATGGTCACACTGACAGGAACAATGTCCTCCCCTATTGTAAAGGTTTCATCGCCAAGGTCAAGGACACTTGAAGTGGCAGTCAAGAAATCAAGACCCAAGAGACAAGCATCTCTAACTGGGGCAAAACAAACAGTATGTAGAAAAGTTTGTGTGCCGACAGTGATTGGCACATTATGTACTATGCGACCCTGTACAGGGTCTGAACCAATCCCTGTCAAAACACAAACGGGGCCTAATTGGTCTTGACTATACAAAGGGGTCATGTAGTCATCCCTTATCAGTGTAACCATTGCTGCTGTGTCAAGTACGGCTTTGGTTGGAATACCATTGATTAGTGTCTCTACTGAAGCAGTTAAATTTCTATGGCTTGGTAGAGAAACTTCCAAAATCTCACAATGACAACTCGATTCTGATTGGACTAGGGGTTGGTGGCCGGTTTGCCTAGTCCGTCCAAGTTTAAAGCCTGGGTGGTCTCCTGTTCCTCCGAGACGGCACGAACCCGCGCTTCAGGGCTTTGTGACCTACGGTGGTCTGGTGGAGGAGCAGAAGACCCTCCATATGCAGGACCACTTGGCCTAGGTCCAGTATTCCCATAGGGCCAAGGGGGTGTGGACGGATATGGCTGGGGATTAGGATACCTTGGGGGGTATCCCTGAGGGTAATGTTGATTAGGAGGACGGTACCTTGGACTTGGTGAACGGTTGGTTTGGTTTAAACTTTATTTCTTTGTATAAATACACAATAGCAAAAATTACAAGCACTAAAATGAATAGTTACAAGTTTTATACAAAAGGGATTCAAAAGTGAACGGTTGTAATTGGGTGAATGGGAATACCTATTCCTGTAATCTGGATTAGAACCATATTGGCTTGGATTAAATCCAGAGCTGCTAGGATACTGAGCAGGTGGGTACTTACCACCCATACCTGCACCGTCCCTACCATCTCTGGATGGACTCCTACGGTGGTAGCTCTCAGGTGAGTAGCCACCTCTGTAGGGGTACCGGCCTTGCCTGGATGGTGAAAACCTTTGGGGTACTTATGTCCATTTGGTGAACCACCACGGTAATAATCAGGAGATCTAGGTCTCTGCCAGCTTTGACCCTGATATCCTGATGAGTACCGCGGGGGTGACGGTGAAGCAAGACGAGGGGGAGTCGACGGCCTATGAACAGTTTTTAGAAGGTCATCGACCTTTTTCTCAATATTTGAGACCCTCGTCTCCTCCTGCACCGTGAATATTCTCTCAGAAAAAGAGACCTTCCCCCCAATAGCTTTTTTATTGGCCAACATGGTCTTAATCCACTTACAGGCTACATGGATGGTTTGTGGGGCCTCATTCATCACCAAAGTTGCAGCATCCTTATGCCTACAACCGCGCAAAAATGCCTTGGTAGCCATTTGCTGCAAAAGAACGGCGGAGGCGTCTTTGTAGCCATCCATGGCGATAGCCAGAATGCGCTGCAAATACGCCTCCAACGTTTCATCATCACCTTGTTTTGCAAGGTGAAGCTGCTGTCTTGCAGCAACTGGCTCCTCTTTTAGATCAAAGCGCAAAGCAAGTTCGCTTTTTAGCGCAGCAAAATTGTCGCGGTTGTCTGAACGCGCCGCATATTCAAGTGCCTTGTCGGTTAGGCAGTCATACAGTCTGTCTAACTTTTTGTCCTCAGACCACCCTCCCCTCTGGGATATCCTGTCAAATTTCATTATGAAAGATAACCAGGATATACCAGAGGGGTCTCCTGAAAAAAGCTGTAGCTTTTGAGGCCTAGGAGACTGGCTAGAGTGGTCACGCGGAGCGTCAGTCTGTCTTGTCCGTGGCCGACCACGGTCAACTGTCTGTTGGTCATCTGTTTTTGGTTTTGCTGTGTAAAATTGTTGAGTTGCTTTGCAGTGGTAGTGTATGTAGTTGATGATGTGACGGTGGTTCCTGTGTGTGGTTTTGTTTGGTAGATTGATGAAATTGGTATGGCGGATGCAATGTTGTCAATCAATGATTGTTGTGGATGCTTAGGTTTTAAGTCTAGTGTTGGCAGTGGCTTTATGTCAGGTGTAGCTGAGATTTGTGGATGAGATGGTGTATATGTAGGGTGGAGTCCATATATTATATATGGTCCTGGTTGTGAAGTGATGGGTGAATTTGTTAATGTTGGAGTGCCAGGTTGTTTTGTCCATTGTGGTAGTGTAAGTGTAGTCTGGGGTACTGTTTGTGGCATTTTTGCTTGTTGCATTGTGGTTGCTTGTAATTGGTATTTAGATTTAGCTGCTTCTGTGAAAATTGGGAGTTTGCTTGCAATGGGTGTTGGTGGTGGAAGAATTGTTTTGATGTCCTGTAAAAATACTTCGTGGCATGTGAGTTGTTTTTGTATTTTTGTGTTTTGTTCTTCAATTTGTTTAATGTTTGTGTTGATGCCTGTGTTTTGATTCTCCAAGGCAAAAACACTGTTTGCCAGTTGTGTTATTTTGTGTGTTAGTGTGTTGCCTAATGCAAAAATTTGTTTGCCGAGTCCATCCATCTCATGCGAGATGACTGCAATTGACTCTGCAAACAATTTTTCTGTGGTTTTGTCTTGTGTTTGTGGTAGTGCCATTGCCTGTGCTTGTTCCAGTTCTGTTTGTCCAGGTTGATTTGTTTGTGTTTGTACGGCTTGTATTTGTAGGTGTTCAGTTGTGTTTGTTTGATCTAGTTGTGTGTAATCAGTTAAATTGTCTTGTATTTGACCAGGTTCTGGTTGGTCACTTTGTGCTAATGTTGCCTGTTCAAGTGTAAGTGTGTGTTTTGGTGCTGGCAATATTGGTGTAAGCTCCTCTTTGATGTGAATTGGTTCATCAAAATTGCCAAATCCATCATCAGCTGATTCTAATACTTCAGCAAGAGGCTGATATGGAGGTGTATATGTGATGGAAAATAGACCATCATTGATGTATTGTTGCCAGGTATCTGGCTGAAGGCGTATCTCTGCCAAGTCAAGAATGCATATTGGGTCACGTTGACCCGCCAGCACCTGATTCCTTAGTGCAACAATCTCGCTGGCTGACGTGGGGCCAATACCAGTCAAAGATTGTAGTTCTGCTTGTGTTGCAGTGTACACATTAATAGACATGATGAATATTGTCAAAAATTGGCAAAAAATACACGAAAAACGGCAAAAATACACGAAAAAATGCGCAAGAAAAAATTGAAACAACAAATCAATTCAATGGCATATATATATCAAATCATACATTCAAAATGGCATACATTCAAAATGGCACGGCATTCATGGCATAGCAAAACAATTTAATACAGCAAAAGTTGGGCATGAATCAAACAACAAAGTCATTCAAAATACAGGGGACATGTTTAATCATACATTCAAGGGCATGGCAAATTGGTCAATAAATAAATTGAACAACACAGGTTTCAAACATTTAATTCATAAATCAAAACATGCAAAACTTCATCTGTCAAAAAATACACGACGAGGCGAAAATCACGATGCGACGCTGAAAATCAAAAAGCATGTGGTCAAAAAATACATGTGGCATTCAAAAACAAGTTCTGCAGGCCGAAAAGTCCAAAATTTACCTTAAACTGTGTTTTTTACGAGAATTCTGCTTGTCAAAAAACGTCGTTTGGTTCAACGGAAGTGCGTACAGGAAGTTGATACAAAAAGAAACCGAAACGTTCGAAATGAAACCAAACGGACAATGTGCAAAACACGTGGCAAAATTTATTCCAAAATTGCGAATTCTCAACAAAAATTTGTAATAAATGGCCGAATAATAACTAATTTAGACAATTTCAGAATTTGGAAATGACAATTTTACGGGAGAAACCGACTTTTATGCAAATTTCATTTTGTTTTGGGGCTAATTTTTTTCCGGTTTCTCCAAACAAATAAAAAAAGAACCTGTGGTAAATTACATTACAATAAATAAATAAATGATACAATTAATCCATATTATTTTCACTCGTCGCCAAATGTTGTGAAATTGCTCTTACCTTCCTGAAGTACGGCGTCAAAGCACGTCTTGTTCCTTGGAAAGTCGGGTAGATAAGAGGGCGTTTGTTAGCTATCAGTGTTGCACCACGTGGCTTCACGCACGGGTGGTTGTCATCGGCGACTGGTCACAGGTACAGATACTGTCCATAGGTTGTTAGTAGTAGTAATCCAGCCGCCTTGTTGACCTGACGATAGTCCACGGGTACAACAGTATGTTCTGCCACCAAGTTTCTTTGTAGTAACTAGGCCTATAAATAGCCTACGCATGTAGATAAATACCTATGCAAGATTAATATCATTACAAGGTTAGCTTTTAAAAAAGCTTAGAACCATCGCATGGCGTTTTACAGTTATTAAAGATGAACGTTTATAGGGGAGACTGGTGCTAGTTCCGCCTCGGGGCATGTGGCTATATTAAGCATGTAAACTAAGATATGGGGCTGGGAAACATATTAGGAAATTACTTGTGACGAGTTTGTCTAGATGAGTACACAATGGCTGCATTGTTGAAGGGTAGATTGATATTGTACCAGAAAACTCGTTTTCTTGGCATGCATGATTAGTAAATTTTTCATACTCATTTCTTTTTTTATTTATCTAAAGATGTGTTAAGATTCTGATTTGAATTCTATATTTTTATTACGAAAGGATTATGTGCTTTGATATAAAACATTGTTAATTTCGTCTCCTGCATCTTAAAAGGAGCTGTCACGTGATATTTGGGGTCAAGTTCGGTCACCTAAGTCAGGGCAAGCTCGGCCCATAGCCAAACTTGCTCCACACTACCATAAAATACATGCCATTGTATTTTAGGTCACCTATTTTGTGAAGGGTGTTCATATCATGGATCTTAAATATCTCCGTGTTCATATTTAGGACAACGATTGACTGCACAATGATTACGTTTATTTCATCGAAAGTTTCAGATCGCCATTTTACATTGAAGTCAAAGGTTAAAATACCTGTCTAAGACACGTAATGCAAACTTTTCCTTTTCTGTTTATTATTATTATTATTATTATTATTATTATTATTATTATTATTATTATTATCTATTTTATTTTATTTTACACTAAAACGAGATATATTCAAAGATTGGAAAGAAATAAGTTAAAAAAACTCTAAACCAAGACAAACCTAGCGCCTTCCTCTGGGCCATTGGTACACAGTAAAGACCCAGATCAGATGCCACAGAGTGCGGAATCTGATCATGATCTTCACTGATTGTTTACAGATTATAAAATTTGATGAAAGTTACTACCAAATAGCCCTTCGATTCCAAACTGGTTCGTCCGATTGATAAAGGTGGGACATTTTGTTTGGTATTAATGGGTTAGGCAGGCTCAAGAGCAATTCAACGAATAAATTGGCCCAAAAAGCAAGACGATAACTCGGACAATTTAATACGATATTTTAAGCCAAATTTTTGTTTAATTTGTATTCTGAAGAACCAACTTGGATAGTCCATATGTTAGGTTAATGTCGTTACATATTCTTGGCCCTACAGAAGTTTGACTGTATAATATTGGCCTTTGCCGAACTTGCCCCGAGGGGTGGCCGAACTTACTTCATTGTGGGGCAAGTTCGGCCATCATGACCTGTTCTCCTTGAATGAAGATTACCCTTTATCTTATAGAGACACATGTTGGGGGTTACTGGGACTGGTACCGCCCTATTGTGCCTTACTTAAACATATAAGTATCATAGACCTAGATTTAATAGTCTTGCGAAAATTGTACATTTTCTAAAATGGGGCCGAACTAGCCCCGGTCTCTTCACTGCATTTGCCGCAGCCACTATTTTCAGTGGTTCATATGTTTCAAGCTCTGAGTATTTTTGTTTTAGTTATCGATTTGTACATAGGTGATCCATTGGGAGCAAATTAAACTCAGGAAATATGCATATTCCTGTAAGACTCTGCTCATGAACACACTGAATAGTGGTAGAGTTAACCTCCTCCCCAACCGTATTCCTCAATCGAAGTCAATGCACATATTGCCTAGGGGGCATATTGTAACTGACCCATCTACATTTAGTTATTTCATCACTTTTAGCCTAGAATATCCTAAGGCTCCACGTTTGATCTGGATTCAAGCTCAGTGGTATGGTTTCTAATTGGCCTTTTCGTTTTAAGAAGCAATCCGGATTCCAAAGTTGATCAACATCGCTCACGCAATGGTAGAATTTTGGAAGTAGCTTGTTCGATGGGTAATTTGAGAAAGAACAGTAAAAGACACTGCTGCTGGGGAGTTAGCAACTTGCTTATGGAATATTACTAACGTATATCACCATCGCTGACGCGATGGTGAATTAATGAGACTAAAACTATATTATTTTCAAGTACATACAATTTACTTATTTAGACAATGATCTCAAGTAATGTTGTATTTGTTAAACATATCAGGTGCTTTCATAGTTAGTGATTTCCAGTTTCCATTTGTATTAAAAGTTTTTCCCACATCACATTCTCTTATACACTTTTAATCTCTATTTTCAATATTAAACATGAAATAAACAAAATATACCAAACTCCAAACATTCTTAGTTATGAACTACTTATAATACTGCAATAGTGTAACAGGGGCTTCGAAACCTACGCAGCCAGATCAGTGCTTAAACTTATACTTCTCTTTTACAATGCAACTCCTCCAGCAACTGACTTTCCAGACTAATTACAAATTTTCACCTCATCCAATCAATCAACATCTAACACCAATCTATTGTGCATAAAAACATCTTCCAATTACAACTGGACTTTTAATGTTTGTTCTCCTTTGAATTCCGCTGAATATCTTTTTTAAAGATATTTCTTGTTACTGTTGTTGTTGATTCGTTGTTAATTGTTGCTCCCATTATTGAAAACTGTGTTTGTACTATGGTTTGTTGTGCGTTACGAGAGGTGTTCAAAAATACGCGGACAGATGCTGCCATTTCTACATTGGTTGAGCAATAGAGCTGGAATTACAGCACATAATACCGTAACATATATGCAGTTGATCGGTTACAACATGCTTGGTGTTAGTCGTCTACGTGCGTTACAGCTATCGTCAAGGCAACGCTATATAGCGTAAACCGGCCCATTTTACGTTGCATTTTGACGTTTTACTACACAACCACTTAAACTTCAACCTTTTGTAAAATTGTGTTGAGCGCTGATAGCCCATATTGCGTTCCATTCATATTTAACGATATATTTACTCCTCTTCTATGCAAACTTTCAAAGATTTATATCTAACGGATGGTGTTCTTAATCGAAACGAATAACAGTATTGTCAAAAGGCAAAGCATTTAACTTCTATGAACCCATTGCCTGCTTTTGGCATGTCAATTCTTTAAAATAAACTTTTTACACACTTCGAAAAACACCCTTTACAGGACAGTAGATATAATATTGATAGTTAAGTCTGATATTATAATTATTGTGATGAACACTGATAAGAAAATAAGTTTTTTGTTTAATATTTACAATAACTCGAAAAATTGACGCATTTTATGCCTGCCCTCGGACTGAAACCTATTAATTTGAATGCATAGCGCAGCGGAATAACATAAAAACCTCATTTTATGTTCAAAGAATGGCGGAACATTATTTTCCGTTAAAAATACCAATCACTTCAAGCACAACTACGAGTTTTAGCCCCAAAAAGCAACCCAGTGGTACAGATGGGCCGGTTTTAGCAAAGTGACGTCACAGCGGCGCCTCGTGCTCAAACGTCTGACGTCACATGTTCTAAATTTCGATTTCAGTCAACTTGCTATGAATGGTAGTTTATATTTATGAATTTTCATTGCAATCGATAAAAGCAATGCGATTTAATAGCACTTTTCCGCGAACTTTCTGATCACCCCTCGTACTTTGTGTCCTTTCTAGTTTTGCAACAATCTTGATGGGGAAGAAAGAGCTGGGGTTTTTTTTGCTTTGTTTGTCTTCCTGGTGACTTGTGATTGTAATTATAAGGCGGTTCGTTTGAACACACAAAGCATATGCTGAAAATTAAGGATGTGAAAATATATACAATAATACGCTGAAAATTTTGGTCCATCTAAACCTGTGCTCCAAACTCAAGATAAATTAAATGATGTATCTTATTGAATTGTGTAACGTGTGCCGGGCTATTACGAGACTAGTATCAATGTAATATATAGATATATAAATTTTTCTATGGGCTACCTTGCAAGCTGATTGGTTACCAATGATTATAAAAATGATTGGGCATGAAAAAGAATCACGGGAATTACCACAACGTTAACAAATACATATAAAGATAAAGGCCTAATGACAGATCACTGGCCAGTCTAACAATCTTTAAGTAAAGGATAAACCCTATCTCAATCAACTATGCTGGTTCCGAACCTCCCCAGACCTATACGCAGAAACCTGTTCAGAGACCAGTATCAAACACCACTGTATAAATGAGACCCTGTCTCAATAACGTCTGGACCACTATCCAGAAATACTACTGGGAACACAGCCAGGACAATTGCGACCCAGGCATGCAATAGTATTTTAGCTGTCTTCTCTACCTGACGCTGAGCATCTATAGAGTGCAGACTGCTGTAATACGTAGGTGGCCTAAAGTCCCAATAGTTTACTAGTTGTTTCCCTTTTTATTTACTCCACGATCTGTCTTCTTCAAGAGCGAACGTACAACTCGCTGAATTAACGTGAAATGTTGCTTTTATAGGGCCAATAACAGAGCGCCCTCTCGCGGCTTACGACTCTTACCGAAAGTCTACGACCATCAACGACATCATCGGTATTGCGCAATAATTAATAAGCGCTTCCAATTCCAAGCGTCTGTCAGACTGGCCAATGATCAAACTTAAATTTATAATTTCTGCTTAAAATACGTTAAATTGCAGGGTATTTCCTGATGGGACAGACTCATAAAAATAACCTTTTGCTTTGGGAAATGTTGATAGGATTCGATAGATGGATTTAATACCTTTTTCAAGCCTGTTTTGTAGCGTCAATTACCGTTGCTAAGTGATGCTTAACCAAACAAGTATGAGCTTCTTCAAAATAATGCAGCGCTGTATAAGCTCACTACCTATGAACATCACATTACCCACGCCTCCGGGTACATGCGTCCCGCATGAGTTAAATAATAAAAAGAAACTGATAATATATTTACTTCAGCTCTTAAGCATGGACATCATGAATATATCAATTCAAATGAGATAAGTATATGCCTTATACTTTAGCTTCATGAAAAGGTGAACTGATGATATAAACATGAAAAAAAAAATGTTGCTGAAAGTTTGATCTTAATTATCCTATTAAGATACTTATGCATAGAAAAATATAGTGAGGGTTTATGGTCATCTAATGCTTAATATCAATAATAACTTTCCCTCCATTAGCAGTTAAAACCCTTTTTATTACAATGTCTTCAGCCTTGAGTACTGTTCCTGTGGGAAGAAAATCACCCAAGTTTGTATCAGGCTCTACCCTGTCATTCTGAGATTTATTGATAGTGAATGTCTCCTGCAGTCTTTCATCACTATCATGGATGCTTAGATTACTGGAGACATACCTATCTTTAGATATGTCAATCTTAACTACAAGTTTTACCTGATCTTTACTGAGACCACCATGACTATCTTGGCGATCCCCTATTACAGTTTTCAAGCTTTCCTTCTCTGTCTTTGACTTTGTTTCAGAGTGAACTACTTTCAAATTAGCATTTGACATGCAATTATCACTAGCAGACCTTACAGGGACTTCTGTTTCTGTCTCGCTAAGTTTCTGTTTCTTAGGTGCATAAACTTTGTCAGGTCTTGTGGGTTTACGAACCATCCTTCCTGAAGTAATGTCTCTAATATTACGACTATCTCTTGACTCTATGTCTATACTCATTTCACAAACTTCAATATCTGGATCCTCTCCAAAATCATCACAATTTAGTTCCTGCTTGTCAACTTGTTTCTTCTCCAAACAATCATCACTACTCACAGCTGGCATGCTATCGGTTCCAGCTCTTGTCACAGTTTCAGGGTTAGAATGAAACTTCTTCCTGTGTTTGAGGAGATAACTTCTCTCTTTGAACAAACGTCCACATGTCTCACACTTTATTCTGTATGTGGAGCACAGCATGACATGATTCACATAGTTACTTTAAGTACGGAATGTACCTTTACACACAGAGCATTCAACTGTTTCTGCACTATCATCACTTTCCAAGCTGATTTTGACGGCTTGTTTTCTTGGGGTTTGTTTAAGGTTTGGCATAGCTGACCTGCAAGTAGATAAAACATAGTCCTTAGTCCAAAACGGTCTTTTCCTGACACGTTTATGCTTACTTACATTATCAGCTTCAGACTCCTCATCTTGTATATTGTCCTCTTCCTCTGAGGATAGTTCATTGGCTACTATTTCAGGCTCACTACTCAAATACTCTCTAGTTATTACCTGAGGTTTAGCTTTTCTAAGTCTGTCACAGTGAACTTCCTGATCTGCCCCTCCTCTTCCACAATTGACTTTATATACTACATCAGACATTTTCTTAACTATTTCATAAGGTCCTCCCCAGAAAGATGTTAATTTAGAAGAGCAACCTACCTTCTTTACAGGAAAGAATACATATACATTGTCACCAGATTCAAAGGTTTCAAAAGATAGTTTCCTATCTTTATATCTCTTTTGCCTATTCATTGACTCACCTGTAGTTTGCCTGACCAAGGTATGTGCAGACTCTAATTTTTCTTTGAGTTCCCATACCCACTGACTTGATGGTACTGATCTGATAGATGGAGGCATCTCATACATTATATCTAGTGGGGTTGTTGTTTCCCGCCCAAGCATGAGCATGTTTGGCGAGAGTTTGGTGGTTTCATTCTCTGTTGATCTATATGCCATCAGGACATATGGAATCTGGTCATCCCAATTAGTATGGTTGTCATTCACAAAGGCACTTATCATGGTTGTCAATGTTCTATTGAACCTCTCCACCATCCCATCTGATTGTGGGTGGTAAGGTGTGGTTCTGGTTTTCTCTATTTGCAATAACTTACAGAGCTCCTGGAACAAACGACTCTCAAACTGTGAGCCCTGATCAGAATGTATTTTATCCGGTATCCCAAACCTTGAAAATACTTCATTCACTAGTATTGCAGCAACTGTGACAGCTTCCATGTTTGCCATAGCAAAACATTCCATCCATTTTGTGAAATAATCTCCCACAACAAAGATATACTTAATGCCTTTTTCTGACTTGGGAAATTCACCAAGAATATCCACAGCAATCCTTTCCATTGGATATCCTGAACGCACTATTTGCATTGGAGCAGATTTTGTTTTGTTAGGTCCCTTTCTTTTTGAACATTTCTCACATCCAGCTACATATGCTCTTACATCACTTTGCTGTCCTGGCCAGTAGTATCGCTGTCTCATCTTACTAAGTGTCTTCAGAACTCCTAGATGACCAGCGGATTTGACATCATGACAATAATTTAAGATAAGACGTCTATGCTTCAGTGGTACTATAGCTTGCCAGTAAGTGATTTCAGAACCTACAACTTCCCATTGTCTAACTAGCACCCCATCCCTGATCTCTAGCCTTTCCCATTGGCTCCACAGGGACTTTAAGAAATAGCTTTCTTGAGCCAGTTCTGTTCTTTCTGGTCTGGAACCTGCTTCAATCCATGTCTTCACAAGTCTAATATCTGTATCAGAATCTTGAGCTTCTTTGATTTCCTTAAAATCATCGGCACTCTCCGAAATGCTCACAACATTTACTTGTCTTTGATCTTCTTTTTCAAAGCTTTGTTCTTGATTACCACACTGGTTGCAAGGTATTCTGCTCAGTCCATCAGCATTTTTGTGGAGTCTCCCAGGTCGATGTTCTATTTTCATATCATAAGATGAGAGTATCTCCAGCCACCTGGCAATTTGCCCTTCAGGATTTTTGAATTGCATTAGCCATCGCAAAGACCCGTGGTCAGTTCTGGCCGTAAAGGTTTTTCCATAAAGAAAATGTCTATAATATTTGACAAAGTGTACTAAGGCCAAAAGTTCCTTACGTGTCACACAATAACGGCGTTCTGATTTGGTGAGGGTTCTGCTTGCATATGCTATCACCCGCTCTTGGCCATCAATAATCTGGGATAAAACTGCACCAATTGCTTGATCGCTGGCATCTGTGTCAAGCACAAAGGCTTTGCTGAAATCTGGGTGAGCTAGGATTGGAGCAGCCACCAGTTTATTCTTCAGTGTTTCAAATGCTGTATCACATGCCTTTGTCCAAACAAATGCTTGACCCTTCTCTGTAAGCTTATGCAATGGCTTGGAGATCTCTGCAAATTTGGGAATAAAGCGACGGTAGAAGCTACAGAATCCAACAAATGAACGAACATCATGTGTTGTTTCCGGCCTGGGCCACGTTTTGACTGCTTGGATCTTCTTAGGGTCAGTTTGAATTCCTTTACAGGATATGACATGTCCTAGAAATTCAACCTGTTTTGCAAATAGCTGGCACTTCCTGGGCTTCAATTTTAGTCCAGCATCATGCAGTCTTTGTAGAACAGTATCTAAGTTCTTAATCATGTCATCAAAGTCTCTACCGATGACTATGACGTCGTCCAAATATGTAAGACAAATTTGCCAGTTCAAGCCTGCCAAAACTATCTCCATGAGTCTCTCAAATGTCGCTGGACCGTTACACAATCCAAACGGCATAACTTTAAATTCAAAGAGGCCCTGCCTCGACACAAATGCAGTTTTTGGTCTATCTGACTCCTCAACTTCCACTTGCCAGTACCCTGAGTTGAGGTCCAGACAAGAAAACCATTCTGCTCCAGACAACTGGTCTAAAGAGTCGTCGATTCTTGGCAGGGGATATGCATCTTTTGTTGTGACATCATTGAGCTTGCGATAGTCAACGCAAAAGCGCTTAGAACCATCTTTCTTTGTTACCATGACTATCCCGCTTGCCCATGGACTGGTAGATGGCTGTATTACATCTTTTCTCAACATGTCTTCTATCTGCTTCTTCATTCATATGTTGAGGGAACCTTCTGAGTGGTTGCTTTATTGGACGTTCCTCTTTTGTAATTATTCTGTGTTTTAAAATACCAGTCAGGCCTAAGTCATCATCACTTTCCGAAAATGTTGATGCATGTTTCATCAATAATTTTGAAATATGCTTACTTTGTTCCACAGTTAAACCTTCCACTGTCCGTACATACAGATCTTTGAGATGCTCTGGAAGTGTGTCACAAGACTGTTGCTTGCTCTCCTTGACCGGCATATCTTTCACTGCAGAAATTTTACTTAAATTTGCAACATACATTCCAGAATATAGCTTTTCAGTCTCATCACCTAAGTTGATTAGTCTTAAGGGTACTATATTATCAGCATGCACCAAGGCTTTTGCAACTATACCTTTTCCAGAAAGAAAAGATTCATCTGTAGGTTCCACAATAGCCAAATCATTACTACAGAAAGCTGGCATGTGAACTTTTCCCTGTATGATAACTTCAGACCTAGATGGAATTTCGACTGTTTCTGAGACTGTTATTCTGTAGCACCCAATCTTGCCTTCAACATTTAGTGGACATGTCTTTCCTTTTATTGATAATGTGTCTTCATCTAAGTTAAGTTGACAATTGTTTGTCTTCAGGAAG
Source organism: Loripinus fragilis (assembly GCA_964019695.1). Lineage (NCBI taxonomy): Eukaryota > Metazoa > Mollusca > Bivalvia > Lucinida > Lucinidae > Loripinus > Loripinus fragilis. The sequence goes on along the minus strand of OZ026527.1, from coordinate 70,939,804 downwards.
TCCAATCCTAGAATAGCATCAACATCTATATCAGCCACAACCATTTCAGCAATGCTTTTAATACCACTTATTTCAACCATCATTGAAACCTGACCTTTTACATCTACCTGATTTCCAGATGCTGTAAATATAGCAGCTTTGAAAGGTTTCAAACTCATGGTACTTGCTTGACTCAGCGTATCCCAAGCCCTGATAGACAATATTGATAAAGTTGCCCCAGTGTCTACCAAACAATCTGTTGAAATACTATTGATTTTACAAGACAGATATAATCCTGAACTCTTACCAGCAACATGCTTGGCATGATGCTGTTCTGCTTGTTTACCTGACTCATTATTCTGCCCTCTAGACTTGTTGTCTTTGTTTAAGGGACATCTATTCCTCAGATGCTGCTCAGAACCACAGTCATAGCATTTGTATTTTCTCTGAAAAGACACACGGCCTTGTCTCGAACCTGCATTGTTATTATTTTGATTTCTGTTATTATTTGAGACACTCTGTTGTTTCAAAGACTGGACAGATTTTTGAAGCTCCGCCAAAGTTTTCTGAAGGCTTCTCATTTCTTCGTCGAACTTGAAGTTGCTAGATTGGATATCGCTTTTGTCCACAGCTTCAGATGTGGTTCTCAGATAACCTTGCCCTTCAATGTGTTTCTTCTCAGCTCTGTTATATGCCTCAAGCTCTACTGCATGACGTATAGCATCATTCAGATTAACAGGTCTGGCCTGTTTCACTCTAATTCGCATATCTGAGCTGATTAAAGCATCGATGAACTGTTCTTTAGAAAGAGTTTCCCGCAGATCAGAAGGAGCTGTTGGGTACGCTAAATTGGCAAGACGTCTTATGTCTTGACCCAACTCTGAAAGCGTCTCAGAAGCTTTCTGTCTCCTCTCCCTGAGCTGCACACAATAGAGTTCAGTCTGGTTAGGCGGAGCAAATCTCTCTTCTAAAGCCCCTACAAGTTCATCATAATCATGTGACCTATTCACAATGTTACCAAAAACACCTTGGGCCTGGCCCCGCTAAGAAACTGCTAAAAACAAGCCTTTTTCTTGTTTGGACCAGTTATTAATCTCAGCACATGCCTCAAAATGTGCTTTATAATCTAGCCAACTACAAGAGCCATCAAAGGTTGCTGGTTTTATTTTGGACCTTAATGAGGCTGATGAAAGTTTACCTTCATCTGTGTTTGGACCACTTGTAAATTTTGAACTGTTCTGTACAATACCTTCATCATAAGAAGTTGTACTAATATTTGGCTTTGGTGTAGAGGTCATGAGTTGCCCATGACTCTTAATACTCTCTCCTGGGTGAACATCATTTAATGCATCTGATGGAGAAGCAAATGTAAGTTTCTTAAATACCTTTGTAGGCTGGTTCACCATAGCATAATCTTTCGCATCTGTTTGTGTAGCACTACAATTTACCTTTGGGACTGGACGCTGAACATCTAGCTGTGTTACCTGTTGCTCAAGCAATGATATCTCTGCTTGAAGCCTAGATGCTTCGTCTTGCGCAAAGCGCTCCAGATCAGGCATGCTTCGTGACGCCATAGCACCCTTTATACTACTACTACCATATGCCATAATGGGTCGAAGTAATGGTGATTTTACCTCTAAATCCAACCGCTGCCACCACTTTATGTAACGTGTGCCGGGCTATTACCAGACTAGTATCAATGTAATATATAGATATATAAATTTTTCTATGGGCTACCTTGCCAGCTGATTGGTTACCAATGATTATAAAAATGATTGGGCATGAAAAAGAATCACGGGAATTACCACAACGTTAACAAATACATATAAAGATAAAGGCCTAATGACAGATCACTGGCCAGTCTAACAATCTTTAGTAAAGGATAAACCCTATCTCAATCAACTATGCTGGTTCCGAACCTCCCCAGACCTATACGCAGAAACCTGTTCAGAGACCAGTATCAAACACCACTGTATAAATGAGACCCTGTCTCAATAACGTCTGGACCACTATCCAGAAATACTACTGGGAACACAGCCAGGACAATTGCGACCCAGGCATGCAATAGTATTTTAGCTGTCTTCTCTACCTGACGCTGAGCATCTATAGAGTGCAGACTGCTGTAATACGTAGGTGGCCTAAAGTCCCAATAGTTTACTAGTTGTTTCCCTTTTTATTTACTCCACGATCTGTCTTCTTCAAGAGCGAACGTACAACTCGCTGAATTAACGTGAAATGTTGCTTTTATAGGGCCAATAACAGAGCGCCCTCTCGCGGCTTACGACTCTTACCGAAAGTCTACGACCATCAACGACATCATCGGTATTGCGCGATAATTAATAAGCGCTTCCAATTCCAAGCGTCTGTCAGACTGGCCAATGATCAAACTTAAATTTATAATTTCTGCATAAAATACGTTAAATTGCAGGGTATTTCCTGATGGGACAGACTCATAAAAATAACCTTTTGCTTTGGGAAATGTTGATAGGATTCGATAGATGGATTTAATACCTTTTTCAAGCCTGTTTTGTAGCGTCAATTACCGTTGCTAAGTGATGCTTAACCAAACAAGTATGAGCTTCTTCAAAATAATGCAGCGCTGTATAAGCTCACTACCTATGAACATCACAATTGTTTTGGTATAGGACAATTAAAATAATAATGGGCCTCGTCGCGACAAAACCTGTCTTCGGGGTTTCCGACAAAGTGAGATTCAAACCAGCCAGCTCAGCAACAGATACTAGCTAGAAAAATAAAATTTCGCCTTTAGCTAGCCTAGATATGGTACTTTTCAAAACGCGAATATCAAAGGCGCTGATCTGACTGTGCGGATGCGCAGGCTGGTCTGCGCCTGTGTTGTTAGCAAACCCCCGAAGACAGGTTTTCGCGTCGAGGCCCATATGATGTTTGTATAAACAAGTGAATATGATCAAGCCCCGAGGTTATAAAACTTTTTTCATGTTCAACTCAACGGAGCGCAAAAATGCAACTGCTCATAAAACTAAACTACGGACAACACGCTAGAGAACCTCTGTACTCGAACAGCGCAGTCATCACGTGGTGGTCACAGTCGACGGGTGGAAAAATTGGCGTGTTTATGTGCACCTTGCTGTTGAAAACGTAATAAATTTCTTAATATTTTACTTCTGAGAGTATTTTTTGCTGATTAGTGTCAGTAATATATCCAGCTTTATATCTGCGAAAAATACGTGTGTGGGTTAAGCGATAGTCAATACAGCGCCTTATTTATACAAAGAAGGTGATTTTTCTCTCAAAAAAGGATGAAAGATTGTTTTTGTTTATATTCTGAAATTTATGCTTACTTAAGATAAAACGCTAAGTACCATGGCTTTAATGTGCAAAAGTTTGAAATATGTGGGTAGAGTATTTTGAAAGTTATTCAATATTTTAATACTGTACGCACATTTCTCTATATCGGGTGCTCTGGCCCAATGATCAGGTGCTCCTGTACACAGTCGTCTGGATTAGATAAAAGAGAACTGTACGCATATGTCGCGGGTTGTCCATGCTATATTTGAGCCAGCACATGTGTTTTGGGGTACGTGTTGCATTTTCGACCAACGAAAACCCAGGCAAGCCTGTGCAGACTTGCATCGGACTTTGTTACTAATATACACAAAGTATGAATGGAGATAAAAAAAACTCAAAACAAAATGTGGACCTCTAGTCCAACTAGATGCGGTGAAAGTCTTTAACTGACCAACGCAACGACACCTTAGCAGATGACTTGCCCCCATAAACAAATTCAGACGTGTTCAATCTTCCAATCAAATCCATGGCCAGTGGATTTAACTCGTTGCATGCTGGGATATTTTCTATGCTCTTTGTCATCTGCTGATTTTACCTGATCTGGGTCCAAACTGTTTACTAAGATTATCAGCAGGCGGCACTTGTACATGTATATAAAGAGTGTGGTCAGGCGCCCTTATCAACTAGCTCCCCGGACAGTCAAATCACTTTCATGGTACATGTATAGACAAATTCGCGCCGGTTCGACACGGGGGTAACAAGTCATGAGCTCTTTAAAATTGTAGGTATAGTTTAGGTAGCTCCACGTGTCAGGACGCGTTGAACTAAATATTTTCGCATTTTGGTATATTTGTTGGCATTCAATTGCTAAATTACAGCCACAAAACGATCACGGTCCACTAAGAGGGGGGGGGGAGGGGGGAGTACTCTGATACTGTTTGATACATGCGTAGGCTCGGGGCATTTTTGTTTAAATTTTTGAATTACATATTTTTTTATGGGGGGGATCAGAAATATTGATATTTTTGGGGGTATGAAGATTTTGTGGATATTTTTGGGGGGTCACGACAAAATTGGACTAGTTTTAGGTGTCTCTTCTATGTATTTTAGGGTCTTTTCTTAAGGTAAATGTACAGAATGAGAATATTTTTGCGTGGCAAAAAATTCAAATATTTTTTGGGGAGCTTGATATTCCCATTTTTTTTGGCGGCACACGATAGATGCTGGGCCCAATCCGACGTATGAAGAAAAAGTGAGAGCAACCCCCTCCCCCCCCCCCCCACCCACACCACAAACACTCACCCTGGGTCACAGTCTATGATGAGAAGTTGCTAGATAGGTGATCTGTGATTGCGGATTGAGTTATTTCTGGCTGCTACTAGTTAATCATACATGTATTTAATCTGAACATACTGCGGGATTCTACAATCTGGAGCTCCTAATGGTCCGTGATCGTAGTAAAATTATGGGTTAATCCCACAATAGTTTTCAACCCCGTAAGGCCAAACTACCCACACCATAATCTAATATTCACACGCAGAACCGGTTTCATCCCCATAATGTTACATGGCAATGCATCAGCGGATGGACAACGCAATATATCTCACCAAATTTTTCGGAGGATGAAATAAACAAGAATATTAAACAATGAACATAAAAACGCATTGCATTTTTTCCTTTTTCAGTATAAATGGGTAAGCACACGAGATCTTGGTGTGAAGTTATATTTAATGCATGCATGTATAGCTCTCTAATGAGAATATGCCTGTATTTGGGATAAAAATTGCATCTTCATACCTGCTTTGAGTATGCGAGCAGCGAATGCCCGGATACACAGGCTCGCATGAGCCTCGGTTGTTCGTCCAAGATCTCCTGTGCTGTCTTAGTGCCAGAGGAACTTTTTATTAGCCTGCGAATACCCAGTAACAGAGTAAGCACGTCGTAAAATCGGGCCACCATCGGCCCGCAAGCAAAACGCCATCCGAACGCCGTTTCGCTGGCGGACCGATAGTGGCCCGAGATTGGATACCGGCTGGGCATATCATCTGCCGAGGTCGACCGTTAAATAGTTTTGCTGTCAGTAGAGCGGCAAACAGTATTGACCCAGATCAGACTGAGCCCACACTGTTTGCAAATATATTTCTAAAATGTTCCAGGACAAGTTTTATTGTGATTAGCGTTTTTTCGGCCTCAGGGGTTTTGTTTATTTCCAAAATGTAATGCTTTTCTCTGAAAAATGCGCAGACCCTGGTGAAAAGTCGTATTATGCTTGCGGCAATTCATCGCGGCCTTCACTGTTTGCCAAAGTGCCTCTTTTAGGAGAAAGTACAAAGAGTAAACAGAATTACTTTAGCTTGCTGAATACTGCAAAAGTGGTCGTAAGTTACGTCATATGTATACCCAACAAGTATCATCGTGTTCCAAATATAGCAACGTTTTTGTCTTAACTCTTTGATTGCCGAGTAACGTTTTTTTTTGGCCTAAACATTGTTTAAATCTTACGGACCTTTCTCCTTCGGGTCCTGCCAGACGTTTTGCTGAGCCTGATCTGGGTCTAAACTGTTTGTATGATCATTCTCAGACATTTTCATTTTAAAATGCTTCTAGAAATACATTTTAACGTTTTGCATGCTGATTCTTTTTTCCGCATACTGTTTTGTAATCATAACCAGATTACAGCTATATCGAGCCAACATCCCATCACGGGCCAGCGAAACGCCAGTTGCCTGATTTCTAATATAATAGGTACTTACTGGGTACAGGCTCGAACAGTTTGGGTCCAGATCAGGCTCCAAGTTTTTTTTTCAAAAATAGTGAGTATGATCAGAAAATACCACAATCACAAACCGAAGACAAACCCATGGCACCGCGAGGAAGAGCCACACAACCATCACGAGACACCAGGAAGACAAACTAAGCAAAACAACCAGCTCTCTCTTCAGATCAAGATCGTGTTGACATTTCAAGCTTTCGTTCGACCATCCGTTTATTCGCAGATCGGCTTTCTATTGGCCTCTTTTTTATTCTACGTGGTAAGCATATGCTAAATATGACATCGACATAATGGAGTCCCTCCCAGGGCTTTTTGGGAAACAGGCGAAATAACATTTATTCCAGGGGAACAGGGGAAAAAGGTCAAATTTTGAGTGGAACAGGGTACAAAGGCAATATTGGGGAACATGGAACATAAGAAAACAATTTTCGATTCTTGGGGAACAGGGAAACAAGCCTATTTATTTCAGGGGAACAAGGGAACGGGTATACCCCTAGAAGGGTCTCATTAGCGTTCCAATTTTCAAACCATCCACCAGTTAGTGTATCTGTTCATCCGTCTGTCAACACGTCATACTAAGCACTGACAGCATGTACGTCAAAACATGCATTTCATACTCTTCAAACAAACACTGTAATGTGTGACCCCATACCATGATCAACACCACATTTGCAGAAAAGTATGCAGCAGAGATATATGAAGTGTCATTGTTGTCCTGGGCATACTCCTCAAGCACGCACTATGCCATGAATCGCATGTTTCATTGATTTTTATTATTCTATAAAGAGGATATATGAAATCCGTAAAATTGTAACCTTGATCTTCGTATCACTCAGTGATCCTGGTTATTTTACGCACCAAAATGCATGTCTTGTCCAGCAGTGATCAATTAAGTAGCAAACCTTGCAATGGTTATAAGAGAGTGTGGCACAGCTTGTTTTATGTATTGGCATTGCTTTAAATTGTTGCCGAGACGGTTTGGCATCGCTGGGGACAAATAAACAGCAGTTAATTCGCTCTGGCTTTGTTAAAACCGCTCGTGCTCCCATCGACTGCGTCCAGATACAGCTTGACGTATGCGTACAAAGTAAATATTTAGGCACTCGACATATGGGGCATTCCACTTGACTACTCAAAATTTGCGTACAGAAGAAAAATGGCTTGCCACTTCGCAAATAATAAACAGAAACATTTCAAACTTTCTAGTCCTCCACTTATACGTATTCTTTATTATTTGATGACATTACATGATAATTGATGACTTTAATGGCACATTTATTAGTCATTGAACACATTTTTGGCACATAAAATCCCATTGACTAGCCAGAAACTGACTGGTACTCTGCTGGTTTAGAATTTAAAGGCTCTTATTGGGCCAGAATGGACTACAATACCTAAGCAATAATTCCAAATGAAAAAAACATCGTGAAAATTAAAAGTTGTAAAGAACTGGCTCGTAGAATGGATCACAGTAAACCAAAATAGTATATTTTGTGCACCCGTCGACTGTGAACACCACGCGATGACTGCGCTTTTCGAGTACAGAGGTTCTCTAGCGTGGACAAATAAAGAAGTTTCTTGCTGTAAGTATCTCAGATGTTGTATTTATCATGCTAATAAATGTTAAAATGCTATCAATTGGCGACATAATTGCCTAACTATGGGAAAGGACACGGCGACATAATTGCCTAACTATGGGAAAGGAAACGAAGAACTAAACAATAAGCTTTTAATGACACACCTGCAATGGAAACGGCCACACACAAATAAATAATTACAACAGAGTCTTAGAACACGGATAAACTTGCCGCAAAAAAAAGTATCATTGTCCGAGGCTAAGCCAAGCAAAACTTTTATAATATCTGGGTTTCCTTGGCACTCGAAATTTGTCCGTGCAGCTGCCAGCTTTTTGCACATTCTGGGTGAAAAAAAGCCTTTTGAAGGTTTTACCGACCAATATTGTCGTAACAACGACTGCATTAAAAGAAAAATACGTTGCGGTAAATGCTATGAGATGACGTTTGTCTGGATCAGTTATGGTCAGTCTGTATTGTCGGCGTAGCAAGTTTTATCTTTACACGTTTTAAGCTGTGCTCAAAATCCTGCAAGGTTTTCAAAATACATTGAGTTATTTTAGAGAACCCCACTAATGTTGTTTTTAGAAAGACATACAAGTAAGAAAGTTGGCAAAGATCAGGAATCGATACAATCATGTCCCACACCTGATAAAGCATTATACATGTACTATTTTTAAAGTCAAAGATACAATGTATGTACATGTATAACTTGATAACTCCGTTTATATTCTACAATTCTAGAGTGATTATGAGCTTTAAGAACCACAAGAAAAATGGTGTAATTTTGTTAAATTCTGATGTGAATAACAGTTAGTGACACATCCCTTTCAGACGGAATTATCGTTCATAAAATTACAATAGGTCGCTATGTGTCGGGTACAATGTTTCGTTTATATCTTACCAGAAAGATGAACCGCCGGATCCAGCAAAAGTACAAGTTGGCATGGTCGCCAATCGCCAATCGAAGACTCGTATTGGCGCAATTTGATCAGTTCGATTGGCACCTTATGGTTAGTCAATGGCCCAACGTGTCCTTAGACGTAAAACTAAGACTTTGATCAGACTGTGTGGATGTGCAGACTGGTTTGATTCTTCACTGAACGTACATGCTAGTATCCATTAAAGACCACGTACGACGAGTTGAAAATTCGTCGAACTGTACCACACTGGTAATGTATACGTCGATTTGCTGGTATTTACGCGTATTGCCGGTACTTCATAGACCGGAAGTGGCATATATTGGTGTTAATATTATATAGAAAAACATGCCGTATGCCTAAAGGACTATAGACCTCAATCATTTTTAAGTATTCAGTATGTGCATGGCGATTTATTTAAGCATTTAGGAATAGATTCGAGTACCGATCATCCAGATCGGTACTCGAATCTATTCCTAAATGCTTACATAAATCGCCTTGTGCATGCCAAATACTTAAAATGATCTATTTCTACAGTCCTTTAGGCATACGGCATGTTTTTCCTTATAATATTAACACCAGTATCTACCACTTCCGGTCTATGAAGTACCAGCAATACGCGTAAATGCCAGCAAATCGACGCATACATTTACCAGTTTGGTATCAGAACGCATGCCAACTTGTACCCGATGCTTGATACCTGCTCACCTATTCGCAACCCCGATACACAACTCTGCGATCTAAGTTTACGAAGTTAATTTCAGTTGTAGCAAGAAAATGTCTTGTCTCCATTCTGGGATACATTAATTTCATCAAGTTAACAAGCGAAACAACAAACTGAAAGCATTAATTTTAACCCTTAAAGCGCCAATCACAACAATAGTCGTCTGCTTCTCGTCTGCTGAAATGTTAAAGAAGCCTCTATGACAAACAGTGTAGACCCAGATCAGACTGCTCCTATAGGAGCAGTCTGATCTGGGTCCACCCTGTTTGCTTCTATACTTAAATTCTCCAGTAATGTTAGGCAATTATTTGCAGCAGACGACTTCAGCAGACGTCATTTTTCAGATGCATTTTTTCTTGGCGCTTTAATGGTTAAATTACAATTTATCCTTTCTGATCAACGATCCTTACGCATTTCCTAGAACAATCTTCTTGGCTGAGTGGTTAATATAACTCATTTATTCAGAATGTACTTCTCGATTATTAACTTCGAGACGAGCTCAAGTGTCGGGTAATATTTGGCGTCTATTTCATTTTGAAATTGAACTCAATGTAAGCCAATAATGGGCACGCGTTCTGTGTCGTTCGATTTGGATTGATTTATATCCAAATAATTAATACTCACGGCGTAAGACACTATATATGAAAAGAGTAGTCAAATAGTTCTACTACATACAGAGACATGCCTAGAAGGCAATATCCTACTAGCTGAAGTCTGTTACTGTAATGTTTTATGGACACTCTTAGTTCGACTTTCGGGTTACTTGTTTCTAAGACTGAATCAATCTAGTGGTTCTTGATCCCATTTTCGTGTTATATGTACATATTACTTGAATGGTTTAGCCCGGCCACTTTCCGATTCGATATATGCTCGTTTGCACCCCAACCGAAGGATTAGCTGCTGAAATCTGACCATTATGATCAACCTTTGCCCTTTGTAAGTCAAGGACAAAATGGTTCTTGTGTGAACATCAAAACATCCGATTGGGCTGGGAAGGTGCAGTTATAGAAATGAATCAGCAACAAGTAGCCAATAGCTGGGAACCAGCTACCAGGAACTAATAGGTCATAAGGAGACAGTTTCGGATTTGGGAGTGGGCGAATTTTAAAATGTTCTGGTTCAGGGGTAAACATATTAGAGATTAGAATTAAGACATGGGAACCATTTTCTTCCAATATGACTTGTATGGTGAGAGCTTAGAACTAGAAGTTGGAATGAAATACGAAACTAGGGCTATATAACATCCCCAGGGAGCGGAAATGACCGGACAATTGCGAGTGAACGGCAAGTTACGGCACTTGCGATGTTGTACATTGGAGGATCAGTCACTTGCTCTAAAAAATACACAGGGTACATAAATATGTCAACACAGCAGCCATTTGCATATGTCGCGAATTTACTCATACTCACGTAAGTACCCAGATAATTATCCTGTAAATTGGTAATATTAAAAGTGATATTCGTGATCGTTGTCTTAAAAAGAATGACACTGATCAGTCCATTTACGCTTCGTTCCAATGAAGTCACTGTATAAAGTTGGAATGAAATATTGTATAACAATAAAGTTTGTACGTTCTTCTTATTGTTATACCTTCTACAACTACATATCATTTTTATTCGTGAAAAAAGTTCATGAAAAAGTGCTAGCTGGAATAATATGTAACGACTTGTCATGCGACCTATTTACATCATATGAAGGGGCACTTGACAGTCAATTGCACAGGTGCTTGTGATCCAGGCTGTCTGTATTGAACTGGCACTTGCGATCATTAACACATTAAGTTGAAATGATAATTGCTATGTTTTGATACAAAGTAAGTAACAGTGCAAAGATCTGAAATCGATACAATCAAGTACTCCAATTTTTTTCCAAACAACAAATAATCTTGATATCGTTTAAATTCAGTGCTTTGAAATATGTATAAAACAAAACAGAGTTTATGGTCGGTTTCAACATGAATTCATCTAGTACTGATTTGCTTTAATTATACACCCTGATAGGAGACATAGCGTATAGCTTAGCAGCCTGGTATTAAAGTGCGATTGGCAGTGTGTACAGCCCAGCCTTTTGGAGTTTGTGCTTTTGATTTCCAAGCTTGACAATCATCCTTTCAATGAGATGGTCATTAAACCTTTGTTTTACATTTTCTCCTTACCACTGATTTAGCAGGACAAGTATTAATTGCTGGAGGAAGGATGCTTATCTTATAGTCTTTAATTACTTAGGTTAAGACAGCAACGTGGAAATTATGATTAGGATAAATAGCCATCCTAACATGTCTACAACTTTTAACCCTGGATATACAACTAATTAAATAGACAGAATATGCATTGCTTTGCCGTTTTGGGCTTTAATGTTGCAATTTCATCTTTACGCGATGTGCATTTATGTGATTTTGTTTGTATTGTGATCCCTTATGTTTTTGTATGAACTTTGCCTAAGTGCAAACATTACGGGCCAATATCAGACTGCTCCTTTATGGTCATTTGGGAACAGCCTGACCAGAGTTCCATATGATCAAGTCTGAAGTGTGCATTTAGATATACTATATGCAACAGATGTGAAAGCAGGCAACATTTTAAGGACAAAATATTAACAGGATCAGGTTTAATACATTATAAATCGGTTGAACTTAACATTTAGTGACGTCAAAAGTTTTTTTTGCTAATAATTCAAAATGTCTGAATTGCTTTCCTTATATACTTAACGGCAGTAAAACACAACTTTTACAATATAACCTACCCTAGATTTAAAGCTCGTTTAGCATTCGTATTAAATGAAAAGCACAAAACTATAGTCGCGATATCAAGGCAATATCATTTTGGTAGTGATAAAGCAGTCCAGATAAGAGGGTGTGCATGTTGCGATAAAGGGACACAACCCCGATACTTTAAACAAAAAGGCTAAATCAGGACATCAGATCTTAAATATTGCCTGGCTGTTTATGTTTCAAACTTTCTTTTTGCTTTGCTTAATTCGTCTTCCTGGTGTCTCTTGATGGTTGAGTGGCCCCTCCTCGCAATGCCATGGGGTTGTCTGCCGTTTGTGATTGTGGTATTTCCTGATCATACTCACTTGCTATTTTTCTGAAAAGTCAATAATGCTCTATGTTTTAAACACACACAACTTGAAAAATGTGTCTTGAAGCTTGACCTTTAAAATGACCACCAAAGTTTGAGCATGAAAACCAGAAGTTGACGAAAATGCGAGATTTTCGATGGTTGATATCGTGATAAATCATAACCATAGGTAAATACTAAACAACTTATGTATGCCAATTACAAAATAATTCAATGTTGTTGAAGTTTTAGTCATTTCTCAAATTTAGCGAAAATATGCGAAAAACTGAACTTTAGAAAATTATTTTTTGGCCCCTTAGGTAAACAGAATTTTGTCTTGTACTCCGTATTTTTGTTGTTTGGGTGAAACAACGTTCATCTACACTGAAATTGAGTAGAATTTAAAGATGAAAGAAGGTTAAGAATTTTTTTGATGAATTTGGCATTTTTCACCAAATTTTTAGCAGATGTGCGTAAACAAGCTCAAGTTTTGCTAAAACGTTCTTGTACGTTAGAAAAGCTTGTAAATACACAGACAAAGGGAATTACATTGCTTTGTATAGGAAAAATAATATTTGTATCAGTTGCGTTTTTAATGGCTTTAAGTATATTTTGTACGAAAAAACGTAAAAGAACCATATCAGTGAGACACTTCTTAATATCAACAACATATGTTTTTCTAGGAAAGAATGAACCTAATTTAAATTGGTGTCTGCCCTCGCATCTGCTGATACACTTTAGAACTCTATATTGCAAATGATATCTTGGTAAGTTTCAAGTAAATACGGTAACAAATATTGAACTAAGGCAAATTGTGTTTAGTCATGCAAGAGTTCTCGCTATTGGTGTCGGTAGTGTCAAGAAAATGTTTATCCGGTCTTTAAAAAAGGTGAAAAATACGATACTGCTAACTACAGACCAGTGTCTCTCACATGTATTTGCTGCAAATCCCTAGAGCATATTCTAGTAAGCAACATCAACAAACATGTAGGCTTAGATAGCATACGCCTGTTAACTTAAATGGTCTAAAATTAGCCACCAAACATGAGTTACTGCTTTTGATTTTGCATTTTTAAAGAAAAAAATCAATAAAATATGCCTTACCGAATGCACCAATAACCCCCAAAACAATGTACAAATATTGAATGACCCTACAGTTTTGATATAAATCGATGACTTCTTCCATTTTCTTTATATATCAACAACAAAAATGTGTGTTTGCAACTGTTTGGACCATTTTAACTCCTTCATTGCGCCACAGTTGATAATCATTGGGTGGGGTAGCAATATGATATATTTATTCATTTATTTATTTCTTTTTTTTTCAATATTCTGTCGATCAGAATCTGATCATTATCAGAGGTGAGTATATTTTAAAAAAATGAAAGTCATTTAAATGAGTGCGCTCAACTCCTCTGTGGTCTATGCTGCGACCACAGATGGAGCCATGGGAAAAAGGATAACTTCAGGGTATCACTATAAGTCTGGGGCCTGCAATACTGTGAGTTGGGTGATGACTTGGTAGATCTTGTTCTCTGAGATGGGGTCAAGTACTTGTCTTTATCAAGAGACACTGTTCCACAATGAATCTTGTTGAAGAAAAGCAGAGAGGACTAATCCCTCTGGGTCTCCAGAGTTGGCCATTGCAGCTCATCGAGCATCTCACCAACACTACTAGTGTTGTGCCACCTCCTGCAGGTCCAGCGGGCTGCCGTCCTCTGTACTTTCTCCACCTTATGAATCTGAATTTTAAAATGTGGTCTCCAAATAGGTGCTGCATACTGTAGTTTAGGGCGTTCCAGAGTTTTGTATGCAACCTCCTTAGTACTCTTAGGTGCGAAAGCCAAATTCCTGCGTAGGAAACCTAAAGTCTTACATGTAGTTGCTTTGGACGAAATATCAGAGATTGTTGACCCCAATATATGTTTTATGTGATTATCATGCCAAGATATTTTGCGGACTGAAAATTTTCCAAGGTTTGCTGTTGTAGTGTGCAGTCGGGAAGGATTTTTTTTGTGTGAATAATGCCGAGTTACTCTCATAGAGTGGCATTTGGCAACCTAAAGCTTCATTTGCCAATCAGCCTCCCATAGCCCAATGCTGTCAAGATGTTTCTGCAAAATAAGAATATATGTTCCTATAATGAACATAATCGTCCGCAAACAGGCAAATTGAAGACTTGATATTATCTGATAATACATTTATGAAGACTAAAAAGAGAATTGGTCATAAGACCGACTCCTGGGGTACACAAGATAAAACAGAAACTGGATCTGCGACTTGCCCATATAAGACTACTTGTTGACTGCACCCAGAGCGCCAGGAGCTGATCCACTTATGGGCGGACCCTATTATCCCATAATACTTGAGTTTATGTAAAAGCCTTCTGTGTTGGTCCTTGTCGAAGGCCTTTGCGAAATCCATTATGATCAAATCTGTCTGCTTGTGACTACGATTCAGCGCACCATCCAGGTTTCTGATGAAATCGTGCACAAACTGCACCAACTGGGTTTTGCAAGACCTCCGACTTCGGAACCCATGCTGACAGTCAGCAAGCATGCTATCTAAGGCTAAATGCTTTTTGATGTTGATCACCGATATATGCTCTACGGTTTTGCAGCAGATGCAGATTAGCAAAACTGTGTAGTTCGCTGCATCATATTTTTCTCCTTTGGTAAAGACCGGGGATGCATTTGTTTGTCACCAAGCAAGATTGAGATGGTCCAGCGAAGGGCAGCATGATTTGTGTCAAATGACTACCGACGCACCAGCAGTGTCACAGAGATGATATCAACCCTTGGCTGGGACACTCTGCGGAAGAGTAGGGATCTTGCCAGGCTCAGCATGATGTACAGTATTGTACACCGCCTAGTTGATATCCCAGTAGAGCCATACCTTACTCCATCAACTAGTATGACTAGAGGCCATGACTCTGGCTTCTTCCAGATCCGGACATGAAACACAACTTACCAACAGAGCTTCTTCCCAAGAACCGTCATCTTGTGGAACCAACTCCCTCAGACTGCAGTTAGCCAGACAACGCTGGAGGCCTTCCAGAACCAGCTGGCCACCCATACCCTCTAAACGCCACGCCTTGTTTTTAACCGGTTTTAACCATTTTAACTACTGTACATACCTCTTTTATCCGTGGCGCGTGGGTATCCTCCACCACATTGCGAGAATACTCAAGTACTGAGGGAGGCAATTACTGAAGATGATGATGATGATGATTGTGTTGTGCACGCAGAGACAGTGAACGGCTTCAGGAAAGCCGTCTCGCCACAGGACTAATTACCATTCCCAGCTCTTTCCCGTCGCCTTTCTTTCTTTCTTTCTTTCTTTGAATACTGGCACGATCAAATTATGATCATTACGCCAGGGAGTGCGATTTTGGAATTTTGAGGAAAAAACAAAAACAAAACAAAAACAAAACAAAAAAAAAATAAAAATCTTTCGGCTGTGTTTTTAACTAAATGAGGAGTGCCCTAAACTCCTCAGCAGTCTGGGAATTGACCGCCGAAGGAGAAAGACTATTCCACTGTGGAATAGTCCGGGGGGAAAAAGAGTTCTTCAGGGCATCACTGTATGTCTGGTATCTACAATATTGGGCACTGTGTGATGACCTGGTAGATTTCAAACTGCGAGCAGGGGTCAGGTACTTGTCTTTTTCTATAGACACAGCACCAAAATGTATCTTATGAAAGAGAAGCAGGTATGACCGATCCCTACGGGCCTCAAGAGATTGCCACTCAAGCTCATCAAGCATCTCACCGACACTACTTGTGTTATGCCATCTCCTTCAGGTCCAAAGGGCTGCTGTCCTCTGAACTTTTTCTACCTGATTAATCTGAAGTTTTGAGTAAGGGCTCCAAATGGGAGCTGCATACTCTAGTTTAGGCCGAACCAAAGTTTTGTTTGCAACTTCCTTAGTACTCCGAGGTGCAAAAGCCAAATTCCAGCGAAGGAAACAAAGTGTCTTAGTTGCTTTGGAAGAAATTTCTGAAATGTGTTGACCCCAATCCATATTGTCAGAGATGGTTATACCAAGGTATTTTGCTGACTGAACGTTTTCCAAAGTTTGGTTGTGAAGGGAGTAATCAAAGAGAATCTGTTTGTGATGCTGATGCCAAGTCACTCTCATAGAGTGACATTTGGCCACATTGAACTTCATTTGCCAATTGGCTTCCCATTGTCCTAAGCTAGTGAGGTCTTCCTGCAGTATAAAACAGTCTTGAATCGAATGTATGTTTCTATACAGGACACAGTCGTCCGCGAACAGGCGAACAGAAGACCTGATGTTATCCGGCAGGTCATTTATAAAAATAAGGAACAGGATCGGTCCTAAGACTGATCCTTGGAGTACACCGGATAACACTGGGACTGGATCTGAGGCTTGACCATCTCATACTACTTTTTGAGTGCGCCCAGAGAGCCATGAGTTGATCCACTTGTGGGTGGACCCTCTTATCCCATAATAGTCCAATTTGTGTAATAGCCTCCTGTGTGGTACCTTATCAAAGGCCTTTGTGAAATCCATTATGATCAAATCTGTCTGCTTGTGTCCACGATTCACAGCACCATCCAGGTTGCTGATGATATCGTGCACAAACTGGACCAACTGGGTCTCGCAGGACCTCTGACTTCGGAAACCATGCTGACAGTCAGCAAGTATGCTATCTAAGGCTAAGTGCTTGTTGATGTTACTGACTAATATATGCTCTAGGGTTTTGCAGCAGATGCATGTGAGCAACACCGGTCTGTAATTAGCAGCATCATATTTTTCACCTTTTTTTAAAGACCGGAGAAACATTAGCTTGTCGCCACTCATCTGGTACATCGCCCCGAGCTAAGGACTCATTAAAGATAAGTGCCAGTATTGGAGAGATCTCATTGCTACACTCTTTAAGCACTCTGGCATTCAACCCATCCAGGCCAGGTGCTTTATGTACATTTAGTCCGTCCAACAGTTTGGCGACCCCTTTCGGGTCAACTGTTATGTCCCCATGGTGGAGAATGGACTAGCCCCTTTAGAGGGCGGGTCAGAGTCGCCTTCACATGCGAAGGCTGATTGAAACTGCTGGTTACATATATTGGCTTTTTCCTTTGTATCTGTCTTAAGAATTCCGTTTTCTCTGAGTGATGCTATCCCAAACGCGTCTTTTTTAAGAGATTTGACAAATGACCAAAACTTTTTTATCTTTTCAGGCTTAGGAGTATCAGGATCTGAGCTGTGGTTCTCAAACGTAAATATATTGAAAACGTATTTCCAATAGGCATCTCTCAATACCTTCTGTAAATGTGCTCTGAACCGCTTATAATGAATCTTGACATCAGGGTCCTTGGATTTGCGAGCACGAAGGTAAAGCTTACTTCTTTTCTTTGCAAGCCGTTTGATCGTTAAATCAATCCATGGCACAGAGTATTTTGTTTTGTTCATTTTTGATGGGATAAACCTTTCAACAGCCTCTACAAAGCCTGTTTTGAATTTGACCCACATGTCATTAACTGACATGTGATTGTGGTCTTCAGAAAGGTACGCGTCCTTAAATTAGGTCATGTGGTCTTTTAGTCCGACCATATCTGCACGTTTATAGAGATAGTTCTTTCTTGATGCCTGTTTAGCCTTAATGTCATATTCTACATACACAATGTCATGATCAGCTTTGCCGATCGGGGGCATCCCCTTGACTCTATTCACAGGAGATGGGAAATTCGTAAAGAGCAGGTCAAGAGTTTTATCATTGCGCATTGATATATCTACGACTTGAGTAAGACAGTGCTCCCCTATAAAGTCCAAAAGTTGTTGCTGAGACTGCCTTTTTGTACCACTTGAGGTACTTTCATGTGACTCCACTCTATATCACCGCAATTAAAATCTCCTCCAACCAGAACATGTGCATTTCCGTTAGACATAATCCGAGATAAGGATGAATTAAACTCCTCAAGGTAATCATTATCAATAAAATTTAAAAGAATAAACTTAAAAAAATCACTAAAACACTAATCATCTTAAAATTGTTTCTATTGGCAATTTACTAAATCAGATACTGGATCCGAAGGAGTCAAAATGACCAGGACAATAAAATAAAATCTTAAAACTAAAAGAAAGACCCTAGATCTCTATTCGTAATTTAAATAAAAAAAAAATGGTTAAATAAAATAAAATATGTGGAGGGCTAGAGAGGACAATAATAGGTGGATTGCTTAAAAACCCGTCCGTCTAGTAGTTTCCTGATGCAAAATCAATTGTATCTAGACTGCCTGGCATCTGTTGATGACCAAACTCCACACATCACCTACATATATAGCACTCAGTGTATTTTTCTTCCTGCTCTTCTCGGGCTAAGTTCCCTGTAGTAGCACATTCTCCGAAAGCATAAGAATATTCTCCCAAGTAGAGTTGACAATTCAGATTTATTTTCTTACCAATTATTCACTCAACAACTTACTAAGGCTTTGGTTTACAATCACAACCTCACGTAATGTTCAGCTATTTCCAAGTCCAATGAGGCTATAATGAGGTTA